>QXDM01000005.1:1200000-1800000 GCA_003730235.1 Pythium guiyangense | reverse complement strand
GACGCGATGCAGCGGCAAAACAAGTTGTAGAGCCTCCTAGTGCAATCTCTGTACAAATGAATAGTTTGTACACTGCGGTTGGGCGGTGGCGGCTTTGGTTTGCATATATGTTGAGCAACGTCAATACCAAATATTGTCATTCAATAACGCCAGATCCTTAATTCAACCCTCTTACAAGTATAGAAGTGTCGATGATCAACTCGATATAACATGCACTGTTTTCCTGTTTTGAGGATCTATGTCACAACTCGCTCGTGACAGGCGGTGCATATTTTGTCATGCTATTTCAGGGAGATTGATGAAGCAGACCAGTCTTAGTGCCAGTTCATTTGCGCCACCTCGCCTTTACAATATCCTTGAACTTCAACGATCAAGTTCACTCGCGAGAAACCTTTACAGAATGGTCAGGTGATAGAATCTAATTTTGTCTTATCCGCCATGACTCTTGCTTTTTAGGTGGCGCGCCCTACAATTTTGGGTTAACGTTACTGCGTTGCTGTATTAAGACGTGATTATAAACAGATTAGTCTCCGTGGCGTAATTGCTGCCCGTGTTGATTTGAACCCTGATGCATCTGGCTTCGTCGTGTCCGTTTGCTACTCTCTAAAGCTCAAATTTGCTAAAGACTGCCATCGTGACAACGCTTTAGTAGGCCGCGCAACACTAAGGATTGCCTTTAGGATTATATGAACTTCTCACTACGTAACAAACGGTGCATATTTTGTCATACTATTTTGAGAATAGAATGCAAATACATGAGTGCGAGGACTGATAACAATTTCGGCCATTAGATCAATCAATTTCAAAGCAATCAGGAAAATATGTTTCATCATCATCACAATAATTCACGGCAGAGGTTTCCAATGACGCGATGTAGCTTTCACGCTGTGAGACAAGAAATTAGTGCCAGCACGTTTGAGTGCGTGGAGAAGCGAGTTTTGCGAATTGAGTGACGCTATCAGATATGTGATTCCTGTTGGAAAGAGCTTCAAAAGCAACTATACCACATGTCCAAACTTGCAGCCAAATGCACACTCACCATACAAACTACCAATTGTTACAGACAGACAAGTAGATAGTGCCACCAATCCCAACACAAAAATCAAGTCAAATGAAAATTTGACCATGCACTAGCCATTCACAGATGGGACGCGGAGCAACGTTGACGGACCACGAGCGTGGCCGCATTTGCGGGCTCTACGAGGCAGGATGCAGCATGCTCGAGATCGCACTGCGCGTCGACCGCGCGCACACGACTGTCGAGCGAGTATGCGGCGCAAAGAAGACAACACCAGCGAAGCGCAAAGGGCCAGCGCCTTCGCTGAGCGAGCGCGAGGTGCGACAAGTGGTGCGCACAGCGGCGCGAGCGGACATGTCAGCCGCTCAAGTGAAGGACGCGGTTGGTGTGAGCGTTTCGACGCGCACAGTGCTGCGAGTGCTTGAGCGCGTCGACTGGCTCCAGTACGATAAAGTCGAGCAAAAGCTCCCTCTCAAGCCGCACCACACCGCCGCCAGGCTCGTGGGCCAAGCGAATGCTGCAAGAGAGGACGGATTGGCGCACCGTCGTCTTCTCGGACGAAAGCGCTTCTCGCTCGACGGTCCCGACGGGTGGTGCCGCTACTGGCGCGACATACGCCAGCCCTCACGCACCACCGTGAGACGTCAGAATGGTGGCGGCGGCACCATGGTATGGGGTGCGTTTGCTGCGTGTGGACAGTCGGAGCTGGCAGCGCTGCACGGGTCTCAGGACTCCGAAGCATACACACTTACTCTGTCTGACTACTTGCTATCATTCGCACACCTACATTATGGCCTCGAGTTCACGTTCCAACAGGCCAGCGCGAGTATACACAGGTCTAGGAGGACGATGGACTTCTTTAGGGAGATGCAGATTGACGTTATGGACTGGTCAGCAAGGTCGTCTGACCTAAATCCAATAGAACTTATGGGCACTTCTTGCCCGAGTGGTGTACGCTAACGGCAGGCAATATACCAGCGTCACCGAGCTCACTGAAGCAGTGATCGTCGCTTGACAGAGCATCGACGAAGCAACACTTGCCTCTTTGATTGATTCAATGACATCTCGGTGCATTGAAGTGATCGAGCAGAAGGGCAAAAAGATACACTAAAAATATGTGATTTTTGTATTGGGATTGGTGGCACTATCTACTTGTCTGTCTGTAACAATTGGTAGTTTGTATGGTGAGTGTGCATTTGGCTGCGAGTTTGGACATGTGGTATAGTTGCTTTTGAAGCTCTTTCCAACAGGAATCACATATCTGATAGCGTCACTCAATTCGCAAAACTCGCTTCTCCACGCACTCAAACGTGCTGGCACTAATTTCTTGTCTCACAGCGTGAAAGCTACATCGCGTCATTGGAAACCTCTGCCGTGAATTATTGTGATGATGATGAAACATATTTTCCTGATTGCTTTGAAATTGATTGATCTAATGGCCGAAATTGTTATCAGTCCTCGCACTCATGTATTTGCATTCTATTCTCAAAATAGTATGACAAAATATGCACCGTTTGTTACGTAGTGAGAAGTTCATATAATCCTAAAGGCAATCCTTAGTGTTGCGCGGCCTACTAAAGCGTTGTCACGATGGCAGTCTTTAGCAAATTTGAGCTTTAGAGAGTAGCAAACGGACACGACGAAGCCAGATGCATCAGGGTTCAAATCAACACGGGCAGCAATTACGCCACGGAGACTAATCTGTTTATAATCACGTCTTAATACAGCAACGCAGTAACGTTAACCCAAAATTGTAGGGCGCGCCACCTAAAAAGCAAGAGTCATGGCGGATAAGACAAAATTAGATTCTATCACCTGACCATTCTGTAAAGGTTTCTCGCGAGTGAACTTGATCGTTGAAGTTCAAGGATATTGTAAAGGCGAGGTGGCGCAAATGAACTGGCACTAAGACTGGTCTGCTTCATCAATCTCCCTGAAATAGCATGACAAAATATGCACCGCCTGTCACGAGCGAGTTGTGACATAGATCCTCAAAACAGGAAAACAGTGCATGTTATATCGAGTTGATCATCGACACTTCTATACTTGTAAGAGGGTTGAATTAAGGATCTGGCGTTATTGAATGACAATATTTGGTATTGACGTTGCTCAACATATATGCAAACCAAAGCCGCCACCGCCCAACCGCAGTGTACAAACTATTCATTTGTACAGAGATTGCACTAGGAGGCTCTACAACTTGTTTTGCCGCTGCATCGCGTCGTTGAGCATCTCTGAGTTGTTTTGAAAACAGCTTGTTACCAATCGGATATTGCCTTGAAAAATGTCCACCTGAACATTTGATCTTCGGATCTTCGGATGTCATTATTATTTTCAGTGCACGCGCGCTTATTGTCGTTCAATTCGGTTTTTAGAAAGACAGAACCCTCGTACTTTTTCGAGTATTTGCAGTACATCAGCAGAAATCAACTTGGCTACTTGATTGGCCAATCAGACTTCGTGACGGAATCGAGGTGGCTCACACACATCACCAAGAACAACTCTCACACACGCGCTGCAACAGCAGCAAGACCAAGAGTACGTACCAACACCAAAGAAGACGACGACGACGAACTGCAAAGAGCACCGCCATTGACAGACTCGCGCACTCGCTCGCACGTGATCCGCAAGCGGCCGAAGCAGCAGCAGTAGTCGTCGTCGTCGTCTCCAGCTCGAGCACGCGCTGTTGAGCGCGTCACCACATTGCAGCCATGGCGTTCGGTCGATCCACCGAGTCGGAGCTGCCGCTGCTGCAGAAGCACCGCACAAGCAGTTACCACTCGGCACCCGAGCCGCTTGGTGTCAATGCTGATGCAGCAGCGAGCGCCGCGCCAGTGACGTCAACAACATCAATCTCGCGCCGCTCGCTGCTCGAGACTGCGCGCGAGTCGATCCACGACGAGCGCTCGCGCGTGCGCATGTTTGGGTGGCTCCTCATCTGGGTCGTCGTCGGGATCTTCATCAGCGAAGTCTCGCAGCGCAGTGCCATCGCGATGGCGAGCTGGAACACGAGCACAGGCGTGGACGCACATCACACAAACGTCATCGGCAGTCGCGAGATGCAACACCTCGCAATGCGGCAGGAGATCGACGTGCTCGCTGCTGCGGCGTGTCCGACCGATGCGAAGAAAGACGCCTCGAGCGCCAAGGTCAAGGATACGCACTGGTTCCTCGGCGGCGCGGACCCGGAGCTCGTGCTCTCGTCTCTGCCGCCGATCCGGTCGCTCGACGAGCTCCCGAAGCACTGGGACTGGCGCGACTTCAACGGCACGGGTATCGGTCTCACCACCGCCGTGCTGAACCAAATGGCGCCGAAAGCCTGCGGCTCGTGCTGGGCGTTCGCGACTGTGAGCGCGCTCTCCGACCGCATTCGCATCGCGACGTACCGCAAGTACAAGAAGCTGAGCACGGAAGTGGTCATCTCGCCGCAAGTGCTCTTGGACTGCGGCATGCGGTCGTTCGGGTCGTGCAACGGCGGCGACCCGCGGTACGCGCACAAGTGGATCCACGAGAACGGCATCGTCGACTGGACGTGCAATCCGTACATTGCGTCGCACCCGTCGTGGTTCACGAGCTCTGGGAGCTGCGCCGCGACGCAGTGCCGCCAGTGCGAGCTCAGCGGCGAGTGCAAAGTCGTGCAGTCGCCCAAGAAGTACTACATCTCGGAGTACGGTACGCTCAATGCCACCGACTCGGACGCGTTCCAGCTCGAAGCCATGAACGAGATCTACCACCGCGGTCCGATCGTCGTGAGCATGTACTCGCTCACGCCCGAGTACCGCAACTACAAAGGCGGCTATGTCCTGCGCGACGCGACCAAGTACGACCGCACGACGCACGTCGTGAGTCTCGTGGGCTGGGGCGTGACCGACGACGGACTCAAGTACTGGATCGTGCGCAACTCGGACGGCACGGGCTACGGCGACGACGGCTTCTTTCGCGTCGAGCGCGGCACGAACACGTACAACATCGAGAGCCACGGTGCGTGGGCCGTGCCAGTGGTGTAGCACGACAAGACGTGGCAAAGGTCATCAGGACGATGGAGGTCGTTGCAATGAAGTGGATCCGATACATCGGACTCGAAATGGTCGTGTGTGCGCAGTCTCAGATCTATCGACTCAGGTATGCGTGGACTCAGATGTCGGTCGTCGATGAATTTCGCCACTCACACAAGCACAAATCACGACGACGACGATGGTCATGATCGGACGGCTGTCGACTGCTGCGCGTACGGCCAGCAGCGTCCGTCGACGCGCGCTGTCGGTGCTCAGTGGCGTCTCGGAGGACCTCCTCGTCAGGTACGACGTGCCACACTCTCCTCTTGCAAACTTGCTCTTGCTTGTACATTCATGCAGCTTCGTGTCGCATTGTAACGTCGGACAGCACGAGCATCGGTCACCAGATCGGCGGTGCGTCGCACACTGCACTCGTTGACAGTCTCGTCAAGGCGAACGTCGTTGCGAGCGGCTCGCGCCTTGAGAATGCGCTGCGCCGAGTCGACCGCGCGCTCTTTGCGCCAGACGCGCTTCGGTCCGACGCCGCAGCAGTGTACGCCAACCGTCCGCTCAAGATCGGCGTCGTGGCCACGATCTCGACGCCGCAGCAGCATGCGCAGGTCCTCGGGTTCCTCGACAACCACTTGCAGCCAGGGATGCGCGCAGTCGACATTGGCTCTGGCTCTGGCATCCTCGTCGCGGTCATGGCGCACCTCGTCGGCGCGCAGGGCCACGTGACTGGCGTCGACATTGTGCCCGAGCTCGTGTCGTTCGCGCAGCAGAACCTCGACGCGTGTCTCGCGCCAGAGCACGCCGACTTGCTCGCGCGGACGCAGGTCGTGCAGTGCAGCGGCAAAGACACTATGGCCGCGCTCGGCTCGGAGCTCTTTGACTGCATCCATGTCGGCGTCGCCGTCGAGACGAAGGCAGAGGCGGAGGCGTACCTCGCGCACCTCAAGCCAGGCGGTGGGCTCTTGATCCCACTGGGCGTTGCTGGCGCCGAGCAGAAGCTCGTGAAGATGACCAAGCACGCTGACGGCCGCGTCGAGAAGATCGACGTCATGAGCGTGCTCTGCCAGCCCATGCTCGAGGACGTGCCGGTCCAAGTCGTGCACGAGACTCGCGCAGAGAAGCTCGCGCGCGTCGAAGCGGCGCTCACGCACTGGCGCGACACGTTCGAGACGCAGCACGGCCGCAAGCCCACGCGTGTCGAGATGCTGAGCGACGCCACAGCGAAGCAGCTCTTCCAGGACTTTGCTGCATTGCGCAAGTAGAGAGCACTCCAGCAATTCTATGTAATCAACGCGCAGCAGTGAGCTTGGTCTGTCACAGCTCGTGACTTCAAAGTGGGCGACGAGGGGCGGCATCGCACATGTGGCAGTTGGCTTCATTTACCTCGAGACTCGACAGTTGAGCGCGCGCTCGTGAAGACGATGCTGGCGCCTCGAGGCACGAAGCGCTCAGTCTAGTTTTTCATCGCTTGAGAGCACATCACGAGCGTCAGAAGCACCAGCAGCAGTCATGGCGAAACCTCAGCTCGTGTCGGCGTTCTTAGCGAAAGTCGAGAAAGCGCACGTCGATTTGCCAGAGGTACGCTGTCGTGCGCTACAGACGCTGCTTCATAGACACTGATCGAGTCGTGCGCGCGTGTGTTAGAACCCGTACGAAGCGCTCCAAGCAGCTGCGACTGCGCTCAAGAGCTGCGACGGCAAAGAAAAGGTAGGACAACGCTCTGATGCACTCGAGTACTCGAGAGGCTCTTGCTTGACAGAGACATCGCTCTATCTGGTCTTCGTCATGATGTGCAGGAAGCGATTGACGCGCTCAAGACGAAGTTTGGCGTCGCGACGATCTCGGGCAACAACAACAAGCGCAGCCACGCGACGGACAGCGATGGCAACGGCAGCAGCGCCGAGAGCGATGTGCCGCACCACAAGCGGATAAAGCTAGCGGAAGAAGCGCGCGAGCGTCCTGCTGTGTGCCCCGAGAACCAGAAGATCGTCGACGCGTTCATTGATTATGGCGAGCAGCAGCTCTTGAAAGGCCACACTGGCAAAGGCGTGACGCACTTGCGCGCTGCGCGCGAGATTCGCGACTACGACAAAGTGCTCAAGTCGGGCATGGACGGACGCCACGTCGGCTTTGTCGGCGACTTGATGGCGCGGCAGATTGAGCAAGTGCTGACGAAGGGCAAGATCATTGACTCGGAGAGCGGCATGAACGTGAGCCGCGACTACGAGCACAACCCGCCGCACATTGTCCAGGACGTGCGCAACTCGCCGGCGAAGAAGCACGAGAACCAGAAGATCGTGGACGCGCTCGCAGACTTTGGCGAGCACGAGCTCCAGTACGGCAACACGGGCAAAGGTGTTGCGCACTTGCGCGCTGCACGCGAGATCCGGAACTCGAAGGAAGTCATCACGTCGGGCCAGCAAGCGCGCTACGCAGTCGGCTTCATTGGCGACGTGATGGTCGACAAGATTGACCAGATCTTGACGCACGGCAAGATTGTGCGCGGCCACCAGACTGCTGAGCCGACTGGGCACGAGCGCGTGCGCGGCGACCCTGCGCCGATTGTCCAAGACTTGATGGAGCACCCAGCGCAGCGCCACGAGAACCAGTCGATGTACGAACAACAACTGAGGGCTGTTGACTGTTGGTTGCGCTGGACTGGACTAACGATGTTCGCTCTGGTGGTGTTCCACTCGTGCGCTAGTGTCGACCGCTTGCGCGAGTACGGCGACAACCACTTGCACTCTGGCCAGCGCGGCAAAGGCATCTCGCACTTGCGTGCTGCGCGGTCGATCCGCGACTCGGACATTGTGATCACGAGCGGGAGCCAAGCGCGGCAGATTGGCATGGTCGGTGACCGCGTCGCGCGCAAGATTGACCAGATCATTCACCACGGACACGCGGATAGCGACGAAGACTATGAAGAGACTGGCTATGACGAAGAAGAAGAGGACGAAGACGAAGAGGTTGAAGCGCCAAGTGAGTTTGGCAAGCGCGCGAGCGGGTCTGCGAAAGAAGCGCCGCTCTTGCACGACGTGCGCGCGACGCCTGCGAAAGTGGCCAAGAACCAGCCGCTCGTTGACGCGCTCGCGGACTTTGGCGAGCAGCAGCTCAACAGCGCGCACACTGGTCGCGGGATCTCGCACTTGCGCGCAGCGCGCGAGATCGCAAAGTCGCGCGAAGTGATCACGAGCGGCTTGCACGCGAAGAAGATTGCGCTCGTCGGTGACACAGTCGCGTCGTTTATCGAAGACACGCTCGCGAAGACGAAGGCGCCGTGAGGACCGAGAGAGCGTAGGAGCGAGCGAGCGTGTGGGTGTGCATGGAGTAGGTAGTGCTGGTGCTGTTCGCAGTCGCCAGAGTGTTGTGTGCGTGCATGTGGCTGAGTATGAATGCGAGCGTGAGCTCTGTATTGGCCGCTAGTGTCTTGATGATGTTGCTACTCGAGATGCCACACGACCGGAGCGCCGCTTGCGAGTCCAAAGTGCGCGAGCTGCGTCGCGGCGCGCTGCTGCTTGCTCGCCATCTTGCGCGCTTGCCAGCGCTGTCGCTCGTCGTCTGCGAACGCCTCGACTTGCCACGCAATGCCTGGGACGCGATACACTTTCGCAGCAGTCGTGGCTGGAAAGACGTGCTGGTAGAGCGCGATCGTCGAGACCTCTTCGACACCTGCGCTCGTGCACGCGGCGCCGTCGATCTTCAAGCCGTCGCCGATGAGCGGAAAGCCAATGCGCGCGAGCTGCGTGAGGTCCCAGAGCGCCAGTGTGTTCCACGGCGTCGTGACGCCAGAGAGTGCGAGCGGTGTATCGCTCGGTGCGAACGTATGACCAGGCAGCGCTGCGCCAACGACCAAGTCGCGGCCAATGGCAAAACGCGAGGCGAGGAACGCGACGCCAGCGGCATCGACGTCGATCTCGAGCGACTGCAGCAGCAGCAGCGGCGCGTCGGGGAGCTGCGTCGCCGCAGTCGCAACGATGGCGTTCAGTGCGGGGACGAAGCTGCCCCAATGGAGCATTGGAACGATCTTGACTGGTACCGTGCGTGGTTGCGAGGCAGCAGTAGTGGTGGCTGGTATAATGACGCCGCTGCTGGTCTCGCGCTCGAGACGCGCGAGGAACACGCGCACAGATGCAACAAACGCGCTCTCTCCAGTCGCAGAAGACGGCGTCGATGCAGTTGCATCGACACTCGACTGCGTCGTCGTGTCTGCCGAGACGTACGCGCGCGGGAGTCCGACTGCAATGACGATGCCATGCGCATACGTCGCTGCACGAGCACAGAATGCGTGAACTTGCTGTAGCGTCGCGTCGATCTGCACGCTCTGGTCCTGCGCGTGGTTGTTCCAGTGGATGCGCGTGCCGACGACAATGCGCTCGAGTGGCGCTGCGCTCGAGCCTAAAGCACTAGCCATGTTGGTGTTCATGCTGCTGCGCTTTGATGTTCGGCAGTGCTCTTTCGATGTGACGTTACGTACGCGCGTACTTAATGAGCCGACATGGAGCACAGCGCCAAGCACCAGGACTCAATGACTTGCAGCGCCAACTTCATCGAGCGCAAAGTAGAGGAGCTCGCTTCGCACGACGCGAGGGCATGTGTGTGTGTTTGTATTGACTACTACATCGTAAGGAGACCGTAGACTGGAATCGTCTGGAGCGCTTCCTGTCGTCGTTCACAGGCGAGCGAGCAGAGCCGTCGTAGTTGCCAGTCGGTCAGTCACACGCCAGCAGATGCACACTCACGAGAGAGACACTGTGCGCAGACGTACGTGGGACCGAATCGAGTTGATCACGCAGCCGCACTCGACGACCTCGCCGCCGAGTTTGCTAATGAGCTCGCACGTGACCTTCAGCGTATTGCCCTGTTCGCATGTGCACAAACGATCATGAGAGGCATGAGGTCGGCGGAGAGCAAGAGTGAGTGCGATGCATTCGTGAGGCTCGTGTCCACAGCAGAGCGCTTTGACGAGACCGAGCAACATGCGAGGATACAGACAGACACATCATGGACGTACCGTCGCGACGAGGTCGTCAATGATCACGACGCGCGCACCGCTCTGGATTGCGTCGTCGTGGATCTCCATACGCCCGGTATAAAAGCCCGACGTGTAGTCCACGCCGACAGTGTTCCCTGGCAAGCGGCGCGCGCGACGCACAGGCACGAACGCGGCTTGGAGCGCGAGTGCGAGCGGTGCGCCAAAGATGAAGCCGCGCGACTCGCAGCTCACGATGTGCGTGATGCTCTTGTCGGCGTACCGGTGCTTGAGCGCGTCGATCGCGAGCTGGAACGCAGCAGGGTCAAGCAGCAGCGTCGTGACGTCGCTGAAGTCGAGCCCTGGACGCGGAAAGTTGGGGAACACGCGGATCTTGCTGCGCAAGTAGCTCGCGATCTGCTGTTCCGTTGCGACGCCGACGACTGGGAGCGATTCAGTGTGCTCGCTTTGTGTCTCCATCCTTGTCGTGTGAGTGCGAGTGCGTGTGGAGTGAGAGCTGGCGGTGCTTGGTGCTTGGTGCTTGGAGCGTCTTCGATCAGGTTCTCGCTTCGTGAATGCAAGTGTGAATGCAAGTGTCGAGAGATGTTAAACGATGTTGAGCGAGATAAAATCGAGGTAGATGTCAACTAATCAGTTAAATCGATAATTAGCCGTGATATTTACACATATATATTCAATTATACAAAAAAGATGTATAAAGAGCTAATTACATCATAAATTTCTGAATATACTGCAATATACTCTTACAGCTATCCAATCTACAAAACTAGCCCAATAAAGAGCAGTGGTGGCGATCGCAAGACGAAGACTTGAACGACCAAGGCAGCAAGGACGTTGACAATGGCGAGCGTGTTGCAGCGCAGCGTGAAGCTCTCGGTGGCCGCGGCGGCGAACGCGCAGCAGCAGCAGGTCCTCGTGGCCGTGCGCGGCTTCGCGGCGAAGAAGAAGGCGTCGAAGAAGAGCAGCAAGAAGGGCGGCGAGGACACCAACTTTGAGCTCATGCTGCGCAACATCAAGGGCCGCTACCCAGAGGCGTACGTCCATCGAGTCTCTCGCTGCGTGCTTGCTTGTCTCTATTCCATCCACTGACACACACACGCTTGCGTTGCATTGTACGTCTGCAGTGAGCCGTGGACTGAGGAGGACAAGCAGCGCTTCCAGGAGATCGGTCGCCGCTACAACGTGCTCTCGACGATCGAGCACAACCACTTCATGCGCGACTTGCAGACGAAGATCGACCTCAAGTGGGAGGCGATCAACGCGCTCCCGGCGCACTTGCAGGCCGAGGCGCTCGAGCTCGACCTGTCGCCTGTGCCAGAGGAGCGCGGCTTTGCGACGTGGACGCCGCCGATCGAGGGCTTCCGACGATACACGGACGAAGGCGCCGAGTAAGCAGCAGCCGCCAGAGCGACCGCATGGACGATCGTCCGCTACGTGCGACCGAGCGTGTGAGTGGGAGAGAGAGAGAGAGAGAAGACAGAGCAGTCACAGCAGCTACACTGGCTAGGCTGGCGTAATAGATGAGCGCTTCCAAGAGAGAGAGAGGGACTGTCTACTGATGTCGTCCGCTGCTCACGAGCGTGCGACGTACGCGAGCTCCTTGTCCTCGTCCTGCCGCTCGTCGACTGCGCCCAGCTCGCTCGGGCGGCCGACGAGCGGACTACTAACTGCGCTACTGCTCACACTGTCGCTCTTGCTCGCAGACGTGCGCGCGGCGCTCGGCTGCTGCTTGTACCACCACTCACGCACGTTGCGCTGGATCACGAGCGACGCGAGCGCGTGCGTCTTCATGCGCGCAAAGTGCTTGCGGCAGAGCACGCCGCGCGTCGCGGCTTGGACTTTGATCGTGACGTTCTTGGTCTGGAGGAAGCTCTTGCGCGCGAGCATGCTGCGCGTCGCGGCTTGGACCGTCACCGCTGCGCGCTCGCGCTCCGACAGCGCAGCGCTCTGCGTTTGCAGTGTAGTACTACTCCCAGCAGCACCAGCGCCAGTAGCCACGTGGTCCAACTGCTGCTGCTGATCGGCGATCGTCTGCGTCGCTTCGTGGAGCCGCTTCGTCGTCTCGCGCATGTGCTTGCAGTTGCGCTTGAGGAGCCACGCGCGGATGTTGTGCTGCAGCAGCTTCACTTCGTCTTCGAGCGACTGGCGCTCCTCGGGTCCCATGAGCTCCATCGCGGCTTCGAGCTTCGTCAAGCTCTCTTCGTCATCGGCGATCACGCTCTTGACGTCCGAGTCGCAGAGCGAGTCGTTCTCACGGCTGACCGACTCGGGCGGTGCGTCGCTTGCGTCGAATCGCGCAGGCGACGACGTGAGCGACCGCAGTGGCGTCCCAGTCGCACTCGCGCCAGCGCCATTGCCGCTGCTCGTGGTGCTGCTGACTGAGCCGAGTCCAGCAGTGTCGTCGCTGACGCTGCTGCCACGTCGGCGACTGCTCATGGCGCTCGGATCGCGCGAGATGCTGAGCGAGAGCGCGCACTTGTCGTGGAGACTCATGGTCGAGAACGCGCCGAGCAGGAGCTTCCGGTTGTGCTCGTGGTTCTCACCGACCTACTCGTCAGTCAGAGAGACAATCGAGTCGTGAGCAACAGCGTGCGAAGAGAGACGACCGATTCATCAGGATGTACACGTACGTAGTTCTTGGACTTGGCACTCGCGCCAGTGGCGTCGCCAGCACTCTCGCCAGCGCGCGACGGTGAGCCCATGCTGTCACTCGCCAGCGCTGTCTCAAAGCCGTCAACGTCGCTTTCAAAGTCAATGTCCATCGCAAACGCATCGAGCGACGGACTCGCGACGCTCTGCTGCTGCTCGGGCGTCCGCGTGCTCACGACTGCGTCCTCTGGCGAGCGCACGCCCATGAGCTGCTGCAGCGACGCGGCGACGTCCAAGTGCCCCGACTTGTCGGCACGATCCGCAGCGGTGAAGCCGTCAAAGTCGAGCGCAAAGACGTCGGCGCCAGACTCCACGAGCACATCGACGACGTTGTGATGGCCGCAGCCTGCTGCCAGGTGCAGCGCAGTCTGTCCTTGCGTGCTCTGCTGGTTCACGTGCGCGCCGTGCGAGAGCAGCAGTGGCACGAGCTGCGAGTAGTTGTAGAAGCTCACGTAGTGCAGAAGACTCAGTCCGGCTTCGTCGAGCGAGTTGAGCTCCTCGAGGAGCTCTTCGCTCGTGTGCGCGACGGTCACGAGCTGCCGCACGACGCGCTCGAGGAGCTTCTCGGACAGCTGCTCGAGGTCCTGGTCGCTCAGCGTCTCGATCGTCGAGTCGTCGAGACCGAGGAGACTCGCGCTCGAAGCGTCTGTCGGCAAGAGCTCGTTCGATGTGTGCGAGGTGCGCTCGAGCGTCGCACGCGGTGATGGCGTGGCGCTGTGACTCGTGAGAGGCAGCAGTGAGCCAGTGGCGCTGCTGCTTGCTGCTGCTACTGGAGTGTTCGGGAGCAAGAACGAGCTGCTCTCGTGGACGCCGAGGAGCTCGCCAGGCGACGCCGTCGTCCAGATCGCGTGGTGGAACTCGGACAGTCGCTCAACGACGCGGATCTTGCACTGTCGCTCGTCCACTGCAAGCATCGCAGGCGCAAGTGCGCAGTCAGTCCCCATCCACTTCCTACTCTCGTCCGGACACTCACTGCCAGGCACCAACAACAGCTCGAGACGTACGGTCCGTGTCGACAAACGACGACAAGTTTGACGACTCGCTCAGGCGGTCGCTGCGCTGGCGACGCAGTGCATCTCGCATCTCGACTCGCTCGTTGAGACGCCGAGGCGACCGACCGCGCTTCCCAGACGCTACTGCGTCCATGTTCGAGGCAGCAGCAGTAGACGACTCGAGGTGGAGCTCGTGCACTTGCTCGACCGCAACGCTGCTCGGTGGAGCACCAGACAGCGCTGGCGACAGATGCGGATGCGGACTCTTGTACGTGAACAGCCGCTTGCTCGAGAGCTGCGTGCACTCGGGATGGAGTTGGTCGCGACTGCAGCAGACGTAGATCTCTTTGCTCCCAGTGGCGTTCGACGGCGGTGCTGCATCCAATGGACAAGAATGGTCAGTCCTGTGCACATGGCTGTAAGATGCCAAGACGCAGCGCAACGCACCTGTGCACCGCACGACCGTGTCTGAGAGCCGCTCCGCTGGGACGCGGTTCAAGATCCCAAACTGCACAAACATGTGCGCTTGGCTCTCTTGCGCGCAGAGCGGGAGCGGCGACGCCAAGCAGATGAGCACCTTCGCGCCGCCGTCTGTGAAGTCCCAGTCAGGTGAGAAGTCGGAGATCTGTGCGGGCGTGACGACTCCTGTAGCTGCAGCGCTTGCAGGCTCGAGCTTGAGCGCTGCAACCTGCGCACCGTTCACGGGAGTAGGAGCAGGAGGAGCGTCCATAGGGTAGAGCAGGTCTTCACTGAAGTCTGAGAGTCCGTCCATGAGCATGCCACTGCCGCGGAGCAGATCAAAGTCGCCGTCTCGCGCGTTCATACTGTTGCTGCTGCTGTCGTCAGTGTGATGGACGTCGAGGCGAGACGCTTGCGGCTGGAGGAAGTCGAGCTCAAAGCAGTCTAGAGACACGCAGACACAGCACAAGTGCGAGTGTCAGAGTCTCTACGTCTGCGCACTATCCAATGCTCAGACTCATCATAGTCAGGTAGTGGCGACGCACTGCTCATGATCGCGTCGACGGTCTCTTCAGCTGCGCTCTCTGTCGCCATCGTCGTCGTCGCTTGCTGCTTCTGCGCTGTCGAGAGTGGGAACTGCGGCGCACTCGTCGCTGGCATCGCCATGGCGGCTGCTGTCGTCGCGACGGGTCGGATCGACACTGGCAGCGCGCGCTTGAGCCCTTTCGCGCTCGGCTTCTGCGCTGCACTCGCTATCAGCGACGGAACGACGGCGCCAGCGCTCATAGCAGCAGCCATAGCTGTCGCGTGGCTACTAGCGTGCGCAACTTTGTGCACTTCGTCAAAGTAGTGGACGAGCACGATGTGCGGGTCGGCGTCTCGCAGCGCGTAGCTGCGGCGGTGGAACGTCTAGCGAGCGCATGCGATAGCGTGAGTGGTCTGTGGTAATGAGGCGCGGCTGACTAGGTCGCATGAGCGAGCGTGGTACGCACTGCGACATCGGACGAGTGGACGTAAGTCCCGAGCACGATCACTTCGCGATTGATCACGAGCTTTGCGCGGTCTTCGCGCACCTGTGCAGCCACATATGAAGGCGTGAGCGATAGAGCTGTCGCTTGTATCATAGCGCAAGCAGTTGTGAGGAGACGCACACACGTACGCGTCCAGACTGGTCCTTGCGCTTTTGCCAGCGCCAGCCGTCCTTCTTGAAGTCAGGCACGTCGCGCGTGTCGTACAGCAGCAGACGACCGCCTGTGCACACACATACACATGCACCAATGCATATACCGAACGGTTAGCGATGCGATGCGATAGCATGCGACGGAGAGCAGTCGTCGACATGAGCGTGACGAGAAGACGCATGTGACGGATGCGAGCGCCATCGCTCGCTCGTTCGTGTGTGTTGTCGAGACGACACGTACTTGTTGGTCGCATCTGGAGCTGCCGCAGGATCGGCACACCGAGACGCGCATGGTGCAGCAGCAGGAACGCAAGCTCCTCTTTCACGAGCCACCGCACGGTGGCATCGCGCAGAAGCGTCGCAGCGCGCGCCTCGACAGAGTCACTGCTCATCGCGACGACAACGACGACTGATGTGGTGTTGAGACGGTCGTTCATGATCTGAGCGTGCAAAAAACAAGGGTCTGCAAATAACAAAGTTAACTTCAGATAGTACTTACGCTTATATCAGCCAATATTTTGACACTCGCAGGGAAAATATAACTTAAGACGTATGTTAGCACTTGGATTGAAATGTACTGCTTACCGTTGTCGTAGACTAGCAAGGTAGCATTGCGCGCGAATGGCGCCTGTAACTCTTATGACGAACGGCTCCGTCGAGATCGATCTTCTTTTCATGACTGAACACCAAACTCTCTCGAACATCTTCTTATACCACATGCTATTTTGCGCAACAAGATGAGGTTCCTTGTGGGGTGCTGTGAGTGCAAGTGTCTGCTGAAACATCCCGTGCGACAAGTAGTCGACATGAGCAAGCACATGAAACATGGTTTGTTGCCATGCCTAATTACCATCGGTTTTGAGAATACTTCAAATCGAATTCATCGCACAAACCAAATGACAAGACATATAGTTGGGGTTCCTTACTGTTGGCTAGCAACACTAGTCAAACTCTTTGAAGCCCCTGAAATGATGAATATGTGAGGAGCAATGATTAAGTATTTCGCATGCAAGTCTTCTAATCAAGCCATCGCGCCACCACCTCATTTCCTGAAGCAGACCTGCCTCAACAGTCTTCTACGCACATCCTTCCGCATACCCCAACAACAAGCACCGCCTCGCGATCCATCTGCGTCCGCTCCGCTGCCATCTGCATCAGCTGTGGCGTCCACTCACGCACCAGCTAAACCGCACGAGCAACGACAAGAGCTCGGCAAGAATGTTGCTGCAGTCATCGAGCTCACTAAAGATCCCGAGGCCGTCTTTGACCAACAGGCGGTTTGACCAAGCAACCTGAGCGGACAGTGCTCCAAGACACGCTTTCTGGCTTGACACTTGCCCAGACTCATGGTCTGGCGCATGCGTTGCTGTCGACAAGTGGTTTGCAGGCACGGACACGCAGTGGAGCATCTTGCTCGTGTTTGCCCGAGCTGAGCACACAATCCGCATCCAGGTCTTCTGCTTCACACACAAAGCGATGAGCCCGTGTGAGAATCCGTGTGAAGTGTGATTGATACGGTGGTAACTACTCGTTTTGTTAATTGACGTACAGATCGCTCGATTCATCGCCTACATGGCCCAACACAACCGCAGCCTGCGAGTGTACGTCATAACAGACGCACGTACCGGGTGCAGCATGGATAGCGCATTCCATGCACTCGAGGGCCCGACTGCGTTCCGATCTTCAACAGCTAGAAGAAGGTTTACACAAAGGTACATAACAAACTGTCATTAAGTATGTGAACACGATGGTCTTTGTCCTGACTCTTGTTGATACACTCATAGGGCATGTTCGTTGACTCTAAGATGCTGCTCACTGGCTCGATGAAGCTCACGAACACAGGTGTGGACAGCAACGTCGAGACGTGCAGTCTTGTGCCTCAAGGACCAATTCTCATCGACTTGATGAGTCGGTGGATGCGAGTGGTGGAGCTGGTGAGGCTCACACTTGTGTCAAGCCAGCAGACACCCACACACAAACAACTCAACAAGGAACGAGCAAGTGCGAAACACCACAGTTCTTACTGTGATGCAGATGCTTGCGTTGATTGTATGGTGGCAGAAGTTGTGGAGGGGTAGAGAGTGTGTGAGTATTAAAGGGACCTTACGTCAGCAATGTTTTATTCAATAGTATGATTGCACTATCATGAGTGAAGTTATGATTCAGATATCTTCAGATCGAGACTTGTACTGCATCGCTGCAACTTGCAATTTGTTGATGGGTCAACAAGTTTAGAAGAAGAACGTGTACAAACACGTGGACACAATGTCCGTAGGAATATCTAAGGTTATGCTCAACCACTCGCTCGTAGCCCACACCCAGTGCTCCTAACACACGGGTTCATAGCAATGGTCTCTTCAAGCACTTGCTTATCATCGATCTATCATCGACCGCAGAGAAGCAATAACGCTGCTTTCTGGCTGTGCGTGGTAACGCATTGGTGGCTAGAGGTGGGGTCTCGTCGGCCTCCATAATGTGATGGTGGAGGATGGTGCTTGTGTCCTGATTAAAAGAGCTATGACTGCCAGCCCTCCTGCGTACACACGCGCATCGACTCGTTTCGAACGAGTCACGTCAGATTTTTGTCTTCTCTTTTGACGTTTATAACAATGCGGTCCACTTACCTCACTTGAGGTTTACATAAATGTATTATTTGAACGAGTAAAAACCGGAAAATACCTTTGATTAATAGTGCGTACAGTTGCTCCAAAAAGTCTTCGACCATTAGCAAAAAAATGTGACTCAGTCGATTTGTGACCTAGTTGTGCGTAAGCACACAACAAGAGCGGCACCACTGGCTCGATCACAACGTGAAGATTGCAACGCACACACTTGCGCAGCGAACGAGTGGCTGTGGCCGGCGATATCATACAAAAACCAAGTCCATTCAGATAGGTACGAACAAAAAGTGAGCGACAGCCGAAAATGACTTGATTAAAGTATTAGTATTTGGTGTGACCACCTTTGTTCTGCTTGACTATCTGCATGCGCTTCGGCATGGACTGGTAGAGTCGCTGCACGTACGCAGGTTCGATGTCATACCACAGACTCTCGAGCTTTCGTGTCAGCTCTGTCCGAGCAGCACCATGGACGCCACGAAGGAGATCGCGGAGCTCGAGCAGGAGATCGCGGAGCTCCGAGTGCAAGTGCAGCTCACAAAGGCACGGCTAGCTGCTCTGAGCGCAGTCGAGCCAGAGCATCATCGGCTTACACTAAAGAAGATCGCCGAGCTCTTCGATGTGAACGACGCGGCGCTCGGGCGCCATCAGCAAGTGTCCGCGGCGATGAACCCACACTTGTTGAACTCGACAAACCTCTAGTTCGACGAGAGTGGCGATGACCGAAACCCTCGCGCGACGCGCGTCTCCTCTTCTTGCTGCTGCGCGAACGTGTTGAAGATCTGCTCGAGACTCGTCTGGGCGACGCTGTACTCCTTCACGCCAAGCTGCGTCTTGCTCGCTTCAATGAGCGCAAACATGCGCGACAGTCGAAGCGCCGGCGTTCCTACAGGACTCGACGTCTCGACACTGTTGTTGTTGTTGCTACTGCCGCTCTCTGCTTCACGCACTGCCACTTTGTCGCTCAACTGGAAGCGGCAAAAGTCTGTCTGTCGCTCCAAGAGCGCAATGTTTGCCTCGCCAAAGTGGAGCTGGAGGTACGCGGTGAGCTGCGCGACGCAGTCTTCTAGGAGCCACCAGCTGCAGAACTCGCGTGCATCCAGCCTACCAACGGACGTCGCGTGGTCGCTCCCGCCGGTGCTTCGAGCGAGTTCGTCGCGCAATATCGAGCCTGTCGGATGTCGAGATGCATGCTCGCCAACGATCCAGTCTGCGCGCTCTGCGGCACCAAGTGCTGCACACAGACTCGGGAGCTGCGAAGATGTGATCGCAACAGCGGTAGCCAAGCGATCTCGCTGCTCCGCTGGCTGAATGTACATCAAGACGCGGCCTAGCAACTCTGCAACCGCGTCTTGACTTGGTGCGTGCAGCTTGCACTCGAGCAAGAAGCCATCGCCGAACCGCGCTTTGAGGTGCGGGATGCTGCCAAAGCACCGCAGGCGTCCGCCGACCATGATCGCCGCTTTTGTGCATAGCGCTTCGCACTCATCCATCGAGTGCGTCGTGAGCATCACGGTCGCGCGCTTGGACTGCACCGAGACGCGCAAGATGACGTCCCAGAGAAAACGTCGCGCGTGCGGGTCCATGCCAGTCGACGGCTCGTCCAAGAAGAGCAGCTCCGGGTCGCCGAGCATCGCAATCCCGACCGACAGCTTCCGTTTGTTGCCGCCACTGAGGCTCCCAGCGAGCTTGTGCTCGAACGCCTCGAGCTGGAGCTCGTGAAGCAGTCGCACGACTTCACGCTCGAGCGCACCAGACGCAAAGCCTTTGAGGCGACCGTAGAACTCGAGGTGCTCGCGCACTGTCAGGAGCTCCAAGAGCGCATCAAACTGCGGACAGTAGCCGACGCACTGCCGCACGCGAGCGCGCTGCGTGACGATGTCGAGTCCATTGAGCGTCGCAGAGCCTGCTGTCGGGAGCAGGTCGCCAGTGAGAATCTTCATCGTTGTCGTCTTGCCAGCGCCGTTGATCCCGAGGAAGCCAAAGCACTCGCCGCGCGCGAGTCCAAACGAGAGACCTGCGACGGCGTGTTTGCCATTCGCGTACGTCTTGCGCAAGTTCTGGAGCTGCACGACTTCGTCGCTTGATGACGCCTGTGCGTGGCTGTCGAGTACACGCTGCGCCTCGCGCACAACATCGTCGTCGTTGCGACTCAGCGGCTGCGCACTGCTAGCGGCGCTGTCGTGAACGTGGAGCTTGGCGTTGCCACAGCCTCGACGTCGCCAGTGCTGGAGCAGTCGCCAGCCATGTGATAGACGCTCTCGGATCGCAGTGCGGCGACCACAGACTGCCACGTCGCCAGTCTGGACCCAGTCGATCACAAGCGCGAGCGTGAAGAAGAGCGGACACTCGACTGCGAGGTACGCGATCTCAGTGCCTGCGACGTCGTACGCAAACGCACTCGTCGCGACGCGCGAGAAGCCAAAGAGCGCTTCGAGGTCCGCGACAATGACGCGCAAGAGGCCGTTCCCAAGCGAGAAGAGCGGCGAGCAGCGCCAGAGGTACACGAGCACGCGGTTCGCTGCTTGCGTCGACGTGAGCGAGTCGAGCGAGTAGCTCGTGATGAGCAGCACAAGACCAAAGAAGAAGTTGAGCATGACCGTGTAGAGCAGACACGCGCCGGCGTCTTTCATGAGGTGCGACAGCACGTACGTCCACGGTGCGATCGCGCCACCAAAGAGAACGAACAGCGTGAGCACGGCTTCTGGGACGTCTTGCGTGCAGCCTTCACACGTACTCGCGCGCTCGCTGCCGCTGCTCTGGAGCGATGACGTGATGCCGTAGCCTCGCAGTAGTAAGATCGCTGTCGTCATCGGCACGAGGTACAACAGCGTATCAAAGACGAAGTTTGCGAGCCAGTAGGCGCCGAGCGAGACGCCAGAGAGGAGCTGCTGGTGCTTGGCGTTCGCGTCGCGCTGCTTCTCTCGCACGAGGAACGGCATCATCGCTGCTGGCACGAACGTGAACGCGATCACGACAAAGATCACGGCTGGGAGGCTCAAGAATGCGTTGAAGATCGACCGTGTCTTGAACGAGAGCGGGAACGGATGCGTTGCGACGCGAACTGTGACGTTCGAGCTGCTGCTGTTGTTCATCTGTTGCTGGTGCTGCGCGAGCAAGAACCGGTGGATCGACGCGTCGAGCATCGCTTTATACGTTGGTGCAGCGTGCGGCGACGACGAATTCACCATGACGTTGTACGCGAGCACGCGGTCGCGCTCAGAGCCATAGACGACAAAGCCACCGAGCTGACCTTCGACTGGTGTGCTGCGCGGCGACGTCGTAGTAGCGTCCTCAGCGCTGCTGCTGCGTCCATAGCCTTGCTCGAACGCAAGCTCGCTGAAGCGAAGGCAGTGTCCAGTCGTATCGTTTGGCTCGATCGACGGGTCCGTGTACGCGACGCTAAACACTGTCGGCGTCGTGGATGCGTTGTACACAACAGACTCGACTGGCAGTGCGTACGGAACGCCGCCGTGAAAGTGCTGCGGCTGTACGAGTGCGCTGCACCAGGGATCGACGTCAGACGACGCCGACGATGCGCACGTGAACGGAATGGGCGTAGCGAGCCCTCGTGCGTACTGCGCGTCGGTCGTGAGCTCGAGCTTGGGGTCGTTCCGAATGAAGAGACTCAGCTGGAGTGCCGAGAGGCCGACAAAGATGATCACGATCGGCAAGACCGTGCTGAAGAAGACCATGCTGCGGTCGCGCTTGGCGCTGAGGACGCGCTTCCAGACGAGCGCTGCGAGCTGGGCGACAAACGTGCGCAATCCAGAGCGAGGTCGTGGTCGACGCGCCGATGGCCTCACAGTTGGGACTTGCTCGGGGTCTTGTGGAGCAATGTCTACTGCTGCAGCCTTGGTGTCTGCAGCACTGGCAGCCGGGCCCTCTGCGACGCGCAGGAAGACTTCTTCGAGTGTCGTGACCGAGATCGCGAACGAGAGCACGCCGAGCGCTTGCTGCTGCGTCTCGATCGCTTCAAAGAGCGCAGCGAACTGCGGCGAGCACTCGAACGGCAGCACGAACGTCAGCTCCGTGCCGACGTCTGTGTCGACGCGTGCTGCAGCCACATGATGTTGAATGAGCGCACGTAGAGCGCTTGGCGCACTACCTGCTTGGGTCTGCTGCTGCTGCATCACAAAGCTCAAGCGGTAGCCGACGCCAAAGCGCGTCTTGAGAAACAGCGACGAGCCGACGCACTGGAGCGCGCCGTGCGCGAGGATCGCGATGCGGTCGCCGAGGATGTCGGCTTCGTCCATGAAGTGCGTCGTGAGGATGAGGACGCGGTCGCGTCGGTGGCTCAGGATCACGTCCCACGTGCTTCGTCGGCTGTAGGGATCCATCCCAGACGTCGGCTCGTCGAGGAATACGACGCGACTCTCGCCCAGCAGTGCGATCGCGAGCGAGAGCTTGCGCTGCATGCCGCCTGAGAGCGCATGTGCGCGCGCGTTGCGCTTCTCCGACAGCCCGACTTCGCTGATCATCGTGTCGACATCTTGCTGACGTTGCGCTGTGTCGCGAGCTCCGACGCCTTTGACGCGGCTGTAGAACTGCAGGTGCTCTAGAACCGTCAGCTCTGGGTACAGAACGCTGTGCTGCGGACAGTACCCGAGCGACGCGCGCACGCGCCGGAGATCTGTTGTGACGGACGCGCCGCGGATCCGCGCGTCGCCACTTGTTGGCGAGATCATGCCAGTGAGCATCCCCAAGAGCGTGCTCTTGCCAGCACCGTTGTGGCCAAGGAGACACGTGATCTGCCCTTCGTAGAACGACAGACTCAGGCGCTCAACTGCGACTTTGGTGCCGCCGCCAGGAAGCGCGAACGCTTTGCGCAAGTTCGAGACAACGACTGCGCGGCCGTCGCGCTCTTGCTGCTGCAGCTCGGACGGCACGCTCTCGCAGTTGGTGTGTACGAGCGACTGAGCGTCGCTGCCACCCGTAGGTGCTCCTGGCAAACCACCTAGCTGTGATGCTACAACGGCGGCTGGAGCCGCAGCAGCGTCGTGTGTCTGCCGGCGCCGCCAGTGCGCGCGCGTGAAGCAGAAGAACCACGAGTCAGCGACGCCAAACTCGCGCGGCACGACGCGGTCGCAGTAGAGACCGACGACGAGGTACACGAGCGCGTCGAGGAGCTGCATCCAGATCGCAGTCGCGAACCGAAAGTCGCCGATGAGGTCGCTGGCGTTTGTGCGCGTGAGTCCGACGCCCACGGCCTCGACCTGTGCGAGCGTCCGGACGCCTTGTGTGAGCGCCACTGGCGCTAAGAGACTCGCAAGCGTGCGCTGCGACTCGCTCGCGCTCTCGCTGAACGCGAACGAGACGAAGAACATGAGGAAGAAGATGCCCATGCCGAGGAACGACCCTGCGCGCGCACGCGCGCACACGCTACTCACGAGCACGCCGTAGCCAAAGCAACTGAGCGCGAACGAGAAGAAGAACGCAAAGAGGAGCGACGCGTCCGAGTGCGGGAACAGCAAGCGCGTGGCGCCGAGCGTCTGGAGAATAGATGCCACGAGTAAGAGCTGGACGTACGTCACGCCCCACGCCAAGAGGATCGCGTGCTCGTGGACGCCGAGGATGCGCTGGAGCTCGCGCGCGCGCGTCTCTTTCTCCATGAGCAGCGCCACGATGACGCGCGAGACCGTGTAGAGGTACGAGAGGATGAAGCCGACGGGGAAGACGACGCGGACTTTGTCAAAGAACCCGGCGTAGCGAAAGCCCTCGACCGGACTCACGAACGTCCGCGCGCCGTGGAATGCCTGCGGTGCTTGCCGAAGGCTCTGTAAGAGCTGCGTCTTGGTCGTCGCTGGGAGCGCATCGACTGAGAGCGAGGCGTTCTTCATCGGCTCCAAGAGCGACGACAAGAGCGTCGACGTCGCAGAGCTCGCACGGCTCGTGGTCGCGACTACAAGGTCGCGGAGCTGCTCGAGCGCGCGGAGCGCCGAGCCAATGACAATGTCGTCTTCGAGCTGCTGGAGCAGTCGACTGTCGAGCGCAGGACTCGTCGCAGTCATTGTCGACGCTGTGAGCTGGCAGCTCCCGTTCATCGTCTCGCTCGTCGCGTTCCACGCTGGCAAGCAGTTGAGGAACCGCGCAACGGCGGTCTGGAGTGTGAGGAACCCGCGCGTGGCGTAGCAGAGCGGTGCGATCGGTTGGACCTCTTTGTTGAGCGCGTCGACGCGAAAGCGCCGCGCACGCGTGCGCGGGACGCTGCCTGGGACGCTCCGATCCGTGTACGTCGAGTTGAGCCGTAGCGCGTACGCGATCGAGTGGCCGCGGACGTCGCCGATCGCTTGTACATCGGTTGGGAAGTCGTCAAACGCGATCGCCGCGTAGAGCTTTGGGTGCGCGAGGTCCCTGCCGTACGCTGCGCTCGTGACGTACTCTTCCAGTACCGACTCGTTCACAAAGAAGACGCGCGAGTCGAGGAACGATGCGACTGTGAGCGCCGAGACCCCACGCACAGGCGGCACGAGCGCCATGCGCGGGTGCCACTGCTCGAGCAGCGCGGCAAAGTACTTGCGCGTGTACGCGCAGTCCGGCGTGATCGCGAGCTTGTACGGCACGACTTTGCCGCGGCACTGCGCCGGCACAGCGTATCGCGACGTCGCGTCGGTGCTCGTGTACCCGAGCAAGACGAACGGCACGACGCACGCGAGCAAGTCGAGCTCGCTCAGCTCGTCGAGGCGATCGGCTTCTGCGAGCGCCTGGAGCGCGAGGTTGAGCAGCAAGCCAGGCATCGTCGTCTCGGCAAAGTAGAACCTTGGGACCACGAGGCCAGACGCAAGCGCTGCGAGTGGCGACGCGAGCGACAGCGTCGCAGTCTCGGACGACGCATTCGCAGCAGCGCTGCTGCTGCTGGCGTTGAACGCTGCAAAGAGGTCGCTCTTGGCAAACAAGTTCCAGCTCGAGCCTTGCTTTACGCTGTCACTGGTGCTGCTGCTGGGCGTCGCCGACTCGTTTGCCGCTGTCGTGGACCATCCGGACGGGACACTGAGGTCCTGCTCGAGCGTCTTGAGCGCCGCGAAGAGCAGGATGCAGAGCAGCGGCGCCAAGAGCTCGCTCGCGAGTGCGAACGGATGACGGGTCTTCACGACCCAGTTCTTTGTCAGCAGCGCTGCGAGCGTCTGGCGTAGTGACATGGTATGCGCGCTCGTGGCGGCGTCCACCGTCACAGCAGTGGCAAGCGATAGTCGCTAGTCGAGCGACGATCGTGTGAACGACGCGTCGGGTCCGATGAACCGACGCATTGAGCGCGTCATTGCCTTGCGATTACGACCTCGAATGAATGACACGCACGCCATGACAAGCAAGCAACGGCTTTCGTCTTCTCTTCTCCGCTACAGCGTACACGATCGCGACGGAAGAGTCCATGCTTGTGACGCTTCTCTACGTGTATGGGTGTGCATGTGGAGCTTACGATGATGACGACGACGCTGCTTGCTTCTCTTCGCGCTTGGCTTTCGCAGCCGCGATCTGCAGTTGAACACGCACAAGAGAGAGATAGAGAGAGAGAGAAAGATGAACGATCGTACGAAAGGATGTGAGTGTGCATGCCGTCGAGCGCATGCATGACAACATCGCACCTTGGCGGCCATGGCTTCTTTTCGGCTGCCAAACTTGGCGTTCTTGTGGTGCACGCGCGAAGCCTGGCCGCTCGCAGTCGTCGCGGCGATCGCTTGCCGCGCAGTCTCTTCGCACGCCTGCTTGAGCTGCTGCGCCACGCGCCGGTGTTGCATGTCGGCCATCGTCGTCGTCGCGTCTTCTGGCTGAGGAGATATAATATAAATATATACTAAAACTAGCGAAGTGCGCTCGAGTGTAACCATGCGGACTTAGCGCAACGCAACGCCGCGGACTTTAGCAAAACGTCCACAGTGCACGAGTAACCCTTCACGTCGGGTGCGATTTGAAGTCAATTTTTTTTGTCTTCGCTGTTTGTACTTGGAGTATATATGTGGACGCTTACACGCACACTAGCGAGGGTTTTTGCATTCTTTAATCAAGATTAAATTTGCGAGCGCTCGCGAGGGTCAGCAGCGCTGCATCCAACCGCATTTTCCTACAAATTTCAAGTCAATCGACTGCTTCAGCAAGTGGACAAAGGATCCCTGTTTAGTGTACCGCCCTCTTTACTTCGAGGAGAAAAAAATCATTTTTTTGACGTGCGAGAAGCAAAATCGCAAGCAAGAGCAGCACCATGGACGCCACGAAGGAGATCGCGGAGCTCGAGCAGGAGATCGCCGAGCTCCGAGCGCAAGTGCAGCTCACAAAGGCACGGCTAGCTGCAGCTCGGTCCGCTGCCGGTGTGCGCGCTCCAACTCGACCGATCACTCCAGCAATCAGCGCGAACGCGCGTGCTCTGAGCGCAGTCGAGCCAGAGCATCATCGGCTTACACTAAAGAAGATCGCCGAGCTCTTCGATGTGAACGACGCGGCGCTCGGGCGCCATCTCAGCAAGTGTCCACAGCGACAACAGCAAACACAACAGCAGCAACCAGCGTCTAAGACGCAAGCCGAATCCAAGGACCCACACATCGAGGACCTGTTCCTCCCAACTGAAGGCGCATTCGACACCATCAGCGGGTACCTCTCCCAGACAACGGACTTGCTTATTATCACAATGTACATGCTGACACTTCTAGAGGTACGCACACAGCGCGCAGTGTTATGCTTGCTAGCCTAGGGCTTGACATACTGCTCCTCTTGTGCTAGGCTCGAGTTCTTGTAAACAAGATCGTCGAACGAGCGGCAGTGATCGTAGTCACCGATCGCTCGACGCCATCGTCGTCGCGTCCCGAGCTATGTGTAACCTATGTGTAACTGTACGAGCTCCATGCATAACTCGGTTACGTAATCGCCTTGGATCCCGCGACGAATTACAGTATACAAATACCAAGTGTAGAATCGCACCGAATCGACCGAAGAGGTGCAGCAATCGTGGTCCAACAGACGACGACGACGACCTCGCGCAGCATGCCGAGCGCGCGCGCTGCAGCGACTGTGACCAAGAAGGCGACTGCGACCAAGAAGGCGACTGCTACGACCGACGGTGCGCTGCTGCATGCTCTGCACCGATCCGTACCTCTCTCGTTGCGCGCAAACGGCTCTGCGTTGGACACACGCGCCGCAACGGGCACACAAAAGAGCATCGGCAGATTGCTCACAAGCGCTTTGTGCGATGCATGCGTTCGCTCGATGCAGCGCCAATATGGAAGAACTACCTCGCTGTGCGCAGCTCAATTAGCGCACGAGGCGCTAGCAGCAGCGCAAGCACAAGCAGCAGCATGCGCTCGCGAAAGCGCACCAAGCCATCCACTGGTCCATTCAGCACAAACACCAGCGCTCTCGCGATGGCGTCACTCGCAGCACACAAGAGCCACAACAGCAGCAGCGAGTCGCACGACGCGAGTACTGCGTCACGCGTGCGCGCGTACTGGGAGCAGCTCAGCGCCGCGGAGCGACAGCAGATCCTCTTTATCGACGACCCGGACCTGGTCAAGCAGCTCTACAAGCTCAACCTGAGTCTCCTGTGCGTCGGACTCATGCAGCGGCACCTCAAGACGCCACTGCGCACAGCAGCTGCTGCGTCGTCGACAGCAAAAGGAGCAGCACCAGCAGCGCCATCCGCGAGCGCAATCACCAGTAGCAGCGCCTGTACGAGCGATGCAAGTGGGACCAAGCCACCATTACCAGCAGCTACTACCACTGCGGCTGAGCCAGTTCCGTCTGTAGCGTCAGCAGCAGCTGCAGAGAAGACGTACGAGCTGCTCGAAGCGATGGAGTTCATGGACATTGGCACAGGTGCGTCCTAGTCCTTCGACCACCAAGCCCAATGCGCTAGGACTGACTGACTGGACTCCGTCATAGGCATCTTGACGGTCAAGAGCGAGCTCGTCGAAGTCCCCGAGCGACTCTATGCGCTTGTGGGCGACGTCCTCAGCGGCTTTGGCGCGTCGCTCCACGTCTTGACCGACGCGCAGTTCACGCAGCTGTTTGTGGTCGAGAGCGAGGTCGTGACGACGTGGGAGGACTACGAGCGCCTCATTGCGATGCTCGTCGAGCAGCTCATGCTCAAGAGCTACGTCGCGCACTTGGAGCGCGAAGCTGCGCGGCAGATGGCCGAGCTCCTGCTCGAAGTCTCGCTCGAAGATGCCAGTGGCAGTGGCGCGATGGCGGCAAAGGCCAAGGCGTCAGCAAAGAAGAAGGCGAAGAAGAAGAAGACAACAGGCGCAAAGCCACCAAAGGCGCTAGTCACAACCGAGACGATCGTGTCTGACGCCACTGCGGCAGGTACAAGTCGCACCGATACGCTGGTCGAGCAGCCTGAGCCAGAGGACTTTGACGCTGTCATGCGCGACGAAGACGAGCCACACAAGAGCATCTCGACGGAGAGTCATGACGGCGAGGACACTAGCACACGCACCACTGTCGAGCGTCCTGATGCGAGTACCGACGCCAAGTCTTCAGTTCTCAGTTCACGAGCGTTAGCCTCTGCAAGCGATTGCACTGCGCAGCGCCTTGGACATGTTGCGAGTCCAGAGAAGCCAGCAACGTCGACAGAGTTGAGACTGCCGTCGACAGACGCGAGTGTCTCGAGCTACGACTCGCACACGCGCGTGTCTGCGTCGTCGCTCAATCCGCACGCGTCAGTCTTTGAGCCGCAGACCGACAGGCGCCTCGCGAGTCCGCGCCACGTCATCCGGAAGCGCAAGCTCGACTCGTTCATCGTTGCGCTCGACGATGACGACGACGACCTCTCGTACGACAGCGACGCGCTCTCGTACGCGTCAGACGACGACGACAGCAGCACACGGTGCCGCACAACGACGCGCTGGCGCACGAGCGACGACACGACAGCGCTCGCGTGGCAGCTCGAGCAGATCTACGCGTCGACTGCGACGATGCTCGGGTGGGACGCCTCGCGCCAGTGCGACGTCGACGACACGGCAATGGCGCTCGTGATGCCCTGGGGCCACGCGGACGCGCTCTGGCGCACGGCGCCGACTGAAGTCGTGCGGTACTTTACGCCAGTACACCACGAACTCGCGCACGCTGTCAGTCCGTTCTTCCAGCCGCCGCCGCCACCGACACCGTCGTCCTCTTCTTCGACATCGTCACACGCCCACGCGTACCTTCATCCGTTCCCAGGAGCGCCTGGTAGTAGCAGCAGCCAGATGCAGCAGCCGCCTCTGTCGCCCAAGTCGCGGTACTACTTTGCACCACCAGCGTCGACAGCATCAGCAGTGCCATCGGCGATGCCACCGCCGTACTTGCCGGCGTCATCGGGACCTGCGACTGGCGCGTCTGGAGTGACGCGACGAGGCAGTGGAGCGTCTCCGCAGCCGCTCATCAAGAGCTACTACCACGCTCGATAGCATGTATCAGTACACGTACTCGTCCGTTTGTACTATGATCCTTTGGTCGTAGAGAGCAGCGTCGATGGAGACGTCGTGGCTCAAGACGAGGTCCTGCGATGTCGTTGACAGCATATACCTCGTTTTCTTCACTATTGGTATTCGCTATTACGTACGTTTTCAGTCAGGAATTGGTCGAAATGGTCGAGCCATCGAGCTCCTTACATGGCCATGATAGCGCTGCTGCTGCTCCAGCAAGTGCAGACAACGGTATGTACGCATGCGTTTGCGTGCATAAGTCGTCTCTGTATGCACACTATATGAGCTCACACGACTGCGATGTTCGTATCGGATCGCACACAGGCGACTGGCTGCAGATCGCCACGAGCTTTGTGCCAGCACCTCGCACGCAGCGGCACTACGACGACAGCGACAACGAGAGCTCAGCGCTGCAGGTCTATCGTCGGCGCGATGACTCGAAGAGCAGCCGCTCAAAGGACCACAAGAAGCACAAGAAGGCGAGCAAGAAGAGCAAGAAGAAGTCGAAGCACAGGAGCGACAGTGAGCGGCGATCACGAAGCAAGCGACGCGCACACAGCAGTGGCAGCTGCAGCGACTCGGACTCGAGTGACACAAGTGACCACAGTCGCCAACTTGCGCGCCACAAGCACAAGCACGAGCGATCGCACTCTCGCCACGACCGCCACCGTCGACGCAGCGCCAGCCAGAGCAGCAGCAGCAGCCGTGACGACAGAAACGAGCGCCACCGCCGCGACCCCAAGCGCAAGCGCCTGCGCGCAGATGCTGACGCCTCCGACCGCCGCTCATCACACACAAAGGCGCTTGCAGTGTCTGCACCAGCGCACATGAGCGTGTACGAGCAGCGATCGCCGGACGACGCGTCGCTCTTTGCAGTCGACACCACTGGCGACAAGGACAACGCGTTCTACGGCACGCTCTACGCCCACGACGCCCCAGCGTACGCGCTTGCGACGCGTCGGAGCATCTTCACTGGCGCGTGGCTCGTGCCTCGCGCCACAAAGCGTCCGCTTGCTAGCAACAGCTCAGCAAGCGACACAGCAAAGGCGCGCGAGAGCGAGACGCGGTACTTTGGGCCGAGCGCACGGGCGAATGAGCGCGACGCGCGGCAGCAGCGCCTGTACCTGGCGTACTCGACCAAGCGCCTCGGTCGCACGCACGAGCGCTCGAGCGCAGCGACGACAGCATCAGGCGCAGAGCTCTCGTACATCCCACTCGACCCGACGCTCGAGACCTCCGCGAGTCCAGACGCCGACTCGGACGCGGTGCTCCGGACCGAGACCGCCAACATCGAAGCGTACCTCGTGACGCAGAGCAAAGCGCTGAACGCTGCAGTGCAGCAGCAGCCACACGATGTCTCGCGCTGGCTCGACTTGGTCGCGTTCCAAGCGCACTCGGCGCGGCTCTTGCGCCGCACGAGTAGTGGCTCTAGCACAGCAGCAGCGATGGTCGCAGACAAGCAGCGCGCAGTGCTCGACCGCGCGCTCACGGCGAACCCATTGAGCCGCGAGCTGCAGCTCACGCAGCTCAACTTTGCGCTGCGTCCGCAGTCGAGCGACAGCAACAGCGCCGCGCGACTCGACCACGACGCGGTCGTACAGCGCCTCGAGTCGATGCTCGCAGCGGACGCGACAAACCCGGAGCTCTGGCGCAAGCGCCTCGACGCGCAGGCGCAGGACTTTGCGAGCTTCTCGATGCCGTCGATGCGCGAGCTGTACGCGCGCGTGCTCGCTGTGCTACGCAAGCACGTCGCGTTGGCACTCGCTGCGGATGCCACTACGTCTACAAGTATATCGGAAGCGACTGCGGGAAGCAGCGCAGCGTCGGTCCAGATCTTTGCGTCCGAGTCGCTCCTAGCGACTGCACCGCGCTCGATCGCAAGTGTCTTTGCAGCATCGACGCGTGTGCAGGCGCTCGTGCGCTTGCTCCTGCGCTTCCACTCGCGCCTGTGTGCGCTCGAGTGCAAGGCTGGCTACGTCGAGCGCGCTGTTGCGCATCTCCAAGCGCTGCTGGCGTTCAACATGGAGACTCACAGCAGCAACAGTTGTGCTAGTACTGACAGCAGCAGCGTCCAAGCGCTTGAGCGACACCACGTAGAGCTGACGCGCGCATTCGCAGCCGCGTGGGATCGACTCGACATCCCACACGTTGGCGACGACAGTGTCGGCCAAGAGACCGCTGTAAGTGGCGACGCCACTGGCGAACTCGACAGAACGGACTACGTGCCGCTGGCGAGTGCGTTCGAGCGCCTCGTACAGGCGGAGCTCGTGACGCCAGCGAGCGCAGTGAACCCACCAGAGGCGATTCAGTCCGCAGTGCATAAGGCGCAGCTCCAAGTGCTCGCGCGCACTGCGAGTGGCAGTCGTCGTCGAGAGCGACGCGACCGCGCTACTGCGTCCCATCGCAGCAGCACGAACGCACTAGACCCAGACGCCCACGACGCATCGGACACGACCAGTGGCGACGGCGTGGAGCTCGTGTACAGCAACGTCCACGGCTACCGCATCCGCGTCGATGCGATCGATGATACGAGCGAGTACGTCCGGATCCTGAGCGAGCTCCGCGGCACCGCAGCGTCGATCGCCAAGCACGACGCGCGGACGCAGCGACTCGAGGCGCAACGCGCGGCTGCGGCAGCAGCAACCGCGCGCTTCCACGACGAGCGTGTCGACTATCGTGCGATTGATGCAAGCGACGATCTGTACCTGCAGTGGCTCGCAGCAGAAGAGACAAAGGACGCGACGCAGTGGACGCCGCTGCGCGCGAACGATCCACGTCACGAAGCGCTGATCGACGAGCAGCCGGACCGCGCTGTGCTGCTCGACGAGCTCCAGCCGTTTGTGTTTGAAGTGCCACCGGCGCTCCGACTGACAGAGGTGCGCCACTTGCTCGCAGTCGCTGGCGTGCATTGGCCGCCGCACTTTGTCCCCGGTCCTGGTGATCGTGAGATGGCAGCAGATGCCTTGGACGACGCGTACGTCGACCGCTTTGACGAGTTTGAAGCGCTCGTGGCGCCGATCCTACGTGCAATGGACCCGACATCGACTACCTCGCTCCTTCTCACGCCACGCGAACGGCGCGACGCGCTCGCTCAAGAACTGCTCGACCACGGCGTCTGCGTGAAGCGCACAGCGCTGCTCGACCCAACTAAAGTCAAGTTCATCCGCAACGTCTTTCGCCAGACTGTCGGCGTCTTGGAGCGCGAGCACGACCGCGAGCGTGTGCGTCTCGTCAAGAGTGTCTGGATCGCGTTTGAAGCGCAGCTCGTGCGTGCGAGCGACGACCGCGACGCAAGTGCTGCGGCCGCACGAGCGCTCTGTCAGCAGCTCTTGACTGAGGCTACGAGCTCTAGCGCAGTCGCATCACCGCCAGCTCCTGACGTCGCACTGCTCGTCGCGTACGCAAAGCTCGAGCTCGCGGCTGGGAACGTCCGGCAAATGGCGCGCATCTGCGACCGCACGCTCGCGTCGCTGGCGCTTGACACAGCGAGCGACGCAGCTATGGACCGACGCTTCCACGCACTGCTCTTCCTCCGCGCTCGATGCGAGCTGTGGTCGATTCCAGCGGACGAGAGCGGCACGAGCGCTGCGGCGCACAGGCTCCGCTGTCTCAAGGCGCTGTACGTGCTCTGGAGCGTCTGGGAGCCAGCGTGCGAGGCGCTCTCGGCGCTCGAGAAGTGCTATCGCAAGCACCCGAGCAAGCTCCAGGCACACTTGCAGTCGGTTCTGACGCCTGCGGTTGCGACTGCGACCGTCGCAAAGCTCCGCGTCGAGCTCGAGGTCGCGAAGCACCAAGCGCAGCGTCTCAAGGCAACGCACGACTGGTTTGGCACTGTCGGCTACTGCGCGCAGACTCTCTGCCTTGCAGTGTACGCCACTACTGGCTTTGACGCAGCGTCTCGCGAGTACGACGCGATCCTTACCGACATGAGCTCGACTGATGTGTCTGACGACTCGCATGAGCACCGGATGCGCTGGCTCCGCCTCGCGCACCTCGAGTTCCTGCAGCAGCACGCAGTCAGCTGTGCGTTCCCGCTCGTTGCGCCGCGCGTGTGGCGCCACGCAGTCGCTGCTGCAGTCGAGGCAGCGCCACACGACGCACTCCTCCTGCGGCTGTTTGTCGACGCCGAGACGAGCAACACGATGGCGCAGACCTTGCGGCGGCACTTTGATCGCGTCCGAGTGCGTGCGCAGCGCCACTTTGACTCGCCACGACTTGTCGAGTGGCTCTTTGCGCTGCTCAGCGAACTCAGTCGTCTCGAGCGCGCAGTCGCGACGGCGGCAGCCAGCGCAGACCCAACACTGTCGCTACTTGCTGCGCCAAGCTCCAGTGACGAGCCGACAGCGTCGCCGCGCGCCACGTGCTGTCTCCTGCACAAGTTTGACGCCAACGTGACTGGCATCGCGCGCGTGCGGCGCGTCTTGTACGACATGGTCGAGAGCGCACAGACGCAGGGCAGTGCGCTGGCGTGGCGCCTCGTGCTGCGCTTTGAAGTCGAGACTGGACAGATCGAGCGTGCGCGGCGCGTGTTCTACCGCGGCGTCGCCAAGTGTCCGTGGAGCAAAGCGCTGTTCCTCGATGGCGTGCGCGTGCTGCGGCCGTACTTGAGCACGCAAGAGTGCGCTGAGCTGCTCGAGTTCATGGCAGCGAAGGAGCTGCACATCCGTGAAGTCATGTAGTGCTGTCGCGCGCGTCGTGGTGAGTGGCTAGAGCGCTCACTGCGTGCATTGCACACTATCTCGTTGTACTCTCGCCGGCAGTCTAGCTCTCTATTCGTCAGCAGTCTTGAGAGGTGTCGTGTCGGTAGGACGAGCAACGCGTTCGACGTCGAGATGAGACTGAGCTGCAGCTGCCGTAGCAAGGTGTCGATCTGGTCTACGCTCGCGCCGTAGCTCCTCAGAGTGAGCATTTGCTGATGTAGTGTTCATCTTGAGCATGCGCGCCTACAAGGAATGATCTCTTGCTGGTGTAGTGTTCATGTTCATGTTCAGCCTGTTCTAGCTGTTTCATCTCTTGATCAAGGTCAAAGCTGCCAGATTTGAGTACGAGCGATGCGAGAGCGCGCTGGCTGGTGCTCGATCTCGCGACGTGAGACGCAAGCTGGTGATGCAGACAGTAGTGCGAGCGTCAAGCTGCATGCACCGTCTCCAAAGCGACGACAGCACAAGCCGCTGCTGCTGCCTGCGAGTACCAAAACACCATTGTCCAAACTGAGTTGCGTCGAGCGTCTCCAAGCCGTGCGCGGCGCTGTCACGACTGTCGATGACATCCTCAGCGAGCTCTTTCCGTTCGAGCCAAGCTACCGACGCGCCAAGACGCTCGTGGCTCCACCAAGTACGCGTGTACTCGCACTCGAGCGCGATCGAAGACCATCGCCAGTGTCACGAGCTGCAGCTGCAAGAGAGGATCTCAACCCACGCGAGAGCTGCGCGAAGACGAGCAAGCACCTGGGAGTCGCGTCGCTACTCTCACGCGAGCGGCCGCAATCTCCGAATGGCAGGTCGACAGCAGTGTCGCTACCGTCTCCGAGCGCACTACCACCAGTGCGATTGGCAAGTCGAGCAGCCACGACCACAGCACACGCCATCGCTGCTGCTGCTCGCGACGACCACGAACAGCACACACTTGCGCTCTGGGACGACAAGTTCCGAGCACGCACACTGTCGCATCAGGACGTTCTCTTCCTCGTGACGCATCCTGACGTCGCGAACGTACTCGAGAGCGCGAGCTTGCTCCGAGCAGCAAACGTAACGTACGACCAGCTCATGGAGCTCGAGATCGCGCTCGACTTCTTTCGAGCAGCAGCGCCGAGAGTGACACAGCATGACGTGAGCAGTCTGTACGAGTGGCTAAGCGATCGGGTCTGGCAGCATGGCGTGGCGTTCCGAGCAAGCGCTTTGCGCAGACTAGAGAGTGCCACGAGTCCTCGCAAAGTGCTGTTGCCGCCAGTCGTTGGCGGGCCTCGCGCAGCGTCGCCGCTCCGAGTTGCGCGGGCGTCAACGTGTCCAGAGCGCACAACTAACGCTACAAGCGGTAGCTGTTCTCCTCACGCAGACGACCCATTCAAGTCGAGGCATCCGCAGCAGCGACGCCAGACAGCGCTGCCGTACGACCAGCACTACGCACAACAGTACAAAGACCCAAGGTCTGAGCTGGACATCCCTCGAGATGGCACGGCCGCAGTGCGTCAGAGTCTCCAATCTGAGCACGACGCACGCATGCGCTGCAACGACCTCCAGCATCGCCACATCGGTCCGTTCGTTGCTTGGTTTGAAGCACTCCACTGCTGCATAGTACTCACTCTCGCATCGCTGCGTATGGTGTCTGCGTGACTTGCCAACAGTGCAGTGCTCGTGCGACTGGGTCCGCGATCACTGCGTCGACGAGCTCCTCGACTCGCACGCATCCACTTCGCTTCGCAAACACGTGGCAGTGACCAAACTCACGGTCTGTCTTTGTTGACACTGTCGACTCGCAACTCGATCGTTCGTACTCACTTTGGCTCGTGCTCGATGTGAATGTCGATGCGTCTAGGACGTCTTGGCTCGCGCGGCAGTGCGCATGACGCAGCGAGGACTCGAGCTGTGGCACCGACAGAGTCTGCGGCTTCGGTGCTGCGAGCGCGTCCACCGCTTCTGCCGTCTGTGCGTCGCTACTGGAGAACTCGACCTTGTGATCGCTCACTGAACTGCGGCACCAACATCACGAACGTCAAGAGCGACTGACTTTGACATTCTCTTGCGTTGTCCACTGATGTCATCATTCTCTAGGAAGTGCGCCGTCTGGACGCTCGCACGCGCTCGCATGACGCTCCAGCACATGATCATCAAGCGGTGGCAGAGCTGGAAGATGGTCGTCGCCCAAGAGCGCGAGACTGAGCGCCTTGCAGCACTCGTGACGATTCAGACCCTCGGACGCGTCTTGATCGCCAAGCGCGTGCGAGCCGAGTACCGCGTCCAGTACGCCGCAACGCAGCTCCAAGCGGCGTGGCGCGGGTTCTACTGCCGCAAGATGTTCCGGCGTCGAGCGCAGTACTGGCGCTACACGCATGCAACATGTGCGATCCAGCGCTGCTTCCGCGCACACATGTTCCGGTGTGCGTTCCAGCGGCTCTTGCAGCTCCACCGCGCTGCTCGTGTCGTGACGCGGACCATGCGACGATACTGCGCCAAGCGCAAGCTCGAGCGCGCGTGGCTTCGGCGTCTCGCTCGCTTCCACGCTGCGATCGCGATCCAGATCTGGCTCCGTTATTGCATCGCACGCATTCGACGCGCACGCGCTCGAGCGACGATGGTCGGCTCTGCTGCTGCAGTGATGCAGCGCTTCTTCAAACGCACGCGGTTCCTCTTGCTCTTTGACAAGCGCGTGCACGTGCTGTTGCAGAAGAAGACGTGGGCCGCCCAGACGCTCCAGACAGCGTATCGCGCCAAGCTTGCGCGAGTCAAGTTCCACGCGCTGCGGGATGCACTCGATGCCCAGCGACGCGACGCAGCGCTGCGAGCAATGTGGGCAAACGCGTACGCAACGTCGATCCAGACGTGGTGGCGACGTGTTTGGCGCGAACGTCGGTCGAGAGCACTTGGTGCGCTGCAGGCTATGAGCGACAGCAAAGACGGCAACGACAGCGTCGATGAGGACGACAGTGGTGAGTATGTGATTGACATGACAGCGGATAGCGCCGAATAGAGTTGGGATAGCCATTGCCTAGACATGATGTGTCCATGGTGGGGTTGATCGTTGCGCTTGTCAAGACCGAGAGCAGCAGCAGCAGCAGCCATAGCGTCGATCTGCGAGACCATCGGAGCGTCTTGACACACCTGGGAACGCAAGCTCTCGACACGACGTCAACTCGAGTACACTCCCACAGAGTTCTGCTAACTCGAACTACAACATTGTCACCCTTGTTCGTTCATTGTGCTGGTACAGGAGCGCGCTGAGCCGGTTCATTCCAACAACTCTGAGCGCGACCTCCTGACCGCTTGAGCACGAGCTCGCCTGTCGACGCTAGCGGCGTGCCTCGAGCGCTCGCCTCTGCGTCGTGAAAGCCAGTCGAGCGCGCCATTGAGCAGACCTGAGTGAGACCTCTTGCCTGTCATCTAGACATCAGAAAAAGAGTGGCGCCGGCTCAATAGCCTATGCGCTTCGATGGGCTCAACAGTCAACCCTGTCAATGTCAGTCGAGGCCATTTCGGAAAAACACGCGAGAGCTCCTAATGGCGCCTGCGATGTCTTCGGAGCCGCGCGCGGCCGCTGGCATCCGCGTGTGCGCGCGCTTCCGGCCGCAGAACAAGCTCGAGCTGAAGCAGCAGGCGGTCGAGTGCGTGACGCTCGGACGCGATGGCGACAGCGGCCGCGTGCAGATCGAGAGCGCCGGGAAGAGCGAGAAGCTCACGTTCACGTTCGACCAGGTCTTTGGCACGACGTCGACGCAGCGCGAAGTGTACGACGCAACCGCCAAGCCGCTCGTCGAGTCGGCGCTGCGCGGGTACAACTGCACGTGCTTTGTGTACGGCCAGACTGGCACGGGCAAGACGTTCTCGATGGAGGGCGTGCCAGGCGACAGCGAGTACGCAGGCATCATCCCGCGCGTCATGGCCGACGTCTTTGACGGCATCCAGAACATGCAGAGCGAGCTCGAGTTCATCGTGCGCGTGTCGTACATTGAGATCTACTTGGAGAAGATCCGGGACTTGCTCGAGCCGTCGCTTAACAACTTGAGCGTGCGCGAGAGCCGAGAGCGCGGCGTCTGGGTCGCCGGCGCGACTGAAGTCTGCTGCGCCTCGGCCGACGAGATGATGGCGGTCATGCGCCTCGGCGGTGCGAACCGCGTGATCTCGTCCACGCGCATGAACAACGACTCGAGCCGGAGCCACTCGGTCTTTATCATCACGATCGAGCAGCGCAACGTCGCCACGGGCTCGACACGCAGCGGCAAGCTCTTCCTCGTCGACCTCGCGGGGTCCGAGAAGGTTGGCAAGACGCACGCCAAGGGCCAGACGCTCAAGGAGGCGCAGCACATCAACAAGTCGCTAAGTGCGCTCGGGAGCGTCATGAACGCGCTCACGAGCGGCCAGTCGAACGCGCACATTCCGTACCGCGACTCGAAGCTCACGCGCTTGCTCCAGGACTCGCTCGGCGGCAACTCGGAGACGACGCTGCTCGTGTGCGGCTCGTGCAGTAGCTACAACAGCGAAGAGACGGTCTCGACGCTACGCTTTGGTACGCGCGCCAAGAGCATCAAGAACAAGCCCAAGGTGAACGAAGCGAAGACTGTGGCCGAGTACAAGCTCCTCGTCGCAGCGAAAGACAAGCAGATCGCTGCGCTCACGGAGAAGCTCGAGCGCCTTGGCGACGCGGAGAGCGCGAACCAGAGCAGCAACAGTGCGTCAGTGGCCAGCAGTCCTGGACCCGAGGCTGCCACTGTCCACGACATGCTCGCGAAGATCGAACAGCTCGAAGACGAGCAAGCGAGCAAAGCGGTCGAAGTCGCGAGCCTTGAAGAGCGGTGCGCAGAGCTCGAGCTCCAGACAAAGGAGAGTGCGACGCGAGCGCTCGAGCTCGCGTCTGCGAAGAACCAGAGCGACGAGCTCGCGCACAAAGTCGCGTTCCTCGAGAGCGAGCTCGCGGCAAAGGCGCAAGAGTGCGACGCGCTGAACGAGCTGCTCGCAAAGCGCCGGCGCAAAGACGCGAGCGACGCTGCGCTAGTGCCGCCCGCGACGATCGCAGAAGACACGGAGCTCGCGCACCAGCTCGACGAGAGTGGCGACGCGCGTCTGTCGCTGCCGACCAAGCTCTCGAGCGCTCGCCCGCGCGCGGACAGCTCAGTGCACCTCGACAACGAGCTGCTGCGGCAGCAACTCGCTGCGCGCGCGCACGAGCTCCTCATTAGCACGCGGCGCATTGAGCAGCTCGCAGAGGAGCTCGCGAATTGCCGCATCTTCTACGAGCACCAGGTGTTCACGCTTGAGGAGCGCTTGCGCGAGTACGACGCGACGATCCGCGGCCTCATGGACGTGTCCGAGAGCGACGACAAGGCCACGCAGCTCGACAAGATCATGCAAAAGACCAAGACGCTGCGGTCTGTGCGCGGCGGCGGCGGCGCTGCTGGCGTCGCGGCGCTCCCGCTCCTCCGCGCCAAAGAGAGCGAGGCTTCCGACAAGTTCCCAGCAAACGTCGCAGCGATGGCAACGCCGCTCCAACGCGCGCGCATCGTGAGCTCGGCGACGTCGCAAGACGGCTGGCTCGTCGACGACGAAGTCTTCCCAGTCGCACCGATCGACATGGAGTCGCCGGTCGTGAAGCGCTTGATCTCGAGCATGCCGGAGAAGGGGCGCGAGAAGATGGCCAAGTGGCTCGTGTTTGTGCTTGAAGGCCGCGACATCCGCGCCAACTTCCACCCCGAGCTCTCGATCGAAGGCATCAACGAGACGCTGAACCGCGAGATGCGCAAGCTCATCGTGCCGCTGCTCAAGAACCGCCGCGACTTGGACGTCCAGTCATACGTCCGCACCCGGTTCGTGCGCGTCACGGACCTCAAGATCACGCTCGCGCACAAGCACCAGGACACGGTCCACGTCGAAGCGACCAAGGACGCGCTCAGCGACGTGAGCGACAAGACGCGGCCGAGTGCGATGCCAGCGCCCGCGCGCGTGTGGGCGCACGACCACGTGTTCTACGGCCCAAAGACCGACCCGTCGAGCGCTTCAGTGCTCCACAGTCTACGCGTGTTGCTGCCGTCGAGAGACCGATTCACTAGCGAACCGGTTGACCTGAGCGCGAGCGTGAACGAGTCCAAGAGCATCCTCGACGTCCATCCGCTCACGCGCAGCAGCAGCAACGCCGGCTCGTCGACGTCGCTTGCGTCTGCGACGTCGCAGTCGAGCGCCGCGCCGTCGTCATCATCTGCGAGCGCAACGAGCGCAAGCGCTGCGCCGAGCAGCGGCAGTGGCGTGTTTGGTCGCCTGCGGTCCAAGACGGGCGTCGGTGCGATGCTCGGCGACGTCAAGAGCCTCCTCTCGGCGCGCTACCACAAGCACCACGTGCACGACGACACGCTCTGCGACGGCTGCGGTATGAGTCCGATCGTCGGCGGGCGCTGGAAGTGCAGCACGTGCGAGAACTACGAGCTCTGCGACGCGTGCTACGGCGCCGGCGTCCACGGCTTTGAGATCAGCAACGAGATGTGTCGCCGCATCGAGCACGCGGCCGTGGCGAAGCACCGCGTCTTGGGCGAGTACCCCGAGCTCTTGGAGCTCTTCCAGCGCCACATCTGCAACGACGACGTGATCCAGTTCCGCCGCGTCGTCGAGTGGCTCAGCGACATGGTCGCAGGTACGCACGTCGCGAGCATCCACCGCAAAGTGATCGTCAAGAGCGGACTCCACCCAGAGATCCGCGCGCGGCTCGTGGCGCAGCTCGGCGCGCTTGCGAGCGAGCGGCAGGACATTGTGCTCAAGACCGAGTGGTTTGCCGAGAAGCCAAACGACGACGACGACGATGATGATGATGACGATGATGGCGACGCGAGCGGTGGCGACGCGAACAGTGACACGACTGCAGCTGTGAAGCGCAGCAGCTCGAGCGCGTCGTCGTCGTCGTCGTCCGAGACTGTTGCGCTCGAGACGCTCCGGATGTACGTCACAGACGCGACGATCGAGGAGACGGTCGAGAGCGTGCGGCAGCACACGTACGCCGACTTGCTCGAGCCAGCGCCAGTTGTGAACCACCGGTCGGTCTCGACTGCGTCGTCGACGTCGTCGTCGTCTGCGCCACTGGCGGACGCAGTCACGCTCGAGGGCAAGACGATCAAGTCGGTCACGTCGGTTGCGTTCTAGTCAGTCTGCATGTGCAGCGATGGCGCTGACGGGAGCGGTAGACAGCGACGAGTGCGATCGCGTCTGTGTGTGATGTTGTGCATGATGTGTGCGAATGGCAGAAGAGCGAGTGTGTCGATCAGTGTGCGCCTTGTATTGTTGTTGTGGTAATGAGGTGGAGCTCAAGCGCTCCACCTCGCTCCTATAACACGACTCATGCAGTGCACCTTCCATCATTTAAAGGCGCGTAAGGCTTGACGCGGTTGCTTAGACCGGGTGGAAGCGCGAGACGAACTCGCGCTGCTTGACCGAGAGGCCCCACGCCGGACCGCCTTTGACGATCAAGCGCTTGACGAGCTCGACGTTTGCGGGTTCGTGCGCGAGCGTCTCCCACGCAGCTTGCTTCTCTTCTGGCGTCGCAAGCGCGCTCGACTGCGCCGTCCACTTGTCCATGAGCGCAGTCAGGAGCTTGACATCGCTCGCCTCGGCGCGCGAGCCAGGGATGAACTCGGCCGCGAGGTCCGAGCGCGACTTGATCGAGCCGTAGAACCCGCCTTGACCTTCGTACGGGTGACCGCCCGAGTACGTCGTCGACAACGACGCAAAGCGTTGCATCGTTGGAGTCGTCGCAGCAGCTGCAGCACGGCGGAGCACAGGCGTGCGCGCGAGCGCTCGGACAGCGACAGCAGGGATCATCTTGGCACTTCACCTCTGCACGCGCTTCGGATTGTGGCTCCACATGCGCAATCTCTTCGACGTCATTCCCTCTATTTAATCGCTACCATCTTTGACGTCATTCCCTCTACTTGTTCACTATCATCTTTCGGCATCACTACCTCGATTTATTCACAGCGATTTCTGCATGGCAGAGATAATCCGCACGGAAAAAACACGCACGCCATGTGCACCCAGCCAGTTCGGTTCAAGGCTCGAAGAGCGCACGCGTGCATCTTCACCTATCGTCGTCGTCGTCCTTGGTCCTCGGACGCGTGGACACTCGAGCTTCGTCCGCCGCTCGCTCGCTCGCAGATACTCGGTTGACACCAACAGCAATGGCGAAGAAAGAGGCAACGGCGCCTGCGAGCGCGCCTGGCAAGACACCGACCGCGACGAAACAGCCACCAGCTGCCGCAGCAACACCTGCTGCGAAAGATCGATCGTCATCGTCGTCGTCGCTGCTCTTTATCGTCGTGCCGCTGCTCGTTGCGCTCATCGGCGGCGCATGGACGACGCTTGGGCCGCAGTTCCTTGACAGCAGCGCTGCGCTCACGCGCGAACTGAGTGCGAATGCTAGTGTTGCGAACGCCAGCATCATCGCAGACGCTCCGATTGTGGACAAGTACAAGAGCGAGCTCGTTCGCATCACGACGCAGAAGCTCCTGACGCCAACGCCAGACGTGAGTTGCCCCACGTTTGGAGTTGACGGCGACTTGGCGCACGTTGAGACTGTACTCGGCCGCGCAACGGAGCTCCAGCAAGCGAACCGCGTGTTCCTCATGCTCAATGGGCAGAACGAAGGCGTGTCGATCGAATGGACGCCGAATGACGCGTGCTTGCACGAGCTCGCGACGTTCGCTGCATTGCGCCTTGGCTCGGACGCCGACATTGTCACGAACGGCGTCAAGCTCATGACGCAGGACGGCTTTGCGCTCACGACGGTCGCGCAGCTCGACGCGCTGCGCATTGCGCACGTGCTGCTGGACTTCCAGATCTGGGTCTGGCCGGGCATCAAGGTTGGCCACGAGTTCACGATCGAGGGCTGCAAAGTCAAGACTGCGTCGCTCCGACCCAAGGTCTTCACGGTCGAAGGCTTCTTCACGCAGGACGAAGCGAGCGAGATCATGCGGCAAGGCATCGACCGCTTGGCGCGCTCGCCAGTCGACTCGCCCGAGGCGGTCGACGGCTACCACTCGGACCGCACGAGCTACACGGCGTTCTTGAACGACAACGCGTTCACGCGGGACTTTCGCGTCCGCACGGCGAAGCTCGCGCGCTTGCCGTCGCCGAGCTTCACGGAGCGCCTGCAGCTCGTGCGGTACGAGAAGGGCCAGTTCTTCCGCAAGCACGAGGACTACTTTGATTCGAAGCAGTTCATCCCAAAGCAGTCGATCGCGAGCAACGAGTACGAGACGTGGGCGACATGGGCCGCGTCGACGCTCGAGACGCTCATTGCAAGTGGCCGCAACGATGTCCCGGATGCGTTCCGCCCTGGCGGCCAGGCGTTCCCAGACGCTGCTGACAAAGGCGCGTTCCAGCACTACATCCTCGGCGCGTTCCTCGAAGACGCTGATGCGACCGACTTCTTTGCCGAGCACGCGGACGTCGAGTGGGGCCACTGGATCCGCTCAAACGTTGCGAACCGCGCACACGACGTCCTCGGTCCGCTCCTGAAAGACAAGGGCTACATGCTTGCGCACATCATCAAGGCGTGGGAGAAGCGCGCAGGGCTATCGGATCTCCGGTACAAGATCCCAAAGCGCCCAGTGAGCGGCGTCTCGCACTACTTTCGGTGGGTGCGCTGGGCCAAAGAGCGCGTCCAGGACCTCTTGGACAGCGCCGACCCGAGCGTCGTGCCGCTCGCAGTGCGACCGGACGGACCGGACTACCCGACGTACAACATCCGGTTCCAGAACCGCCTCATCAAGTACGTCCTCGAAGACGTGACAAAGGACGAGCTCGTTGCGGCGTTCAGCGCCGAGTGGTACGACTGGCTCGTGAAGAACCAGCGCGCCAAGGACGTGCTGATCGAAGCGCTGCGGTCGACGACCAAGATCTTTGAGCTCGCAGTCGCGTCCTGGACCAAGCGCGCAGGCGACGCGTTTGCGTACACGTACGTGCTTGCGTGGCGATGTGGCTCTGCTATGAGTGCCTGAGTATCTAGAGACTTACTGCCGTACGTGCGCTCGCGCTGTCTAGGACGCCGACGCACTTGCACCACTTTGAGCCGAACCGGTTCGTGACCGTGTTCATGTACTTGAACGACTGTCCAGAAGGCGGCGAGACGGTCTTTCCGTACTCGAAAGAGCGCTTGGTCACGGGCATCAAGCGCGAAGGCATGGACGAGTGCTCGGAAGGGCTCGCCGTGCCGCCGACGAAGCTCTTTGCGTCCATGTTCTACTCGCAGACGCCGATGAACGACGTCGATCCGTCGAGTCTCCACGGCGGCTGTCCGCCGCACGAAGGCGTCAAGTGTACGTTGCGCTTGTCTGCGAATACCATCGACTCTGACCTGGGGACTCACTCTCGCGTGCATGTGCCTCTATGATGGCTCATCACGCCTCGTGCTGCTCTGTAGACGGCTCGAACTCGTTTGCGTGGAACGCGGATGCGGACGAAGGCGCGAACGCGTGGGACCTTGGCGAAGACTACAAGCCGGACGCGAGCATCGAGTACGATGACGCAGACGTCGAAGCGCTCGTGAAGGACGACGGAGACGAGGGAGCGAATGACGACGCGGCTGTGGAAGCAGCAGAGAGCAGCAGCGACGACACTGCAGCCGAGTCGGAGTCGGAGAGCATCGAGTCTGTCGCGCAGGACTAGCTTGTCCATGCGAGAGTGAGAGGATCTCTATCGAGACTAGTGTCGTCGCCGTTGTCGACAGACTTGTAGCCACGTACAGACACATTCGTGTGCGTTCAACGTGACGCTGTGCGTTTGAATGAAAGCGAGCGAGCGCTTGAGAAAGAAAGAGAGAGAGAGGATCGTACCGACTACTCTGAGCGGCTTTGCCTTCCTTGGCTCCGCTTCTCTCTCGATCACTCTCTGTCTGCGTTGTCGGCACTCGGACCACACGTACAGCTACTTGCTCCTTGTCCAGCACTGCGAGAAGTTCAAATGCACTACCGCCACGTTTTCGCTCGCTTCGCTCTGTGTTTACATGCCGATGACAAACCTTCCGACAGCTAGAGCGAACTCCAGACGCACATGAAGCGCTACGTGTGCTACGCTCGTCATAGCACCACCGCTACTAGCAACACAAGCAGCTTGTGTGGTGATAACCTGTCAAACATCTCACGCCGCCACATGCTTGTCAAACGCCCTGATATGGTCAAAATAAGAAGTAAGTCGGATGCTGTGGTCAAAAAGAGAAGTTTGTCGGGTGCTGCGGTCAGAATGAGAAAAAGCTGAGAGAGTCGGCGGACGTGTTTCGTCATTGGCCTACTGTGCAGCAAACACGTTGACTTGCATTGACTATGCTGTTTCGTGTGGACCGACTTGACTTTTGCAGCACCAAAGACACGCACGTGTGTTTCTTTGTCCGCCAAAGACTCGCTGGTGCTTGCTTGCTTGCTCCTGCTCTTCGCCGCCATGAACAAGCGCAAACAACGCCGGCATCCACACGCGCTCGACGTTTGACAGCGCTGGTGCTCCGCGAGCGCGCGCTCTACGCTGCTCGCTGCGGCGCGCAGGATCAGGTACGCTCAATGGCACAAGACATCGCTCCAGATGACACCAATGGTGACAACCAACGTGCACAAGAGGCGACAGGACACAACTATCGCAGCTCCGCGCATGTGCACGAGATGTATCCCGCCGCACAACAGCACGACTGCCCGAACCTTCAGCAGCAACAGCACTGGCACCAGTGGCAGCGGCTGTACTCGCGCGATGTCGAGTGCAAGGTCGAGCAAGACAGCGACTTGGACACCAGGCTCGGTGCCCGATCGCCACTACGCTCAGACTACCACTCGACAAGCAGACGCGGCCCAAACAGCAGCAGCAGCAGCTCCGACCGACGCAGAGCAGCGGTGTTCACAACTTTCAACGCCGACATCGACGCTGACGATAGCGCAGACACATCACTCGCCGACCTCATGCAGCACGGACCGCAGACGTACTACTCGTCCATGGCCATGACCATGCCGACCGAGCACATTGATGCAGCAATGGCAGAGATGCCTGCTGCGAGCGCTGTCGCACCACAGCGCTCTCGGTACGCACTACTAGCAGTCAAGTCTGCTGGCGACCCGGCGCAAACGACAGACGCAAGCATCTTCCAGCCAGTGCTCGACTCGAGCAGTCTCGAGCCGCTCGACGACACGTCGCTCGAGCTCCTCGTGTCGTCGCTCGCGCAGATCAACAGTGGCATCGTGAGCAGCAGCGGCGACGACAATGCAGGCTCGACGAACCAGATCATGCGCGACATGGACGACACCGAGATGCTGATGACCGTGCCGGGCTACGGCTTTGGGACGTACGTGCGGCGCTCGCCCGACATGTCTGAGTCGTTCTCGGACTCGTCGTCCGTGTCGTCCAACTCACCGCGCGACGCGAGCCACTCGCGCCAGAGCACATCTGCGACCTCGATGTTTGCTCGTCCTGGCAGCGGCGGCATCGCAAGGATCCACGGCAGCAGCACTATGGCTGCTCGCAGTGCTGCTGCGAGTGCTGCAGCTGGCAATACGAGCGCTGGCGTCGTGCTCGTGAAGAAGCCGAAGCGCATTCGCCGACTGTGCACACGCCCAGACTGCGGCAAGCGCGCGCGGTCGCACGGACTCTGCATTGCGCACGGCGGCGGGCGGCGCTGCATCGTCGAGGGGTGCGAGAAGAGCAGCCAGGGCGGCGACATGTGCATCAAGCACGGCGGCGGCAAGCGCTGCAGCGTCGCTGAGTGCAACAAGGCGGCGCAGACGCACGGGCTGTGCAAAGCCCACGGCGGAGGTCCGCGGTGCCAAGTCGACGGCTGCAACAAGAGCTCGCAGGGCGGCGGGTTCTGCCGCTCCCATGGCGGTGGCAAGCGCTGCGCCGCTGAGGGCTGCAAGAAAGGCACGCAGCGCGGCGACTTCTGCGCGCTTCACGGCGGCTCGCGCTTCTGCGAGGTGAGCGGCTGTCGGCGCAACGACCGCGGCGGCGGGCTCTGCGCGCACCACGGAGGCGGCAAGCGCTGTGACGTCGCGCTCTGCACGCGGCCGTGCCGTCGGAACGGCTACTGCTCGACGCACTTGCGGCTCCCGAGCGACGACGACGACGACGGTGTGCGTACGAGTTCACAAGAATAGCGGCAATAAGTATGAAGAGCAAAGCCAAGTGAGTGCGTGGTGGTGGGTGTGGTGTGGTGTGACGTCTCTGCATCGGATTCAATACGAGCAGTCTGCAGCGCTCATCGCTTGAGGCAGTATTGAAGGCACATGCAGCTGACATAACAGTGCGTGACGATGGCTACATACGTCGCACTGCAGTGGAACACTGTCGCTCCATCGCGCTCGACGCTTCAAGGCTCTCACTCTCACTCTTTCGCGCGCGCGACTGCATGGCATACCTACTCTTCTTGAGCGCGCATTGCGCCCGTCTCGCACTCGCATTCTCAGTCGCTCGTCGCAGTCTTGAGACCCGAGTCTCGAGACTCCACACCCAAGACTTGTTGCTGCCGCCGTGCTCGCGACTTGATACGCGACTTGTATGCTACAGCGAGACACCATCGTGCACGAGAACGTCCTCGCGATGCCACGCTGCATCGCTCGCTTCCTGCTGGTGCGCTCTGCTACGCTGCATCGCTTCCTGCTGCTGCTACAACACGCAAGAGAGACCAGCAACGAGCGCCACACACACACACACAAGAGAAAGCAAGAACACACCACGTGAGCTCGCCATCAGGATGCGTGTATGTACTAGTACACCTCTCTGCACGACCACGGCAATAGCCAACGACGTTGAGCAGGAGCAGCACGACAAGCGCTACAATCAATATTCGCTCACACGATACTCGCACCTTGCTTGGTATATGCGCGCATGCTGGCTTGGCAGTCGCAGTCGTCGCAAGAGTGCACTCGACAGCGCAGCGTTGTCTCGATGATGATATGGAGCGCTGGGAGGATGACTCGGGTCGATCGTTGCTGCTACTGTTGTTCTTATCGTCGTCGTCGTCGTCGTTGTTGTTGTTGTTGTTGTTGTTGTTGTTGTTGTTGTTGTTGTTGTTGGCGTTCCTGGGCCGAGTTGCACTTTGATCGCCGACTTGACCACTTGACGGCTTGCTCGCAGTCGCAGGCGCACGTAGTGATGTTGTTGTTCCTGCTGCTTTCTTGGTCTCGCTCGAGCAGGACTGGACTTGAGCCTGGGCCTGACGACACAGCTAGATCGATTGATCGACCGACTGGTCGATGCGTATCTTTAGGAGTCGGTGGTTCTGGTGTGTCTGGTGGTCGGTGGATCCACGCACTTGCATGCACGCACTGCTCGCCGAGGTACTGAGGGACTTGGTCGGCATCCGTACATGATTGTGCTGTCGGGCGAGTCTGTGTCTTCTTGACTTGCAGCGCGGCAGCATTGATCGCGGCGCCGCTGCACTCGGTGCGCTCGCTGCCCAGTCGATCCTTGATGCCGCCCAGCGCGCACGAGTACGTGTGCGCACACATACGCACGAGTCGGCGGGCACAAACACATCCTCGCAAGACGCCCCACCTGCAGCAAGCGACACAGCAAGCGACACAGCACGAGCACACACACACATGCGTGTCAGTCGCAACATACGTGAATAATAGCGCACCATCGCTTGAGTGGCAGGCACCTTGTGAGCAACAGCTCTTGAGCAGCGGCAGCCGCCATGAAGCTATGAAGCCGTGACACCGTGAAGCTATGAAGCCCGGCCAGCCAGCACGTACGCGCCACGTGCACGCTCGTAGTGCTCACATGTTCGCTGCTGCTCGCATCGTCCCGTGAGTCGGTCGTGTGTGCATCGCAATCTCAATCGCAATCGCGCTGCTCCACACCATCAGCATCGCCATCGCCGCCCGCCGCGATCACCTTCACCTTCACCTCCATCTCCACCATCGTCAGCGCCATCGCGATCACTGCCATCCGCGCTCGAGCGCTCGCTCGTTCGCGCACAAGTCGAGACTGTCACGCAACACCACTTATCGACTGCGTATGGCGCTCCATGGCACTCCACCGCATCTAGCACATCGCATGCGCACGCACGCACGCATCATCAAGCGATCACACGCGCTTCTCTTTGTTGTTCGCGTCACACACCGCATGTTCACACGCGCTGGTGCGTGCGTGCGCATGGCGGTCGTAAAGACATGAATGAGCAATCGTCGCTCTCTGTGTCTTTTAATGCGCGCGCTGCTCAGCTGAACTCTGCACGCTGCTGTTGAACACGAAAATGACAGGACACATACCACGGAAGATGCAGACGAGCATGAAGTCGGGTCCGCGCGCTCGTCGGCGTTGACTCACGAGCACGCGTGGACGTCGACGTGGTCGTGGTCAGCACGTGCATCGCGTTCGTTCTTGTTGTCGTCTACACACACACACCGCCAGTGGTCCTTGTTCCACCCTTGCGCGCCACATCGCATGCATCGGCGTCGTTCACGACGACATGCAGCCTCGATTCATCGGTGCTGTTGGCAGCCGCTGAGCGCGCATGCTCGCGCGCGCGTTGGTCTTTTGGTCGCGCTTGCTCGTTGTGCTGGTTTGCTTTGCTTTGCGGATGACGACCTGAAAAGCATGTTGTGGCACACACGAAATCCACGCTGGATATTGTTTATGAGAATGCTCATTTTCGTGATCGAGGCAAGTCCCGACCGTCCACGCGGGCTGCTGCGAACGCTCTCACTATGATCGAGAGTCGAAGCGTGACGTGGGCGACCGCCCGGAGCAAGTCCAAACAGTTTCAGAAACAGGGATACGTGACGACCAAAACGTGATTGGCGAGTGTCGAGACTCTTTGATTTGATGCGAATGCTATGATACACTCGCGGCATAAAAACGCAGCAGCGAATATGTGGAGCGAAACAACACACAGTTGCTTGTGCTGGTTGTTTTGGTCGTTTGTTGTGCTTTTGTTTGTTTGTTTGTGCGTTTGCTACGGCAAGCACAGAGAGAACGAGTGGCAGTGATGATGCGTGTGTGTGTTTAGTGCAGGAAGAAAGGAGCGAGCCGTGGCGTGGTCGTGGCTGGCTGGCTGGCCAGCGCGCTGCACATCCACTCAACTGCAACAGCGCGAAAGCATGCGCGGGAGCAAAGTGCGACCGCTGGATGTGCGTTGAGAAAGGCCGAGTCGCGCTTGTATACTGTATTTGGAGGACCAAATGTGCTGACCAGCTGCAAAGCAAACAGACAACGAGCTTTGCTGTTGCAGCTTCCATAATTGATATCAAACTTGGGCTTCCGTTTGCTAAAATTTGAGCATTGGGTCTGCGACGTGTGCGCGTGTGTTTTTGCTGCAACCAGCGTGCTGCGACTCGATCGATCAAGCGCCGATCGATCGATTCCTCGCAAAGCTCGAGCATGGACTCGAACGAGCTCGAGCTCTCGACCTAGCGTGCGCGCTCGACAACAGCGGCATGGGATTGCCACACGCTGCTCAGAGCGGCGAATGCACTGCTACATTGCATGCATGCGACCTGCACTCACTCGCTCCTCATGCTCGCTTTGTCAAACGAGCGAACACGGTGGACTGCCGCTTCGTTAGTCGTCGTCGCTGCCTCGGTGACACGGTCGAATCGACTTGACGCGCGTGCAAGTGCACACACACACACACACTCATTCATGTGCGTCCCGCCCGTGTCCTGTTCAATGGCGGCTCGCGTCAGCTGCTGTCAAGGGCGGCTGCCTCGCCAGCGGTCAGTGTCCTGCTTGCTCGTGTCTTTACGACCGCCATGCACACGCACGCACCAGCGCGTGTGAACATGCGGTGTGTGACGCGAACAACAAAGAGAAGCGCGTGTGATCGCTTGATGATGCGTGCGTGCGTGCGCATGCGATGTGCTAGATGCGGTGGAGTGCCATGGAGCGCCATACGCAGTCGATAAGTGGTGTTGCGTGACAGTCTCGACTTGTGCGCGAACGAGCGAGCGCTCGAGCGCGGATGGCAGTGATCGCGATGGCGCTGACGATGGTGGAGATGGAGGTGAAGGTGAAGGTGATCGCGGCGGGCGGCGATGGCGATGCTGATGGTGTGGAGCAGCGCGATTGCGATTGAGATTGCGATGCACACACGACCGACTCACGGGACGATGCGAGCAGCAGCGAACATGTGAGCACTACGAGCGTGCACGTGGCGCGTACGTGCTGGCTGGCCGGGCTTCATAGCTTCACGGTGTCACGGCTTCATAGCTTCATGGCGGCTGCCGCTGCTCAAGAGCTGTTGCTCACAAGGTGCCTGCCACTCAAGCGATGGTGCGCTATTATTCACGTATGTTGCGACTGACACGCATGTGTGTGTGTGCTCGTGCTGTGTCGCTTGCTGTGTCGCTTGCTGCAGGTGGGGCGTCTTGCGAGGATGTGTTTGTGCCCGCCGACTCGTGCGTATGTGTGCGCACACGTACTCGTGCGCGCTGGGCGGCATCAAGGATCGACTGGGCAGCGAGCGCACCGAGTGCAGCGGCGCCGCGATCAATGCTGCCGCGCTGCAAGTCAAGAAGACACAGACTCGCCCGACAGCACAATCATGTACGGATGCCGACCAAGTCCCTCAGTACCTCGGCGAGCAGTGCGTGCATGCAAGTGCGTGGATCCACCGACCACCAGACACACCAGAACCACCGACTCCTAAAGATACGCATCGACCAGTCGGTCGATCAATCGATCTAGCTGTGTCGTCAGGCCCAGGCTCAAGTCCAGTCCTGCTCGAGCGAGACCAAGAAAGCAGCAGGAACAACAACATCACTACGTGCGCCTGCGACTGCGAGCAAGCCGTCAAGTGGTCAAGTCGGCGATCAAAGTGCAACTCGGCCCAGGAACGCCAACAACAACAACAACAACAACAACAACAACAACAACAACAACAACAACGACGACGACGACGACGATAAGAACAACAGTAGCAGCAACGATCGACCCGAGTCATCCTCCCAGCGCTCCATATCATCATCGAGACAACGCTGCGCTGTCGAGTGCACTCTTGCGACGACTGCGACTGCCAAGCCAGCATGCGCGCATATACCAAGCAAGGTGCGAGTATCGTGTGAGCGAATATTGATTGTAGCGCTTGTCGTGCTGCTCCTGCTCAACGTCGTTGGCTATTGCCGTGGTCGTGCAGAGAGGTGTACTAGTACATACACGCATCCTGATGGCGAGCTCACGTGGTGTGTTCTTGCTTTCTCTTGTGTGTGTGTGTGTGGCGCTCGTTGCTGGTCTCTCTTGCGTGTTGTAGCAGCAGCAGGAAGCGATGCAGCGTAGCAGAGCGCACCAGCAGGAAGCGAGCGATGCAGCGTGGCATCGCGAGGACGTTCTCGTGCACGATGGTGTCTCGCTGTAGCATACAAGTCGCGTATCAAGTCGCGAGCACGGCGGCAGCAACAAGTCTTGGGTGTGGAGTCTCGAGACTCGGGTCTCAAGACTGCGACGAGCGACTGAGAATGCGAGTGCGAGACGGGCGCAATGCGCGCTCAAGAAGAGTAGGTATGCCATGCAGTCGCGCGCGCGAAAGAGTGAGAGTGAGAGCCTTGAAGCGTCGAGCGCGATGCAGTGAACGTGCGCTGTAGTCGAATATTGTTGCCGTAAAGCAGACACTTGCTCGGCTGAAGGACTTGATGTAATCAAACTGCTGATGTGCACCCCTGCATGTACCAACGTTGATGAAGACTTGCGCGCTGCGCTCGAGTTATAAGGAAGCTCTCGAGACCGAGATCCAGGCGCGCCTCGGTGATAGTGTCCACACATGATGGAGTGTTCGCAACAAATCGAGATAATCGATGGAGTTGAAGTTGACATGTATCGTGGTGGTCTCTACGAGTTTATACTTGACAAACAAACTTTCACGATCGGGCGTGAAAGCCACGAGACTCGCGCGCTGAGCATCAGCCGAGTCGCAAGCGCCAGGCAAGCAAGCAGGTGGTCGCAGAGCAGGTCGCATTAGCAAGTGGCAAGCAGTCTGGCTGTGTAGCAAGGTACTAGTATCAATAAGGCCGCAGCGTGATCTCATCGCAGTCGTTGTCGACAAAACCGCGTCGGATAGGAGCCTTGAAAACCGCCGCTGCCATTCTCGACCGTCCGTACGCGCGGACCCAAGTGCGTCTACAAAGAGACGCACGAGTGGTCTATCGGAGCGCGACCGGCCACGCACTGTCGACGACGGCGGCATTCGGCGCTCCGCCAGACTGTATCCGCCACGCTCGGACCGAACCACGTTCGTTTGAGCAGGGACGCGCTCCGCATGCAATCTTGCTCGCTTGTGCTCCACACGTGCCTACTCGGGTGCTTGCGAGGTCTCGAGACCGCGCGCGCTGCAGCGATCATCGGTCGTGCCAGCTCGATGATGGCTTTTGCGCCACTCGTTGCTGCACCAAGTGTGAGAGCCACACAAAGTACGGAAACCATACTGAAACCAAGCTTGTTGAATATTGTCGTCGTCAACGCTGGGATCCGACCCGACCCGACCGAGCACAAAGACACGCGGCGCCGTTACCAATTTAGAGAATCTCGCGTCAAGTGATCGGCTGCCGACTTGCGAGCAAGCTGGTCGAGCTCGGCTCTCGACCCCAGAGCGAAATTCGATCAGCCGGTGGCGCACGGACGTGCGACTGCGACGCCGACGTGCGGCGCGTTTCCTCGCGCGAAGCAGCAAGTCGCGGCGCGAGAGACACACGCGGGTGAACCACACACAAGCGAACTGTTCCATTGCGCTTTGCTTTCAGTGCGTGCTTTGACATTGAAGCCACAAGCGCCTCCTGTCACGCGCACTCTCCTCTCCTTGCGGCGGCGGCGGCGAGCCGGCGCGCTGCGCTCATGACTCGGAAAATGGCTTTTGCCGCCCAGCGCAACAACGAGAACCAGCGCAACGACGACGGCGGTGACCCCACGCGCTACCACCGCACTACTCTGAGCTCTCTCAGCCGCACTCGCCCCAGCACCACCACTACCACCGCCACTACCACCACCACTATTCCAAGCAGCAACAATCAGGAGCAACAGTGCGCGCAAATGGAGACAATCATGCACCAGATGCGCCACGCGGGAATCGACGCTGCACCGCAGACGCTGTACTTGCTCCAGCAACAACAACAACAACAGCAGCGAGAAGAGCAGCAACAACAGCAGCAACAACAGCAGCAACAACAGCAGCAACAACGGCAATTGGAGCTCCACCAGCAGCAACAACAGCAGCTCCAGCGCCTGCAGCAGCAACAACTCCAACAACAGCGGTACCGCCTCCTACAGCAGCAACAGCTCCAGATGGCAAATGCACGGGCATATGGACTCCAGTTCGCAGGCAACGCTGGCGCTTTGCCCGCTGGAAACAACAGCGCGTTCCAGCGAGACGACCCCATGGACGGCATGCTCGATGTGCCATGGCCGCCGCGCTCAGCATCTGACCCGACGAGCAGATGGAGCGCGTGCAGCAGTACTGGCAGCGCTGCGATGGACCCGAGCAGACTTGCACCGCTCGCAGCTGGATCCGCCGATGTCCCAACCGAGTCTTCGTTCACTGATCTGCTGCAGCTCGGACCGCAGACGTACTACTCGTCCGTGTCCGTGGGGTTGCCGATCGAGCAAGTCACTGCGGCGCTGGCAGCGACCACTGCCGACAGCAGCACCGCCTCGTTCCCTGCCGCAGCGCGGTATCGTGACCGGAAGCCGCTCCAAGGTTTTGAAGCGTCGGTCGCCGCCACAAATATCGGCGGTACCGTGACGTCACTGCCGACTCGGGTCCAAGACAGGCGCAGCCGCGTGGAGCAAGATTTCGAGTCAAGTGATGGGATTGCAGTCAACGCACTCGGCGGTACTGGCGCTAGTACCGGTCGATTCGGTGGTGTCGACGGCTCTTTTGGCGACCCGTCGCTGGTGAGCGCGAGTCCGGCGCAAACGACAGACGCAAGCATCTTCCAGCCAGTGCTCGACTCGAGCAGTCTCGAGCCGCTCGACGACACGTCGCTCGAGCTCCTCGTGTCGTCGCTCGCGCAGATCAACAGTGGCATCGTGAGCAGCAGCGGCGACGACAATGCAGGCTCGACGAACCAGATCATGCGCGACATGGACGACACCGAGATGCTGATGACCGTGCCGGGCTACGGCTTTGGGACGTACGTGCGGCGCTCGCCCGACATGTCTGAGTCGTTCTCGGACTCGTCGTCCGTGTCGTCCAACTCACCGCGCGACGCGAGCCACTCGCGCCAGAGCACATCTGCGACCTCGATGTTTGCTCGTCCTGGCAGCGGCGGCATCGCAAGGATCCACGGCAGCAGCACTATGGCTGCTCGCAGTGCTGCTGCGAGTGCTGCAGCTGGCAATACGAGCGCTGGCGTCGTGCTCGTGAAGAAGCCGAAGCGCATTCGCCGACTGTGCACACGCCCAGACTGCGGCAAGCGCGCGCGGTCGCACGGACTCTGCATTGCGCACGGCGGCGGGCGGCGCTGCATCGTCGAGGGGTGCGAGAAGAGCAGCCAGGGCGGCAACATGTGCATCAAGCACGGCGGCGGCAAGCGCTGCAGCGTCGCTGAGTGCAACAAGGCGGCGCAGACGCACGGGCTGTGCAAAGCCCACGGCGGAGGTCCGCGGTGCCAAGTCGACGGCTGCAACAAGAGCTCGCAGGGCGGCGGGTTCTGCCGCTCCCATGGCGGCGGCAAGCGCTGCGCCGCTGAGGGCTGCAAGAAAGGCACGCAGCGCGGCGACTACTGCGCGCTTCACGGCGGCTCGCGCTTCTGCGAGGTGAGCGGCTGTCGGCGCAACGACCGCGGCGGCGGGCTCTGCGCGCACCACGGAGGCGGCAAGCGCTGTGACGTCGCGCTCTGCACGCGGCCGTGCCGTCGGAACGGCTACTGCTCGACGCACTTGCGCATTCTTGGCGAGGAATCATCATGAGTTAATGCTTCTTGTGGTCTTGAGCGTCTAGGATACAACAATGATGGCGGTGTCAAAGGAAGCCCCGATTAATAGTATAAAGATTGATCCAAGTGAACTGCAACTTGACCACCTTCGATGGACGGTATTCGTAAAGATTAATCCAAGAGTCGGGTTTAAACTTGCGCATTGTATGTGAGTGCTCAGGACTATAATTCTTGATAGTGAAGAAAAAGACGTGCTCGTGATTAAACTTGAGAATTAAATGTGAGTGCTCATCTGTTACGAAACGATACAATGTTTGTATCGGAAAACAACAGCACGTACTGAATCCGGCGAACAAAACTGTCGAAACTTGAATCTGAAAAAGGAACATGTCCGATTTCTATGATACTCCGATAGCCGGTTTTGACAGAACATGACTTACAACAGAAAGACCGATTTGACAAAATAATGTACGATCACTATTTACCACATGTTGTACAAATAAGATTTTGACAACCGGTCGATTAAGTCCAATCAGAGTTCATCGTTCGCAATTTTGGCCAATAGCGATGCTCTTTCCTCAAAATTCACACATATTGCGGAACAGAGATTTTTTCACACAAAAGTATGTTGCATAGGGCATACTTTATCTCGTATGCTGATTTCGCGAGCTTCACAACCGTCCTGTCTCTCTCTCATGCCGTGAGGAGGATGGAATCTGTGCAACACTTCAATTACAAAGACAAGACAATTACACCACAAAAAGGACTCTGCAGCTGCTACAGTTGCAACACTGTGCGCATGCGCGGATGAGTGGCGGGCAGCGTGCACCCGAGCTCTTGTTCGAGAATTTGCCGCGTCCAGAACAGGTTCGAGCGCGTGCTGCTTGCGTGGCACTGTTTGGCTGTATGTACGCTCTAACGATATATCACGTGCGTTTGTGCTGCGGGATGTCGACTTGCCAATCGCAGCGAGGTGTGTACACGCGAATACCAACACGATGCGACCGCTCGCAACACTGACGCGTCGTTTGTTGTCCGCACAGGCGCACCGAGCGCGACGGTAAGTCCAAGCCGCGCCGAGCTCGCAAGCGCATTTTGCGAAGAATGGCCGCAGATCCGCGCGCAAGGATGGGCGAGCAGGAAGGGCCGAGGTCTCGGACATTCGGACGTGTACTTGCGAGCTGGCGCGTCAGTGTCGACCGGCGTCGCTGGCGTGGACTTCTTCGTCGGCGACAAAGCATTCGCGCTCTAGTTTCTCGACCTACGAACGCCAGGACGACAGTCACGCACACGAGCACCCATCCAGCCGCCGCAAGCACCACCTCTACATCGTCGCTGTCGCCAAACACAACCCTTACGACAAGTGTCGGCTTGCTGACTTTGACGCCACAAACGCAACAGACTTCTGTCTCGTCTGCGAGCGTGTCTGTACAGCTGGCAGCGTGACTGCCTGTACCGCGCACACGTTTCACTAGCGTCGCACAGCGATCAGCGCGACCGCTGTCATTTCAGTCGCTGTTGTACGACGTGTCGTCGGATAGCAGCAGTCGTAGCAGTGACAGACAAGACATTGATGAGACCGCTAGCGTCGCGATAGATGCCGACGTGCCTAACAACAACGACGACGTGGCACCAACCACGGTGGCGCGTGCAACGCCTGTCGTGACGTATACGGACTCGGACAGCGACGACATGGGCAACGCGCCTCTCGTCAAACCAGCTCCATGTCTCATCGACCCGAGTGATGCAAACCCCATGGGTGACGATGGATGCAAGATCGAGTTTGACTCAGACGATGGCGACGAGGACTTTGAGCGTGAGACGCCCTTCGTCGACTCGCCGCGTGCGAGTGACTTCGATTCGGAGGACGATGACGAGCAAATATCGGCAGCGTTCATGCAGGCGCTTGGCGGTTCGGTGCGAGTCGGTGTTGGCTCGTTAGACCAGACAGCGCTGCGGTCGATGCAGTGGTCTGCTGTGGCGACCGAGTTTGAGAGCGACACTACTGAGTACCCGGGTCTTGCCTCAGACGAAGTAGGGCCTAGAAGCCATGTGATCGCAGCCTACGGGTCACCGCTCGATCTGTTCCTGCTCTTTTGCCCGAAGACCATGTGGAACCACATCGCTATCGAGACCAATCGACACGAGCGGCAGCAACGACATGAGCGCGCCACAGCATTCGTCGCAGCGCAGCGACGGCAACATACCGGCTCGACAGAGACAGTGTCCGACGTGAAGGTGCGCATGCGGCTTGCTCAGCCGATCGGTGCACACGAGATCGTCCGTGCGATTGGTCGACTACTTGGCAACGTTCTCTGTAACCACGCTCGCGGCATCACGAATCACTGGAAGGTGAACCCGAACGGCAGCTTGACTGCTGACTCGTTTGGCCGCGTGATGTCTCACAACCTGTCACAGGAGTGACTTGCTTACACTGTAGCAGAGGAAGCTTGAGTGTAATGTGTGTTTTTCAACTCCTAAAACAAATATGCACGAGAGAAGGTCTGCTAGTCGTACCTAGCAGAGAGTGAACAGTGCACCCGTTTAAAAAACCCCCACAAAAATCCACGTGCACCGCGCGCCACTCAAATCGTGTAGTATCAAAAAAGCAACGAAGTAAGCACCGAAGCAGCAAGCAACGAGCGCTGCGAGCAACAGACGAAGCGATGGAGACACCCGCAGCGATGTCGTTCGCCGGCTCGCGTCAACGCAGTACGCTGTACGACTGCAGAGCGCGCTGAACTCGCCGGGGGACGACGTGCTGAAGGTCCTTTGGCGGCGCCAGGGCCACGCCAAAGGAAGGCCGATCGAGGCTATTGGGAGAGTCACGCGCGACGACTTGGACGTGTCGTGGACCGCGTTCGTGCGCCGGCGGAATGCAAACGACGACCTCGAGCTTGGCGTGAAGAACCAAGAAGCGCGCCGCCGTGGCTTCGGCTAGGTGGAACTGGCGAACGAGATCTGCAACCGCGCGTGGGACGCCGATCGACGCTGCTGCTTCGTCCACTACTACCGCGGCTGCGAGTCGTGCGCGGCGCGTCGTGCGCGGTCGAATCTTATCGACTGCCGCGAGATTCACGACGAGAAGCCACAAGACAGCGACGAGGATCGATCCACAAGTTTGAACGAGCGCGCTTTGGTATGGCGCATGGAGACCCGGAGGAGCGTCGTCGTGAACCGCGAGCCCTTTCTCGCTCACGGGCGTCGCAACATCATGGACGGCACATGTGTGACCGCTCACGTTCGCCACCGTCGCGCGGTTATGAGGTGCCACGTGCTTGATCAATGGCGCTCGAAAGTGAGGCGCCAGACACTCGATCGATGTCGCCCAAAATTGAAGAGCCACGGGGCACTGGTCGCAGCGAGGTCGCGTGGTGGAGCAGGAGCAGGGACCGGCGAACCAGGCGCATGACCGCGCGCACGCGCCTCCGCACGGCGCGGTGCAGGTTCGGTAACATCTTTTATCGCTGAGGTCGCCAAGATGTGTTACGGATCTTCACGAAGATCGTTGTGTGTGTAATCGCTCTCAGTCGCGCGGAGGCTGGTACGTGTCTATCTTGCGCCCGTGGACGCCGTGGCGGGATGAACAGACGCGTCGTATGCCGCAACAAGATCCAGAACGCCGAGAGCAAGCGTCGTGCGCGCTTCCCATGTATCGTGGGATATAGAGTACCCCAGCCATCATACGCGATACTGACGGCGATCAAGCGCATGGCGAGAGCGGCTCACAACTCGGCGATCGTCACGATGCTCGACGATACGATTCACGACCCAACGTGTCTCGCCAGCACGATCGACGACCGGCGGAGGTCCATCGCGCTCAAAGCGCGGAGACAGATGCTTGGCTGATTGCTGGCCCGACCTCGACGCAGATCCGGATGGAACAAGAGGCTGCGGCGCACGCGCCGTGGGAGAGGGACTTGCGATGGGTCCGTCACGATGCGACTACCGCGCTGTAGCAGATCGACGAGGAGTCTCGTCGCATCGACCATCAAGCGGAGATGTTGCGGGCGTTGCAGCGGCGCGTAGAGGCTGCAGCACTTGAAGACGCGCGCGCCATTCGCGAAGGTCGGCCGCCACCGAGCACTCAGAACGTGCAGCGATACCGCGGGCCGCGCTTCACGCCCGCGGAGCCACAGCAGCAGCAGCCGAGTTCGGGATCGTCGCCAGGACGTACTTCTCAAGTCGCCCAACGTAGAACGTTGGGTGGAGTCGCATTGCAGTCGGATCGTCGAGCTTGTACGCATCAGCTTGGACCTTAAGTACGGCGAATGGACCAAAGTACCTCGGCGCTGCAAAGCTTGCGCCGAGGTTAGTCACTGAAGATGCTGCGATGCCGGTTGTCGACTGTGAAGAAGTGGCGTGTAGTTTTTCTGATCTCCAGCAACAACCAGACGTGTACGACTGGGAAGCCAGGTCTGGGTCGAGCTAGGACGTGAACTAGCAACACTGAATGAACAATGTATTGGCACACGCCTCACGCCTAGTTCTCTAGTCAGACTCTCAACACTGTGATCCCCTTGTGTAGTCCTTTTGATTCGGAAACAACGAGGACAATGGTGTGTCTGCTCGGCTGGTGCTAACACTTCTATCCCAATCCAGCACAGAGAGCTAGTAGGGAAAACGAAGCGAGCAAGAGACTCTTTCTTAAGTGTATATTGTAACGATATGCCGTCCAAAATCCGCAAGGACTCGGACAGCGCGGTGGTGCGCAGAGTTGAGATGAGCCTTCCGGGGCCTTGGTGTTTAGGGGACCTTGGGTCTTTGGATCCTTGGAATTGGGAGCGCTTTAGACCTTGGAGACTAGGCCGACTCTGCCCGTAGTAAAGGAGTCTTCGAGCGCGAGAGAAGGGGTAGGGCTCTGTCGAGACTCGGTTAGTCAGACCTCACACTGTGCACCCTTGAATGTTCTTTGGATCTCCAATACAATTGCGCGCCGTCTTCAAGCTTGGGTGTGTGCTTGGGGTCTTCGGTGACCTTGATGCTACGGACGGCGAGGAATTCAAGGCTGGGATGACGATCGTGCGCAGTTCTTCGGCTTTATCGGCGAAGCATTTCTTCTTCTCCTTGCCTTTGCCTTGGAGATTGATCTGTTTATGATGAGGTGAGATCGAGACCGAACGGGCGATAGCTGTTCGTCTCCTGGTGGGCGCAACCTGGGCTTCAGGTTAAGTCTTAGGCGTAGGTCCGATGGGACTGTACCCTTTTGCGACGATGGTCAACATCGCTTGCGCGACTGGACCGGGTGATCAACCGCGCTTGCGCGACGAGACCGGGGTGTCAACAGGAGTCCCCGGGCACGGGCACTCTGGACAGTCGGTCAAGCGAGATGCTCTCAAACGTCGCGACCTGGGGGGCACATCTTCTTGAGTCTCGAGTCTCGAGGGTTCTCTCTTACCTCGAGCTCAGCGGGACTTGGTCACTTTTTGTGTCTTTTTGGTGGCGGTCTCAGCGACCTGGAGGCTCGACGTGTGGCGGCTAACCGAGCTCCGTCCGATCCCCAGGGGCACACAATACAATATGGAATACACTCCACTATTGGCCTCGCCTCAGGCGCAGCACCAAGATGTATGTGTAGATACAACGGGCTTGAACCCTCAAGATGCAAGCACACGGCCCTCCACTTACCCTTCTGCAGGTAACCCTTCGCAGAACCACGCGTGTGCTGCAGTCGTTGTGACGAGTGCAGGTGTCGAGGCCGAAGGTATCTGCTGGACAGCTGGGTTGAGGAGACTTGAGCAGTAGCTGGCAAATTGGCGAGTTATATTGATAAAGTTATGCATAGACTAGAGAGGTTCACTTTGCTGCTCACTAGGCTGCCTTGAGCGTCCTTGTGTCTTGGAGCTGCTCGAGTGTCGACACTTGTGCTGGTTGCAGAGCTTCGAACACGCACGAGAGCTTGCATTTCTGCGTGCGCGCTGGGCTCGCGTGGATACACTGTACCACAGTCATCCTCTGGGGGGGGGTTCCTCCGGGGGCTGTTCCCTGGGAGTCCGCCCCTGGGAGCGCGCTGTTGATGATGGTCGAGTTCGCGATCAACAGCGAGGTGTACGAGTCCACTGGTCACACGCCGTTCTTCATCAACAACGCGCGACACCCGCGCGTTCCCGCAGTTCTTGGCTTTGACGGCGGCAGCTCTCTTGAAGGGGGAGGGACACTGAGCGCATCGGTATCGTGCGGCGGTCTTCGGCGCGCGACAGAGACAGCTGCGAGCAACGACCGGTCGTCACTCTGCGCTGTTGCAATGACGCCAAACGAGGCGACAGCTTGGGTCAACGCGGCTCTCATCGCGCTATCGGCATCACCACACGCGCTGGCGCGGACAAACCATCCGCGCATTCAGCTACGATCGACGAGGATCGTGTGCTCGAGTTCGTTCAAAAGCGCGAGTCGGTCGCTCGCTTTGTGCGCGATGCGATCGCTGCAGCAGTCGATCGGCAGAAAACAGCAGCCGACCAGCACGGGCGCAAGAATATGGAGAAATTCGCGGTCGGTGACCGTGTTTTGTTATCGGCGTCCGGCATTGCACCTGGTTCTGTCACGACCCTTGGTGCGACCAAGCTCGCACCGCGCTTCATCGGCCCGTTCACGATCACACGACGCAAAGGCGAGGCGTATACTCTCGACATGCCAAGTGCATTGAAGGTGCACCCAACCTTTTATGTCGGGCGCTTAAAGCGCTACGTGGCTGCTACGGTTCCGACGGACGTGCTGCCACGCCAGGTTCGAAGCGCGACCCGACGTGACGAAGACGCGGCTTCGTCAGAGCACTTGGTGGCTGCTGACCCGCGCGGAACGCCCGGTTGTCCGCGCGAAGAGCCTCGTTCGCTTGAACGACCTTCGCCAGCTGCGCCTTCAGCGCAGCAACCTCGGAGTCCAGTCGGTCCGTCTCTGCGATCGCGTCGTCCGCTCGGCTCAGAGCGACATCCGTGTCGTGCGACAGCATCCGAAGCTAATCAGGCGCAGGCGCGACCGTCGTCTCGTCGCGCCACGTTCCGCCGCGATGGTCCGCCGCCTCTTGTCGACAGCGCGGGTCGTCCGCGCTGGATCGTCGATCGTCTTCTTGATCACCGCGTCCGCGGTCGTCGCGGTGCCAGTCACCGCGAGTATCGTGTCCGATGGTTTGGTTATGACTCGGCCAGCGACTCGTGGGAGCCTCGCACCTCGAAGATGTCCCCGACTTGTTGACGGCGTACGAGGCCGCTGCTCGCGCCAAGGCGACGGCGCGCGCGCGCGACCATGCGACCGAGAGCGTGAACACGATCGTCTGCACGGCTCTTGCCACGTCACATGCCGATCTTGCGAACGCGCAAAGCACGCGTCGCCACCCGCACGAGCGCTGTCTCGTCGCGCTCGGCGCGCGACGAGACGGAGACCGAGAGCGGGAACGGCCGTGAGACCGAGACCAAGACCGAGACCGAGACCGAGACCGAGACCGAGACCGAGACCGAGACCGAGACCGAGACCGAGACCGAGACCGAGACCGAGACCGAGACCGAGACCGAGACCGAGACCGAGACCGAGACCGAGACCGAGACCGAGACCGAGACCGAGACCGAGACCGAGACCGAGACCGAGACCGAGACCGAGACCGAGACCGAGACCGAGACCGAGACCGAGCGCTCCGCGCGCGCGGGCGAGCGACTTGAAGGCGAGACGGCGCGTCGATTATTGGCGATGAAAGCCTACTCGTCTTCGTCAAGCGGATACTCGGCGAGCAACGCCTCCCACTGAGCGACCGTCGGCTTCTCGTGGTGGGCGCACATGCGACAGTACGCGACCACATGCACGTAGTAACACGGCCGGTCAGCGTCCCACGACGCCGAGCGCGTGTGCTCGGCGAGGTCGCCCAGATGGTAGCGCTCGTGCTGTCCCTCGCGGCGCTCGAGCTCGAGCGCCATGTTTGGCTCGAGGTTCCAGCGTGCAACGAAGCGCGTCCACGACTCGTCAAGCGCTTCCTTCGTCACGTTGCCGGTCGTCGTGACCGGCTTGCCGCGCGACTGACGCCATCGACGCCACATGTCGGCGAGTGCCTCGTCGCCTGGCGAGTTCCGCACGCCGCTGCAGTCGTACAGCGACAGCCGGCGAAGCGCGTCGGCATACGTCGCCGTCGCTGCGATCACGCTCGCGCTCGGCATCGGCTGGTTGCAGGTCTTGCAGATAGCGCGGCTCTCAGTGCCGCGCTGCATGGTCTTCGTGTTCGTCGCTCTTCTCGCTCGCTGCATCGCGCCTCGTGTGCGCGTCGTGTGCTTTCGTTTTGTGTGCATTTGCCTTCTTTCGCTTGCGTGTCAGCAAGCTTGTGTGGGGGATGGTGTAACACGGCTGCTGTGCTAAGTACGAAGTAGCACAGCAGACTCCCAATTAGTGGCCTAACCTGATTTCTGACGACCATGGTCGTCCCATCAGTGGACTCACTAATTAGGTTAGCTCCCTCACTTTCATCACTATGCATGATCTCAATACAAAAACCTCAGAGTTGAAAATACCGAGTTCAGCGCAGTTCCTCTGCGCTTCACCTCATCGCTTCTTCGTAAGAGCACGTGCAAGCTACGTCACGGAACACACTCCCGTGACACACGGTACAGACTTTGTCTACCAGCTGGACAACGCATCCGTCAACCGCTCGAAAGAGACCGTGCAGTTTTTCGATGAGATGGAGATCGAGCTTCTTGGGTGACCAACTCGATCGCCCAACCTCAATCCCATCGAGAAAGTGTGGTCGATGCTCGCGTGAGACGTGTATCGCGGTGGGCGACAGTCCGCATCATTAGGCGAGTTGACAGACGTGGTGGTGGCCGAATGGGACGCTGTGTCTACGAACTCGAAGCGCACTGTGTCTCGTCGCTGCATTAAGGTAATTGAGAGAAAAGGAAGCAAGACGCACTGTTGAGGTGTACCACATAATTCAAACGTGCTCTTTGTATAGGAGAAAGTATTTTTATGTGGTCACGCTAGTGATCTGAAGTTTTGTATTGGAGCAGTGTCTCTCCGTTTGAATCGGCAGGCGTTGTTTTGAGCAGCGGTCTATGTGTTTCACACAAAGGGAGGAATTTCCACAGATCAGTACGTATGTACTGAGTTTGCCCCCACAGCAACGTTATCCAAGATTTACTGAATCAGTACACTCGCCCAAACAGTAGGTTCGACCTGCTTAAGTACAAACCTGAATTTTGGGGAAACTGGCTCGATATTGCATGCACAAGTATACGACAGCAACGGCAAATATCAGCGCGCCTGTAGCTTAATTGGTTAGAGCTCTGCTTTCACGAACAGGTAGCGAGGGTTCGAGTCCCTCCAGCTGCAAACCTCCTACTGAAAGTCAGTCTTCTTTCTTGCCGCCGCATAGAACTGCTAAATGCGACCGCGGCAGTGTGCGAGTGAGTTGACTGGGCGCCAGTACACTAAGTCTGAATGGCGGATGCTCCTTCTAGAAAAGGGTTCGAGATTCTAAAATCTCTGAAATCTGAAATCTAAGCAGCTCCAAGTGTACAGAGTCCAGTTACATCACTCTTTCTATTTTAGCGAACGAGGTCGCTTGTGTTTAAAGCAGGTTTATCTATGAAGTATACAAAGTGTAAGTTAAACCTAAAGGCTACCAACTGCTTTCTGTCTCTTGTGCTTTGGCTTCGGACCCACCTTCAAGCCACTCTTGCCTTTACCATTCTGGGCAACTTGCACCGCCGGAATTCGTAGTGTCGTGTCTCGAGCAAGCACTCCGTCTGTCGGTCATGGCAGAAATGGGTGCGTGTACGTGTCACGGAAGTGGCCGTTTGACTGCCGCTTTGAGTCGTAAAGTTGAGCGAGCGGTGATCTTTTAGCCACACTCAGCATGCACGCACGGAAACTCTTCGTCTCTCCAGCTTGGGCAGGTGCACTCTTTCTCGGGCATGAGACGAGTCGCCTAGGATGAGTCAGGCCGTCTGGTGCCGGGCACCCGAGGTGCCGTACGTTGTACGCCCCTTGAAGACACGGCGTAAACGTGCATGCGGTGCTCGCCAGAGACAGGTCGTCGAGTCGCGCAGCAAGAGGTGGGACCAAGCTATGCTCGCCAGCGTTGCGGATCCACGTTCCGGCGAGCTGACGTCATGCGGAGAGAAGCTCGCTGAGCCGGTCGAAGAAGAGGTGGAAAGCGTCGAGTGGCTTCGAGCTTCAAAGCTCATCGCCGAGCCAGTTGTTCGTCTGCTTGGAGAGATTGGAAGTGATCTCGCCGTACGTCGGGAGGCTGTACAGATTCTGGAAGGCAAACTTGACCCAGTTTTGAATGTCGATCCCAGCCAGACATTCAGATGCTGCAGCCTTTGCGCTGCTGAGTTGCTTGGTGAAGAGCTTGAGGTCGTTCTCGCAGTCGCTTCGAGCTATGCTGCAGATGATCCCTCGCTCTTCTTCCATCAGCGACGTCTTCGTTCTCGAGATGTTATCCATGAAGTGCCTCACGCAGTATCGGTGGACCGCATCAGGAAAGACTTTGGCCACAGTGCTGAGGAGTACAGCTGAAAGCCGCACTTAGTCGCAAGAGTCTTGCACCGCCGCTGAAGAACTTTCTGGCATTCTAAGACGTCAACGCCGATGTTGTCTTGACGGTCGTAGAGATGACCGTGCGTCTTGCTCGCTGGGTCGCTTTCAACATCGATGTCTGGTCGAAGTAAGCCACACTCTCTCGCTACAGATATGTCCACCACGTCGAGTGAGAATCTTGCGGCTCCGAAGTTCGCTCTTTTCTTTCTTGTTGCCATGTCGCGGGCTTGGTAGATTGAGCAATGAGCTTGAGCGCAACATGTCATGATCGAGATGCACCCACGCGCGCTTCCAAGCTCCACCTCAATCGAGCTGCAAGGTCTCGTATCTTAACGGATACGTTATCTTTAAATATGACTAATATTTGTCCAAATTTAGTTTTTTTAAGTTCGCACTCGCACAATCTCGTTCACCAAAGCGCACTTTATTTTTACCACGAGCAATGTACTGAAATGCCTATTTTATTTCACCTCTGGGGAAACCTCAGTCCATACGTACTGAATTATGGAAAATAGACTTGATTTTTGTATTGGCTGGATGTTGTTGTTATTTTATCGCGCTTAAATGTCAGCCAAAAAACGTCACGACAGTCAGACTGTAAATCTGTCAAATCTGAGCATATAGCCGGATTCGTCTAAACAAGCGGGGAAAGCTGACCAAAGCGCGACTAAAACGCTCCAAACTGACCAAATTATGTGCTGTTGTTGTTTTTTGGCGAATGGTGTACTATTTACTTTAGTGACATGTCTGTATTAGAAAAACAAAAATCTGATATGGCTAGTTTATTATGAAAGCAAAATTTTAGGAGTTTTGACGTCTGAATATCAATTTTTGGATGTATTACTATCTCAAAAATATTTGTTATCTTGCCATCCCATGGCTAGGTTTAGGTCGGGGACATGTTAATCACACTACTCGGATAGTCGCATGTAAAAGCAAATTTGACCGTATGGCTTAATATAAAACTAATTTATAACCCCAGACGTATCATGCAAAAAACTAAGCTCTAGGCTCATAACCCAGATAAAATGACTATGCTCGAGTAGTCTCGAGCGGGAATCGAAATGTCTGCTTGCCCAAGGTCAAACATTGAAGGTGATACGAGATACTTTGATATGACATAAGGTCAATTGAGATCAATGAGAGATTGGTTCAAGTCGAACACTAAAATGTTTGGGCTATATTGAGCTGAACATATTAATGTTTGACTGTTTTAGCGATTATCGTTGGCTATTTATGAGCGTTTCGTTTTGTGCGTGTCGCACGCTTACTAACCTGCGCTTCGATAATTGTGGTGGTGAAATCCCGTTTTTGACTCGATTCGGGACATCATGTGTCGACAAATTACCTTTGAATTGTATTGTCCGAGTCGAATCCCTACCCGCAGGAGCGACCATCTGGTGTTCCTCGATTAATCGACAGGTGGACATCTTGAGAAAAAAGGTGTGTCCGACTTGGTTTCAGTATGCTTGTGCTTTGACCATAGTTTATCCAAGTCTCGTTTCCCGCGCGTGGGTTTGCCACACCCCGCCTCTTCCTTGACAGTCAGTCCGTTTGTTCGTGTCGGAGCGAGTGAGCAAAGCCCAGCAGCACGCGCGCGCACGTGGTTCAAGCGGAGACGACAACGACGACGACAACAGCGGAAGCGGAGAACAAGGGAGACGCTAACACTCGTCACACCCCGCCACGTCACGACTCAAGAGATCAAGGAGAGAGAGAGAGAGAGAGGTATAGATCTAGTGCACGACGATGCCGCTCAGTGAGAAGCTCGGTCGGCCGTTCGAGCTCCTCTCGATTCGGCGCCACAAGAAGCGCGAGGACGAGAGCAGCAGCCACGCGTCGTTGAGCAGCAGCGCGAGTCATGCCGCGACATCATCATCATCATCATCATCGCACGCGAGCGGTGCGTACCGCTCAGCTCCGCAGCCGCCGACGAACCCGTTCCACCACCCGCGTCCACTGCAGCCGCCAGGAGCGCCGTCGCAACCCAGCGGTGGCTTTTACCCGTCTGTGCAGTACGAGCGCCTCACGCCGTCTGTGAGCCAGCGCCCACCTGTGCCAAGCGCAACGAGCAGTAGCAGCGGCATATCGTCGGTTGCAAACGTCCAGTACGAGCGCCTCACGCCGTCGACGTCGTCCTCAAGCAGCGCGTACGTGAATCGCCACTCGCCGAACGTCGTGCAGTACGAGCGCTTGACGCCGTCGAGCAGCAGCAGTGCGCGGCCGCCGAGCATCCCGTCGATCCGGCAGACGTCGCCACTTGACTACGACATGCGACCACGTCCATCGCCGTCTGTGGCGCCCGTGAGTGCGTCTTCGCCGTTCGTGCGCGCGTCGCCTGCGCCGTCGCTCGCGTCGCTGCCGTCGCCCGGCATGCTCACGCCACTCACGTCCGATAGTGGCATCGTTGGTCGCAGTCCAATGGAGCTACGGCCACTCGCGGCTGCTGGCGGACGAACGACGCCGTCCCCTGGCGCCGTAGCGACCGAGCGCACGTCGAACGCGTCGGGCTCGGATAAGTCGACGCCGTTCTCAGCTGTGATGGAGGAGTGGATGAGCCAGCTCCGAACTCCGACGCCGGACGTCACGCTCCTGCCGTCGCCGTACGACTTTAACAAAGACACGCCGACGCCGGTCGAGCGCTCGGACGACCTCAAGCACATCCACAACGCGCTCTTGCCGACGCCGCCGCCAGACGTGCACGACCAGACGCAGAACCCCAAGAGCAGCGAGTACGTCCTGAACGTCTCGCGTCGACCGCTCGGCGAAGACATTGCGTCGCTCTGTCGCGACCTCATCTCGCACGACAGCGCAGTGCGGCAGCAGCAACAACAGGCGCCATCAGTCCCGCTCTTGCGCCCGTCGTCGCTCCTGCAGTCGCACTTGCCGCCGCCCCTGCCGCTGCGCAAGACGTTCCCAGGTCCGAGTGCGCTCGTTGACACCGAGACGAAGCGCGACGTGCGCATGCGCGACCTCGTCGATGACGACGAGAACGACGACGAAGACGAAGACGACGACGATAAGAGAAGCACAAGCGGTGCAAACAGCACTGGGAGTGGCGGCACGACGAGCAGCGGCGGCCGCGGCAAGCGCCGCAAGATGTGCACAGCAGACGGCTGCACGAACCTCTCGCGTTCGCGTGGTCTCTGTAAAGCGCACGGTGGTGGCCGGCGCTGCAGCGTCGACGGCTGCACGCGTGCGAGTCAGAGCGGGAGCCTCTGTATCACGCACGGCGGCGGCAAGCGCTGCACAGTCGACGGCTGCGTCAAAGCGGCACAGTCGCGCGGCATGTGCAAAGCCCACGGCGGCGGCGTGCGTTGCCGCGTCGACGGCTGCACAAAGAGCTCGCAAGGCGACGGGTTCTGCCGCTCGCACGGCGGCGGGCGGCGCTGTGGCCACGCGAGCGGCTGTACAAAGTGGGCGCAGCGCAATGGCATGTGCATGGCGCACAGCGAAGGGCGGTATGGCAACAGCTACCGCGGCCGGCTCTATCGAATGCAAGATGGCGAGCGGCAAGAGCTCTAGCGACCGACCGACTGACTGACCGACAAACGCGGTCGGCTCGGTCTACTACAGCGACGCCCGAGTCAGTGACGACGACCGAGCGCGATGGGAACGAACCTCGCAACGAGCTTGCGTCGCGGCGTTTGACGACTGGCGCGTCGAGATCGCTATCTATTCACACACACACCGTCGCGTCTGTGCATGTGTCCACACACTTATCAATCCATGCGTACGTCTGTTCTGTTGTTCACCTGTTACTCTTCTCTACGGAGTCAGTCAGTAGAGCTTAGCCTGGCGGAGGCTGCAACGTGAGGTCTCTCTCGTTGACTTGGTGGTTGATACTTAGAGTATGCATGCGGTTGAGGCGCTATCGCACTTGAACGCATAGTAAAGCGCACGACGATCATGCCATGAGCCACGCCGATGGCCGTCGTAGTCCAGACTTTGGACGCGCAATGCGGTTGTACGAGTCCACGCGCGCTTGGATGTTCGAGTAGTCGGGTGCGTCTTCGTCGATCAAGTGCACAGGACACGCAGCGCGCGTGCCGATCTTGTCGAGCGTCTCGAGCAGCACGAGCGACGCAGCGCGGAGCTGTCCTTTCGGCGACGGCATGCCCGGGTCGGCTTCACCTTCTGCCGCATCCGGGTCGTGCAGCTCTGGGAACGCCAAGTGCTTCACTTTCACTGGCATCGGCTTTGTCCCGAGCTTCATCGTGCTCCTGTTGCGTTGCAAGCAACAAGCAAACAAGTAATGTCAACAAACAAGTTGTAGTGGTAAGCAAACAAGTCAAGACAAGCAAGTGTTGTAGCAAGCAACAAACAAACAAGCAGGACAAGCACACAAGCAAGACACAAACAAAACAAGGCATGCAACGTACACGCGATGGTAGGCGTCTGTGAGGATCGTTGGTCGCGCAAACTTCTGGCGACACTTGAGGCGCGATGACACGGTCCCCATGCTCTTGCGCCGCAGGTCTGGAATCGTGCGCTGGACGATGCGCGACGTGCGACCACCAGCAGCTGTGCCGCCGCCGCGGAGCAAGTTCTTTACAGTCTCAAAGCTCACGGACGCGCGCGACCGCATGGCTCGGCCACGAGGACTCACGCTATCGTCGTATGCGTAGCCATCATCATCACCATCGTCGTCGTCGTCGTCATAGTCTGACTCGGGGTCTGTCGCGTACCCAGCGCGGTCAGCCGACTTGGATCGCGGCTTTGTCTTGTTGCAAATGCGGCTCTTGAGCGACGCGCGGCTCGTTGAGTGGCACTGCAATGGCGTCGGCTGGCTCCGAACGGCGTCTTGGCGCTGTGAGTGATGTTGTGGCGGCGCGTCTGGGACGTACGAGCTCACGGACGACTCGCTTGCGACACTGAAGCGCGCGAGCGAGTACAAGAGCTTGTGCAGCTCTGTCTCGCTTACTGGGACTTCAGTATCATCGCCATCATCTACCGCAGAGGCGTCCTGGTCACTCGCAGCAGCAGTCGAGACGTCGGACGCGTAGCTCGACTGGCGCTTGAGGATCGACTTTGGCAGCGCAAACGTCACGGACGCGCGGCCGTTTGGACTCGATGGAGCTCGCGTTGTCGGTGACGCTATTGGCGACTGCGCTGGCTTGTATTGGTACTTTGACGCACTCGCACCGTGCGGTGACGGAGGTGGAGACGCTCGTGGGGCTCCAGTGGTGGTCTGTGGATCGTGCAGTGGCAGTTCAAACGCTTTGGCTGCGAGCGAGCGCCGCTCGTGGCCAGTCGATTGCTGCAGCGGAAGTTGCTTTGCTGGCGACGTCGGAAGTGGCGCTTGCAGCAGGAACGGGTTCTCCTGCGACTCGTCAAAGAGGTCAGTGCTCATGAACTCGAGCACGTTCACACTGCCAATTGCGCCGCAGTACGTCATCGCAGGAAGCGCTCGCAGCGCCGTAGCAGAATGCAAAATCACGCTCGTAGTATGCGCTGGCAGCGCATACTACGAGCAGCGCTGTGACCCACTCGCGCTTCACATCACGACGGCGACGACGACGTGCGCATTCGCGCGAGCTTCGTCCTCTTGCTCTCGGTACAGCTCCTGCTGTTCTGAGCTAGGACGCGCAAATAACTGTGACGTGCGGATAACAATCGATGCGTGAAGCATGCTGAGCATGAGCGAACTATCACCACAGCATCACGCCATCGGCGCGGGCACCGCACCAACTCGCACGTCTGAATGCGTATATCTAGCTGCTCTCACGGTCCACCGAGCAGTCACGCGCGTATGAGTGCGTAGTTCTTCCTGCTCTCGTCAAGTCCTATGACCGCATGCCAGCAAGTCCCGAGACTACGAGGACTCGAGGACTCGGAGGACTGAGTCCTAGGTCTTCAAGCATCCAAGCCAACAAGTCCCAAGGCAGCGGGGCTCAGGACTCTCAGGACCAGCGACAGCGCATCGCAGGCGCTCAGTCGATGAGGGGCTCTCATAAATACGCGTGTTGACGTCACTCGCACTCACTCACATCTAACAAAACTACGGCTGCTGCGCTCGGGAGCTCTCTCCCGATGAAGAGCTCCATGACGCTACTCTCGCTTGGTTCTACTACCGTCCAATGGGACAGGTGCTCTCACGCGGTCTATGGGTACGCTGCGGCGGCCTTGTACCGCGCTTGGTACATCATCTTCTCGAGCAAGTGGCGCTGGTGCGCGATCGAGTCCTCGACGTGCTGGAAGTTGGCCACTGGTGCGCTCATGGGCGGCACGGCGCCGCGATTGCGCGTGCTGTATCCGCCCGGTGTTGTGTGGAAGTGCTGCTGCTGTGGTGGTGGCTGTGGACGCGTGCTGCAGCTCGGCTGGTGTGGCTGCTGCTGGTGGTGGTAGTAGCTCGAGTGCGACTGCGGCTGCTGCGCGTACATGGGCTGGCTCGCGTAGCCTCGCGTCGAGTTGTGTCCGCGGCTGCTGCTGTGCTGCTCCGGCATCGCGCCGTTCACTTGCATCGCCTCGAACTGCCGGTGCATGTCGCGCGTGTCGACAAACATGACGTGGTCTTCATCAAGCGACGACACCGGTCGGGACTCAAAGCTCTGGTCCATACTGAGCGTGCTTGTGGAGCTGCCGTAGCTGTCCTCGGTCGCAGCGAAGCTGTTGTCGCGGCGGAGGTCGTCGAGGAGCTTCATGTCGACGTGGAACTTGGTCGCCGCTGGCATCGTCGGCTGGAAACCGGTTGAGCTCGCAGACGAGCTCTGCGACGTCACGGACGTGATCGAGCTCCGCGACGCAAACGAGCTCGCGTCGCTCCGGTCCTGAGCCGACGACAGGTCGTCTCGACTCGTTGCGACAATGATGCACTTCTTGCAAAACTTGGACTCTTCGCCCACGGACCGCGTCACGATGCATGACTTGCATGTCACTTCGCCACACGCGCGGCAGTTGTGCTTCTTCGAGAGGTAGCCGAACTTGGACACGCACACGTGGCAGCTCTTGCGGTCGCTTGTCGGGACCCAGTACGCCTTGTCGAGCAGCGGCATCGACGCGAGACAGCGCTCTTGAACGACAACTGGGAGCTTCCCGAGCGCACCCGCGATGCTCGTCATGTACGAACTGAGGAGCCACGCGCTCACTTCGCTCGCAGCGTCGGACGAGCCGCTCAAGATGATCTCTGAGTGTCCATTGTCCGACGCCTGGCGCACGAGGAGCACGTCGGTGCCGACGCGCCGGAGCAAGCCGTGCGTCTGCTTGAGCGACTTGCACTCGGCGAGCTGGATCGAGTGGCTCACTTTGAACCCGATCGGCTGGTTCTCGCGGTCCACGGTCGTACCCGTGTACTCGAGCACGCACATGTCGCGCTTGTTGGCGTCGCTCGAGGCACTGAGCTCGATCGCGAGCCACCGGATCGCCATGTGCTCGTTCTCGGTTGGTGTCCGGTCCTTGAGCACGCAGAGCGTCTGGGCGTCGAGGAAGTCGTTGTAGAGCGCTTTGCGGCGGTCCGCGAGGCGCCGATCGTTCTCGGCAAAGAGCACGCGCATGAGACCGCTCAAGGACGCGCGGATCGTGCCTTGGACGCGGAAGTGCTGCTCGTCGTTCTCTGTCTTGGTGTACCGCTTGAAGCCGCTGCTCGCACCGACGTCACGCCAACTCGTCTCGTCGACGCCGCCGTAGATGCGCTCGCGTCGGAGCTGCTCGAGCGCTTCGTCGAGCAGCGCCTTCGCAGTTGCCTGGTACTCGCGCACCATCGCGGACGAGAGGCGGACTTTGGGGAAGTAGCGCTTTGGGAGCGGCAGGAGCTCGCGCTGCACACGCGGGTCGTCGGCTGCTTTGCCGGCAAACACGCGCGCGTCGGCGCGGGACATGCCCATGCCCATCATACCGGGGTTCATCGTGTCTGTCTGTGAGATGAGAGAGTCTGAGTGCTTGCGCGCGTGTGTGTTGTGTGGGAAGCAGACGACGAAGTCGATCGAGTGCGACGAGAGCTGCGGATTCGGAACTGAGCGACGCGGAGCTCGACGCGCGCAACACGTTGACTGACGACGGATGACTGCGCGGACACGCTTGCGCGATGCTGCCAGACGAGCCGACACACGGCCGGTCTCTCGCGCGCGGATCCCATCTCTCCTGGTCCCACTCGCTCAGTCTTTGTCCCCGGTTCTCTTTTCTCCTGTTGTCGTCACTCGACACTCGACACTCGAGTCTCAAGACTTGAGAGACTTGAGAGCTTGCCGAGGCTCCGAGCGTGAGCAGAATGCAGGAGCCGAGTCGACAGCAGATGGAGAATCGACCGGGTGTGTACGCACGCTCTCTCTCGAGTGTTTCGGCATGGTCGAGTCGCTTGCTTGCTTGCCTGCTTGGCGTGACGCGCGAAGCTGGGTCTGGGCGCCACGCCGTGTGTCTCCAGCTGGCCGAGTCTCCACATGCTTTCTTGCATTCTTGTTTATCTACGACTCTACCGTCATGACGCGCACGCTCTCTCTTGGTTGACCGTCGTATCGCTCGCTGCATGGGTCTTCACGAGCTCTCTCGAGCGAGTGCGGTTGCTCAACGACGCTGGATGTTCGTAGTCTAAGACGCGAGGCGCCGTCGTCTTTGACAACAGGACTCGCTTCACCAGCTCTCGCACACTTGGCGCTCGCACGGCGGCACTTCAAAGAGCGCGACAAGCACAGTGCGGCGCTGTGTGGCACGGCAGGCACGGACGGCGACAGATGCTGCTGGCTGCTCAACCAAACCGAGTCAAACCACACGACTGCGCTCGCTCTTGTCCGCTCGACGCGCCTCGGCTCGGTGGATTCGCAAGCCGCCGCCAACAGCGCACAAGCACGGCGAGTGCACACACTTTCAAGCGCGGATTAGTCGACGGCGGTGCGCCACTTTGGCCTCGAGGTGCCTGGGCACTCATCCAGGACGTCCGCGGCTCCGTTCAAGCTTTCTCTCGGACTCGACACGCACAGCTCGAGAGGTCTCGAGGTCAGCAGCGATCACCTCTCGAGAGCCTGAACGATGGTCAAGCCACCTGCTGTCGTTGCCAAGAGCCAAGAGCGCTGGCTTCGCACTCGACACCCGACACGCGAAGCGGCAGGAGGAAAGCCGCGTCGCGAAGAGGATTGCCAAGCCTTGAGCGTGGACTCGCTGGCTGCGCGAGCGACCAAGCGAGCGGCTCTGTTGTTAGGAGAGAGCTCGTGCTCGCCCGTGTCTTGCACAGCGCGGTTCGCTCATGCGCTCATGTGGTCGCTCCGTGGCGGCGGAGATCATCATGCACCATGCACTGTGTGCATCATGCTGCGTTGTGCTCGCGTTGCTTCATGCACGGTTACCACAAGTGCGCCGCGGCGCCATCACGACACGCTTCGCACCATCACGACAACGACAAACTCGTCAACAGCAGCGACATCAAAGCGCATCACACTCGCATGCATTCGTAGACAGATCCTAGCAAGACAGGCACGGCCTCGCAAGTCTAACGCCGTCCAGACATCCAAACATCGCATCGAGCGCTGGGATTGCCAGGGCTCTCAAGCGCTCCAGCGCTCGCTACGTCTCGGGTCTTCGTGCTGCTACATGTTATTCGAGGTGCGAGCGCGCGCGCGTGGGGAACTCCTGGCAGCACACATCTCAGTCGCGACGTTCCTGCGCGCATGCGGGAAGCCACTCGACATTGGCGGCGCGCGCCGGTCACGAGCGTGTCACCCTGATGATCCGCCCCGAGAGACTCAAAGATCCAGGTGTGTGTGTAAGTGCTCGCATCGATCTCGACACTACGAGGTGGCGCGACCGCTTTGCCGTTCTTGGTCGAGCATAACGCCAAAGAGCTCGAGCATGAACGCTCAAAGCGCGACGAGCATGCCGACACCAACGCGAAAGCGACTGCGACAGCGACAGCGAGCGCAAGAGCGGATCCCAAGCAGCTGACTGCCGAGGCTGTCGGCTGCAGTGGACTCTGCGAGGTATCACCCGTGCGTGACCGCCTTCTGTTTTGGCGACAGCGTGCGCGTGCCACTACGACTGCTCGGCAACACTCGCGGCGCTTGTCAGGAGCAGCGAACTCGAGTCTTGCGTTCACGCTCGGCAACACACACACAATCAATATCGCGACTGTTGAACAGCGTGTCAAAGCGATAAATCAGTGTGCGGGATGAAATCCGGTCGCTCGCACAACGCATTCGAGCTTGAACTTATTTTTTGTATGCTGTGCTAGGACTTGATTGTTGTGATCGGGCGGATAGAAATGCACTGCCACACACAACTTGTTCACACGAGCTTGACCTCGAAGCGTTCTCTCCGATCGATTGAGCGAGCTCAAGGTCAAGGCCAAAGCGCAAGCGCGGTCGCTGTGCTCGACCGATCTTCTCGACGCCCGCGGCCAAGGATTCGTCCGACCGAGCGCTTCTTACAAGGCCCATGTGTTTGTTGTGGCACTCGCACTATGAACGTCCTCGTGCACACAACTACGAACTGGCCGGTGCTGCAACACACTGGCCATCCAACGAATGCACACTGGCAGCAGCAGATTGGTCGACCGCGCGCCGACGCTCGCTCGCTGGCACTGCCGCTCCATTGCGAATGGAGCGAACCGCGCTTGTTGACAAGCGCGTCTGAGACGACTGGTGCACGAAACCATCACAGAGCGCTACGTTGCCGAGTGAAGCGATGCTTTTCGAAGCTCCTTGACGAGTGGGTCGTCTACAGCAGCAACTCGGTTCGAAAACGCTCCGACTCGCGCGCGACGCGAGGTCTGATGTGTGTGCAAGTGTGCGAGTGAGTGCGAGCGCTCGCTCGCTCAAGCGAACGGCCACTGACGAGCTCTCGCGCCTCAGCGGTCATGGATCTCGCTTGCTCAAGCAAGCAAGGGCGTCGACAGGCACCAGAGCTCGCGCGTGTAAACGAACTTGCTAGCGCATCGCCTTCGCCTCGCGCGTGTGTTCGTACCGCCCAGTGCCCTGCTCGCTTGCTTGTTCGTTCACTTGAGCTGTCCACACAATGTCAGAGTATCTGCGTCAGTCAATGCATCGTTCCAACCTCCAAGCTCGATCGATAACGCCCTCGAGTGCTCGAGTCCCTATGCGATTGATCGTCGATGGTGAGGACGAGGACGTCTCTCAGCGCTTGCTTGTGGAGACAGACAACGAGAGACGCTGCGCGGATACTCGGCTCGCTCGCTCGGATCCACTCGATCTGAGAACTTGGACACTCAAACAGCCAGAAGCCCCAGTCAGCAGCGCTCTGTCTGCCACCTGCGCATGTTAGCAAGCAGCAGTCTCGCCAAGCCATCGCTTCGAGACGCGGTCGGTCGTTCCGTTCACCCACACGCAGCGACCGAGCAAATCAAACCAGACGCACACGCACGCAGGACGCGATGGCGCACCCATCGAACGCTGTTCGGCTCGTTTGACTGACACGAGTGGACTCGAACGACTGGACACGCTCGCTCGCATGTTTCGCTACTGAAACCCTGGCGTCCTCGCCTCGAGCTCTAGGACGCTCTAGGACGCTCTAGGACGCTCTAGGACGCTGTGACGACAACCACCACTTGCAAGCTCTTCTTCTACTGACACGCACGGCACACGCGCTTACTTGCTGTCGGACGGCGGCTCAAACACGATCTTGTCCTTGAGCAGCGCCTCGATGTCGCTCTCCGAGCGCTTAAGCACGTCGCGCAGCACTTGGCGCGTGTCCTGACCGAGCTTCCGACCGGCCCAGAGCGTCCGACCAGGCGTCCCCGTGAGCTTTGGCACGATCGCAGGGATCGCGAGCGACCGGTCCGTGCCGTCGATCGCTACGCGCTCGATCATGCCGCGGTGGCGAAAGTGCTCGTCTTGGACCATGTCTTCGACCGAGTACACGAGTCCAACTGGCACTTGGTGCGCCTCCATGACGTCAACGACGCGCTCGAGCGGCTGCGTCCGCGTCCACGCTGCGACTGCGTCGTCGATCTCTTGCTGGTGCTGCACGCGGTCGGCGTTCGTGCGGAACTTGGGGTCCACGGCCATCGCGTCTTCGCCGATCGCGCGCATGAGCTTCACAAACAGCGTATCCGTGTTCGCAGCGATCACAATGTTCTTCTTGTCGCCCGTTGTGTACGTGTTCGATGGCACGATGCCCGTGATCGTCGAGCCCGAGCACTCGCGCACGACGCCAGCGTAGTCGTACTCGGGCACAACGGCTTCCATGAGATTGAACATCGCTTCGTAGATCGCGACGTCAATCACTTGACCGCGTGGTGTCGTTGCGCTGTTGCCCAGTGCGCCAGACGCCGTGCGCTCGCGTCCAAGCAGCGCAATCGCAATGCCGAGCGCAGCGTGGATGCCTGCAATCGTGTCGCCGAGACTGAGGTTCTGGCGCGCTGGCGGTCGGTCTGGGAAGCCGTTCACGTACCGGAAGCCGCCCATGGCTTCGCACACAGACGCAAAGCCGGGACTAGAGACACATGAACACAGGTGTGTGAGTCCAAGTGCGTTGAGATCATGCGGTACACTGCTCAATAGCAGGCGACGGCAGCGAATGAATGACACAAGAGACACTCTGGACGTACCGAGACGAGTACGGTCCGTCTTGACCAAAGCCCGAGATGCGCGTATACACGAGCCCAGGGTTCTTGGCCTCGAACGTCTCGGGACCGAGGCCCCACTTCTCCATCCGCCCGGGCTTGAAGTTCTCAATGAGCACATCGGCGCCGTCGACGAGCTCGCGAATGAGCTCGCGACCTTTCTCGCTCTTGATGTCGACTGCGACCGACCGCTTGTTCCGGCCGAGCGAGTACCACCAAAGCGACGTGCGCGTGTCGTCGAGCTCGCGGTAGTCGCGCACTTGGTCACCCGTCGGCGGCTCAATCTTGATCACATCGGCGCCAAAGTAGCTCAAGATCGTGCCGGCGAACGGACCTGCGATGAGGTGACCGCATTCAACGACGCGGATGCCTTCGAGCGGAAGCTTGCGCGGCGCTTCGCCCTGTTGCGTGCGATGCGCCGGTGTCGTAATGGTTGTCACTGAGCGTGCAGATGCCGAGAGCGCGAGACTGCGGCGTGCAAGCGTGCGCTGGAGCGACAGTGTCGTTGCGAGCACCATGGCGATGGTTCAGTTGTTGTTGCTGTTGTTGCTGGTGCTGCTGGACGTGCAGACGATGACGAGAGGCGAGCGAGTTGCTGAATGAGCCGTGCAACGCGAGCGCAGTCAATGCGCAGTCGGCAGCGGACGCGACGTACGTGGAGCTCCTCTGCGTGTGCGCGATGGCCGATGAGGTCGTCGCAAGTGTGACAACCGCTGATCTTCAACTCATCAGATCAACCCTGGTGAATCCTAGGCATACTATTTCCAAGTCTATTGCCAAGTCGCGCGAAAGCATAGAAACACCGTGTTTGGAATCGGATTTGTCTATACCTGTTTATTATTGATACACTTGCGCAAACAGGTTGTCGTGATTCGAATCGCAAAGCCTGCAAGCGATTGTGAATGTCGAACGCAAATGCTCTCTATGCGTCGTCACCATCCGCGACGACAACAGTGTCACGAGTGGCTCGCAATGGCGCGCTCCTGCAGGCGAGGTGGTAGTAGCTGCACATGTGCATGTGTGGCAAGCAGGCAGGAGCAAGTGTCAGTGCATCGTTCATGCACATGTGGGAGCGTACGCGCTCACCTGACATTCGCAGCGTCTGTGAGGCACAAGAACGTGCGCTCGACGCGCATTGTAACCTCAGACACACTCGCGCGCGCCGCACGATCGATCTCGAGGAGTCTACGAGTATGCACACCACATGCACGATACGATGAGGCATCGACACGACTTCAATACGCTCTTACAATGCCACGCACCGCTTGACGCTCAGCTGACTGCCGCCGCCAGCTGCGACGACCACGAAACAGCACCACACTTGTGCTGCACTTTCACTCGCTAGCGCAGCATCAGTACGCGCGTGCGGCTTGCGCTTGCGATCCGCGCGCGCTTCGTCAAAGCGATCCGTGTGCGCGCGTCCAAGAATCACTGCGTCCGCACCAGGACTTGCGAGTACGCGCCACTCTGTCAGCTCGCGCTCGTGCACGAGGTCATGCAGCACCTATTCAGACGCACACATACAACAACTCGGTTTGAGCTTATTGGTGCCCACAGCAGTCGACCACGTTACAAGGCAATCACCTCGTGTGTGCTCGCACTCATCGCCATTGCTGTGTCTGTGTATGTCGATGTCGTTGCAGTCGATCACTTGACGCGGTCGAATGGTTTGGAGAACGCAAAATGACGAATGGCAACCACCACACAATCGCATCGTGTGCACATCACGCGACAGTCGACTGCGGATGCAATGGAGACGCCGGTGCTGCAGACGAACGACAGGGCAAGGCAAGAGGACAAATGGACTCACGACGCTACGCGCACACACGCGCGCAGTTCATAAAGTTATCATACATCATCATCAAGACTGTGCTGTCGCGCTCTGTCGCTTGCTTCGCTAGAGCGCCGACTGCTCGGGTTGCTGCTGCTCGCCTGCACTCGCGTTGATGCCGAGGCGCTCCCAGATCTTGCGCAGGTCCATGTAGTTGTTCTCGACGAACCGCCGACCCTCGCGCTCGATCTCGTCGCCGTGCTCGTTCACAAAGACGAGCGTCGGGATCTTCTTGACGTCGTAGCGCTTCCAGAGGTCCTGCGCGACTTCGCGCCGCCGAAACGGCACGGCGAGGAACGGCGTCTGGAGCAAGTAGTCGCGGAACGCAAACTCGTCGCGGTCCATGGACACGAGCACGACGTCCATCTTGTCTTTCATGCTCAGCTGCTTGTACGCGGCGAGCGTCATGTTGCGGTAGACCGTCGCAAGGATCGGCGTGAACGCCTGGCATGGGTGGCACGTGCTCGCAGTGAAGTAGAGCCCTACGACTGTCTTGTTCTCGAGCGCTTGGTCGGTCGCCACTTCGCCGCGACGCGACACAAGCGTCGAGCCAAGGAGTTTCTCAAGCAGCGTCATCTTGGTGTGTCGTGTGTTGTTGTCTAGGAGCGAGGGCGGTGTCGGCTGGAGCTGGCAGATTCGCGAGTGCTGGAGAACAGAGCAGCTGGAGCACCAGGAGCAAGTGGTGGTCTTCGTGTGCTCGTGGTTGCAAGTTGAGAGGGAAACGCTCGACTCTTGGACTTGGAATAGACTACAAAAAGTAGATGGTGCAGTTGCTAAATGAGAGTGCAACCAGACTTTTTCCGCCGATGGAGGGCGTGTCACGAGACCCTCCATCGGCGGAAAACGGGATTCGCATCTAAGCATAGTTAATAAAATATTGTGGTGCGAATCTACTGAATGGGATCACGCACACTTGCTAGCCAATCGCTGCACACATCGCTACATTCACAGCCAGCATACAAATGCCAAGCTCTCGATGCGAATGCAGGACGAATCACTGCAACTTGAACTCGTCGGTTTGACAAGCACATCGCTTCAAGCCAACTGGTTGCCTTTTGCATTCAACTGCTGCCATGCCCCATTTGGTCTCTCTTGTTTCAGTTGTAGTTGCTGTTGTACGTCTCTCATCGCGCTTGCACACACCTGCGCTCTTGCTCGAATCGACGCGCTAGCTCTCGTGGAGACTCGCGACCGTGAGCACAAAGAACGTTGTGCCAAACTGCAAGCCGTACGGATTGTTCGCCTCCGTCGCGACTTGCTCGTCAATCAGCACAATGCGGCCAACGACATAGTCCGGGTATCTACACAGCAAGACACACTCAATGAGTCAGTCCAAGTACTCGAGTATCATGCAGACACCGACACTAGGCACAACGCACCGTCCGTTCGTGCTAAACGACGAGATCGACTCTTCCGACAAGAACCGGTGCGGACAGCCGAGGTGGAACGCCAAGTACACGCGCTGCGCGTCGCTCCCAGGCGCAGACGTCGGCAGGAACAGCGCCAAGTCGTTCACGTCAAACAGTCGGAACGAGATCTTGAAGTTGTTGTCTGCAGCGCTCTCCGAGTCGCGGAGGCTCAGCTCGTCCTGTCGTCGGTCGAGCTCGCTCCGGAGCAACTTCTCGGCGTCCGAGCTCGCGAGCAGCTCGAGCACGCGCGTCTCGATCGCACTCATGCTCGCGCTCACAAACTCGTCATGGTGGCTCTCGCTCGCACTCACGGGCGGCAGCTGCAAGAGCTGGAGCACTTTGACGAGCGACGAGCGGTACAGCCCGACGCTGTGCTGGAGCGACTGGACCGAGTGCTGGAGCTTCGTCTGGTTGTCCTGCAAGAGCTTCTCGCGGCGCGTGCGCTCCTGGATCTCTGTGCACAGCATCATCGTCAGGAGCAACAAGGCGCAACCTGGTAGTCAAGGACACTCGACCGAGCCTGAAGCGTCTCACACACACAAGAACATGCACGATGCAGCAGTCGAGAAGGATATTCTTCAAACGCCGTGGCGTTCAGGACGAACTGCTGGTTCTCGCTCTGTCAGTTGGTTCGTTCATCACACACATGAGCCACTGCGTCAGCTCTCTCTCACACACACTTAGGGCCTGATAGACCAGAGAGGACAGCCAGAGCCACACGCATAACACTGTCACGCACCTCGAGCTTTGCCAGCAGTGCATCCTTCTCGCGCTTCTCGTTCTCGTCTGTCGTGGTAACAAGAGAGAGAGGACGTCGCTCGTGTCAGTGACTCGCTGGCTACACGCTCACTCTCTCAAGCACCAAAAGATTGCCAAAGAGCAGATGCGGTTCGTACCTTCCAGCAGCTTGGCAGACTGAAGCTCGCGCTCGAGCAAGTTCGACTGCTCGGCCTCGGACGAGCTCGTGAGCGCGCCGGCAGTCGCTGCAAGCGCGAGCACAAGCGGGAACTCGCACGAGCTGTCGCCTTCGCGCGCACTCGCTTTCGACAGGTCCGAGCGCGAGATCGAGCCGCTCTCAGACCCAAAGTACATCGCTTTCTTCGACTGCTCGAGCTCGGACGTGAGCTCTGCGACGCGCGACTCGAGCTCTTCGCAGCGTTTCTGGAGCAACTGAACGTCGAGCGTGTCGGCGCCAGCGCTGTCGAGCCCATCGAGTGAGCTGTTGCTTGCGCGGAAGCCGCTCAAGCTGTCCGTGTCAAACTGCGGCTCGTCCTGTGTGTCCACGCCAGCGCTCTCGTCCGCATTGCCGTCGCTGCCGCCGCGTGTATTGTCAGCATTGTCGGCATCGTCGTCGTCGTCTGTGATCTGCGGGAGGGTCTGGTCAAACGGCCGCATGCGGAACTCGCAATGCGACGGCTTCTCTGCGAGTCCAGAGACAAAGTCGCGCGGCAAGTGCTGTCCAAAGCTTCGGAGGAACACTTCGCGGTGTTGCACCTGGCAAGTATCCACGAGATCATGTCCACAAGACAGAGAAAGAGTGAGCGATCCATAGCTCGAACTCGATCGGATCAAACGAGCACACCGCACCTCTTCTTCACGGAGCTGAGCGAGCTCCTCGGCCATCGACTGGATGCGGTCCGAGAACTTCTGTCCGTACTTGAGGCGCCGTGCAATCTCTTTCAAGCACGCAGCGTACGACTCTGTTGTAGTCATTGTAGGTCGACAGTGTTGCATTCCAGTGCGTGTGAGAACCGAGCATGTTGCAGTGAACATCGCAAAGTCGATAGCTAAGTCGACGACAAAGTCAACACAATCAACGACAAGCGCACCTGGGAGCTTCTCAAGGTGCTCGAGCTCGTGAAAGTGCTTCTTCTGGGCGCCGAGGACCTCCGTGAGCATCGCGAGCGAGTTCTCAAAGTCTCGGATCTTCGACTGCACGACCGAGATCTGCCGCAAGTTGCTGTGGACCATCGCAAAGAACGCGCGCTTCGTCGCAGCCATCGCACGCACACTCGCGTGCACTTGCTCAGCGATCTTGTGCGCAGATGGGAGCTACAGGCCAACAGACCGATAGCGAGTACTCCGTCAGTCAGGCACTCGGTCAAGCGCTGCACAGCGCGTCTCCAGCCGCGAGACAAGTGCACGAGCGTACCATGTCGTGCTGCTTCTGGTACAGTTCGTCAATGCCTCGACAGACTTCGAGCGCACTCGAGGACGCAAACATCGTCGATGACGGCGTCACTTCGGCCGACGTCTGCGCGATCTTGCTCATCACGACGCCGAGGTTCGCGTTCAGCTTTGCTGTGATCTGCGTCTGGGCAGCTGCGAGCGCGCGCATCTCTCGGAGCGCAGCTTCTGCGTCGCGGTACTCGCGCGCACGCGTCTCCTGCGCCTGGACAATCGCGTCGACTTCGCGGCAGATCTCGTCGTGCGCAGTCTGGAGTCGCACGACCTGCGCGCGCACGTGTGCGTGCGACTGCTCGCACTGCGCGGCCCACTCGCGCTCACGCTCGACCGGGATGCAGTCGTACAGCGTCTTGCGGTTGTCGGTTGCGAGCGCTGGGTGGAGCGTGACGGTCGAGAGCGCCGTGAGGTAGCTCTCAAAGTTCTCGAGCAGGCGCTCGTGCGTCGCGCTCGAGGCTTCAAAGTCGCTCCAGAACGGCGCAAAGTGCTTTGACATGGACCTGTTCACGCCACACGCAGCGTTAGATACGAGCGATCGACTGAAGACAGAGTCGCGTACAACGGAGGCGCGAGCGTACGTCTTGAAGATGTCCAAGTTGGCAATCGCTGCGCTGATCGCGTCGGCTTGGACGCGCAGCTCGCGCGTGCACTGCTCGCTCGCAGCGATGTTTGCTTGCGCGCTCTGCTCGAGCGCCTCGCTCTGGTGCACTTGGAGCTGGAAGTGTGACTCGTAGTCTGCGAGCGCGCGCAGGAGCGGACTCGACGACTCGCTCAGCAAGCGCGAGCCCTCTGACGCTGGCACAGGCGCAGACGGCACTAGATCATCGTTCGCATTCGCATGATTGAGGCAGTCGGAGTGCGTGAGTGAGTACGATCGAGCGCTGTCGTCGTTGGGTACAAACGTCTCGATGGACTGAGCAGAGCGACGTACTCTGCGCCACGACAGGCTCGAGCGCCATTGTGGCTGGCACCACAGGCGCGTCGCTCGAGAGCATGCGCCGGTCGTACAGGAACACGTGCTTCTCAGGCTGTAAGGCGAAGAGTTCATCGTCTGTCAGTCAGTACGCCGCTTGAAGACGACTCGATGAGATGCAAGCGCGAAAGAGCACACAAACGTACAGATGGCAGGCCGTAGTGAGCGATTGGGCGGCGCGGGTCCAAACGCGCGTACGGCGGTCCGCCGAGTAAGATCTGGTCTGCGGCTGGGATCGCACTGAACTGGACGAGCGCGTCCCGGAGCTCAGCGATGACGAGTCTGTTTGCATCACGAGCGTCACGCAATGGGCGAGTACGCGCGCGATGTGAGCGTCGTGTCAGTAGCAGACGAGTAGACAAGCGACACATGTGCATACAGCAATAGCAAAGACCCACTCGTTGCTCGCAAGTGCGACCGAGTAGACTGCGCCGTTTGTTGCGTTGCCGACATGCACGAGTGTCGAGTCGCCGTCGCGTGTGGGTACTGCGCGCTTTTCCTCATCGTCAGTACCGAGAGGCTGCGCCATGCTGTTGTCAATGCTTTAGTGTGTCACTGTGTCGTTGTCGTCGCGTGCGCTGCCTTGTTCTGCAGTCGCCGCGCACAGAGACGATCGATCGATCGATCACGTCGCTGCGTTCTTCGTCTTGTTATCGACACGAGCGCTTTGAACTCGCTGCTTTGAAGTGAAGAACAGCGAGAAAATGGTTTTGATCCAGAACTTGATAGTGACAAAAACAAGCGAACATTATGTGAGGTGATCCACACCAATTAGCAGTCTTCGGCATGGCTCAAGTCATGCTTGACTCTGGAAGTGCGCTCTTCATGACAAGCGTCCTGCGCTCATGACAAGCGTGTACAAGTACCAAGAGCTCCAGACAACAAGATGAACAAAGGAGCCGAGGCGTCGAGTGTTGTCGTCGCCACTAGTTATAAAGAAAGTCATCCAATAGGCAAAGCACACGCACGTACACACTAGCAGCGACTCTCCCTCACTACTTCTCACTCTCGCAACACGATGGCGTCTAGCACACGCCCTCGGAGATGCCCTCCGAGAGGTCTTCGGAAAAGCCGTACGGGCGATTGAAGACCATGTCGTGGTTCTGAAACGCTTTCAGGAACGACGACTCCTCTTGCGGCTGCTGCTGCTGCGGTGACGTGGCGCCACTGTCGTCTGCACCGCCGTTGAGCATCAAGCCGTTCTCGCTGTCGTCCAAGCCGTTGTACCGCAGCGGCGAGTCGATCGTCGCAAACGCAGGCGTGTATCCGTTGTTGCTCGGCGGCGGGATCGGCGAGAGCAGAAACTGCGGCGAGAGCAAGTACTCGGGCACTTCGCGCGGCTCGCTCACCGGTGCGACTTGCAGCGGCTCGTCGTCGTGGCGCTTCACGCGTCCTGGGACTGTCCCTGCTGCTGGTCGCGCGGCGTCGACAAACTTCTCGTAGCTCGCTTCCCACTCGGGCCCGAGGACGCTCGAGAGCGCTTTGAGCACCTCTTCGCTCGCTTGTATCCGGTGCTCCTTGAACGCTGGCAAGCGCACGACGTCGTGGATGTGGCGCAGCAAGTACGGCACGCAGTTCTTCTTCAGGTCCTGCGCGTTGCACTCGTCTGCGACGGTGAGCAAGCTCACGACGTTCTCGACGCAAATCTCGTGGCTCAAGAACTCCTCTGCGCGCTTCTGGAGCTCCAACACGCAGTAGAACGACGCCGCGCGCAAGAGCTCGACTGCAATCTCCGACGTAATGTCCACTTTGCCAGTGTACTGCACAGGCAATACACAAGACAGTCAGTCGAGATGTCCATCGCGACTCGGTCGAGTCTCACGAGACCATGAACGAGAGCGAGACGTACCAAGAAGCGCAGGAGCATCGAGAAGACTTCGTAGCTGCAGTTGTCCACTTCGATCATCGCTGTCTGGCTTGTTGCGGACCCAAACTGTCGCGACAGAGACAGAGAGAGAGACATGGTCGACTCAGTAGCTGGCACGAGTGGCACTCCTCGCATCACATCGCATCGTCATCGCACGCAGCAGCGGCTACTCACTCTCACCATGTTCTTGAAATACGAGTTCCGGAAGAAGAGCACGACCTTGTGCGCGTTGATCGGCGCGATGTGGCCCTTCACGAGGAACTGCAGGTCCGAGAGCGATGAGTTGAGAAAGAGCTCTTCGTGGTCGTCCACGACGTACTGCGGCACGTCGATCGTCAAGTCCGGGTTGTAGTCAAACGGCACGAGGTGCTTGATCGCATGCGCCGCCGCGCAGCGCGGGAACTCGTCGCGCGACTGGAGCATGTAGTAGAGCACCGAGAAGAGCCCTTCGTCGAGCAAGTTTGGCACTTCGCTCGCGTCCATCATGTGCACGAACGTCAAGACGATGTTGCCGCGGAGCTCGCCTACCGTCGCACAGAGCAGAGTCGAGCCAGGTTAGCTTGCCTTACAGCCATCAGCGCTCGACAGTGTTGATACAAAGACACACAAGGACGTACCAATGTTGGCATCCGCCGAGACGCGTGCAACGGCGTGGAGCATGCGGCGAAAGTCGGCGCGGTTGATCTGCTTCCAGATGTTCCGGAGCGCTTGGAGGCAAATGCCCCACGTCTTGGACGCCTCTTCGACTTCGAGCATCTGGAGCACAGCGCCTTCGAGCACCATCTGCAGCGTGCTCGAGACGTTCGACGAGAGCGCACAGAGCGCGCCGGCTGCGTGTGCTGAGATCAGCGCATCCGAGCTGTGGAGCGCGTCCATGAGCAGCACAATGCCGCCAAAGCGCGTGACGTAGTCGTGGTTCACGTCGTTCTCGAGCAGCGACTCGAGCGCAACCACAGCTTTGCGCTTCTTGTCGACGTCGTCCGACGTGAGCATCGTCAAGAGCTCCGGGATCGAGTTCTTCACGCACCGGTCGCACAGGCGCGCGCGGCCTTCGCTCCCTTCGACCACTGCGCGCGACATCGAGCACTCGTGGCAAATGATCTCGCCGCATTCCTGTATGAAGAGCGTACCAAGGACAGAGGCACGTCAGTCAGTCAGCCATATCGTCTGAAGGCAGCAGATGAGCATGATCATAAGCGATCGACGTACGCGGCAGTGGTGCTTTCTTCGGTAGAACGTGAACACGTGCGAGCAGCAGGCGCAGTGGATCGCTTCGTGGTCCTCGGCCCACGGCTTGATCAAGCCCCACTTGAGCAAGTCGTTTGCCGACTCAATGATCGTCGCCGTGTGGTCGTGGAACTGGACGTTGAGCACTTCCGAGACCTTGTCGCTCAAGTACGGCGACGGACGCGCGAGATGCGGGTCTTTCGCGTACAGCGCCGCGCCGACTTGGCCAAGCTGTGCAGAGTACGCTGGCAAGCGCGCGACCCAGTTCGGGAGACCAACCTGTGCAAGCACACGAGCAATACGTAAGCGAGTGAGTCTTCACTATCTGGACACGGAGATTAACAAGCGAGGCATGGATCAACGTACTCGCCACGGCAAGTCGCGTCCGCTGTAGCCGTTGTGCGCGAGGATGTCGACAATGTCCTTCATCCACACGCTCCGGTTCACGCAGATGTACCGCCCGCGCGCCTCTTTGTTCTCGAGCGCAGCGATGTGCGCCTGCGCACAGTCGCGGACGTCGACCATGCTCCAGTCTGTCGTAGTACGCGCCGCATGCGATCGTGAGACTCGACTGTCCTAGATGGACAAGCACTCAATCACAATCACAGCAAGCGAGCGAGCGAACGACGTACTCAAGTCCACGAGCGCCGAGTACTGGCCCGTGATCAAGTCGTAGATGATCTGGTTCCCAGGCGCGAGCTTGTTCTTCGACAGCGCTGGACCAAAGAGCGTCCCAGGCTACAGCGCGATCAATGCGGGTCTGTCAGTCCAACACGGCTCCTGCTCGCACCCATCCAAAGCGCAAGCAATCGACGTACGTTGATCGTCACGAGGTCAATGCGGCGGTCGCGCGGGAGCTGGTCGACGAGCTGCCACGCCGCTTCTTCCGCGAGCTTGAGGCTCAGAAAGTGCGGATTGCGCTCGAGCGTCGACGAGATGTTCCAGCACGCGTCGTTCACGATCGAGTGCGGCGAGACCGAGTCCGCCATCGCAGCGACGGACGACGTCAGCACGACCTAGCGCCAATCAATGCGCAGTTGAGCAATCGGTCAGTCCTGATCCACAAGCGTCTACACCATTCAATCGAGACTTCACAACGTACGCGCTTCACGCGAGCGCGCGCGCAGGCTTGGATGAAGTTGGTCATCATCGGGATGATGCAGTGCATGCGGCTGCCAATGCTGTGGACACCGGGCTCCTGCTGCTCCGAGAGCGGGTCGCGCACCGAGCATGACGACGGCGTGCCCGTGTGGATCACAAAGTCGCAGCCTGTCAAGCGCATGAGCATCACGAGACGCACACGTCAGCGCTGAGGCGACGCCTGTAGAAAGATCGACCGTAGAAGGAATCGCATACACACATACCTTGGACCGCCATATCGCACGCCTCGGGCGTCAACAGCGACGTCTCGACGACTGTAAAGTGCTTCTTCGCAGCAGGGAGCGCGAGGATCCCCGAGACGTCATCTTTGCGGCTCTGAACGGTCCCGCGCACGCGGTAGCCGCGCGTCAAGAGCTCGCAGACGATCCACGAGCCGAGGAAGCCGTCGACGCCAGTCACGCAGATCGGCTTCACGCTCATGTTCGACGCGAGCTGGATCATCTTCTTGCGGAACCGCAGCGTCTTCCACACTGCCGGGTACATGACCGTCTTGTCGACTGGCAGCGGCACGGGCGAGATCTCGTCGAGCACGCCAAAGAGCTTCGAGTAGCGCTTCACAGGGTCCGTACCATTCGACCGACGCTTTGGATTCAGCGGTGCGCCGCTCGCGCCGGTCGTCTTGACTGGCGTGTTCGACGCACTCAAGCGACCGCCAGCAGACTCGGCGCTGCTGTCGCCGTAGTGCGATCGCCCTAGCTGCGCGATGTTGTAGTTGTAGTTGTAGTTGTATCCGTTGCCGTCGTTGTTGAACGAGCCTGCGAGCGAGTTGAGCGACGACGAGCTCGTCGACTGGTACGACGACGACGGACTGAACGCTGGCGCGGCTTGCTGCGCACCGCTGCGTCGCTCGGATGCACGGCGACTCGACGACGTGGTTGTTGTCGTCGTTGTCGTTGTTGTCTTGCTCGGTGTGCTCGCGCCGTTCGCAGCGCGACGCGAGCTCGACTTCTTTTTGCGCGGCTGCGTGGGCGACGGCCCGCTGCCGCCTTCGTCGTCGTACTGTGCGCCAAAGAGCATGTTGGCGAGTGCCAGCTGCTGTTGGTTGTTGTCGTTGTTGTTGTTGCTAGTGGTGGTGGTGGTTGCGAGACCGCCACTTGCTGTCTGCTGTCTATTGCGGTGGCTCACGAGCTGCGGCGGCTGCTGCTGCTCTGGTGTAGGAGCGTGCTCGCTCGCGCGTGTGGCGTGCGCGTGGTGCGAGTGGAGGGCGCGCCGCGTGATGTGATGGAGGAAGAACAAGAGGCGTTGTGGAGCCTCCTCTCCCGCGTACAAACTCACTCACTCACTCACTCACTCGAGCTCGCGCGTTTGGCTTTGACTTTGGCTCTTTGACCTTGTGTGCGTGAGTGAGAGAGCTCTTCTCTGAAGTGCCAGTCGAAATCAGGGCCGCCGACGTGCTACTTCACAGACTCTCGTTTTTGCCACCAAAACGAAACCAAACGCTGCTGCTGGTGCATTTTATTCGACTCAATTTGTCCATTGAGTTGATTGACGTTGAACAGAATGACGGTCGTCGCGTAAATCCGAGAAAGAAAGCGATGAGAAAGCAGTTTGATGGATCCGTCGGCTTGTGTGAGTGAGCGACGCACAGCTAAAGCGGGCGGGCAGTACTAGCACTTGTGCTTGGTGCTAGTGTAAAGCGATGACGACAGCCAGTCGTCAAGAAGCAGCGCCACAAGCAACAAAAGCGAGCGAGATGGCTGCGTCGTGTGCAAAACAAACAGACAGACAGGCAAGTTCCAGGAGGTTTAGTCGCGACAATCCAGCCGCGAATGAATGCTGTGAAAGTTGTGTGTGAGGGTCACGTCGCAAAAACACAAATCATCAAAACAGCAAAACTACAAGTACAAAACAGTAAAAACCCACAATTGGGTTTACCAAAAACAAAGAAAACAAAGAACGCGAGTCGGAAATGCACCAAAAAACACTTTCGCTCGAATAACCCGCATTGCGCGTCACGGGTTATTCGATGTTTCCGGGTTCGTGCTCGCTTACTTCAGCGCAAAAAATGGACTCGCTCGCATATCTGTGTTGTCGCCCAAGTTGAACCGACCGACCGACCGACCAATGATCGCTCCACCAACGACGCGCAGGCTCACAACTCGCAGACCAAGCTCACAGCTCCAAGCTCCAGCCAGATCCAAGCTCCAAGGACGCAGTTGCTGGTGGTTGGTTGATGCTGATCGATTGGCTATTCGCTGCTCTCTCAGCGCCACTCACTCACTCGACTTGACTCGACCAGCAAACACGAGTGCAGACCGCACTTGACCTCTGCTGCTACTAGTACCACTCGACCCAGCTAGCTAGCTACCAGTGCTTATCGTGGACGTGCGAGCGCCCACAATATCACAAGCGCCGTCCAGTGGCTCGTGATGTGACTCGTGTGATGTGTGCGTTGTGTGCGTGCAGAGCACGGCAGCAGAGAGCGCTCGTGTACGCACTCAATCAATCAATCAACCATGCCTGCGTGCGTGTGGGCAGCGCAGTGAAGACAACAACACACTACGCACGCGCGCGAGAGAGCGCGCGCGATACGATCATCGAACGCGGTAGTCGAACGCCGATTCGCGCGCCGACCGCATCCACAGCAAACTCGGTGCGTGCGCTGAGCAGTAGTACAATAACACTAGGAGCTAGGACATGCATGGCACTCTTTCTCCGCACAGCACGCACACTCGCGACGACGACCGATCGTCTGCGTGCGAGCACGAGTACTTTGCGCACACATGAATGGCACTCGTGCGAGTTGCAGGCGAGTTGCAAGGCATCATCATCATCATCTTTGACTCTTTGATGGGCCGAAAAAGCAATTGCTTTTCTGAAGCGCACCATGCGCGAAAAGACACGACTGTCTGACGACCACTCCGATCCGCAAGCCGCACAAGCCACAAGCGCAAGATCACGCTCGCTCTCTCCCTCATACTGGCTGCCACACACCGCAGTCGCTGCACAGCGACGTAGACTCTACGTCTAGAGGACCGCCTTCCTAGACCTAGCAAACGGCGCGCGTGTTGTGGATGCCGCCGCACTCGCTCGCTGTTTGTCGTTGCTGCTCCGAGTCACTCTTTCACGAACGCTCGCTCTCTCGCTCTCATCAATCAGCTCGGACGCGAGTCGCACATTTCCATGCGCAAGACGCGGCGCGCATCCGAGATCGCCGAGAGCAGTGCACTGAGCTCCCTTGCATTGAGCTCCTTTGTCCGCGTGGTGCATCTGCTGCTGCTACATGCGCAGCTGCTGCACTTGCACGGTTGTCTTCGTGAGACTGATGATCGCTAAGTGTGTACTTGTTTGCAGGAGCAGCGAGCACACTCAGTTGTGAGTAGTCCATTGGGCGACCATTGACCATTGACCATTGACAAGCACACGATCGTACCTTGTTCCGAAGAAGAGACGTCTGGACGCGCTCGAGCTCGGCATTCACCTTGGACTCGCTCCTCGAGATGGACTTGCGGCGCGCCTTGGTGAACGAGTCCGTGAGCTGCATCTGCGACCGCTGCTGCTGCACGCCCATGGCCGCGACCTTGTCGAACGGTCTCGACGTTGCTGATCCAGAGAGACGGCGCTGCGTGGACTGACGTACTTCAATTGGCGGCGAAGACGTCATGCGACTCGATTGCTGCCAGAAGACGAGCTTGAGCACGACGTAGAAGTACGCGAGGAGGACGATCGCGCACGCAATGACACCAAGCGCTTTTGTCGGTGCGTCTGGCTCGCCGATCTCCCAGAAGTCCCCGACCGCGTCGTCCTCAAAGTGCTGCGTCCCTAGCACTTGGTTCACTGCGTCGGGCGGGTTCGCTGCGAGCGACACGAGCCAGACTGTCCAACCGATGCACACCCACGCAACGACAAAGAGCGTGATGCCGAGGCGCGCAAAGTCTGTTTGTTGCGGAGTGTCGTCCACTGGCGTTGCAGTTGTTGCTATCGATGCGATCACACTCGATGTTGCGATTGCTGCTGCAAGGGCTGTTGATGATAGTCGCGCTGGCGCTGGCGCTGATGAAGCCGTCGCTGATTGAGACGTAGCATCGTCGAGAGCTGCTAAAGTGCCGCTCGAGGTCGCTATGCCATTGCGAGATGAATGACAAGCCGATTATGATCATCGTCAGTCAAATGTAGCCATTCCGCGACATGGCTACATCCAGAACCACACACACATGCATACAGACCTGCTACTGCTGGACGTGAACTCACGTCGTCGAGCACATAGCTCTTCACTACTTTGTTCGCCACCAAGTAACGCCGCAAGTCCATCTCGAGGAGCGAGTCCAAGGTGAATGCCGAGCTCGAGCGCGTCCAGACGTCTCTTCTTCGGAACAAGGTACGATCGTGTGCTTGTCAATGGTCAATGGTCAATGGTCGCCCAATGGACTACTCACAACTGAGTGTGCTCGCTGCTCCTGCAAACAAGTACACACTTAGCGATCATCAGTCTCACGAAGACAACCGTGCAAGTGCAGCAGCTGCGCATGTAGCAGCAGCAGATGCACCACGCGGACAAAGGAGCTCAATGCAAGGGAGCTCAGTGCACTGCTCTCGGCGATCTCGGATGCGCGCCGCGTCTTGCGCATGGAAATGTGCGACTCGCGTCCGAGCTGATTGATGAGAGCGAGAGAGCGAGCGTTCGTGAAAGAGTGACTCGGAGCAGCAACGACAAACAGCGAGCGAGTGCGGCGGCATCCACAACACGCGCGCCGTTTGCTAGGTCTAGGAAGGCGGTCCTCTAGACGTAGAGTCTACGTCGCTGTGCAGCGACTGCGGTGTGTGGCAGCCAGTATGAGGGAGAGAGCGAGCGTGATCTTGCGCTTGTGGCTTGTGCGGCTTGCGGATCGGAGTGGTCGTCAGACAGTCGTGTCTTTTCGCGCATGGTGCGCTTCAGAAAAGCAATTGCTTTTTCGGCCCATCAAAGAGTCAAAGATGATGATGATGATGCCTTGCAACTCGCCTGCAACTCGCACGAGTGCCATTCATGTGTGCGCAAAGTACTCGTGCTCGCACGCAGACGATCGGTCGTCGTCGCGAGTGTGCGTGCTGTGCGGAGAAAGAGTGCCATGCATGTCCTAGCTCCTAGTGTTATTGTACTACTGCTCAGCGCACGCACCGAGTTTGCTGTGGATGCGGTCGGCGCGCGAATCGGCGTTCGACTACCGCGTTCGATGATCGTATCGCGCGCGCTCTCTCGCGCGCGTGCGTAGTGTGTTGTTGTCTTCACTGCGCTGCCCACACGCACGCAGGCATGGTTGATTGATTGATTGAGTGCGTACACGAGCGCTCTCTGCTGCCGTGCTCTGCACGCACACAACGCACACATCACACGAGTCACATCACGAGCCACTGGACGGCGCTTGTGATATTGTGGGCGCTCGCACGTCCACGATAAGCACTGGTAGCTAGCTAGCTGGGTCGAGTGGTACTAGTAGCAGCAGAGGTCAAGTGCGGTCTGCACTCGTGTTTGCTGGTCGAGTCAAGTCGAGTGAGTGAGTGGCGCTGAGAGAGCAGCGAATAGCCAATCGATCAGCATCAACCAACCACCAGCAACTGCGTCCTTGGAGCTTGGATCTGGCTGGAGCTTGGAGCTGTGAGCTTGGTCTGCGAGTTGTGAGCCTGCGCGTCGTTGGTGGAGCGATCATTGGTCGGTCGGTCGGTCGGTTCAACTTGGGCGACAACACAGATATGCGAGCGAGTCCATTTTTTGCGCTGAAGTAAGCGAGCACGAACCCGGAAACATCGAATAACCCGTGACGCGCAATGCGGGTTATTCGAGCGAAAGTGTTTTTTGGTGCATTTCCGACTCGCGTTCTTTGTTTTCTTTGTTTTTGGTAAACCCAATTGTGGGTTTTTACTGTTTTGTACTTGTAGTTTTGCTGTTTTGATGATTTGTGTTTTTGCGACGTGACCCTCACACACAACTTTCACAGCATTCATTCGCGGCTGGATTGTCGCGACTAAACCTCCTGGAACTTGCCTGTCTGTCTGTTTGTTTTGCACACGACGCAGCCATCTCGCTCGCTTTTGTTGCTTGTGGCGCTGCTTCTTGACGACTGGCTGTCGTCATCGCTTTACACTAGCACCAAGCACAAGTGCTAGTACTGCCCGCCCGCTTTAGCTGTGCGTCGCTCACTCACACAAGCCGACGGATCCATCAAACTGCTTTCTCATCGCTTTCTTTCTCGGATTTACGCGACGACCGTCATTCTGTTCAACGTCAATCAACTCAATGGACAAATTGAGTCGAATAAAATGCACCAGCAGCAGCGTTTGGTTTCGTTTTGGTGGCAAAAACGAGAGTCTGTGAAGTAGCACGTCGGCGGCCCTGATTTCGACTGGCACTTCAGAGAAGAGCTCTCTCACTCACGCACACAAGGTCAAAGAGCCAAAGTCAAAGCCAAACGCGCGAGCTCGAGTGAGTGAGTGAGTGAGTGAGTTTGTACGCGGGAGAGGAGGCTCCACAACGCCTCTTGTTCTTCCTCCATCACATCACGCGGCGCGCCCTCCACTCGCACCACGCGCACGCCACACGCGCGAGCGAGCACGCTCCTACACCAGAGCAGCAGCAGCCGCCGCAGCTCGTGAGCCACCGCAATAGACAGCAGACAGCAAGTGGCGGTCTCGCAACCACCACCACCACTAGCAACAACAACAACGACAACAACCAACAGCAGCTGGCACTCGCCAACATGCTCTTTGGCGCACAGTACGACGACGAAGGCGGCAGCGGGCCGTCGCCCACGCAGCCGCGCAAAAAGAAGTCGAGCTCGCGTCGCGCTGCGAACGGCGCGAGCACACCGAGCAAGACAACAACGACAACGACGACAACAACCACGTCGTCGAGTCGCCGTGCATCCGAGCGACGCAGCGGTGCGCAGCAAGCCGCGCCAGCGTTCAGTCCGTCGTCGTCGTACCAGTCGACGAGCTCGTCGTCGCTCAACTCGCTCGCAGGCTCGTTCAACAACGACGGCAACGGATACAACTACAACTACTACTACAACGTTGGTTTGCTCAGTTTGGTCAGTCGTACATCCGCACAGTGTAGTTGAGGGGCGTCAGGACATATGGACGTGGCCGCAGAGCAAAATGAGCGTGAGACCTTGCTACTGAGCCGCGTCATGACCGTGCCCAAACTCACATCACGTGCGCGAAGCCAGTTCCAGTCGCGCCAGTCTCTGTACTCAGCTGCGCTCGAAATGGTGATCGGGAAATCGATTCATTCTCATTGGTGCGTCTAGGGCGTGACAGATCATCAAGGCGACGTGACCAATGCCTACGTCAAAGCTAGCGAGGAAAAGGACCTCGACGATTTACTCTACATTCTGTATGACATGGTGATTGACCACAACACACTGACGGAGGTGGGCGTGAAGTACAAACAGGAGCGGGAGCTGATGAATAGACTGTACTGGGTGAATCAGACCGGCTCTGGGTGATACCTCTTGCTGCACGGCGTCGTGGTCGAACTCGGCTACAGCCAACGCAACACTGACGCTGTCTCTACCAGATCTCCGACTGCAACTTTGATAGGCGTGTACGTCGACGACCTTTTGGTGACTGACATGGACGTTAAGCGAGCCGACAAGTTATTTATTGGCACAAATTTTCTGGAGCTGAAGGACCTCAGTATCGTGTCTTACTTCTTGGGTTTCGGGTAAGAGTACGGCTCAGTCAGTGCTTTGCTTTTGGAGCAGAAGTAAGTGTTCCAAGACATGATGCATAAGTTCGGATTCGCGTCTATAAACACCAATAAGGTCTCAATATATGGTACGTTCGGCAACGACAACGGCGCCACTGCGCTGCTGCCGCACGATGGCTACAAGGACCTGAGGTGTCGGAATTTTGAAATGTTCCAGACGCTTGTCGGGAGCCTACATCGAATCGCGAGATGCGAGATGAGCGCAACCGGACTTTGTGTTCACAGTGCACAACGTGGCTCGACGCACGCACGCGCTGGCTGAGAGCAACTGGTGCCTAACGAGAGAATCGCATGCTGTCTGGATGGGAGGATCGAGCTCAAGTTTGCAATGCGCATTACGTGTGGAAGCGCAGACGGAGTGATGGTGGAGGTGTTTGGCGATGCAGACTTCTTTGAGTGGCCACGCGGATCGCAAGACCATGAGTGGTGGCATAGTGCGCGTGTGCGGCATGATTGTTGTCTGGCTCAGCAAGAAACAGGCCTGCGTCTCGCACTCTACGATGGTGGCCGAAATAGTTGCGGCGTTGCAGGTGACGGCGGACCTGCTCAACGTGGTAGAGGTACTCTCCGAGTTCGGCGTCAGAGTGTTGACACCGTGCGGACCTTGGGATAAATAAGCGGGAATCAAACAACCTTAGGGGAGTTCTCGACGGGCAGGGCCAAGCACAATGATGTCAGGCTCAAGTTTGTGACTTTGTGGACTTCGTTAAGCGTGGCGAGCTAGCTGTCAAGTACTGCCGGTCCAGCCAGAAGGACGTAGACCTGCGCAACAAAGCAGTGCCTGCGGCGCGACTCGTGGAGCTGCGCGATATCGCCATGATGAAGCTGTGACCGCGCGAGAAGAAGTGTTGGATCGCGAGGAAGCTGCGACTTGTGGTTGAGTCATCGCGCCAGAGGGGCGCAAGGTCAAGAGTTACGTAGAAATCCTTGCAACGAGTTTGCACTTATGTGTTCTGGCGCATTGTTGGCCCAACTGTTTGCACTACAGAAAGACAATCTTGATCTGAGAGGAGCTGTCCTTTTGCCGTTACTATCGAGGTTTTTGCCGTTACTATCGAGGTTTTTGCCGTTACTATCGAGTCGAGTTATGTTTAAGCTTATTTACATACATAGACTGGGGTCCCAGGCGCAACCTGCTGTCTCGAACACGATTCGTAAGACTCGTCAAAATGTTGGACCTCACACGAACACGTTACCCTTACAAACAAATATGGCGTCTCTCATACACACAATTCTTGCAACAAAATTGCAAGAATTGACTACAGGCGTATTGTTGGCACCGCACTGTTTGCAGTTTGGCAAGTCATTCCTGTGAAGAGTCGACCGCTTCGTAACGAGTAATCGAGAATTCATTGCCTCAGGTCAACTTATGCCATCTGTGTAGCAGCAATTATGCACGTAAATAAGTTATTACGCAGTCACCCCGACTATAACCACGTATGACTGGAGCTGTCAGTCTGCTTGCTTTGTCGCTCTCACTGTGACTTCCTATATTCATAGTCAGCGGTCGGCACGCCTGGTTGCCTGCCGTCAATGTAGTTGGTGCGGCGGGTTTTCCTGCATTTCGTTGTGTTGGAGTGTGCCGAGCTTGTTGGGTCTGGAGTGTTTGAACATTCGCGGTGACACCATCTCTCACAAACTGGCTTGTGCACGCCTTGTAACGGGGCAGTCCCCTGTTACATTATGTAGTTACTTTAGGTTACTTAGGTACTTCAGTGTGTTCTCGCGTAGGTACGCGAGAGCTCTCGATTAGGTACGCGCCGGCCGAAGACCTGGCCAGCGCCTGCGTATCAGCTCCTGATTGGTCGGTGAGTCGTTGTCGCAGCACCGACTCCTTCTGGCTCTCAGCGAGCGCTGCATGAGGCAGCTTTCAATTCAGACTCCAATTTGCGCCCAAGCTTCGCTTCCTCACAGTGTACGCAAGGTGACGGACACTTGGCCCGTCACACGCCTTCTGCTCTCAAACCCACACAATCCATGATACGCGACTGCACTTCACTATACTGATGTATACTTTGCAATTTGGCAAGTCTTTCCTGATCTGAGAAGAGCTGACTTCTAACAGCATCCTGTTAGGCGTCAGCTCTTCGTGTTGATAGTGTCGAGCCCAAGAGAAAGCATTGCTTCAGGTCGAATTATGCTATTTGTAGAGTTGTCGTGATGCAATTGTAGAGAATTTTAGGATTTTGATGATGGCTTAGTTGAACTCGGTGGAGTCAAAGTGACTTGGATATTGTAAATGATAATGCAACCGAGTGTTCAGATATGACGAATTACTTGTGTATTCAAAATGACTTGAGCAAAGTATGCTCTTCTGACTCTTTGCAAATTTAATGCGTTTGAATTTCGAATGAAGATCCACTTGATAGTGACAAAACCGAGTGCGTCACTGTTCCGACACTCATGACATGCCAAAAGCGTGAACATACGAGAAAGGAGACATGACGAAGAAGAAGGCGCTCAAGGAGACGCCGCGACACGACAGCGACGCGCTGCTGCAGCTCGCGCGTCGCAATGATGCGATCGGAGCTGCGCGCGCGCTGGTAACGCCTGCAGTCGTGCGCGGCGGCGGTGCAGACGTGCTCGGGTCGCCGCCTCGACCTCGCCGACGCAACAAGAAGCGCAAGCGCCGCAACAACAAGATGCGCGCAGTCGAGGGCGACGGCGCTACTGGTGCTGGCGTCGCGGTGACACAGCCGCCATCTGAGGCACTTGGCACTGCGGTCGCTGCAGTCGAGGACACCAACACCGACGAGGACGACGACGACGTCGATGCATCGGCTGGGAAGCGCCTCAAACAGGAAGCCGCTGTCACATTTGCGGACAGCGCGGCCTGCGAGCTCAAGCACGAGCCGCCAGTACCGGACGCTGCGCAGGTGCCAAGCATTGATATATCACACAGTGGTGAGTCTACTGCAGCAGTTGTACCACGCGATGAAGTGACAGCGTCGCCAGCGAAGCAAGATACGCTCGAGCCATTGCGCACAGACAGCGACTCGACCACCTCCAGCAGCAGCAGCGATGACCACGCGCCAGTCGACTGCACAAACGAACCGACCGCCGATTCAGTACCACTTGCTGCTACTGCATCGCCGCTGGCTCCGCTGCTGCCGCTCACGTCCGACTTGAGCATCGGCGCGGCGATGTACGATATCACAGGTCCAGCAGCCGAAGTCGGGATGTTTGGCTACGCCAAGGCCGGACAACTCACGTCTGGGATCCACATGCGTCTCCGCGCGCGGGCGTTTGCGTTCCACGACCGCGTGTCGGACGCGCGGTGCGTCTACGTCGTCGCAGACGTCGGGATGGTGTCCGAGTGGGTGCGTCAAGCTGTCGTGACGCGCTTAGCAGCGCACGCAGCGCTCCCGTGCGGCGCGTATTCGCTCGAGAACGTCATGATCAGCGCGACGCACACGCACTGCTCGCCCGGTGGGACGTCGCACTACTTTATCTACAGCATGCACCCGCCACTGCGCGGCGCGGACCGGCAGAACTTTGAGTGCGTCGTGACTGGGATCGTTGAAGCCATTGCGCGCGCGCACCGGAACCTCCAGCCTGCATTCGTGCGCGTCGCAACCGGCGAGTGCCTCGGTGCGAGCGTGAACCGGTCCGAGGACGCGTACATGGCAAACCCAGTCGAGGAGCGGCGCAAATACGCTCATGATACGGACAAAGAGATGACGCTCTGGCGCTTTGACGGCGTCAACGGCTTTCCGATCGGTATGCTCAACTGGTTCGCCGTGCACCCGACGAGCATGGGGAACTGGTACACGCTCATCACGGGCGACAACAAGGTACGCGTAGGTTGAGCAACTCTGTTGGCGTGCTCAACAGTGTTGACTAACAAGCACTGTGTGGCTGGCGTAGGGCTACGCGGCGCACATGTTTGAGAAAGAGCACGGGACGAACCACTTGATGGACCGCCCGCGCGCGTTCGTCGCGGCGTTTGCGCAGAGCAACGAAGGCGACGTGAGCCCCAACATCTGCGGACCGCGCCACTGCACGACGCAGCACAAGGACTTTGAGCGCATGCTCTTGGTCGCGAACGCGCAGCTCACGACGGCGCGCGCGCTGTACGCACAAGCGGCCGAGGCGCCTGCGCTCACAGGCGGCATCCGCACGGCGCACCAGTACGTCGAGTACGGCAAGATCGCGCTGAGCCCCAAGTGGCACGTCCACCGCGAGTGTCCGCCGTCGACGTCGTCTGGCTGCATTGGCGTCTCGATGATGGGCGGCACGACGTTTGACGGCCGCGGCGTGAAAGCGATCCCAGAAGGCGTGACGTGGGGCGACTACCCGAAGCTCACGACGCTGCCGCAGCTCCAGGGCTTCCAGAAAGAGAAGCCGATCTTCTTTCCCACGGCGCGCTACGGTCTCTCACCGGCAATCTTGCCGCTCCAGCTCTTTGTGATCGCAGACCGCCTCCCGATCGCCGCGGCGCCGTTCGAGATCACGACGATGGCAGGTCGCCGCCTCCGCGCTACGCTCCACGACGTCTTTCGCGACCTCGGCCGCGAAGGCGTGTACGAGCCCGTGATCTCGGGTCTGAGCAACGCGTACTGCGGGTACCTCACGACGCGCGAAGAGTACGCCGTGCAGCGCTACGAAGGCGCGTCGACGCACTTTGGCCCGAACCAGCTCTGCGCGACGTGCCAGCAGTTTGAGGTCCTCGCGTGCGCGATCTGCGCCGCGGACACGTCCAGCGACGCCAGTGTCAGCGCAGTCGAGACGCTCCCACCGCCGCGAGTGAACGGCGTCGGCGTGTGGGACTGTAACCTCCCAGTGCTCCACGACGGCTTGCTGAACAACACTGCGTACGGCCACGTCGTGCCGGACACAGACGTCTTGAAAGAATACCGCCCCGGCTCGACTGCGACCGTGAGCTTCCACGCTGCGCACCCAAAGAACAACTTGCGCACGCAAGGGACGTTCTTGGAGGTGCATCGGTGGATGCCAGACGCGAGTCGCTCGGACGGCGGCATCTGGGTCATGCACGCAGACGACGGCGACGCGAACACGGTCTTCCACTGGCGCCGTCAAGGGACGTTTGCGTCGGTCGTGACTGTCGAGTGGTGGATCCCGCCGTCGACGCCAGCTGGCACGTACCGCATCAAAGTGAACGGCGACTACAAGCAGTTCTTCTCGCGCAAGATCCAGAGCTACTCGGGCGTATCGTCGACGTTTGACGTCGTGATCGACGCGCCACTTGCGACTGTCAAAGACGAAGCCGACGACAAAGTTGCGCTCGAAGACTCGCCGAGCTCGCTCTCCTGATCGACGGAGCGAGTCACCACTCGGTCAAGTGATCTCAACGAGCGACATCAGCACTAGTGCAAGTCGGTCGAGCCTCGGAGCTGTAGCAGCTGAACGTAAGCGATAGATGGGCCAATGCATGTCACAACGTGAGTGTGTTTGTGGTATCTGACTTGTGCGAGGTTGCTGTTGCTCCAAGGAAACCTTGGAGCAACCTTGGCAGTTTTGAAACGCAGTGAGCTATCTCGGGCATTCTCGGGTAGTCTCGGATTCTCTGGCTGGAATGCTTCACTAGTGCCTCGCCTCACGTGAAGCAGTCTGCAAGTTCCCGACTCGCTCCGCACCAGCAAGCAACAGCAGACGCTCGACGACAAAGCGTGGGTTGCGATGACAAGTGCGGAAGTCCAGGTCGAGCACCTCGAGTCCGAGAAGAGCCACGAGTATGTGCTCTCGGTCTACTTTGCGTCGCTCATTGCGCTCCTCATGATCGCGATCGTCGTGAGCAACTACGTCTCGCACAAGTGGCACCTCCAGTGGCTCCCAGAAGCAGCAGGTGCGTGCCTGCGTGTCCTGAGTTGTGTGTCTCGTGTTGAGGGACTGCCAGAGTCCAAGACTAACCTAGAGTGTCTGTCTCTCGATGACCTCGACGCCTGACACAATGACCACTCTAGCGACGATCGGCGTCGGCATGGCTGCAAGTATCATCCTCGCAGTCCAGTCCGACAGCATCTCGACGTCGCTCATGGACTTCAACCCGAACGTCTTCTTCGTCGGCTTGCTCCCGCCGATCCTCTTCAACTCGGGCTACACGATGAAGCGGCGCTACTTCTTCGAGAACATCGTCCCGATCCTCACGTACTCGATCTTTGGCACGATGGTCATGAGCATTGCCACCGGCGTGCTGCTCTACTCCGTCGGTCGCTTTGGCTGGACGACGAAGCTGTCGCTTGCCGAGAGCCTCACGTTCGGCTCGCTCATTAGCGCTACGGACACGGTCTCGACGCTCGCAGTCTTCCAGGAGCTCAAGGTCGACCCGACGCTATTCTACCTCGTCTTTGGCGAGTCGTCGCTCAACGACGCCGTGGCGATCTGCCTCTTCTCGACGTTCTCCAAGTTCATCGGCTACTCGTACACGTTCACGCCGATGCTCTTTGCGATCCTCGAGTTCATGCTCAACTTTGCGGGCTCGACGATGATCGGCATCTCGTTTGGGATGATCCCGGCGCTGATCTTTAAGCACACGAACCTCCGGTCGTGTCTGCTCCACGAAGTCGGCGTGTACGTCATGTTCTCGTACTTGCCGTTCCTCATTGCGCAGATCCTCGAGATGTCGGGCGTCGTCGCGATCATCTTCACCGGTATCGCGATGAAGCACTACGCAGCGCCAAACCTCTCGCCAGAGGCGCAAGAAGTGTACGTTCATAGCACATGTGTGTGGCTAGTGGCAGTCACCGGCATAGATACCGAACTCCCGTCTCACGATGCTATGTGTCTGTCTGATCGCACAGATGCTCGCGCGTGTTCAACACGCTCGCTCACATGACTGAGACTGCAGTCTTCTTGAGTACGTACTATTGACTGCGATCGCGCTGTCGTTGTTCGCACACGCACTCACACGAACGCCTCGACTGCTCTCTCGTGCTTTCATCGACAGACCTCGGACTCTCAGTGTTTGCGCTGCGCGAAGGCTTCAACCTCGGCTTCATCATCTGGACCGCGCTCTTTTGCCTCGTTGCGCGCGCGTGCCACGTGTACCCGCTCACGCACTTGCTCAACATCACGTCGCGCAAGAGCAACGTCATTACGATGAACCAGCAGCACATGATCTGGTACAGCGGCTTGCGCGGCGCCGTGGCGTTTGCGCTCGCCAAGTCGTTCCCAGGCGAGAAGCAGAACGAGATCATTGCGACGACGATGATCATCATCTTGCTCTCGATCTTCGTCATGGGCGGCGGCACCGTCTCGATGCTCAACTTGCTCCAGATCCCGCGTCTCACGGTGCGTACCGGCGCTTTACAGATCATGTGTGTGTCGTTAGCTTCTCGAGTGTTGACACCTCGTGCTCTCGCTGCCAACCTCTCTCTCTCTCTCGCTAGCCTGAGGAAGAGCTGGCGCTCGACAAGTCGGTCAAGCCGCACAAGCACATGCGGCTCCTGCAGTTTGACAACAAGTACCTCATCCCGCTGCTCACGAACCTCTGCAAGTACGGCGACGCCGAAGTGAACAACGACAGCCCAGATCGCCCACCGCGCAAGAGCTTCAGTAGCGCCACAGGCGGCGAGAGCGACGACAACGACGGCGACGACGAAGTGATCGAAGTCGTGCGTCGCGACGTGAACGTCCACTGAGCGCGTGAAGCGTACGAGAGCCTCGATCGCGACGTTAGTCAGCGCCTATGAGGACGCCATCGATACACTCTTTACATCATCATCTTGTATGAGCTTGGTCTTCCTGGCCTGATGTTTGTCGTGTTGTTATGTGCGACGCGCGCGAGGTGTCGCTTGACCGCGTAGGTGTCACGCAACGAGAGCCTGCCGCCTCGAGCACGTGCGCGCATGTACAGCGCAAGCAGTCGTCGCGTCCATCCAAGACGACAACAACGACGATGTCGAAGAAGACGTCGAGACGTGAATCTCTCGATCCGCCAATGCTCGCCGCACGCCAGGCATGAGTGACAGCTTCTCCCACTCTGCGCTAATCATCGCGAAGCGTCAGAGACTGTCACGTGGCTCAGCCTCAAGAGTGCACATCCAGCAATCGATCGATCGAGCGTAGCAGTACTTGGAGCGAGCAGCGATGGCCATTGTGATCGCGATCAAGCCTTGTGAGGTAGAGTCAGTCGTCAGTGGTTGAACGCCAGCTGGTCGAGGCGCCATGCGACTTGGCGTTTGTATGCAATCGTCTACGACATCCTGAATCTGGCGCTTCTGTACCAGCTCAGCGCATGCTCGTGCTCATGCGCGAGCGTCGTATATGCGCGAGCGTCGATCGCTCAGTTAGAGCAAACGCACGTATCGTCTCGCTCATGGAGCGGCGAGCGCTCGACGAGCGATGGCGCGCTATCATCGTGATGCCCTTTGTGGCGGCGGTACATACGAGTGCGCGGCACTGCCGCCATCAATAATGATTTGTGTATCGATTCGATTGTTATCTGCGATAAAGAATACAAAAAGGGACATCGCCCACTTTTTGCTTGTTACAGTGCGCACCTGCATCGACTGTGCCAGAGAGAAAGCCACGCTTGCTCGGCGACGTCGACATCGCCGCCGGCGCTCGCCCGTGCACGCGCGCGCACGTGTGTGTGTACGAGTAACACAGTAGAAGAAAGCACTAGCGAAGAGAGAGAGCGAACGACGCGAGACACGATACGACTCGGCGCGCAGGATCGATCCGCAAGACCCACACGAGCGACGCGTCCGTCCGCGGTCATGGAGTCGGTGGAGGAGGAGGTCTTTGAGGTGCAGACGCTGCAGCCGTTCCACGGCTGGACGTTCGAGCGCTTCTGTGACCGCAGCGGCAATACGTTCCCAGCGCTCACGTACGCCGCGCAGTGCACGGCCGCGCGCGACGACAAGCTCAACGCAGTGCTCAATAGCCAGCAACAACAGCAACAATTGGATGCGCCAACGCCGCAGTCGACGCTCGTAGGCGGCGCTGCGAGCAGCGCAAGCAGCCGCAGCAGCCGCGACGCGAGCAGCACGAAGAGCCGACCGCGCAAGTTCGAGATCGGGGACTTGCCGAGCGGCGAGTGGATGTGGAGCCACGACTGGCTCCCGGACGTCGAGTACACGCAGTGCGACGAAGAGGGCTGGAGCTACGGCTCGACGCTCGCGCGCATCAACCGGCGCTTGGCCGAAGGCACGAGCAGCGGCAAGCGCGAGTACTACCACTTTGTACGGCGCCGGCGCTGGATCCGCACGCGCGTCAAGAAGCCGCCGACGGCGAGTCACTGCGGCGACAGCAGCAGCAGCAGCGAGAGCGACGACGCGCTGAGCGTCCATCGCGAATCCGACCTCTGTACGTCTCTCTATCTCTCTATAGCTTTGGGTCTTGAGCTGTGAGCGTCCAGGAGCTAACGACCGGTCGATTGCTCGCTCGACAGTGTCGCCGCAGCGCTACTACCGCGTGTATCGCGACTCGGTCCTCGCGCACTTTCACTTTCGCGCGACGCCGCGGCAGCCGAACTTTGTCCGGTGCGAGTTCTCGGACGACGACGTCCAGCTCGAGGGCTGGCTCGGGAAGCGCGGGACGTTCTCACGGAGCTGGAAGCTCCGGTACTTCCTCCTCCGGCGCGACCGCAGTAGCCTCGTGTGTCTGCGCGACCGCGCGTCGCTCGTGCAAGTCTGTGAAGAGTTCATTGACCGCCACACGTCGGTCCTCGCAGAGGACTCGCCCAACCCGCAGCAGTTCCAGTTCCTCGTCCTGAATCGCTCACGTCAGCTGAGACTCAACGCTGTCGACGCGGCGACGCGCGCAGCGTGGCTCTCAGCGATCAGCGAGCTCATTGTCCGGAGCCGCGCGTCGTTCTTTGCCGGCGACGAGTCCGAGGCAAACGTGAGCGTCCGGAGTCGCACGTTCCGGCGCATGCAGCACGCGGCGTCGCTCGACTTTGACGACGACTTGGTCGCGTCTGGGTACAACGCTGGCACTGGCACTGGCTCGAGTACGTTCTTCCACTCGAGCATGAGCTTTGGTCCTGGCACGAACGGCGGCGCGAACATGATGAAGAAGAAGACGCGACGGCGCGCGTGGCGTCCGTACAAGCTCGTCGCAGCGACGATGCACTCGCGCCTCGACACTGATCGGCTCCGGCGCTTTGACTACTTTGAGCGCTTCCGGAAAGACCTGCGCGCGCGCATCGAGACGGTCGATACGTTCGTGAACCGCAACATTGACATCTTGGAAGAGAACCTCGAAGCCGCCGAGCAGCTCCTGTCGTCGGCTGTCGCGAGTGTCCCAACGCAGGACATTGCGCAGCTCCGGCGCGACGTCGCCGACGCGCTCGAGGCGTTCGACAACACGGTCGAGACGACGCTCGCAGCTGAGCACGCGAACGTCCTGAGCTGCAACCGCCTCGCGCGGGACCTCTATTTATTAGCGAAGCGCTTGAACGAGCTCGTGCTGTCGTTCGCACCACCCGTGGCGCAGGCGACGGTCAAGAAGGTCTTGGTCGAGTCACCGACGAAGCGGCGGATACCAGACGACTGGTTCACAGATCCGCGAGACTATACCAAGCCACCACCAACGACGCAGCGGAGCAGCACGAGCGCACTTGCAAGCGCTTCGAGCCGCAGCGCCTCGACATTGTCGACAAGCACAGCAACGCGCGGTCCAAACGCACGGACCGACAGACCGAGCGTCGCCAAGTCGGTCCCAGATACAAAAGCGCTGAGTACGAGTCGCAGGACGTCCAACTCGGACCAGGCGAGTCGGTACTCGACAACGACAACGTCGTCGGCGCTCGCGACGTCCGAGCCGATTCGGATCAAAGCGTACGTCGAGATGCCGAGCGTTGTGAACGATGGGCACTTTGAGCTCCCAAGTGGCGTGAACGACTACGTGATCCAAGTGCACGACAAGGACCTCGGCGCGCTGATTGGCTTCACGCTCTGCTCGAAAGCCTACGTCGACGAGCTCGAGAGCCACTTTGACCACACGATCGACATTGCAAAGGAGCTCGCAGTCGAAGAGCGCACGCCGTTTGTGCGCGTCGAGCCCACGGCGTCGAGCACCCACAACGCCGCAGTCTCAATGCGCGTGTCAAAGCGCCGGCGCGCGCTCTACTTGTCCAAGATGCGGTCCACGGACGTGCAGCACACAGACATGAAGTTTGCGTACGACGTGAACGCGACGACGCACTCGATCCGGTGCGTCACGTTCTTTGCCGCGCAGTTCCACGCACTACGGGCGCTCCAAGAGCCTGGGAACCTCCAGTTCCTCAACTCGATCGCTGAGAGCCGTCGATGGGACACGTCTGGCGGCAAGTCTGGCGCGTTCTTCTCCATGGTACGTTGCATCGCAATGTCCTCGTGATCCTGTGGCGACTGCGCTATGACTGACACCTCACACCTCTTGTCCTATGCCCCTAGTCGCACGACAAGCGCTACGTGCTCAAGGGCATCTCGCTCACGGAGTTCAACATGTTCCTGCACATGGCGCCGCACTACTTCAAGTTCCTCTCGTACGTCCTTGAGAACTCGAGCCCGACGGTCATGACCAAGATCCTCGGCCTCTTCAAGCTCTCGCACTCGCGGCGCTTGCACAAGCAGACGACGTACGTTGTCGTGATGGAGAACCTGGCGTTTGGGTGCTCGCCGGGGCAGATGTACGACATCAAAGGCATCTTGCGTCGGCGCTACGACTTCTCCGATAGCGAGAGCGACGACGGCGACCGCGAGAGCCACGCGCGCCGGCGTGCGACAGACGGTGATAGCGACTCGCTCCACACGAGCGCGAGCACTGGCGGCGGCAACGACGCACTCTCGACTCCCCACGTCGCCGTGAAGCTCCCGGTGCTCTTGGACGGCAACTTGGCCGAGCGCATTCCGATCCCCGTGCGCCAGTCGGACTTGGACGTGATCAACCAAGCGATCCTGAACGACACGGGCTTTCTCTGCCGCGCCGGCGTGATCGACTACTCGATCCTCATGCTCTTTGACGAAGACCGACGCGAGGTTGTGTTTGGCCTGATCGACTACTTGCACCAGTTTGACTTTCTCAAGAAGATGGAGTCGACGTCAAAGGCCGGCTTGACGTTCCGGAACCCGACAGTGATCAGCCCCGTGTCGTACCGCCGGCGGTTCGTGAATGCGATGCATCGGTACCTCGTCGGGATTGAAGAAGAACTGGAGCTCCGGATGCGCAAGCGGTGCTACCCGCCGCGCGGCAAGAAGGCTGGGACTGCGATTACGACTGGCGGCTCACTGACGTCAACAGTGTTGCAAGGCGTGAAAGGAGCGAGTGGTGGCGACAGTGTCGATGGCCGCGACAGCAGCAGCAGTCGACAGCGTTCAGCGCCAGACGCACGGGCATCAGCGCAAGCTGGCGCGAGCGCCAGTGTGTCGTTCGACGTGAGCAGCGGCGGCGGTAGTGGCAGTGGCGGTACTGGCGGCGATGACTCGAACGCACCGACGTCCGCGTCGTCGTTTGCCGAGTCAGTGGCGTCCGCAGAGCCACAGACAGCAGTGACGATCGCAGCGCCAACCGATGCAAACCTCGAGCTCGTGCTGAACGCATCGCGCCGCCGCGGTCGGTCGCTCTCGCACGTCTCGCTCAGCCACGACGCTGTGGCGTACGACTTTGACGCTGGGAAGGCGCACAGCGACGGCGAGGACTTTAGCTCGACGTCGTCCGATGACAACTGCCTCAAGGGCTCGCAGGCGATCATCGACGCGATGCTCCCGGAGTTTGACGACTAGCAATGAAGACGTCGCTCTCTGCTAGTGGTCTAGTCCGTAGCGTAGTAGGAGAAGGAAGAGAAGCAAGTGAACGACCGAGCAGGGCACTGCCGCTCGACGACCACCGTGTTAAATAGGAAGACACACTCACACACACACTGGCTGCTGCTGCTCGACGCCCTCACACAGACAAGAGACGCGCTACGACCGGACTTTAGTGAGCCGATAGAAGACGTACTTGTCCTGGAACGTCGTCACGCTCGTTGCAATCGGCTCAACGATGCCGTCGTCGAGCAAGCTCTGGCCCACGAGCACGGCGTCAATGAGCGACGTCGCGATGCGAAGCTCGCGAATGACGTTCACGGCCTCGGCGCCGAGGAAGCAGCCGACAAAGCCTTTGTAGAACAGGAGCTTGTTCTTGCGCTCAAAGACCTTGAGCAAGACGCGCGAGAGGATCTGGAGCACTTCGTCCGTCACGAGCGCGTGGACGTCGTCAGACGCGGTCGAGAAGTCGTACTCGACTGGCCCGGACGACTCGCGCGAGAGCACCGACTCGCGGTAGTTGCTCGCAGTGATCGACATGCGCGAGTGCGCACTGCTCGGCGACCCAGCGAGGTAGTCGCCGTCGTCGTACTCGAGCGCTTTCGTGAAGCGGTAGAAGTTGTCTTTTGAGTTGTGGAGCTGGTCGTCCGTGCGCGAGACGTGCTCAATGTACCCGAGGCGCACGAGGACGTTCCCGTAGCGCTGCGCGGTCGATTGGTCCTCGGCAAAGCCGTTCACGACGAGCTCTTTCACTGCGTCACCGCCTGTGAACGCGTCTTTGTAAAAGTTGAACCGCGAGTGGCGTGTCTTGACCTCGATCGTCGCGTACAGGAACCGCGCAAGTGCTTGGAAGAACTCCTTTGGCAAGCCTTCGTGGAACGCGATCTCGATCGTCTTGAGCCGCTCAAGACGCGCTTCTTTCAGCGGTGGGACGTCCGTTGTCGACATTGTCGATAATGAACTGTCGCTGTCGTCGAACGTGTCGTTGCCAGACTCACGCTCGTCGTCGAGATCGTCGGAATTGCTGTTTTCGACATTTTCGACACCTCGACGCGGCGACTCGTGCGTTCGTGCATCGGATGCATCGTCGTCTCCCAGCGATGAGTGCGTCGAGTTCGTCGAGCGCCCGAGCGGATCTTCTGAGCTCGAGGACGCCGTGGCGCTGCCGTAGCTCGACGCTGGCGTCGTGCGCGTGTGGTCTTGCTGCAATAACACCGGTCCTGAGCTCATGCGCGCTGGGGGTCCGTGCGACCGATGGGACAAGCGCTCGTGCGACCCCCGCGAGCTCGAGAGCCGCGCCGTCGCAGTCGACGACGCCGAGGACCCGCGCGGCGGCTTTTCAAACTGCTTAAAGTCCACGAACGGCTCCATGGACTCGCGAATGCGCACGATCTTGTCGAGCGCAGTCGTTGTGCGCTGGAGCAGCGCGCGGATCTCGTCCTGCGACGCGCGGCGGTCGCGCGGTGGACCAAAGTCAAACGCACTGGTGTGCGCATTGCCACCACCTGTCGACTTGATTGGCTCGAGACGGAGACCCGTGGCGGCGCCGGAGCCGTGGCCGAGCGAGAAGCTTGCGCCGAGGATGGTCGTGTCGCGCTGCTCGTACGGCGGCAAGCCCGAGAGCGTGTCGCGCGTGGACGCCATGGACTCGCGCTCGTACGGCGCAGACGTCGACTCGCGCACGGACGGAAGCGAGTTGAACGCCATCGAGTGTCTGCGAGCGTCTGTTGGTGTTGGTGTTGGTGTTGGTGTTGGTGTCGGTGTTGGTGCTGCTGTTGCTGGTACGTACGGAGAGGTGGCGAAAGTGACCTGTGGATGCGCTGCTTGTGTAGGCGCAGAGGAGGCGACTGCTGCTGCTGTGACTCGCGTCGAGGAAGCGCGCGCGCGTCGCACTCGCCGTCGTGTGTGTGAGTTGCTGCGCGCGAGTGCTGGCGCGTGTTGTGTGTGTGCTTCAGGTTGTGTGCATGCCGCGCTAGGAAATGCGATAGTGAAGTAACTCGGAATTGAATCGGAGGGAACTGAACTCTCGACCCACAACACCACAACGCCATACAAACGCCAAGTTACTTGAACAGCCGGTTCTTGGAAGCGATGGTTCAAATACTTTGGCATCATATATTTGATCATTGTAGTGAAGCGCGCGAATCTATCCAAGCAAACTCCAACCAAGCGCTTTGAGTCTTGCGTTGGAGTACGTCGTCTGAGGTAGCGAGAGCGAACTCGGAGGACTCGACTTGATGAGCTGGTTGCACATCAATGCTCTCGCAATGCACGAACCGATCGGACTTGGACGACAACTTGCGCGCTCAAGTCTTGCCAGTTGAACTCGAGCGTGAGTCGCGCAGCTATCAACTCGGTCGGATTGTCCAAAACGACAACTCACGCTCGAGTGCGTCAGTGTTACCAACTCGAGCAGAGAGAGCGCTCACTCGTCTCTCGTCTCGATCGCTCTCTCGATCCATCGCTCTCCGGCGCTGGCTTGTTCGGACTGGATGCCTAGGGCTAGTCGACGCTACTCCAGTGCTCACGCTTCAAGCTCTGATGCAATCGAGCACTTACTCACGCACAGCCAAGCCAGGCTTCGACGTCGCGATCGCACGCCGCGCCGACGCTCTGAGCAATCTGCTGCCGCCGCATCTCGATCGCGAGTACGTTCTCGGCGCAGTGGATCACCTGGAGGTGCGAGTTGTAGCACATCCCTGTCTGCGTCGTTACGTTGCTGCTGCTGTTGCTTGTGAATGAACACTCCTTGTACAACGTCCCGTTGCAGACGTCGACACTCGCGCGCGAGATCTCGGAGCGCTCCGACACGGCAGTCGCATTCGGCGCTGCAAGCTGACACACTGAAGCAGCAAACTGCTTGATCACGCCCTGAGTCGCTTCGGACGCTTGAGTCGAAGCGCATGTCGTTGCAGTGCAGCCTGGACGATTCAGATCACATGCGCCGTGATCGAGGAAGCCGTTGCAGCATACAGCGCTGCTACTTGCGAGCGTAAATCCTTCGAGGCGGCTCTTGATTGACATCAAGTCAGGAAGCGCTGACACCAGCGGCAGTGCGCCAAGCTGCACGCGCTCGAGTTTGCTGGCTGGGATTGCCAAGTCTGGGAGCTCAGTGAGCGCAGGCAGACGCTCGAGCACGAGCGTCCGAATGCGCTTGAGACCGCGTAGAGACGGCAGACGAGTCAAGTTCTGATGTGAGTTGAGCGAGAGGAGAGTAAGACTCGCCATGCGGTCAAAGAGATCCGACGGAAGGTCGTCGAGTCCCGAGACGCCGAGTTTGCCTTCGACATGGCTACACAGATGCACAAACAAGAGCAGCGTTAGTGCTTTCGCTGTCACTAGCAGCATACAAGCGAGAGAGCAAGAGAGCTGTAGCCATGGAGACGTACATGTGCTCGAGGCGAATGAGGTCTTTCATCCACACTGGGAGGCTGCGTGTGTCGGTGTGCACGAGCGAGCTGCCGACACAAGTACGTCATGAGCCGCACTGACGAAATAGAGCGCAGCATACGAGACGCTCACGAGTGAACGCGCCACGTACAGTGACCGAAGCCGCTTGCAGTCCTTGAGCGTCTTTGGAAGCGCATCGAGGTGCCGATTCGCGAGGTGGATGACCTCGAGGTCGCCCGTCGTCGCTAGGAACGCGACTTTCTCGCTCACGTTGCGCGGCGCGAGCCACTCGTCGTAGCTCTTCGGTGCGTTGTCCGTGTCGACGAGCGCGATGCACGGACACTTGTTGAGCTCGCCGTTGTTGAGCGTGACCCAGCGCCGCGAGTGGATCACGCACTCGGGGTGGTCCTCGCACGCTTGCTTGGAGCTATTGACGCTCACGATCACAAAGATGAGCGTGAGGAGGGCGTAGAAGAGAAACGGGAGCGCGATCGGGTGACGCTTTGGGTACAGACGGCCGCGCTTGAACTTGGCGTGCCGAATGAGATCGATCAGACGGCTCGTGCGGTAACAGAGCAGGACGTTCAGTCCGACGCGCACGACAAAGTCGAGCGGCGACACGACGCGGAGGAACTTGATACAGCGAAAGATGAGCTCGAGCTGGGCGGGGTCGGTAATGACGCCGCGCGCGAGGCGCTCGAAGCTCCCGATCGGGAAGACCGCCAAGTTGATCTCGAGCTGCCCGCGGTCGACTTCGAACATGTTGACGCTCGAGATGAGCACGATCATCGGGAACAGCACTGCGTTGAAGAAGTCGAGCCTGTGATGTATCGGTAAGCGTGTGTAAGAAAGTGAGAGCAAGATTGTGAGCAAGTGTGGCTCCATAGATGTACTTCAGTTGTACCAAGCGCAAGAACGTACAGGACGTCGACGAGCGCGATGCCGAGCACCCAGCGATCGCGTCGACTGTGGATGATCAGTGCGCAGAACGAGGCGCTTGTGACCGCACAGCACATGTAGATCCACACGAGGTGCACTGGGAGTCCGCGCACGAGGATCTGCACGAGTCGGATGGTCTGGATCGCGAGACCGATGGCTTTCATCCACAGATACTGTGTTGGTGCCATAGCAGTAGCAGTAGCAAATGTGTGAGACTCGACGAGCGTTGCTTGTGAGCTGCGCGTGTGATCGTCGCTCAATTGGCCACTTGGTGGCGAACACACACAAGCGAGCACATACAGACCGATACACGATCGTACCTTGTTCCGAAGAAGAGACGTCTGGACGCGCTCGAGCTCGGCATTCACCTTGGACTCGCTCCTCGAGATGGACTTGCGGCGCGCCTTGGTGAACGAGTCCGTGAGCTGCATCTGCGACCGCTGCTGCTGCACGCCCATGGCCGCGACCTTGTCGAACGGTCTCGACGTTGCTGATCCAGAGAGACGGCGCTGCGTGGACTGACGTACTTCAATTGGCGGCGAAGACGTCATGCGACTCGATTGCTGCCAGAAGACGAGCTTGAGCACGACGTAGAAGTACGCGAGGAGGACGATCGCGCACGCAATGACACCAAGCGCTTTTGTCGGTGCGTCTGGCTCGCCGATCTCCCAGAAGTCCCCGACCGCGTCGTCCTCAAAGTGCTGCGTCCCTAGCACTTGGTTCACTGCGTCGGGCGGGTTCGCTGCGAGCGACACGAGCCAGACTGTCCAGCCGATGCACACCCACGCAACGACAAAGAGCGTGATGCCGAGGCGCGCAAAGTCTGTTTGTTGCGGAGTGTCGTCCACTGGCGTTGCAGTTGTTGCTATCGATGCGATCACACTCGATGTTGCGATTGCTGCTGCAAGGGCTGTTGATGATAGTCGCGCTGGCGCTGGCGCTGATGAAGCCGTCGCTGATTGAGACGTAGCATCGTCGAGAGCTGCTAAAGTGCCGCTCGAGGTCGCTATGCCATTGCGAGATGAATGACAAGCCGATTATGATCATCGTCAGTCAAATGTAGCCATTCCGCGACATGGCTACATCCAGAACCACACACACATGCATACAGACCTGTTACTGCTGGACGTGGACTCACGTCGTCGACGACGTAGCTCTTTGCTGCCTTGCTCGGAGGCGACATGCGCTTTGTTGTTGCTTTCATGCTGGCGTCGGCCTTGCGTCGGGCGTCGTGCTTGCTGATCGTATTTTCGGACAATGAGCGTCGTGTCGCAACGATGCTGCCTTTCAAGTCTTTTTAGCAAGTATTTCCTAACACCACGCGAACTAGAAGGAGCTCTCGTGTTGCTTGGATTGGTTGCAGCGACTCCATCGGTTCTGTCGCTACGATGACGGTCAGGAGATCACTGCTTGCAACGATTGATCTGTCGACACTGGTGTCAATGTTGCTCTTGGTGCATTGCTCGGATTGCATGCAGAAACTGGACCAATACTGTTGCTCTCACGCACGATGACGATGGTCATCAGAGTCGATGCTGCTCTCTTTGTCGGTGTCGTTTGGATTGCTTGCGGTGTCGTTTAGACTGCTTGTGGTGTCGGAGTATCCGCTGTCGCTCATTACTGGTGATGTAGCGATGTTGTGTTGGTGTGGTTTGATGAGCAAGTCTGAATGCAGTGGTGGTAGTGACAAAACCGAGTGCTACCGACGTTACCTCACTTTTATCTCGCTCGATTCATGCTGATCAAGCAAGTCGTTTGACTGGACTCTTGGGTTCACTTTGCTGATCTCAAACCGATGGTATCCGTCCATCGAGCAAGGGAGATCGCTCGACGCAAGAAAGCAACACCAGCAAGGCGACGAGAGCGACGACAACGTGGGCGAGAGCGAGAGCACTTGGAGCAACACGCATCGCTGCAAGAAACTCTAGCGCAGGACACACAAGCGTTGCCTGCTGCAGACACGAGCGCTGTGCGGCATCATTCGACGCGAGGCTCGGTAGCTGACGACAACACGAGAGCAAGTGAGCAAGATGAAGACGAGCTCACGCAGCGGCATGGAGTGTGATCGAACGAGGCAACGCGCTTCACTCCACTCGTCGTCTCCAAAACCAAGACCTCACTGACAAAGCGAGCACTTTGCGGTCTCTGTCTGCTGGAGAACGGCCCGCAACGGCAGCAGAAGCAGCGCACATCAGTCTGACGTGACTAAAGTCTAGGGCGATTTCGGCAAGCGTGAGAGCCTCCTGTGCGAGTCCGCGCTAGAGTCGTGCCACTCAAGACCGCCAAGATGTTCAAGTTGTTCAGCGCCAACGGGAGCGACGAGCAGTGGTTGCAGCAACTTCAATCCGAGAGCAGGTGGCCGCTCTACACGGCAGCGGCAAAGGGCAACGTCAACGACCTCCTGTTCTTGCTCCAGCGCGGCGTGTCAGCTGATGAGACGAGCTCGTACGAGAGAACACCTTTATCAATTGCGGCCGAGCGCAACCATGTCAAGGCGATGATCGAGCTGATCAAGCATGGTGCCAATGTACACCGTACGAACAGCTACGGCACGACGGCTCTGTCATATGCGGCTGGATGCGGCCACGTCCAAGCGATTGCAGAGTTGATGAAGCATGGAGCCGACGTGCACGCGACGGACAATGTCGGTAAGACAGTGCTGTCGAAAGCGACCCAGAACGGCCATGTCGAAGCGATTGCAGAGTTAATCAAGCATGGAGCCGATGTACACACTACAGACAACGATGACAGGGCGGCACTATCGCACGCGGCTCAGAACGGAAGCGGCGAAGTCATTGCCGCGTTGATCAACCACGGCGCAGATGTGCACGCCACGGACAGCGACGGCAGGATGGCGCTATCGTTCGCGGCTCAGTATGACCGTGTCGCCGCGATTCACAAGCTGTCGGAGCACGGCGCTAATGTGCACGCCACAGACAACAGCGGCAGAGCAGCTCTGTCGCATGCAGCTGAGCGCAACAGTGTCGAAGCGGTCATTGAACTGGTCAAGCTTGGTGCTGAAGTGCACACCAAAGACAACAACGGCAGGAACGCGCTGTCGTATGCAGCGCAGCGCGGCAGTGTCGAGGCGATTGTCGAGCTCATCAAGAACGATGCCGATGTACACGCCGCAGACAACGATGGCAGAACGGCTCTGTTGGCGCGCATCGAGAAGCGAGCGGTGGCAGACGCATCAGCGGCGTAGGAGCTGGGCGAGTATGCATGAAGGAGAGTTGGAAGGCGAAGGCGAAGTGCCCGGAGGCGAATCATTCGATGTTGAGCGAGTGCTATCCTACTGTCAGTTCTAGACGGAGCGTACTACCAGACGCTGACGGACCAGACGATTGCGCGCTATGTGCGCGAGGCATGCGCCTACCGCTGTCAAGTCCGCCAGCTCCAGAAGCAAGCGCGTCAACAGGAGCGCCAGCTCGAGGAACAAGCGCGCCAGCAAGAGCGGTCGCTCGAGCTGTCTGTAATACTGGCTAATCAAGAGCGCCATCAACTGCAGCACGACCAATGGCAACTGCTCCCTCATGTTCAAGAACTCCAGCAGCGCACAGAGCAGCTCGAGCAGCGCACAGAGCAACTCCAGCGGCGCGTAGAGCATCTCCAGCAGCACATTCAGCGACTCGAGCAGCGCATTCGCGATCAAGATCAAGCGCAAGATCGCATGGTGGCTCACATTGCGATGCTTGAACGACAGCTCCAGGACGTGCGCCACACCTCGTACTTGTGTGCGATGGTCTTCACGAGCTACGAAGAGCGGCGTCGCCAAAGCATCGCAACGATCGTCCAGCTCATTCAGTCAGCACGCTCACACATCTACTTGTGCATGTACATGTTCACCAACACTGAGGTGAGTCATGTCCTGTTCTGACAGCATGCATACGATGGAATCTCTAACACTAACACTGTCAACTCGTCAACATGCAGATCAAGGATGAGATCGTGCGTGCGCTCGCTCGAGGCGTGCACGTCTTTATCATCACGGACTTGGATCTCACGGCCACGGACAGGAGTGTGATCGTAGAGCTGCTGCGCTACGAGACAGATCTACTACACGTACACTGTCCGACGACGATCGAAGTGGTGCTTACCAAGTTCTGCATCATTGACGACCGGATCCTACTTCATGGTACGCCATGAGCGTTGCTTGACTGTCATACACGACTCACTCACTAGAGACACGACGTACTGACGCATCCGACATGAACCGCAGGCTCGTTGAACTGGAGCAGCAGCGATGCCCAGTCGAACCACGAGGTCGTCTTCGCGCACGGCGCTGGCGTGGAGATCGCTGTCTGCTACCGGTTCTTCTTCGACTTGTGGTTCCCATCGGTTGAGGTCGACGCCTACGCCATAGTGCACGTGGCAGGGACGGACCTCGAGACTCACGACAGAGCACCACGACTGCAGCTTCCTCCAGCCGAAGCACCAGGCACTCTGCCAACAGAACTCGAGGCAAGACTGGACTCACTGGACGAGTTGTACGACATCGAAAGCTTGGCAGAGCGTGTTGCAACGTAGTGGGTGTGTTAACGTGAGGCTCTTGCGTGGAGAAGCATGTGGACGCCAGCGCTTCGCTAGCACCGGAGCATAAATGCGCTTGGTCCTTTGGAGAACTCTTCCGACCCTCGTGCCATCAAGTCGCTCGACTCGAGAGACGTCAGCGACTTGCACCAGCTCTCGCGCTTCAGATCGATTCGTCAACTGATCCGCTCTCGCTCTCTCGCTGTCATGACAGCACAAGCGCTAGACAGACAGAAGTGTATGTGTGTCTGTGTCTGATTGCGAGCATTAGTCCACGGCAGCGATCACCTCTCTCTCTCTCTCGCTTCAACAGTCTACTCGTCCTCGTCATCCGAGACGCTCGCGCCATCGGCACTGCCATCGTTGTCCGCGTCCTCCTCTTCGTCGATCTCGTCGTCGTCGTCGCTCGAGTTCTCCTCGAGCGTGAGGATCCCGATGAGAATGCGCCGACACACAGCGCGCTCGTGCTTGATCAGTCGCAATGCCATCTCGTGCATCAACTGAGTGTTCTCGCCTGCAGCGCCGTCGTTCTTCGTCGCCTGCTGCTCCTCGAGCATCGTGCTGTAGACCTTGTCGCGTCGGCGCAGGAGCACTGCGAGGACGTCATAGAGCGCATCAGCAGGCAAGCTCTTGGCAAACACGAAGCTCAGCAGCGCGTCGCCCAGCCCAAACTCTGCGGCTTGGTCGCCGTGGAGACGAAAGAACAGCGCGTCGCTGTCGTCGCTGCTCGGCTTCTTCTCTGCAAACACGCGCCGCTTCTTGCTCGCAGGCTCTTGCTGTTGCTCTGCATCGCTGCCGTCGCTGTCGCTCGCACCAGCATCAGCAGCAGCAGCGTCCGAGTGGTCGACGTCGTTGTTCAAGAACGCTGCGTACGTCGCGAGCAGCTCACTGCTGCGCACGAGCAAGCAGTCGCTCGGCACAGACTCGGGCAGCACAAAGCCATAGCGACAGAGCAACTGTAGCACGAGCAGCGCAGCAGCATGAGATCAATCGTCAGTGCGCTCACAGCTTCCCACAGCTGCTAGCTTTGGATGTGCTGATAGACAAAGCGCCACCACGACACCAGTAGCCAGACGCACCTCGGCGTTTGAGAGGTCGCCGTACGAGATCGTCACGCTCTCGTCCTTGGCGACGGCGCGCCGAGTCACGAGCTATCGATATGAGAGCCACCGCACAGTTGTCAGCGACTCGATTGACACCACCAGGACGCAGAGAGACATCCAAAGACGCACCTCGAACGATCCGTCGTCGAGCTTCACGATCTCTGCCGCCGGGTCCGCGTGATCGTGATTCGCCATGTCGATCACTGGCAAGAGCGTCGGCTCCGTGGCGCCACGGAGGCGAAACGCGCGCGACGACACGACTGCATATGCCCACTCGAAGCGCGCGAACGTGCACTCGTGCGCTGGCCAAACCGACGCGAACTTGCTCGTGAGCGGCGCAACAGCGCTCGCATACACGTTCGCAACGAGCTCTGCGTCGATTGACGGCGACCTGCACACCGGCGACCGATCGACACGACCATGTCCAAGAGACACAAGTCAGCACCAGCGCTGCTTGTCGAGGCATCGAGACATCGAGTGCACGTTCACCCCATGCACACCCAAGCAACCGTGCGGTGCCTTACGCTGCGGTCCGCTTGAGCTTGCGGCGAGCTGCGTCAGTCCATGTGAGTGGCAGCGGGATGTGGCGCGGCAGCTGCGCGATGTAGCCACCAAAGCGGCTCTGCTCCTTGCGCGCGCATTCGTGCAGCAGCGCGAGCACGAGCAGCACCGTTGGGCTCAGCTGCAGCTGCTGCAGCTCGTCGTGCAGTTGCCTGTGCGCGCTGGTATCGCTCCGGTTGCTTGCACCGCTCGCGCTGGATGATGATGTCTGCTGCGCCTTGAGCGACTCGAGCCACGCGGAGCCAGTCAAATATGCACCGTCCTGGAGCGCGACCAGCGTCTGCTTTGCCGAGATCGCCGCGCGCGCAACGATCGAGCGGTCGACAACTGCGTCGCTGCTGCTGCTGCTGCTCTCTGTGGTGCTCAAGCTGCTCGCAGCGACTGGGTCGATGCTGTCATTCACGCGCACGAGCGCCGAGTGTGCGCTGATCCACGCGACCAGGGGAGGATCAGCTAGTGGCGATGAAGTTGCCATGTTGCTCAGTTGGCTTGGTTTTGATTAGCGAGTCAGGCAGACATCATGATGGGGTCACATTGGTAGTGATAAAATTGAGTGCACCTCACTTTTATCTCGCTCGCGCTGTCCGCTTCAAGCAAAATCATTTGACTGGACTCTTGGGTTCACTTTGCTGATCTCAAACCGATAGTATCCGTCCATCGAGCAAGGGAGATCGCTCGACACAAGCCAGCCAGCAAAGCGAGCGGCAAGAGCGGCACGAGCGACACGAGGGAACAAGTGCTTGGACCAGCACATCGATCAGGGCGCAAGGACCACGGGCACAGGGCGCACAAGTACTGTCTGGAGCAGTCGCGAGCGCTGTGTAACATCATTCAACGTGTGGATTGGTAGCTGACGACGTCGCCAGCGTACGAGAGCAAGACGAGCGACACGAGCGACACGAACGAGCAACCACTTGGGGCAACACACACACAGCAGCGCGTAGGACCACGGGCACAGGACGCATCGAGAGCAAGTGAGCGAGGCGACCACGAGCGACGCCGTGGCATCAAGCGCGAGCTTGTGACAGCAAGACAGCATACACCACTCCACTCATCGTCTCCAAGACCAAGACCGCGCTTGGCGAAAGCAAGCTCTTTGCTGTCTGTGTCTGCGAGAGCGAACGTCTCGCAACGGCAGCAGAAGCAGCGCGCACCAGTTTGTCTCGACGTAAGCCTGAGACGATTGCAGCAGAGCCATCTGTGATAGTGTGCAAAGCCGTCGTGCCAGCCAAGACAGCGACGATGTTCAAGTTCTTCAGCACCAACGAAAGCGACAAGCAGCAGCCGCAGCAACTTCAGTTGGAAAGCGACGAACAGCGGCTGCAGTACCTTCAATCGGGGAGCAAGTGGCCGCTCCATGAAGCTGCAGCAACAGGCAACGTTGACAACCTCCAGTTCTTGATCAAGCACGGCATGTCTGTCGATCAGTCGAACGATGAAGAGAGAACGGCTCTGTCCATCGCAGCTCAGAAAGACCACGTCGAAGCGGTCTCAGAGTTGATCGAGCACGGTGCTAACGTTCACGCAATGGGCAAGGACAGCAGGACGGCTCTGTCGTTTGCGGCTCAGTGTGGAAGCGCCGAGATGATCGCCGAGCTTATCAAGCACGGCGCCAATGTGCACGCCAAAGACGACAACGGCAGAGCGGCTCTGTCGTATGCAACACAGTGTGGAAGCGCCGAGACGATCGCTGAGCTCATCATGCACGGCGCCGATGTGCACGTCAAGGACAAGAACGACAGAACAGCGCTGTTGTACGCGGCTCTGCGCGGAAGCGCCGCGACGATCGCCGAGCTCATCAAGCACGGCGCCGATGTGCACGCTACAGACAGCAACAGCAGGACGGCTCTGTCGTTTGCGGCTCAGTGTGGAAGCGCCGAGACGATCGCCGAGCTCATCAAGCACGGCGCCGATGTGCACGCCAAAGACGACAACGGTAAGACATCTTTGTCGCATGCAGCTCAGTGTGGAAGCGCCGAGACGATCGCTGAGCTCATCATGCACGGCGCCGATGTACACGTCACGGACAACGCCGGCCGAACGGCGCTGTCGTATGCGGCGCAGCACAGCCGGCTCAAAGCGATTGTGGAGTTGATCAAGCACGGCGCTGACGTGCACAGCTCGGACAACAACGGCAGAACGGCTCTGTCGCACGCGGCTCAGTATGGTTCAACGTGGACGATTGCAGAGCTGATCAAGCGTGGCGCCGATGTGCACGCTACGGACAACAACGGCAGGACGGTACTGCGGTATGCGGCTCAGTGCAACGAGGCTGATGTGATCGCTGAGCTCATCAAACACGGTGCCGATGTACACGTCACGGACAACGCCGGCCGAACGGCGCTGTCGTATGCGGCGCAGCACAACCGGCTCAAAGCGATTGTGGAGTTGATCAAGCACGGCGCTGACGTGCACAGCTCGGACAACAACGGCAGAACGGCTCTGTCGCACGCGGCTCAGTATGGTTCAACGTGGACGATTGCAGAGCTGATCAAGCGCGGCGCCGATGTGCACGCTACAGACAACAACGGCAGGACGGTACTGCGGTATGCGGCTCAGTGCAACGAGGCTGATGTGATCGCTGAGCTCATCAAACACGGTGCCGATGTACACGCCGCGGACAACGCCGGCCGAACGGCGCTGTCGTATGCGGCGCAGCACAGCCGGGTCGAAGCGATTGCTAAGCTCATCATGCACGGCGCCGATGTGAATACTCCAGATAGCGACGGCAGAGCGGCTCTGTCGTTTGCGGCTCAGTACGGAAGCATCGAGACGGTCGATGAGCTGATCGAGTACGGCGCTGACGTGCACGCCGCGGACAACGACGGCAGAACGGCTCTACTGTACGCGGCTCAGTACGGTTCAACGTGGACGATTGCAGAGCTGATCAAGCGTGGCGCTGATGTGAACGTCACAGACCCAGCCGGTAGGACAGTTCTATCCTTTGCAGCTCAGCGCGGCAGTGTCGAGACGATTGCTGAGTTGATCAAGCGCGGCGCCGATGTGAATACTCCAGATAGCGACGGCAGAGCGGCTCTGTCGTTTGCGGCTCAGTACGGAAGTATCGAGACGATCGATGAGCTGATCGAGCGCGGTTCCGACGTGCACGCCGCGGACGTCAACGGCAGGATGGCGCTGTCGCATGCTGCAGACGCTGGTCGAGCGGATGTCGTCACTGCACTCGCTCACCACGGCGCAATCATCGACGCGAAAGACAAGACCGGGAAGACCGCGCTGATGCTGGCAGCTGCGCACGGCCACGCGGATGTGATCTCGGTTCTGCTCCGGTACTGGATCGACGCCGAGGCTCACGACACCGACGGCAAGTCGGCGATCGCGTACGCTGGCGAGAACGGCCATCGCGATGCCGTGAGAGCGTTGCTTCAGCGCGTGCTTCCAGGCACTAGCAGCAGCTCAAGCAGCAGCAGTGACGCAAGCAGCAGTGGCACGAGCAACTCCGTCGATGGCGATACGCGTGTCAGCAGCGAGGCTTTGATGGACGTCTTTGTCGCAGCTGCAGTGGGCGACCTCAGTGTGCTGCAGCGCCACGTCGACACACTCCAAACGATCCACTCCGAGTCAGCCGCGGCGATGAACGGCCGAACGCCGCTGTTCTACGCAGCAGAGTGCGGCCAGCGCGACACAGTGCAGCTGCTGCTCCAGCACGGCGCTCGAGTCGACGCCAAGTTGTACTCGCGTCGCAATCGCCGCGAGAGTGAGACGCCACTGACACTCGCTGGTCGTGCTGGCCACGTGACGATCGTCCGCGACCTCGTCGAAGCCGGCGCGTGCGTCAACGTCCGAACCGAGCGCGGCGAGACGCCATTGGTGTCAGCGGCTCGATGGGACGACTTTGACAGCGTGCACTTGCTCGTTGCACGCGGCGGTGCGCTTCGGTTCGAGGATGTGAGCGCGGACGAGTACCCGCTGATCCTCGGCTCGCTGGCGACGATGCGAGCGCTGTGCGAGACAGCGACGTTCGAGTTCCAAACAGCGTGCGCTCGTGTGCTGACGCGACTGCACGATGTCTGCGCACAGCTCCAGCAGCGCGATACTGAGCAAGTGCACGAGAGCTCGCGAGAGGACGTGAACGACAGGCAACGAGACGCGAGACGCCTGCGCGAGGACTTTGCCGCTATCGTGTTCCGCTTCTGCCGTCTGCTGCTCGCGATCGAGAAGCGACCGAGTCTGCTGTCGCGGTTCATCAGCACCCGATCGGTGGTGCGTCGCGTCGAGGAGACGCACGAAGAGCTCGACAACTTTGTCGAAGACGAGGGTCTGACAACGCTGAAGGACACTGCGTGGCGATCGGAGTGGACTGACGACTGGAAGACGCTCGAGCAGCGCTTCACCGAGCTGCTCAGCACAGACGACGCTCTCGTGCAAGCGTGCTCCAGCAACAGCAACAGCAACAACAACAGCGAGGCACAGAGCATCGAGGCAGTTGTGCTTCTCCAGCGCGAGCTCGCTCAGTGTGGTCGAGTGGGTTTGCAACGCCACCAAGAGCTCGTTGCGAGCGTGCTTGAGCGCCTCTTGCGCGTGAGTGGCATCGAGCCGCCAGTCACTCCAGCCTGGTTCATCGCGCGCGACGACGTGACGTTCCACGCCTGGAACCTCGTGGCGTCGACTCGCACGTCCAAGCGCTACGCGGGCAAGTGGGAGAGCACGAGCGTGGTGGTCGAGACGAGCACTCGCACAATGACGGACGTTGCCGACACGGCGTCGCAGTGGTCCAAGCTCAACCATCCGCACGTGGTCAAGCTCTTTGGCGCGTGCCACGTCAGTGAGCCGCGGTTCTTCGTCTCGGAGCTCGTGCCGAACGCGCGGCCACTGCTGCAGTTTGTGCAAGACGAGTCGCACGACGCAATGGTGTACAAGTGTCTGCGCGACGCGGCGCTCGCGCTCCAGTACGTACATGCGCAAGGCGTGGTGCATGGCCATCTCGGACGCGCGAGCATCGTTGTGAGCTCCGACGCGGTGACGAAGCTCGGCGGTCTGAGCCGCAGCGAAGACGAGCGCACGCGCGAGTGGCTGGCGCCAGAGCTGAGAGCCTCGAGTGCGAGTCCGACCACTGCGTCCGACGTCTTTGCGTTTGGCGCGTGTCTCTGGGAAGTGATGACACGCAGTGCCTCGAGCATTGATCAGCACGCGCTTTCAGCCTTCGTCAACGGCGCAGACAGTGCGTGTCCGCCTGACATGGACGCGCGCCACTGGGACCTGGTCACGAAGATGTGCGCTGTCGACGCCCGCGAGCGCGTGAGCATCAAGCACGTCGTGCACCAGCTGTGTCAGTTCGTCGCCGAGACGGAGCAGTCACTCGCTGCTGCGCGGCTGCCATCAGCATCGCCATCGCCATCACACTTGCAAAGCAGCGGCACGACGGTGCGTGGTACTGGAGACTGCCTGATCCTCTACAACGGCGCCTTGAGCATCGCCTCTGACCCTGTTCTCTCTTGCTCTTGCTCGTGCTCTTGATCTCTCTCTGTCTCGCACGCCTTCAGCCTCCACTCTCACGCTTGGACGAGCACTCGTTCGTCAATCTCGGGAGCACGATCCCCAAGAAGCTCGAGATGATCGCCTCAAGAAGCGAAGCGCTGCCAGACTGCATGTGGATCACTGCGAACGTGTGTCCTGCGCTCGAGTTCCTGTTTGCGCTGCTCTTGGAGCAGAACAAGACGCCGCTGGACGCTCAAGTCCTCCAGTTCTGCTCGATGCTCGAGGGGATCGCGCAGTTCGTGCGCACGGCGGTGTCCGCAGCGTCGATGCACAAGCGCGCGAGGAGCCGCCGAGTGGCCGAGTCGCACCGCGTCGTCTACACGAAGCTCGACGAGGTGCTGGACCTCCTGAATGTGCACGAGAGTGACGCGATCCGCGTGTGGAGGCAAGACGGCTTCGAGGCCACGGACGAGCAGCAGGCGCTCGGCGACCGCGACACGACGATCTACGCGTTCAGCAGCGGCGAGAGCATCTCGAGCGTCATCTTCCTCGAGCACTTCAACGCGCCGACGTGGCCTCACCACGCGTGGATGAAGCGCAGTCTCGCATCAGTAGCGAGCGTCGCGCCATCGTGGCACATCCCGCTGTCGGACCTGGAGTTCTCCGAGTCGAACGAGATCGGCAAAGGCTCGTTCGGCGCCGTGTGCAGAGGCTCGTGGCTCGGCACGCCGGTCGTGGTCAAGTTCATGGGCTACGAAGAGGACGCCGGTACGATCGCGACGGACTTGCTGCTCCACGAAGTGCGCGTGTGGCACCGCCTGCACCACCCGCACGTGCTCGAGCTCTTTGGCGCGAACCACGTCGACAAGCGGTACTTTGTGTGCGAGTTCGCGCCGCACGGCGACCTCCCGGCGTTCATGAAGCAGCCGGGGAACGACCGCGTCGTGTGGCAGAAGCTCCACGACGCGGCGCTCGGACTGCAGTACCTCCACGGCCTGAACATTGCGCACAACGACCTCAAGGGCAACAACATCATGGTCGGCGCGGACGGCAAGGCGAAGCTCATCGACTTTGGCTTGAGCTGTTTGTTGGGCGAAGCCGAGATCCAAATCGCCGCAGCGAGCGTCGGCGCCGCGAACTGGCGCTCGCCCGAGTACCTCACCACGGGTCGACCGTCGCTCGCCTCGGACATCTACTCGTTCGCCATGTGCATCCTCGAAGTAGTGAGCGGCGCCGTGCCGTGGGGGAAAGACATGACGCCAGCGATGCTGCGCTACCAGTTCAAGAATGGCAACACGCCGCCGCTGCCTGCGTCCATGAGCGACAAGCAGCGGCGCCTCGTGCGCAGCATGATGAAGCTCAAGCCTGCTGAGCGCGCAAAGATCGGCTTTGTCGTCAAGACACTCAGTGAGTTGGCGCGCATCGAGAAGCGAGCGATGGCACAAGCATCAGCGGCCTAGGAAGCGAGCGTGTGAGAGTGAGAGTATGTATGAAGGAGAGTTGGAAGGCGAAGGCGAAGTGCATACAGGTGAATCAAACGATGTTGAGCAACGTGATGTGCGAGTCCTTGCAAGCGTTTAAGCGGATCTCGACCACACACTCGCACACAAGCGACCGGAGTGCCACTGGAGCGGACGCTTTGTTCGCGTTAACCTCAGTGCGAGCGGACTTTGGGAGTCTATATCCAGCCTCGATAACGTAACGGAAGGCGACGACGACTTGGCGACTGACTTGGAGACTTGGCAGTCGATGCGCGTGAGCTCGTAAGCGAAGACGTCGTCGGTACGCGGCATTGATCTGGGCGTCTGCGCGTGCGTGAGCATCTGTCAAGATGGACGAGCAGCCAGTGGTCGAGCAGGAGAATGATGTCGCCGACGAGCGCACAGACCCGACTGCTGGCGATGCCGCCAAGCGCGCGGCATCGAGCGACGAGTTCGACCCTGAGCAGTTCGCCGCGCTGATGCAGAAGGAGCTCATCGCGTACAACTTTTCGTGGGACCCGCTCCTCAAGGCGCTCCAAGCGCTCGGACTCTCAATGGCCCGTCAGCAGCGCGCTCAGAAGAGCAACAACGACTCGGTCGAGGACATGCACGACCAAGTCGGCTCGCTCCGGGACCAGCTCGCGCAAGTGCAGAGCGAAAAGGACGCCATGGGCTCGACACTCGCGGACCTCCGTGCGCAAATGGACACGATGCAGACGCAGGTCGAGCGCCTCGAAGCGCAGCAGCAAGAGCAAGGAGGTGACCGGAGCGACGCAACCAACAGCAGTGCACCAACGCCAACGGACGATCCAAACTCGACAGAAGGCGGTAGTACGGACCCGTTCGTGACGACAAAGGACCTCGTGAAAGCCAAGCGCGACATGTCGAAAGAGCTCCGACGCTCGCTCTCGGAAGCGTTTGGCGACGAAGTCATCGACGGTGAGGGCGAGGATGATGACGACGCCGATGGTGATGCTGATGCGACTAGAGACAGCTCGAGCGACGCGAGTGCGTTACAGGCTGCGCGCCGCACGAGCTTCAAGCGACCGGGAGCGCCATTTGCCTCTGACGCCGCCGTGAAGCAAGAGATCAGTCGATTGGAGCAGCTCCAGGACGCACTCAACGACAAGATCGCGGCGCACGACGCTCAGCTCGCGGCGTTGCTCGGCAAAGTCGAGGACCTCGACACCAAGTCGTCGGATCTTGCGTCGCAGCTTGCAAGCGATGGTGGCGCAGCAGCATCGGCAAAGACCGCGACGCCACGGCTGCCGACAGAGAGTGGCGCCAGCGCGGACGAAGAGGTCTTGCGCGAGCTGAGCGAGCTCAAAGCAGCGCAAGAGGCTCAAGGAGAGCAGCTGAAAGAGCAGCACCAGACACTCGGCAAGCACACGTCCGACATCAAAGCGCTCGTGCAGAGCTTGGACGATCTCGCCGTGCAGCAGCAGACGGCTGCGTCCATGTATACGTCGCAGCCGACTGGAGGTGCGAGCTCATCAGCTGCAAGCACCGAAGCGCAAGGCGACAAGCGCAGGTCAAGCGATGCTGGACCACCGCAGCTCGATCTCTCGCTCGTGTTCACAAAGATCGCCGACTTGCGCCGCACGACGGACGCGTCGCTCGAGTCGCTCCAGAAGAACATCTCGGACGTCTCGAGCGTGAGCGACTCGCAGCAGATGCAGCTCGACGCACTCCGTAACGGCCTCGTGTTCAACGAGCACCAGCGCTTGCACATGATCGAGTCGCGCTTGGCGATGCAAAAGGAGCTGCTCGATCGGAACCAGATGCACCAGGACCGGACCAAGCCACAGCTCGCCGAGTGGCGCAAAGCACTTGAACTGAACGAAGAGAAGCTCACACAAGGACTGTGCGACGAAGAAATCTTGCAGGAGCTCCAGCAGCTCCAGCGCAACTACCGCCGGACGTACCTCTCGTTCTCGCCGCTCATCAACTCGCCACTCACGATCGCAGAGTCGCTCCAAGTGCTCGCAGAAGAGGTCAAGCAGTTCCAGAACGGCGTGAAAGCTGGCGTCGTGCCGCTGCGGACAAACAGCGACGGGAGTCTTAGCACTCCCGGTGCAAGTAGTGGCGGTGCGCTGAAGCGAAACGAGCGCGAAGAGGAGTTCACAAAGAAGCTCCGGTTCCTCGACGAAGAAGTCGACGCGACGCTCCAAGTGAACGTCGTGACTGAGAAGAAGAACGACCCGCTCATCAAGTCGCTCGACGCGATGCGCGAGAAGGTATTGCTTGCTTGGAATAGCTTCTGGCATAGTGTGGATCGTGTCGCTGACGCTGTGCTCTTCATCATGTGACGATCGTCCCCAGCTCGAGAGTCTGTCGTCGATGTGGTACAGGAACTACACGCAGCGCAAGCGCGCGAGTCGCGGTCCGAGCGACGGACAGGGATCGATCACCGACTCGGACTGCACGCCACGGAGCGCCAGTAGTGACTACGACGGACTGCGTGAAGTGGAGCTCCGCCTCATGGGAGCAGTGCGGCGACTCGGGCTCGTCGAAGAAGACGTCGAGCGGCTCAATGGACTGTCGGCGGTCAACTCGTCTGAGATGAGCGCTGCTGTACGTGCAGCCGCTGCTGCGAACGGGAGCTCCGGAGCACGAGGACGTGGCGACGGCAGCGAGAGCGACGAACTGAGCAAGCTCCGGAAAGAGCTCTTCGCTGAGATCGCCAAGATGACGGCGCTGCTCGCGAACCTCCAAGCGACGTTGCATCCACACAACAGCAGCACGAGTATCGTGCCATCTTCATCGCCATCGAGTGCGCACCAGCTCGCAGGCTCTCGGAGCGCGAGTCACGTGAGTCAGAGCGACCTCGTGAAAGAGCTGTACTCGCAGATGAAGGGCCGCGAACTCGACGGCCGCTTCCAGGAACTGCGCGACGACGACGTCCAGAAGCAGCTCTACGACACGTTCCTCAAAGACGTGACGAAGAAAGTCACGCACGCAGTGCTGAACGCCGACAAGAGTGGTGGCGTTGGCGGCGGCGGTCGCCTCGGTGGCAGCCACGCCTCAGGCGCTGGTAGTGCCGCCGCGAACAACGTCAACTACCGGCTCATGCTCGAGAACTTTACGCAGAAGGTCGAAGACCGACTCGAAGATGCGCGCGAGATGACCGCCGAGGAGCTCTTGCGCATGAAGAAAGAGCTCGCGGACCAGCTCAAGCTCAAGATCGACTTGGCGCTGCGCGAGCTGCGCGGCGAGCTCATGCTGTTCCCAGCTGACACGGGCGACACGACAGCCATGGGCACGAAGCCAGTGATGTGCGTCGCGTGTAGTCGACCAGTACCGGTCTCCGGCATGGTGCGCGAAGCCGGCTCGCTGCCGCCAGCCGAGCTCCAGGGCGAGCACAGTCCACCGCACAACCACAGCGGCTCGACGTTCCCACCCGACTTTGTATGTCGCTCTGTTGTATTGTACTGGTTGGTTGCTAGTGCCGCGCCAGCTACCAGGACTAATCATGCGGTGCCGCCAATGACAGGACTATGAACGCAACGACGACGAGTTCGTCTACCGCGCAGGCTTCCGGATGCCAGCGAACGACCGGTGCGGCTGTCGATGCCATGTGACAGCGATGTTGACGCCCGTTCAACGACCGTGACGATGCGGAGACTGACGCTTGCTCTTGATCACTCGATCGCATGAGCAGAAAGACCATGACGCTGCCGTTCCTGACTGCGAACATGCGGAGCAAGATGGTGCTGAACAAACCCGAAGGGCGGCGGAAGCGACCCGCGCGCCAGAGCCACAACGTCAGCCGAGTCGACACGGTCATTCGAGAGGTGTGTGCATCTGTTCTAAAGCGTCGAGCTTGTGCTTCTCATGGTAGCTCTCACTAACAGCTCTGCTTTATGTTGTCGACGCCTATCATCACTAGGCGATGGAGCTCGATCGGACGTCGCGACTGCGAACCCACGACGTCCAGCAGCCGCAGTCGCAGTGACTCGGATGAGAGAGACTTGCACAAGCGCGTCTTAGTCTCTCTTAGTACCATACATATCTATCTTCCCACGTCATCAGTCGTTCATAGTGCTTGTGGTGTCGGCTCGTGATGCATGATGAAGCACACATGCTCATAAGAGAGCTCTGGAGCAGCACTCGCGCTTGAGATCGCAATGACGACGAGCGACTGCAATGCAAGCAAGCCATGTGGTGCGAGGTGCTCAGGTGTTCGTCGTTGTTGTCAAGTGGTGCTGTAGACCTCTGCAGTGTCATATCGAACTGGAAAAAGCAGCAACGGAGGCTGTGAATTTTCGTTCGCGTTTGCTCGAAATGGATTTGATAATATACGAAATGTATCGACGTGTCGAGATTCGCGATTCTAGGTGCGAAACGCATCGAAAATACCGCGACATACAAAAACGGTATGAACCTTTGTATGCGTGCATGTAAATTCGCTCAATAGCATACATTAATCAAGTCATAAGAAAGAAACAAGCAGTATTCTCTTGCTGACAAAAAAGCCAGTCGCGTTCTGGAGCGAACGCTACTCATGTGCACATTCACTTGAATTTTATATGAAGTGTGTATTTTCTTTTTGCATAGGTGCTGGACATCGACGACAACGACGACGATAAAAAGCCGAGAGAGACCAAGGCTTGGCGACGACGACATCGACGGACGGCGACATCGAGGCAAGCACGCGCGCGGCATCTCGAGCAAGCAAGCGCTGCGCGTCAATCACAACAGCAGCAGTCTCTGCACGTACGATTCCCTCGCCCTGTGTGTCTGTGTGTATGTTCCTTTCCTGGTTGGCCCAATTGCTTACCTCGCTTCGTTCCTTCCTTCCTTCCCTCGCCATCGCCGCCTGGTTTACGCTCGGGCGCCTTCACACTCGATCACGCACAACGAGCAGCAGCCAAGCACACACGCGCGCAGCAGTTCCAGCAAGTGTGAGCGTCCAGCGCACAGACCAGCAGTCGCCCGCGGTAGTATTAGTTCGTTCGTTCACTCGTCTCCGACGATAGCAGCAGCACAGCGCACTCGCTGCTTCTCCTGTGCCGCACTCGAGCCGCGTGACACCACCGTCGCTCGCACACACACACGCGTCTACTACGCGACACCAAGAGAGCGCCGCGCGTCGACTCGCGCGTTCATGGGATGTTTGACAAGAGCGAACAGTCTGTGAGCCACCGCAGCATCAGTAGCAGCAACAACAGCAACAGCAGCAGCAAGAGCCACAGCGCAGAGTGCCGTCTCGGCGCGACGCTCTCGAGTCGCGGCGGCTGTGGCGCAGTCGCAGAAGACGCGAGCGAGCACACGAGCGACGCAGGCGCGATCGCAGGCACTGGCGACGTCGCTGACCTCGACTTGTTTGACGACGAGTGCGCCGACAGCGCGATCCTCGCAGACCTGAACGACGGCGAGATGACGATCATGAACGACGACGACGACGACTTGAACGACGACGACATGGAGGAAGAGGTGCTCGAGGACTCGATCGCGTTCCAAGTCTCGCGCGCAACGGTCACGCGCACGGGCTTGCTCCCGTGCTGCGTCTTTGTCGGCCGCGTGACGTGGGGCACGGCGGACTGGGAGATCTACTTTGGCCAGAAGCAGCTCCTGCGGCTGCATCTGAACCTGTACCTGTACCAGCTCCTGTATCGCCACAAGCTCCTTCGCGGCGTGCATCTGCCGTGGACGATCTGGCGCGAGAAGCGCGCGGAGCGGCGCGTCGCCGACGTCCACATTGTCCAGCACTACATCCGGACTTTGCTGAAAGACCGGGACTTGCGCAACTCGGAGCCGCTGCTCGCGTTCCTCGAAGTCTCGCCGTCGCGCGCGATGTCGCGGTACGGTCCGAGCTTAAAGGAAGGCTACGTGCACATGCGCATCAACGGTCCGTTCCAGCTCCCGCTCTACACGTGCTTCAACCGGACGATCGAGAGTCTGTACCGGCATCTGTACCGCACGTGGATGCGCATCGCGTACGTCTCGGCCGTCGTCGGCTTCATCTTCCCGCTCTTCCTCATCATCATCACGAACCTCGGGACGTTCTTCAGTCCGCAGAAGCAGCTCGTGAGCCGCGACGGCGACAGCATCCAGACCAAAGTCAACGTCTCGGGTGTCTTCATTGGCATCTCGAGCCTCGCAGCGATCGTGTTCATCGTCGCGTTCGTGTACAAGTTCTTTGACCATCGCCTCGGCGTCATCCGGCGCTGGGTTGTGCTCAAGCCGTCGTGCTTTGCCGCGTACCGGAATCGCTCAGACCGCGAACCGAGCGAAGTGTTTCTCTTTGACAAGACGTTCACGGCCGCGAAAGGGAGCTACCGCCAAGGCGTGTCGTGGATGCCAAGTGGCTTTGTCGTCGGGAGCAACGCGGGCTTCATCGAGATCGACACCGGACACTACTACACGCGCTTAACAGCTTTCGCAGCGCTCGTGGTCGTGTGCTACGGCATCATGGAGATGTCGGGCCAAGCATACGACTTTCACACGATCGACTTGCCCGCGCCGCGCGGCGTTGCGTACGCGAGCGTCCCCGAGATGGCGAACTGGACCGCAGCGTCAGTGAACACGAGCGGCAGCAGCGCCGGCGAAGTCGACCGGTACTGCGGCTACTACTTTGAAGTCCCAGCCGGCATGAGCATCTACGCGCGTCCGATCGACGGCGACTCGAACGCGATCGTGTCGCAGCTCCAGTTCCCGACGAACAACACGTACGCGAGCAACACGAACTACTTCTGGCAGAGCAGCGAGATGGCGTACAACTTGGGCGTGATCACAAACAGCATTGGCTCGGGCCGGATCGTCGGCGTCGCGAAGAAGATCGACTCAGCAACGGACCGGTTCCTGCCGTCGAACTATGCGTACGAGATCCCAGACGTCGGGAACATCACGATCAACGGTCTCCAGGGCACGAACTTGCTCAAGTACCACCCGATCAGCCACTTTTGCGCGATCGACATCAAGGTCGCGCGCGTGGACTGGGGCACGCTCGGTCGGTACATCCTCTTGCTGCTCATCGGCGGCATCATCGCACCGTCGTCGGGTCTCGCAGTCAACTACATCATCACGTACCTCGGTCTCTGGCACGCGCACGTGCGGCGGGACCACTGGTACCGCTGCGTCCGCCGCCTGCAGAAGCTCAAGCGACAGGAGACCGAGTACCGATACCACTCGTTCTCGCCGGAACGCATTAGCACTGCGACTGCAAGTGGCAATGGCGCGAGCGAGCCAGTCGCAAGGAAGCCGATCGGCAGCGTTGCCGAGCAGTTTGCTGCTGCATCGCTCGCAGCAGCAGCGCTGTCGGGTGCGAGCAAGTCGCGGCAGAACTCGGACAGCTCGGACAGCTCGGTCGACAGCAAAGGCAGCACGGACTCGGGGAGCTCGTTCTCGGCTGTGCCTGGGCCGCCGAGCGTCGTGGCGTGGCACGTCGACGGCGAAGACACGTACGAAGCGATGTTCAAAGCGATCAAGAACGCCAAGTACGAGATCCTCATCGCTGGCTGGTGGGTCTGTCCCGACTTGTACTTGCTCCGTCCGGGTCGGAAGCTCCCGAACCAGAGCGACGAGAGCGAGAAGAAGAAGCCGAGCAACGAGACGCAGCTGCGCAACTTGCTGCTCTTGAAAGCCCAAGCAGGCGTGAAGATCTACGTGCTGATCTACCGCGAAGTGAAGCTCGCGCTCACGCTCAACAGCAGCTACAGCAAGCGCACGCTGCTCGTGCACCCCAACATCCGCGTCTTGCGGGACCCGATCTTCCAGATCCAGAGCCTCGGGTTCTGGTCGCATCACGAGAAGATCGTGTGCATTGACCAGTCGCTCGCGTTCGTCGGCGGCTTGGACCTGTGCTTTGGCCGGTACGACCACAGTGGCCATCCGCTCAGCGACCCTGGCGGCGACAAGCTCGCAAACCAGACGTGGCCCGGCAAGGACTACTCGAACCCGATCATCAAGGACTTTGTGCGCGTGAACCAGCCGTTCGAAGACTTGATCGACCGCGCGTCGCAGCCGCGCATGCCGTGGCACGACGTCCACTGCAGCGTCTCGGGGCCACCGGTGCAGGACATTGCGTACCACTTTATCCAGCGCTGGAACTTTGTGTGCTCGAAGAACGACTACCAGCTCCGCACTGGCTGGTGCATCTGCTTGCGCTCGCGCCGGTTCAAGTTCCTCCCCAAGTGCCTCGTGCCGATGGACTTTAACGGCTGGCAACTGCGGTACCCGTCGTCCGATACGTCGCTCCAGACGGTCCCAGCGACTGCGATCCGCCTCTCGCACAACGAGTCGTGCGACTTGGAGCCGTTCCAGGTCATGGCGCCGACGACGCTCCCGAACACGTTCTCGCCAGGCTTTACGCTGCCGTGGGGCAATGGCAGCGCCACGTCGTTTGGCTCGGACTTGCCGCTGCAGCAAGCCGGTCCACCGCTGTCCGAGACGCTCGGTGATACCGAGATCCTCCGTGCCCAGCGAGGCGAGTCGATCCTCCAAGTGTTCCACCCAAACGCCAAGATCTGCAACGTCCAAGTGTGCCGGTCGGTCTCGATGTGGTCTGCTGGTGTCCCAACGGAAGCGAGCATCCAGGCCGCGTACATTGACATCATCACCAAGTCGAAGCACTTCATCTACATCGAGAACCAGTTCTTCATCTCGGGCGTCAACTCGAACGGTGTCGTGAGCAATCGGATCTTGCAGGCGCTCGTCGACCGCATCGAGCGCGCTGTGAAAGCGAACGAAGTCTTCCGCGTCTACGTCGTCATGCCGCTCTTGCCGGCGTTTGAAGGCAACATCCGGAGCGAAGAGCTCACGAACCTGCACGCAGTCATGCACTGGCAGTTTGCGACGATCAGCCGCGGCAAGTACAGTCTCTTTGCAGCGCTCCAGAGCGTGACCGACAAGCCAGAGAACTACGTCTCGTTCTTTGGCTTGCGCAAGTACGGCATCCTACCGAACGGCTGCGTCTCGACCGAGCAGATCTACATCCACAGCAAGCTCCTCATCGCTGACGACATGTACGCGATCCTCGGCAGCGCAAACATCAACGACCGGAGTATGATGGGCGACCGCGACTCGGAGATCGCTGTCATCATTGAAGACATGCAGTTCCAAGACGGCGTGATGAATGACAAGCCGCATCGCCGTGGCGTTGTCGTGAGCGCACTGCGGCTCCAGCTCTTCCGCGAGCACCTCGGACTCGTTGACAGCGACGACTCGGTCTTGGACCCAACGTCTGAGCACACGTGGCTCGAGATCAAAGGCGTGTCGCAGCAGAACACGAAGATCTACGAGACGGTCTTTGACTGCGCGCCGTCGAACAACATGCGCGCGTTCTCGAGCTTCCAGAACATTGAGATCTCGCAGATCTACGAGAACCAGCGCCTGAACGTGCTCAAAGTCCCCGGTCGGCGCCACGTCTGGGACAAAGACAACTTGAAAGAGGGCGACTACGAGCCCTGGACCGACGTGAACGGCGTGCCGATCTCACCAGACAAGTTCAACCTCGACGACTACGTGCTCGACAATGTCAAGGACAAGAAGAAGAAGCACCTCTTCTCGATGGACCACGACGGCTGGTGCTACGCGCGCAACTTCTCGATTTTCCAAGAGATCCGCACTGGCAAGACAGACTTTAAGAAGCGCGAGAAGCTCCAGCACTTCATGACGGACCGCTTGATGGCGCAAGTTCGTCGGCGGCGCTGGGTCAAGAAAGGCACCATGGCGCTCGCGGCGATGTCGCGCTACAGTTCGGTCTCAGAGAGCGACGACGAAGAGCACAACCGGTTCGTGTCGCTCTGGCGACGGTTCCAGAACGGAGAGTTCAGTCGCGCGAACTCGCTCACGATGACGCACATGCCGAGCCAGCAGCCGTCAGCGACGTCGTCTGCAGTGCTCAGTGGCGACGGGTCGTACCCAAACTCACCGGCGATGTCGAGCTTCCGCCGAACGCCATTGAGTCCGTCGAACCACTCGTCGCGTCGCAACTCGGTCGGCTTGGGCGGTGGCAGTCGCCGCTCGCGCAGTGCGCGCAACAACACGTTCAATGGCACATGCTCGAGCGTTGCGGGCCAAGTGCACGACTCGGACGCGCACTTGAATGAAGGCTCGAGCCACTTGGACGACCGCGGGAGCACCGAGTCACTGAGCAAAGGACTTGGTCAGTCGCTGCGCAAGTGGTACTCGACCATGGACTTTGACCTCGGTCGCCGCTCCAAGTTCAACGCTGAGTACTTTGACCAAGACAGCATTGGGCACACGCCGCCGCGCATTGGCGACGAGCCGCTGCTGGAGTCGGGTCGCGGGAGTCTCCGCAGCATCCATAGCGGCCGCGACGACGAAGACGAGCGCGCGAGCAACGAACTCGGCGAGTGCCAGATCGGCCACGTCCAGACTGCTGCGACGGTGCCGAAAGAGGGCGAGACGCGCGCGCGGCTGCAGCTGTCGGAGATCCGCGGCCACCTCGTGGAGTTCCCGCTCGACTTTTTGGTCGAAGAGATCCTCAAGCCGTCGATCATGCCGAGCGACATCCACATCTAGAGAATGACAGAGGAGAGAGAGAGCGTGCCTATTGTTTTTGAGAGCCTCCGGATCGCCACGGAGAGAGACAGAGCGATGCGAGTCGTAGTAAGTTATGAATGCGCATGTGTGTGTGAACGCTTGTCCTGATGTCTCCAGGTGGCGTTGTTCTGGCAAAGGTATCGCTGTAGTCAGTAGACAAAATAACTTGATTTTTGTAAACAAGAGTTGACACAAATCTACGAGATTTGACACGCCAAAGCAGATCAAGATGCTCGTGTTTGTCGAGACGCACGATGTTGCAGGAGGCAGTGCACTGGCGCTGCAGCGTGTCGCGAGCAAACAAGAGCTGCCGCTCGAGGATCTCGTGGTCGTCGCTGCGCAGCTCGGTGCAGCGAGTGCGGGCTTGTCGCCGCGACAGCTGACGTGCATCAGCGCACGCGTGGCGTCTAGCGACCGGCGTGTCGTGCTCGCACTACCGATCGCAGTGGCGCCAACAACGGACGAGAGCACTGTCGTGCAGGTGCGCTCCTGTGGCTTGCTAGACGTGATAGCGCGCTTGGCTATCGTACGCTCGGCAAAGGCGTACTCACTCCTTGCTCCAACTGGCAGATCCTCGATGTCGGTGAAGTCGCTGTGCGATTCGCTCACGACGTGCGCAGCTGCTTCCCGACGCTCGTGCGCCGCAGTCCGCTCTCGTACGCAGCGTCCGACTCGGACGACGACAGCGATGATGACGATGATGAGAGCGACAGCAGCAGCAAAGATTCTCGAGCGGAAGCACGACGGCGCGAGAAAGAACATGCAGAGCAACTTGCAGTGCAGCAGCAGCGCGAGGCAAAGTGCACCGCAAGCGCGTACATGGATCGCACGCGCGTCAAGATGCTGCCGTCACTTCACGAAGTGCTCGATGCGTTCGAGATCGCAGATGCCGCCCATGTCCGAGTGGCGCTCGAACACGAAGCGCAAGCTGTGGTCGCTCGCGCCAGCAATCGCAACGCGTCGATCGCCATGCACTGCCAGTGGCTCTGCGTCGACTTGCCAGCGCACGAGGCAACAGCTCCAAGTGCCAACGCAAGTACCAGCGCCTCACCTGAGCACAACGTCGGTCTCTTGCTCTCACACGCAGTCGCCTCGACGCGACGAGACCAGTTCCTCTCGATCCCACTGCCGCGATCGCCACTCTTGAGCAGCAGTGATAGTGTGTACCAAGACGCCACCGTGCTTTCGTTTGGCGCCAAGCGCGAAGCAACCGCGCATGGCGGCGGCAAGACACCGGCCGAGATGGTCCAGAACATCCGCATGCGCCACGCGTCTGGGACGTTCTGCACGCTCGTGCCACCAGTCACGACGTGGGCAGACGTCGCGGCTTCGTACCGCGCGTTCTTGCCGCAAGTCCAAGTGATCGATGGCGAGCTACGGCTCCGTCGCGTCGTCGGACCTGCTGCGACGAACGAGCCGCTCGAGCTCTTGTTGAAGCCGCGAGCGCACTAGACGACAGCGTAAGGAGCAATGAGCACGAGCTACAAGACGCTCTCAGTCGGTCTATTCCACACGCAGCGTATGCACATGTACACGGGCTCTAGGCCACGACTGGCGCCGCAGGTCCCAAGCACATCCAGTAGTCGTTCTCTTTGAGGACGCTGCCGATGCTGTTGCTCGTCGCGCGGTGGCGCAGCGACCCGTGCGGGTTCTTCTCGGCGCGCCAGAACCACGTCGACGGCGCGAGCGTCTCGAGCACGTCTTCGTCGTCCATCGCTTCGTTTGCATTGTACGACGTCACGAGCAGCGGCGTCTGGACCGTGTGGAGCAGCAGCGCGAGGCTTGGGAGCCACTCGTCGTAGCCCCAGATGCCGGCGTTGAAGCACACAGCAAGGTCTGGCGCAACGTACGCGGCTTTGTCGAGGTAGTAGTCGTCAAAGCTCCCGACAAAGTAGCGCAGCTCGACTTGACACGCACCAGCGCTGCTTGTGTGCGAGTAGGACGACTGGTGCAGCAAGCGCGCAATGTTTGGACCAACGAGCACGAGCTGGAGCGTCGTGAAGCGGCCGTCGAGCGCAAGCGACTGAAAAAACGCATTGAAGATCGTGCACGTCTCTTCGCCCGTGTTGCCTTCGCGATGGTCGGCACCGACGAGGTGGATCGTCAGCGTCGTCGATGCGTCTGTAGGAGCGAATCCAGGCGAGGGCAGTGCGAGTGGTGATGCTGGCGTCTTGTCCGCTACAGCAGCCGCAGTGGCAGGAGTTGCAGCGAGCGCATTGCTGCGCGAGTGCAACGCATCGGGATGGTGTTCGTGCAGACGCCGGAGACACTCGATGAGCGTCCGAGAGCGGCTCTCGCGGTGCGACGTCTCCTCCATGCTCGCTTGCTTGTCACGTGAGCTTGAATGGCTGCGGAATGGGCAGGTCAGCATGTTGAGCCCAGTTTATCTTGATAATTGTATGCATGTAGGCAACATTGATTTCTTGATAGTGCAATAAACAAGATTTGAATACAAGGCGAAAAGCAACACCATTGCGACGCACATGACCATGACCTTGACGACGCTCATGCTTGCGCTCGTGCTCGGCGCACTTACGACGACTGCTGCGGCAGTCGACGTGCTGCCGAGCACGAATGAAGACACCTCGACGCGCAGTAGCAGCAGCAACAGCACGAACCGCGCAGCAACGTCGACGAGCAACGACCAATGGCGCGTGTTCCTCGGGCTCGCGATCCTCGTCGCGTCGTACGTGTTTCGCGTCGAGCTCGTGCGCTTTTCGCTGCGGCTCGTGCGCCGCGCGCTCCCAGGCGCGTTCGTGTGGATGAAGGAGTTTGAGAAGAACCTGCTCCAGCCGCTGTCGTGGGTCGTCTTCATCCTCCTGCTCTGGTTCGCCGTGTATGTCATGGACCTGAGCAACGTGCTCCACATGGACGGTGCGACGATTACGAGTCTCATCACGCTCGTGCTCGGGTTCCCGCTCATTTGGGTCGTCATCGCGTTCTGCAACTACATCACATGGGTGCGTCCTGCGCATGTGTGTGTGCTGCTTGGTACTGGTCGTTGGTGTCGTGGGGACTAACAGTGTTGCTTCGTTCCTATATTAGGGAATCGTCCGCGTCAAAGGCTGGAACCGCGCCGCGACAAAAGACGACGATGACTACAGCCGCGTGATGATCGTCACTGAAGGCATTGGCGTACGTCTGTGTGTATCGCTCTGTGTCATTGCTCGTTCGCCTCTGACACACTCATGTACTGCTACGACTTGGGTTGTCCTATAATAGGTCATCAAGATCCTGCTCATTGCGACTGTTGTGTCGTCGTTCATGATCGACGAGATCGGACAGATCACGGACTTTGAGTCGTCGAGCATCACAGTCGTCGCAGTGCTCATGGTCGAGCTCGTCTTTGTTTTTGGCGCACACTCGTGGGTGCGTTGTCATCGTCTGATCTCTTCATCTAGGACGCCTCGAACGTCCTAGGTGACTGCGCTGCTTGGTGTCCTCACACTGTGTCGCTCTGTCTTCTTCAATCGCACTGCCCGCGTAGCTCAAGAACATCATGGGCGGTCTCATGGCGCTCATTGACGAGCAGATCAAGAGCGGCTCGCACATTCGCTTCCAGGGCCACGAAGGCGTCGTCGAGCGCCTGTACCTCCAGTGCTTCTCGCTGCGGCAGTACGACAAAGGCTTGGCATACATCCCGAACGGCATCTTGCTCGAGAACACGGTCGAGATCCAGAGCAAGCGCCTCGACCGGCGCTGCGTCGTCGCAGTGCATTTGAGCCACCGCACGTCTGCATCGGCCGTGCGGCTCTTTATCCAAGAGCTCGACACGTTTCTCTTGCACTTGCACGCCGAGAAGCTCGCGCGGCGCAAGACAAAGGACGTCTTGGGGCTCGAGCGCATCGCAAAAGCGCGGAGCGAGTGGGACAGTGGCAGCGTGAGCAAACCGAGCGCGCGCGCGGGCGACGACGAGAGCGATGCGTCTCACGGCCGCTTCTGGATCAGCATCGAAGACGCGTACGTGGTCCACGTCGTGTACTACACGCAGGAGCGGCATATTAAGCCGATCATGGCAGAGAAGACCGAGGTGCGTCGTCGTCTGTGAATCTCTGGATAACGGACTCGCGCTTGATCCGACGATGTTGAGACTGGGACTGACGCTCGGACGGCTCGTGCGCTGTAGGTCGTGCTGCACATCACAGAGCTCTTGGCCAAGCTCCACTTGACGCTCCATCATGACGACAGCATAACGACTGGTTCAGCACGCTCGCCACCTCGATACAGCGCAGCTCGACAGCTCAAAGGCGACTCGGCAAGTGCCCGGCCGCGCAGTGTAAACTTTGACGCACTGATGTCGCCATCAAGTCGCGCGCCGTCGAGTCTCCCGACGTTCGATCGCTTCCGTCGTCATCGGAGCGAGAACACCGTTGGGATGCGCCATCGGCGGCAGCAGTCGTCTGCTGTCTAAGCGTCTGGCACGCTCGAGAGCAGATCATGGGCAACTGGACCCGGGAGTCACTGCCACGTTGCGCGTTGCTGCGTCGCGACGACACCGATGCGCTGGAGACTCTCGACGATCGCGAGGTTGATCTGCCACATCCACAACCGCATACGCAAACGACTAGGTCAGCCGCGCTCGCAATACCAGGGCAGCAGCAGAGCACCGAGTGTCTGATAGACATCGCGCAAGCCACACGCACCTCAGTCTTGGCGGCTTCAAGCGTCCGAAAGCGCACACGGTCGACGAGGACGCTCACTTGGACGCGGTACATGGCCGAGAGCACGACGCGGACGCTGCTGCGGTCGTCCGTGCGCATGTCGGTGATGCTCACGAAGCTCTGGTTCTCGAGTGGCGGTGTCACTGCGCCAGCTGCGACCGACTCGCTATTGCGAAAGCTCACAGCACGACTGCTGCTAGTGCTTGTACCAGCGCTGCCACTAGCACCAACTGCAGCGTCGACGACTGCAAACTGCGGCAAGATGACTGCGAGCTCGTCCATGAGCTGCTGGATGCGGTCGATCGGCGTGCTCGGATGCACTGTGAGCGCGAGTTCGTGGAGCTGCGCGTCGTGCGCGTGGCCGTTTGTCTGATGCGAGTCCGCAAAGATGCCGTTTGGGATGTACACGAGCGCGCCGTCGCGGCGCCGGAGCGTTGTGCGCGCGAGCGAGACGCGCTCAATGCATCCGCGGAGTTCGCGGACGTGGCAGTCGACACCGGTGCGAAAGGGTTCAGCAAAGATCAGGAACAGCCCCGTTGCGACGTTCTTGAGCTGTTGGAGCGCGTTCCCAGACACAAACAAGTGAGCAAGAGGCGCAAGTGAAGAGCGCGGCGAGCGTCGACAGCCAGCTCTTAGACGTACTGTCGTGAAGCCCGCGAGGATCACGAGCGTCTCGAGACTCGCAAAGATGAGCAAGAGGAGGAACTGCGCCATCTCGCTCGAGACGAAGAAGATGTAGAAGACCTCGACTGTGATCATGACAAACACAAAGAACTGGACAAGTGCGTTTGTTCGTTCAGTCAGGAGTCGATACGAGCCGACGCGCGAGCAATAGGACGTACGTTGATGCACTCGGTGACGACGAAGATGCGCGTGTCGTTCTCAGTCGCGTCTTGGTCCCATTTAAAGTGCCGCACGATCATCTGCGCGAGCAACACAAGGCGGTTTGAGCATATCAACAAGATTGTGTCGCTGTGAGCAAGTCTTGCAAGACAAGTTGTTGCTTGCCAGTGCAAGTCTTGCACACAAACAAGTTGTTGCACGTACGTTTGCAATGACTTTGCGCAAGGCAAACGTCCCGAGCACGACTGGAATGGCGAGTAAGTACTGGAGCGTGTCAACGACGACGTGGTCGTTGCCGAGCTCGAGGACGTACTTGGCGATCGTGATGAGCAACAACACAAAGCAGATCCACGAGAGGTAGAGCAGCATGTAGCGCTGAACATCAGCGATCCATCTACATATACAGACAAGGCAAACGTCGTTGCGTGAGCAGCACGACAAGGTCATGACAATTGAAGCAACCGAGCAACTGAGCAAATGCGTGCAAGAGCAAATGCGTGGAAGAGCAAATGCGTGCAAGAGCAACGCACTGGAAGCCTTTGCCGATGCGGCGGCGAATCGCAGCGAGCACGGCTTCCATGACGGGTTTCGCGAGGAAGTAGGAGAGCACAGCGAGCACGCCTGCTGCAATGAGCCGTCCAGGCGACGCCATCGTGCTGAGCTGTGCTTGAGCGAGCAAGTGTGCTTGGAAGCAATGAGATCGGCACTTGGACGATCGTGCTTGATGCTTGATGCTCTTGCTGTTGCTTCGACTTGGTCAAAAGTGGTGTGACTCGAGTGTGTGTCGTAGATACTCGATAAAGTGCGATTGTCGAGCGGGAAAGCAAGTCAAATAGGTGTATCGCAAAATGACAGACTGAATCGACATGCGCTCTCTCTCGATGTGCTCGATGTCATGCTCTTGTCGTCGTGGCGTCCATGGCGCTAGCGACGGCGACGACGTCTCGAGCACATACGTGCGCGTTCATACAAGACGGCCGTCCATTCATTCCTTCACTTTCACTCGTTTGTGTAGGTAGACACGCCGAGGTCTTAGAGTTGACGACTCGGAAGACACGAATTGGCGAATGTGGGGCGAGACCGTGGCACCTCGTGCCTGGCGTACCGTACCCACCGCGAGGCTCTCGTTGCTGCTGTTGTGCGTGGACTTCGTCACGCGTTCACTCGCACCGAGTGCGTGCGCTCGCAATCGAGACTCGCACAATCGAGTGCGACGTCGGCAGAGCTCAATCAGCGCGAGAAGCAGCAGCAGCAGACCACACGACGAGCGCAACCACGAACCGCAGGCGCCAACAACATCTGCGTGAGCGTCAAGACACAAACTGCGCGAACGCAAACCGAAGCGAGCAAGCGGCGTCACGACAGATCGCCGCTCGCTTTGTCTGGCTCGCGCCGCACGCAGCGCTGACAAAGACAAGCCAGCGAGTAGCGGACCACTACGAGAGTCGTCGCAGTTGTTGTGCTGCTCTGTGCGCGCACCACACGCGCACGCGCACACTCGCCTAACTCGCATGGAGGCGCTGCTGCGCCGGGCTTTGGTGGACGGTGACGGCGCGCACTCGCATCCACCGCATCCGCCACCGCCACCGCCACTGCCGGTGCACGCGCACATGCACGCGACTGCGCAAGCGATGCTCTCGGCGAGCGACCTCGAGGTCGTGCATGTCGTGATCATCTGCTGCAACTCGCTCTCGATCTTTGGCTGCGCGTTCATTCTGTGGCACTTCCTGCGCTCCGCACGCGGGCCGCGATACGCCACGAGCATGAGCCAGCGCATGGTCGTCATGCTCTCGCTGCTCGACCTCAGCTACTCGCTTCCAAAGGTCTTTCCGCACCCGGACGCACACACTGACAAGCTCGCGTGCGACGCCCAGGGCTTTGCGCTCGAGTTCACCGGACTCATGTGTACGTCGTGCACACGTGCTCTTGATCTTGTTGTTGTTGTTCTTGCTGCTGCTGTTGGTCCTCAACGCTCGGAGCTCACACAATACGAACGCCGCTAACTTGCTCGCAGCCGTCGTCTGGAACTGCTGCATGGCGCACAGCTTGTTCCGGAAGGTCGTGCACCGCGACAGCGAGGCGATGCTGCTCAGGAAGTTCAAGTTCTACCTCCTCCTCACGATCGTCCCAGCGTTTGCAACCAGCATTTGCCTGCTCGCAGGTACGCACATGCGCAACAACTTGCTTCCTTGCCTTGCATGACAACAACAAGCGCAACACCAACCCTTGCTTCCTTGCCTTGTCTTGCTTGGACATTGTGTCAGGCGACATGTTTGGCGACGCGATCTTCTACTGCTGGGTCGCGAACAAGAAGTGGCACTTCCTCGTGCTCTACCTCTGGGTCGTGCTCGCGATCGTCTACGTCTGCGTCGTGCTCATCATGACGCACGTGTACGTCGCAAAGCGCGCGCGGCGACAACGGACACTCGACGCGCTCGAGTCGTCAGGGCTCATTATGCTCAAGCTTCGGATCTACATGGTCGCGTTCATCGTGCTGTGGCTCCCGAGCGCCATCTTCCGCTGTACGTCTCGCCTGTCCATCGCGGTATCGCTTGGCTAGACAGTCGATGTGGTGCTCACTCACTCTCTCAAACTCTTGGACTGTGCTCAGTGTTTGGCGACTGGCTCGGTGGCGCGACGTTCACAGTCGCGATCCTGATGCAAGTCACGCTCTGCAGCCAGGGCTTCATGACGAGCGTCATCTACGGCGGACTCGCGACAAAGGTCTTTGGCACCTGCAAGCGCAAGGCGCCAACGCCAGTGTACACTGCGCTCTCGCCACCGACGTTCCCAGCAGACACAACGTCGAGTCAACAGCTGATCAAGAGCTTTGGACGTCCTGCGAGCATCTTTGTCTCGACGTTCAACATGGGCGAAGGCAAGCTGAGCAAGACCGATTTGGTGCGTCCATGTGCGAATGAGCCAACGTGTCGTTTGATCATGTTCAGTGTGTGAGCGTGTGACTCAAGACTCACTGACAACATGTCATTGTGACGTGTAGGCAAAGTGGATCCCGCTCGGCTACGACATCTACGTCATCGGCGTGCAAGAGTGTCTCCACCTCTCAGACACGCGCGCACAGATCCGACAGCACATTGAAGGTCGTGTGTCGGCAACTGCGCCAGCAATGACTCCGTTCCGCCAGTTCAAGCGCCAGATCGGCAGCCGCAACACGTCACTCGGCTACCACGTACGTGATCGGTGCCGAGTGGTTTGACAACATGCATCGATATGAACGACTGACGTGCTCGTCTGCCGTGTCGTAGGGTCATATTGCGATCACAGTGTACATTCGATCAGAGGATGTCGAGAGCGGCGCGTTCTATATGCCACCGGCTGCTCAGCAAGAGGTGAACTGCGGCAAGTCGCTCGTTGTCGCACGGGCGTCCAACAAAGGCGCCGTGGGCTTTGCGTTCCGGTACTACGACACGTCGTTTGCGTTTGCAACGTGCCACCTCTCGTCCGACTCAAAGGTTCGTTCGTCCAGTCATCCTTCTGTCATTGATAGCGCTGTATGGCCAAGCGATTCACACGCTCTGACCCTCCCTTCTCTCTTGTCCTTACTCTCACACTAGGGTCGCTCCAAGATCTCGCGGCGGAATCGCGACGCAGTCGACATGCTCAAGGGACTGCACCTGAACGCCGAGGACCTCGGCTTTGAGTTCCCGCTCATGCACCACCACAGCTTTGTGCTCGGGGACTTGAACTACCGCCTCACGCACCGCAGCGCGAGTCCAAACGAGATCCTCGAGCTCGTCTCGAACGTCCACCGCAGCGAAGCGAGTGCAATGAACGCCGCTACGAACGGCAGTGGTACCACAACGAGCACGAGCAGCACGGGTCTTGGGAGCATGGCACGCAAGCGCTGGAGTAGCTGGCGCACGGGCTTCCTCAGCGACAGCGGCCTCTTGCGCTCCGGTCGCACCAACTCGACTGAGTCGACAAGCGTCGACGTGAGTCGGCTCGAGCGCCACGTCAAGAGCACAGGCGCGAGCGAGACGAACGTTGTCGACCACGACGACACGCACGACCGCGACTCGAGCGCGAGTCTTGACGAATTTGAGCGCATTGACGAGAAGTTCATCTGGGAGGACGTCCTGCTCCACGACGAGCTCAAGAGCTGGATGGACGCGGCGCAGATCTTCTACGGCTTCCGTGAAGGTCGCATTGCGTTCCCACCGTCGTACCGACGCAAGCGCGGCATGAGCTTGAAGCCTGACGCCAAGTGGACGCTGCCGGAGCTCGCGAAGCAGTACACGACGACGATCAAAGGCGCAGGCGACCGCGTGCCGTCGTACACGGACCGGATTCTGTTTGCATCGCAGCGCGACCTCACAAGCCGACTCAAGTGCTCGCTCTACACGCTCTGTGAGGAGGTCAAGTGCTCGGACCACAAACCTGTCGTAGCGGTCTTCCACGCGCGCGTGAACCGCATGATCGAGCCCATGCCACAGCGGTCGTTGCCGCCACTGCCACTGCGCAAGTGGCGCCGCATGCAGAACATCGCAGGCGTGTACGAGTGCACGCTTCGGATCGACTTTAGTGCGATTCGGTGGAAAGAGCACCCGGCGTACTTTGCCATGCTCGAGCGTGAGCAAGGCAACGCGACGCACACAAGCGATGCAAGCAATCCGCGGCAGTACGACACTGGGGAGAAGCGTCTCAACCAAGGTACGCGTTGCTACTTGCCTGGTACTTGTTTGATACTTTGCAATGGGCTCACTCTTGTCTCGCAATGTGTGCAGCGTTCATGACTGTCGTGTTCCCACTGCCATCGGAGGACATCTTCTCGGAGCAGCGCAGGTTCCACGAGCTCGCGGACGCACTCAGCGGTGGCGTGTACTCGGACAACTCGGACGAGATGTTGCTCAAGAGCAACGTCGCGCATCGCAAGTGGGTCGACTTTGTGCGCGACGGCATCACGCACGCAACGTTTGCTCGCGTCACGAGCGCGATGCACGCTGCTGTGAAAGTGCACCTCGGTGGCGGCGCGCAGTGCTTTGGCCAGGGCGTCGTGAGCATCCCGCGCGAGTGTCTCGACCGCGGCGAATCGCGCAACTTTGAAGTCGACTTGTCCGTTGGCGGCAAGAGTACTGGGACGCTCTGCGGCTCGATCCGCGCATCGATCACACAGCACAGCATCAGCGAGTGAAGCGCTCGCTAGTATTTATGAGAGACGAGAGCCGAGTAGTGTGGCCTCAGTGCCTCTTGCAGCAGCTACAAGGTGTAGCAAGCAAGGGAGAGAGATAGCGCGGTTGTGAGCGTGCAAGTGTTGTAAGCAAGTGTGTGCAATTGTGACTTGTTGGTTGGTGCTAGTTGTCTGTTGTTGGCTTCTTGCAAGTGGAGTTGTTGTTGCAGTGCATCGCTGCAATCGCGAGCACTGCGACTTGCGTTGCTGCTGTCGGATGAATGTCTATAGAGAGGTGCAAGCGAGCTACAACTCGTTGTTGCCGCTTGGTGTGCTTGACGACGCGAGCGAGAGGCGGTTCCATGGCTGAAAGAACGCGAGGAGGCCGAACGTTGCGAGCAGCGCAAACGACAGACTGCGCGTAGGCGAGGGAGAGGCGCCAGTATCATCATGTGAGCCGATCGCCTAGGATCATGCAGCAGCCACGCATACACAAACGCAAATAGGGCGTACACAGCCTTGGTCTTGTTGTAGCCTGCGACGTCGTTGTGGAAGCGGTCGAGCGCTTTCTCAATGTCCTCGATCTTCTGCTCGTACTTGCGCTTCTCGTCCGGAGTCAAGCGGCCCTTCTTGATCTTTGCCTCCTCGAGCTTCTTGTCCTGGAACAGCAGCGCGCGGTACTTGGCGAGCTCCGCGCGCGCCATTGCGACCGCACGCGCGCTCTTGCCGCTCTGTCATTCACACACACGCGATATGTGAGCAGATGCGCTTGTTTGGTCAAGTGGCACTAGCGAGCGACAAGGACGCACCTGCTTGGTCGTGTAGCGCTGGAACTCCTTGTCGAACTGCTCGACCGTGCTGCGCGGGTTCACGTTCTCCAGGACGCTCGCAGTGCTCATCGTAACACGCTTCGTGTGTGCGCTCGTGCTCTTGCTCTTGCGGTCAAGTGTCGATCTGTGCGCTCGCTCTCTTGGTGCTTCGAGGCTTTGGTGCGACAACTGTCGACTGGACGTTTGACTTGATTTCAGTATGCAATTCCACTTGATTATGTCACTACCAGCATTCACACGTCCTCGGTTGTCATCGAACACTCGATGGTCATGACTAGATTGACCGATAGTCTGCTTCGCCTTACTCACTCTCCTTCATACATACTCTCACTCTCACTCTCACTCTCACTCTCACTCTCACTCTCACACGCTCGCTTCCTAGGCCGCTGATGCTTGTGCCATCGCTCGCTTCTCGATGCGCGCCAACTCACTGAGTGTCTTGACGACAAAGCCGATCTTTGCGCGCTCAGCAGGCTTGAGCTTCATCATGCTGCGCACGAGGCGCCGCTGCTTGTCGCTCATGGACGCAGGCAGCGGCGGCGTGTTGCCATTCTTGAACTGGTAGCGCAGCATCGCTGGCGTCATGTCTTTCCCCCACGGCACGGCGCCGCTCACTACTTCGAGGATGCACATGGCGAACGAGTAGATGTCCGAGGCGAGCGACGGTCGACCCGTGGTGAGGTACTCGGGCGAGCGCCAGTTCGCGGCGCCGACGCTCGCTGCGGCGATTTGGATCTCGGCTTCGCCCAACAAACAGCTCAAGCCAAAGTCGATGAGCTTCGCCTTGCCGTCCGCGCCGACCATGATGTTGTTGCCCTTGAGGTCGTTGTGCGCAATGTTCAGGCCGTGGAGGTACTGCAGTCCGAGCGCCGCGTCGTGGAGCTTCTGCCACACGACGCGGTCGTTCCCCGGCTGCTTCATGAACGCCGGGAGGTCGCCGTGCGGCGCGAACTCGCACACAAAGTACCGCTTGTCGACGTGGTTCGCGCCAAAGAGCTCGAGCACGTGCGGGTGGTGCAGGCGGTGCCACACGCGCACTTCGTGGAGCAGCAAGTCCGTCGCGATCGTACCGGCGTCCTCTTCGTAGCCCATGAACTTGACCACGACCGGCGTGCCGAGCCACGAGCCTCTGCACACGGCGCCGAACGAGCCTTTGCCGATCTCGTTCGACTCGGAGAACTCCAGGTCCGACAGCGGGATGTGCCACGATGGCGCGACGCTCGCTACTGATGCGAGACTGCGCTTCATCCACGCGTGGTGAGGCCACGTCGGCGCGTTGAAGTGCTCGAGGAAGATGACGCTCGAGATGCTCTCGCCGCTGCTGAACGCGTAGATCGTCGTGTCGCGGTCGCCGAGCGCCTGCTGCTCGTCCGTGGCCTCGAAGCCGTCTTGCCTCCACACGCGGATCGCGTCACTCTCGTGCACATTCAGGAGGTCCAGCACCTCGTCGAGCTTCGTGTAGACGACGCGGTGCGACTCGGCCACTCGGCGGCTCCTCGCGCGCTTGTGCATCGACGCTGCGGACACCGCCGTGCGCACGAACTGCGCGATCCCCTCGAGCATCGAGCAGAACTGGAGGACTTGAGCGTCCAGCGGCGTCTTGTTCTGCTCCAAGAGCAGCGCAAACAGGAACTCGAGCGCAGGACACACGTTCGCAGTGATCCACATGCAGTCTGGCAGCGCTTCGCTTCTTGAGGCGATCATCTCGAGCTTCTTGGGGATCGTGCTCCCGAGATTGACGAACGAGTGCTCGTCCAAGCGTGAGAGTGGAGGCTGAAGGCGTGCGAGACAGAGAGAGATCAAGAGCACGAGCAAGAGCAAGAGAGAACAGGGTCAGAGGCGATGCTCAAGGCGCCGTTGTAGAGGATCAGGCAGTCTCCAGTACCACGCACCGTCGTGCCGCTGCTTTGCAAGTGTGATGGCGATGGCGATGCTGATGGCAGCCGCGCAGCAGCGAGTGACTGCTCCGTCTCGGCGACGAACTGACACAGCTGGTGCACGACGTGCTTGATGCTCACGCGCTCGCGGGCGTCGACAGCGCACATCTTCGTGACCAGGTCCCAGTGGCGCGCGTCCATGTCAGGCGGACACGCACTGTCTGCGCCGTTGACGAAGGCTGAAAGCGCGTGCTGATCAATGCTCGAGGCACTGCGTGTCATCACTTCCCAGAGACACGCGCCAAACGCAAAGACGTCGGACGCAGTGGTCGGACTCGCACTCGAGGCTCTCAGCTCTGGCGCCAGCCACTCGCGCGTGCGCTCGTCTTCGCTGCGGCTCAGACCGCCGAGCTTCGTCACCGCGTCGGAGCTCACAACGATGCTCGCGCGTCCGAGATGGCCATGCACCACGCCTTGCGCATGTATGTACTGGAGCGCGAGCGCCGCGTCGCGCAGACACTTGTACACCGTTGCGTCGTGCGACTCGTCTTGCACGAACTGCAGCAGTGGCCGCGCGTTCGGCACGAGCTCCGAGACGAAGAACCGCGGCTCACTGACGTGGCACGCGCCAAAGAGCTTGACCACGTGCGGATGGTTCAGCTTGGACCACTGCGACGCCGTGTCGGCAACGTCCGTCATTGTGCGAGTGCTCGTCTCGACCACCACGCTCGTGCTCTCCCACTTGCCCGCGTAGCGCTTGGACGTGCGAGTCGACGCCACGAGGTTCCAGGCGTGGAACGTCACGTCGTCGCGCGCGATGAACCAGGCTGGAGTGACTGGCGGCTCGATGCCACTCACGCGCAAGAGGCGCTCAAGCACGCTCGCAACGAGCTCTTGGTGGCGTTGCAAACCCACTCGACCACACTGAGCGAGCTCGCGCTGGAGAAGCACAACTGCCTCGATGCTCTGTGCCTCGCTGTTGTTGTTGCTGTTGCTGTTGCTGGAGCACGCTTGCACGAGAGCGTCGTCTGTGCTGAGCAGCTCGGTGAAGCGCTGCTCGAGCGTCTTCCAGTCGTCAGTCCACTCCGATCGCCACGCAGTGTCCTTCAGCGTTGTCAGACCCTCGTCTTCGACAAAGTTGTCGAGCTCTTCGTGCGTCTCCTCGACGCGACGCACCACCGATCGGGTGCTGATGAACCGCGACAGCAGACTCGGTCGCTTCTCGATCGCGAGCAGCAGACGGCAGAAGCGGAACACGATAGCGGCAAAGTCCTCGCGCAGGCGTCTCGCGTCTCGTTGCCTGTCGTTCACGTCCTCTCGCGAGCTCTCGTGCACTTGCTCAGTATCGCGCTGCTGGAGCTGTGCGCAGACATCGTGCAGTCGCGTCAGCACACGAGCGCACGCTGTTTGGAACTCGAACGTCGCTGTCTCGCACAGCGCTCGCATCGTCGCCAGCGAGCCGAGGATCAGCGGGTACTCGTCCGCGCTCACATCCTCGAACCGAAGCGCACCGCCGCGTGCAACGAGCAAGTGCACGCTGTCAAAGTCGTCCCATCGAGCCGCTGACACCAATGGCGTCTCGCCGCGCTCGGTTCGGACGTTGACGCACGCGCCGGCTTCGACGAGGTCGCGGACGATCGTCACGTGGCCAGCACGACCAGCGAGTGTCAGTGGCGTCTCACTCTCGCGGCGATTGCGACGCGAGTACAACTTGGCGTCGACTCGAGCGCCGTGCTGGAGCAGCAGCTGCACTGTGTCGCGCTGGCCGCACTCTGCTGCGTAGAACAGCGGCGTTCGGCCGTTCATCGCCGCGGCTGACTCGGAGTGGATCGTTTGGAGTGTGTCGACGTGGCGCTGCAGCACACTGAGGTCGCCCACTGCAGCTGCGACAAAGACGTCCATCAAAGCCTCGCTGCTGACACGCGTATCGCCATCGACGGAGTTGCTCGTGCCACTGCTGCTTGCGTCACTGCTGCTGCTTGAGCTGCTGCCAGTGCCTGGAAGCACGCGCTGAAGCAACGCTCTCACGGCATCGCGATGGCCGTTCTCGCCAGCGTACGCGATCGCCGACTTGCCGTCGGTGTCGTGAGCCTCGGCGTCGATCCAGTACCGGAGCAGAACCGAGATCACATCCGCGTGGCCGTGCGCAGCTGCCAGCATCAGCGCGGTCTTCCCGGTCTTGTCTTTCGCGTCGATGATTGCGCCGTGGTGAGCGAGTGCAGTGACGACATCCGCTCGACCAGCGTCTGCAGCATGCGACAGCGCCATCCTGCCGTTGACGTCCGCGGCGTGCACGTCGGAACCGCGCTCGATCAGCTCATCGATCGTCTCGATACTTCCGTACTGAGCCGCAAACGACAGAGCCGCTCTGCCGTCGCTATCTGGAGTATTCACATCGGCGCCGCGCTTGATCAACTCAGCAATCGTCTCGACACTGCCGCGCTGAGCTGCAAAGGATAGAACTGTCCTACCGGCTGGGTCTGTGACGTTCACATCAGCGCCACGCTTGATCAGCTCTGCAATCGTCCACGTTGAACCGTACTGAGCCGCGTACAGTAGAGCCGTTCTGCCGTCGTTGTCCGCGGCGTGCACGTCAGCGCCGTACTCGATCAGCTCATCGACCGTCTCGATGCTTCCGTACTGAGCCGCAAACGACAGAGCCGCTCTGCCGTCGCTATCTGGAGTATTCACATCGGCGCCGTGCATGATGAGCTTAGCAATCGCTTCGACCCGGCTGTGCTGCGCCGCATACGACAGCGCCGTTCGGCCGGCGTTGTCCGCGGCGTGTACATCGGCACCGTGTTTGATGAGCTCAGCGATCACATCAGCCTCGTTGCACTGAGCCGCATACCGCAGTACCGTCCTGCCGTTGTTGTCTGTAGCGTGCACATCGGCGCCGCGCTTGATCAGCTCTGCAATCGTCCACGTTGAACCATACTGAGCCGCGTGCGACAGAGCCGTTCTGCCGTTGTTGTCCGAGCTGTGCACGTCAGCGCCGTGCTTGATCAACTCCACAATCGCTTTGAGCCGGTTGTGCTGCGCCGCATACGACAGCGCCGTTCGGCCGGCGTTGTCCGTGACGTGTACATCGGCACCGTGTTTGATGAGCTCAGCGATCACATCAGCCTCGTTGCACTGAGCCGCATACCGCAGTACCGTCCTGCCGTTGTTGTCCGTAGCGTGCACATCGGCGCCACGCTTGATCAGCTCTGCAATCGTCCACGTTGAACCATACTGAGCCGCGTGCGACAGAGCCGTTCTGCCGTTGTTGTCCGAGCTGTGCACGTCAGCGCCGTGCTTGATCAACTCCACAATCGCTTTGAGCCGGCTGTGCTGCGCCGCATACGACAGCGCCGTTCGGCCGGCGTTGTCCGTGACGTTCACATCAGCGCCACGCTTGATCAGCTCTGCAATCGTCCACGTTGAACCGTACTGAGCCGCGTACAGTAGAGCCGTTCTGCCGTCGTTGTCCGCGGCGTGCACGTCAGCGCCGTACTCGATCAGCTCATCGACCGTCTCGATGCTTCCGTACTGAGCCGCAAACGACAGAGCCGTCCTGCTGTTGCTGTCTGTAGCGTGCACATCGGCGCCGTGCTTGATGAGCTCGGCGATCGTCGCGGCGCTTCCGCGCAGAGCCGCGTACAACAGCGCTGTTCTGTCGTTCTTGTCCTTGACGTGCACATCGGCGCCGTGCATGATGAGCTCAGCGATCGTCTCGGCGCTTCCACACTGTGCTGCATACGACAGCGCTGTTCTGCCGTTGTCGTCTTTGGCGTGCACATTGGCGCCGTGCTTGATGAGCTCGGCGATCGTCGCGGCGCTTCCGCGCAGAGCCGCAAACGACAGAGCCGTCCTGCTGTCCTTGCCCATTGCGTGAACGTTAGCACCGTGCTCGATCAACTCTGAGACCGCTTCGACGTGGTCTTTCTGAGCTGCGATGGACAGAGCCGTTCTCTCTTCATCGTTCGACTGATCGACAGACATGCCGTGCTTGATCAAGAACTGGAGGTTGTCAACGTTGCCTGTTGCTGCAGCTTCATGGAGCGGCCACTTGCTCCCCGATTGAAGGTACTGCAGCCGCTGTTCGTCGCTTTCCAACTGAAGTTGCTGCGGCTGCTGCTTGTCGCTTTCGTTGGTGCTGAAGAACTTGAACATCGTCGCTGTCTTGGCTGGCACGACGGCTTTGCACACTATCACAGATGGCTCTGCTGCAATCGTCTCAGGCTTACGTCGAGACAAACTGGTGCGCGCTGCTTCTGCTGCCGTTGCGAGACGTTCGCTCTCGCAGACACAGACAGCAAAGAGCTTGCTTTCGCCAAGCGCGGTCTTGGTCTTGGAGACGATGAGTGGAGTGGTGTATGCTGTCTTGCTGTCACAAGCTCGCGCTTGATGCCACGGCGTCGCTCGTGGTCGCCTCGCTCACTTGCTCTCGATGCGTCCTGTGCCCGTGGTCCTACGCGCTGCTGTGTGTGTGTTGCCCCAAGTGGTTGCTCGTTCGTGTCGCTCGTGTCGCTCGTCTTGCTCTCGTACGCTGGCGACGTCGTCAGCTACCAATCCACACGTTGAATGATGTTACACAGCGCTCGCGACTGCTCCAGACAGTACTTGTGCGCCCTGTGCCCGTGGTCCTTGCGCCCTGATCGATGTGCTGGTCCAAGCACTTGTTCCCTCGTGTCGCTCGTGCCGCTCTTGCCGCTCGCTTTGCTGGCTGGCTTGTGTCGAGCGATCTCCCTTGCTCGATGGACGGATACTATCGGTTTGAGATCAGCAAAGTGAACCCAAGAGTCCAGTCAAATGATTTTGCTTGAAGCGGACAGCGCGAGCGAGATAAAAGTGAGGTGCACTCAATTTTATCACTACCAATGTGACCCCATCATGATGTCTGCCTGACTCGCTAATCAAAACCAAGCCAACTGAGCAACATGGCAACTTCATCGCCACTAGCTGATCCTCCCCTGGTCGCGTGGATCAGCGCACACTCGGCGCTCGTGCGCGTGAATGACAGCATCGACCCAGTCGCTGCGAGCAGCTTGAGCACCACAGAGAGCAGCAGCAGCAGCAGCGACGCAGTTGTCGACCGCTCGATCGTTGCGCGCGCGGCGATCTCGGCAAAGCAGACGCTGGTCGCGCTCCAGGACGGTGCATATTTGACTGGCTCCGCGTGGCTCGAGTCGCTCAAGGCGCAGCAGACATCATCATCCAGCGCGAGCGGTGCAAGCAACCGGAGCGATACCAGCGCGCACAGGCAACTGCACGACGAGCTGCAGCAGCTGCAGCTGAGCCCAACGGTGCTGCTCGTGCTCGCGCTGCTGCACGAATGCGCGCGCAAGGAGCAGAGCCGCTTTGGTGGCTACATCGCGCAGCTGCCGCGCCACATCCCGCTGCCACTCACATGGACTGACGCAGCTCGCCGCAAGCTCAAGCGGACCGCAGCGTAAGGCACCGCACGGTTGCTTGGGTGTGCATGGGGTGAACGTGCACTCGATGTCTCGATGCCTCGACAAGCAGCGCTGGTGCTGACTTGTGTCTCTTGGACATGGTCGTGTCGATCGGTCGCCGGTGTGCAGGTCGCCGTCAATCGACGCAGAGCTCGTTGCGAACGTGTATGCGAGCGCTGTTGCGCCGCTCACGAGCAAGTTCGCGTCGGTTTGGCCAGCGCACGAGTGCACGTTCGCGCGCTTCGAGTGGGCATATGCAGTCGTGTCGTCGCGCGCGTTTCGCCTCCGTGGCGCCACGGAGCCGACGCTCTTGCCAGTGATCGACATGGCGAATCACGATCACGCGGACCCGGCGGCAGAGATCGTGAAGCTCGACGACGGATCGTTCGAGGTGCGTCTTTGGATGTCTCTCTGCGTCCTGGTGGTGTCAATCGAGTCGCTGACAACTGTGCGGTGGCTCTCATATCGATAGCTCGTGACTCGGCGCGCCGTCGCCAAGGACGAGAGCGTGACGATCTCGTACGGCGACCTCTCAAACGCCGAGGTGCGTCTGGCTACTGGTGTCGTGGTGGCGCTTTGTCTATCAGCACATCCAAAGCTAGCAGCTGTGGGAAGCTGTGAGCGCACTGACGATTGATCTCATGCTGCTGCGCTGCTCGTGCTACAGTTGCTCTGTCGCTATGGCTTTGTGCTGCCCGAGTCTGTGCCGAGCGACTGCTTGCTCGTGCGCAGCAGTGAGCTGCTCGCGACGTACGCAGCGTTCTTGAACAACGACGTCGACCACTCGGACGCTGCTGCTGCTGATGCTGGTGCGAGCGACAGCGACGGCAGCGATGCAGAGCAACAGCAAGAGCCTGCGAGCAAGAAGCGGCGCGTGTTTGCAGAGAAGAAGCCGAGCAGCGACGACAGCGACGCGCTGTTCTTTCGTCTCCACGGCGACCAAGCCGCAGAGTTTGGGCTGGGCGACGCGCTGCTGAGCTTCGTGTTTGCCAAGAGCTTGCCTGCTGATGCGCTCTATGACGTCCTCGCAGTGCTCCTGCGCCGACGCGACAAGGTCTACAGCACGATGCTCGAGGAGCAGCAGGCGACGAAGAACGACGGCGCTGCAGGCGAGAACACTCAGTTGATGCACGAGATGGCATTGCGACTGATCAAGCACGAGCGCGCTGTGTGTCGGCGCATTCTCATCGGGATCCTCACGCTCGAGGAGAACTCGAGCGACGACGACGACGAGATCGACGAAGAGGAGGACGCGGACAACGATGGCAGTGCCGATGGCGCGAGCGTCTCGGATGACGAGGACGAGTAGACTGTTGAAGCGAGAGAGAGAGAGAGGTGATCGCTGCCGTGGACTAATGCTCGCAATCAGACACAGACACACATACACTTCTGTCTGTCTAGCGCTTGTGCTGTCATGACAGCGAGAGAGCGAGAGCGGATCAGTTGACGAATCGATCTGAAGCGCGAGAGCTGGTGCAAGTCGCTGACGTCTCTCGAGTCCAATGACAAGGGGTCGGAAGAGCAAGCAGTGTCATGCACGCGTGGCAAGCGAGCGTGCATGCAAGGCAAACAGCGATCTCCGCTAACAAGAGAGCAAAGGTGTTGTTGCTGCTCACTTGCAGCATTGAGGACACCAGCAAAGACACCGGTACGTCGATGTCGACGACGACAAGCGGCCGAGGCTATGTGCGAGAGTCAGCACGGGGAGTGCGACACCAATCGGATCTTCATATCATCTGTCTGCTGTCACGATGATCGAGCGCGAACTCAGCACACGCATCGAGTGCGCGGCATCACATCGACGACTTGATGCGCATGAAGCGACGTCGTCGCGAACTGGAGATCTTCATGGTCGCCATGCTCGAGGCGTGAACCGGCACGAACCAATCGAGGCAGAGGTGCAGCGTAGCGAAGAGGTCCCTCTTTCTGGTCACTCGAATAGAGCGCGCTCGAAAGGACCAAACCAAAGCCAAGCGCGATTTAGACCTTCATCTCGATCGATCGCATGCGGATCGCGACATACATAGGTGCTCGTGCTAATGGCGCTCGACTTAGCAGCGCATGGTGCTCATGGAGCTTGACATAGTACGTCCGCACGTAGCTCCACGCAAGCGTGTATGTGAGTGTGTGGTGGCCATCTTCATGCACCCGCACCAGCACGACGTTCAACCTGCATTTAGCGCGTGCTCTGTTCTCGCCTACTCTCTAAGCAAACGAGTCAGCTGCGCCGAGACGCTTGACTTGAGTTGAGTATGCAACTACCCCAGCCGCCTTTTCGAGTCGGCAGGAATGGCGTCTCACTCCTGCACTCGCTCAAAGGCGGACCTGCCGGCCAACACGCACGCCCACGTGCAAGCGACAGCGACAGCAGCACGTTCGCGCAAGCGCACGCTCAAGCTCAAGCTCGCAAGCTCAAGCTCACGCGCGATCACAGCAGCTCAGCTGCGCGTCTGCGATGCCAGCTCCACTCGTGGTCCACGCACCCGCTAAAGCAGCAACCACCACATCCGCGACAACGACTGCAGCGTTGCGCAAGAAGAGCGCGATTCTGCAAGACGCGTCACCGAGCAACAGCCCCATGACGACTGCTAAAGGTACGCCGGCGCCTGCGCCGCAGACCACACCTGCGCTCGCCAAAGTGCGCGTTGGCGAGCTCTACTGGAAACAAGACGGACCGTGCGGATGGACGCTCGGGCAGGTCGTCGCGCTCCACGGCGACGCTGACGCAGACCCGGCGTCGTGCACGGCCAAGTGGATCAGCATCGATGAGTCGAGCGGCGAGGCCCGTGACTTTGCCGACTCGCCGCCGCAGATGCTCTCGCTCGCCGAGTGTCCGCTCTACCCAGCGAACCCGCTCTTCACGTACGTCTTACTCTCTCATGTCTGTATGTGAATGAACGAGTCGCAACTGACGCGCGTATGTACGTACTCGATCACGTTTGACGCGACAGCACCGCGTCCGACATGACGTCGCTGCGCCACTTGCACGAAGCGGCGCTTGCGAAGAACCTCGAAGACCGCGCGTCGCAGCAGAACCAGCGGCCGTACACATTCATGGCGAACGTCCTCATCGCTGTGAACCCGCTCAAGAAGCTCGAAGAGCCCGACAAGGCGCTGTTCATTGGCCAGCCGCTCGATCGGTGTCCGCCGCACCCGTACAACATCGCCGAGGTACGTCGCCACTGCCGTTCTCTCATGTGCTATCACCTCATTCCAGTCTAGAGCCCTGCAGTTGATCTGACACACTGGACGTCCTGGATCGACCATTGCGTGGCACTACAGAACGCGTACCGCCAGCTCTGCGCCGTGCGCGCAGTGATGCAGAACCAGTCGATCATCATCAGTGGCGAGTCTGGGTCTGGCAAGACCGAGACGTCCAAGATCATCTTGGACTTTCTCACGACGCGTGCGTCGCACAGTCCAGCGCTCTCGACGGCGTCGACATCGGAAGACGAGTTCGAGCCCGAGCTCACGACGACTGCTGCGCCGCTCTCTGCGACGCTCGCGCTGTCGTACCCGCAGAGCAACGGCGGCGCAAGTAGCCGCAAGCTCTCGCCGATCGCAGTTGGCGAGCGCCTCATGGGCACGATCCCGATCCTCGAATCGTTTGGGAACGCCAAGACGCACCGAAACCACAACTCGAGTCGCTTTGGCAAGTACATGCGGTTGCAGTTCTCGACGCACTCGCACGAGCTCACGGGCGCGTCGATCGACACGTACTTGCTCGAGAAGTCGCGCCTCGTGAGCCAACCACTGGGCGAGCGCAACTTTCACATCTTCTACGAGCTCCTGCACTCGGCGGACGACGAGCTCGTCGAGAAGACGTTCCACCTCAAGCCCAAGGACCCGTCGGCGTACGAGTACCTGAACCAGTCGGGCTGCTTGACCGTCGACGCGATTGACGACAGTGACAACTTTGCGAGTCTCTGCAAAGCGCTCGAGTTCGTCGGCATCCGCGGCGACGCGCAGAACGAGATCTTCCGCCTCGTCGCTGGCTTGCTCCACCTCGGGAACGTCAAGATCAGCGAAGAGGACACGTCGGAAGGCAAGACCGCGTGCATCGCAGAGGACGACGCCGCGTCGCACGAAGCGCTCCAGTACGCCGCCGAGCTCCTCGGTGTCACGCACCAAGAGCTCAACGAGTGCATCTTGCTCAAGCGCATCATGACGCGCGGCACGCGCCGCGGCTCGATCTACTACGCTAAGCGCGACGCGCGCAATGCGATCTACTCGCGCGACACGATCGCCAAGACGATCTACGAGCACACGTTCACGTGGCTCATGCTCCAGTGCGCCTCGGCGCTCGACTACGACGCGTTCCGGAGCGACGTGATCCCGTACATTGGCGTGCTCGACATCTTTGGGTTCGAGGACTTTGAGCCGAAGAACCGCAACTCGTTCGAGCAGCTGCTGATCAACTACGCGAACGAGGCGCTCCAGAGCCTCTTCAACGCCTGCATCTTTGAGGCCGAGCAGGAGCTCTACCGCTCCGAGCACATCTTCCACCCGATTAACCACTCGCTCGCGTTCGCGTTCCCGCTCCCAGGCGTCGAGATGCAGCTCCGCGACCCAAACGACATTGAGTACGTCCTCTTGTAGAGCGCTGCGTCACTCTCTTTCACTGCTTGTACTGACGCACTGCTCTCTCTGTCGTCGGCCCCACCCATAGCTTCCTCAAGCAAGAGGTCGCGCCGAGCGAAGACGTCGTGACATACTCGGACAACCGCGAGTGCCTCAACTTGATCGCGAGTCGCCACGGCGGCTTGTTTGTCACGATCGACAACGTCTCGCGCTTGCCGATGCCGTCGGACCGGAAGCTCAACGAGCGCCTGCACAACCTGTTCAAGCGCAACCCGTGCTTCCCGACGCCGCACCCCAAGGACATTCGCGACACGTTCATGATCAAGCACTACGCGGGCACAGTCACGTACACGATCGCGTCGTTCGTCGACAAGAACAACAACATCATCTCGGACCAGTTCGAGGAGCTCATCAAGCGCTCGACGTCGCGCGTGCTCCAGGACATCAACGGCCGCAATCGGTCGCAGAGCAACGCGAGCAACTCGAGCAGCAGCAGTGGCAGTCAGTCGGGCAAGTCGAGCGCGCTGTCGTCGCTCGGGTCGTCGAAGCGCCTCAAGAGCGGCAGCACGTCCAACTTGTTCTCGACGCAGATGAAGGGCTTGACGACCGAGCTCGAGGGCACGAGCTGCAACTTTGTGCGCTGCATCAAGCCAAACACGCAGATGAAGGCCGGGATCTTTGACAAGCCGTTCGTCGTTGAGCAGCTCCGGTGCTCGGGCACGGTCCAAGCCTGCGAAGTCCTCCGCGTGGGCTTGCCGACGCGCATTCTGTACGCCGAGGTCGTCGACGTGTACAAGCCGATGCTCCCGCCGGCGCTCTTTGAGCGCTTCGAGTCGAACGAGAAGCTCTTTACCCAAGCGATCCTGTACGCGTACGACTTCCCATCGTCTGCGTACCGCCTCGGCGACACGCGGCTGTTCTTCCGCACCGGAAAGATCGACTTGCTCGACAAGCTCTTGACGCCGTCGCAGGCGTCGGCCGAGAAGCTCCCGGCGCAGATCGTGCACTATGCGACGAAGAAGCGCTGGGTCTCGGCCGTCACGACGCTCATCACGTGCAACATCTTCAAGCGCATCTACTTGGACTGCAAGTTCAAGCGCAAGGCGATCACGATCCAGTGCATGGTCCGACAGCACCTCGCGCGCAAGCGCCTCCGGAAGCTCCGGACGCTCCACCGTATCAGCAAACTCTGGAACCGCATGGCGCACCAAGCGCAGATCATGCACTCGTACCAGGACTTGCCGGACGACAAGATGGTGCTGCTCGACAAGCTCCTGAAGAAGCACTACTTGCCGCCGCAGCAGCGCTGGCTCCTCAAGTGGCTCGGTCCGCTCCAGAAAGTGATCTACCTCCAGAAGCTCTGGAAGAAGGTCATGACGCAGTACCTCGCCAAGCGCGCGTTCCTGTGGCTCTTTGAGACGGTCAAGCGCAAGCGGAGCGTCGTGATGGTCCAAGTCCAAGTGCGCGTGCTGATCGCCAAGGCGCGCTTTCGCCGCTTGAAGAAAGCCCGTTTGGCGCGCGAGCGCTGGCGCATGGCGTACGTCAAAGTCAAGACGTTCTGTACGTTCTCGCGCATGTTCCAGAAGATCCACGTCGTGCGTCTCGAGAGCGACAACGACAAGCTCGTGGCGTCGATGGACGAGACCAAGCGGCGGCTCGAAGCCGCCGAGCAAGAGGCCCAAGACCTACGCGCCAAGTTTGAAAAGGCCCAGATGCAGCTCGAAGCCCGCGCCGCGGAAGTCGAAGAGCAAGCCGCGCGCATCACGGACCTCGAGAGCGACCTCGAGTGCGCGCACGTGGAGATCGCCGACTTGCGGCAAAAGGCGTCGGCGAGCTTGCTCGAGCGCGCGATTCGGTTCTTCACGTGCAGCTCGGCGACCGCGCCGTCGGCGCCGTCACGCAGTAGCAAGCTCTCGACGACGCCGCCCAAGCCTGTGGCGCTGCGCAAAGAGATTGAGCTCAAGCAGCGCGATCGACTGCCGAGCGAGACGGTCATCGTCGCAGAAGACGAAGAGATGAAGTCGAAAGACGGCGACGCGCTCTACTTGATCACGCGCTACTGCTTCTAGCGCGCAGGCGCTACGCTAGTGCGTCCTGTCGACGGGTGTTGTCGTCAACACGGATGAGCGACCGAGAGAAGGCGCTCATTCAGACGTCCCCAGCACTGACACGACGCCACGTCCTGACGACCGCCGTGGTGCCTCGAGACGCCACGCGCCTCGTATTTATCTCCAGCTTCCCCTCACGCCACTCGGTCGTGCTCCGTCATCGGAAGCGCAGCTCGACCAGTGCGCGACTCGCCACCTCCTCTTCCTCCACTCCACCACCACCATCTCCACACGCACACGAGGCGCTCGATCGTTCCCTTAACTTAAGCGTCGTTCTCTCGCCGCCATGCTGTTGTTGTTGACTTGTTCGTCGCTGCTCTTGCTCGCATGAACATGATCGCTGTCAGCACCGAGCACGCTGCAGGACCTGCTCGTCGCTGTCTGACTCCGTCTCGCTGTCTGAGATCACCACGACGCTCTCGGACCGCGCTCCCTTGCGTTCACGACTGGCGCCGTGCGCGAGCAAGAGCTTGATCGCGGCAAAGTGGGCGTTCGCGTCCGCGTACTGCAGCATTGTCCTGCCAGTGCTGTCGATCGCATCCACAGCAGCGCCGAGCTCGAGCAGCGTCTTGATCACAGCGACGTGGGCGCACCGCGCTGCGTACGACAGTGCAGTACGCCCAGTGGTGTCTGTGTGGTCGACTGCTGCGCCGTGCTCGACGAGCGCTGCGACCACTGCAGCCGCGCCACGCTCTGCTGCGCGCGACACGAGCGTCCGCCCGTCGCTGTCTTCGTGGTCGATCGTCTCTTGAGACTGGACAAGCTCAGCGACGGCTTTAGCTCGGACGTCCGCTGCTGCTGCTGCGTCGCTGTCTGTCTCCTCACTCTCTTGATCGCCAGAGACGCAGGAGATGGTCGAGTGCCTCGATGCTGTCGTCGCGCGCGACGTACGCGAGCAGTGTCCGGCAGTCGATGCTCGCGGCGTTCGCTAGCACAGATCTGCTACAGCGCAGACGCTGTATCGCATCGACGCTGCCAAACAGCGCGAGCCGCGAGAGCGCAGTCCGAGCGCCGTGGCGCGCAGCATCAGCGACTGCACTGCGCTGGACAAAGTCGGCGATCGCCTTGACGCTGTCGTGCTCGTTGCTGCACTGATGCGCTGCTTGCTCTTGGTCACTGAGCGCTGCGTCGTCCGCAGTGAGAAGGCGGGTGAGAACAGGACAGTAGCAGTGGCGACAGAGGCTCCTGTACGCGGCCACTGCCTCTGCCGAGTACGTCTTCAGAACATCGTCATCAGTCTCACGTCGAGTGCGGCTCGTAGTGCTACGGAACGCCTGCGGCTGGTGCAGCAGCTCGTGCATCACATCGACGCACGCGCTGTCTGAGAGACGCGAGAGAGCATTCGCGCCGTGTCGAACGAGCTCAGCGAACGCCTGCACGCGGCTGCTCTCAGCCGCATACGACGCAGGCGTTCGCCCGCCAGTGTCTTTCGCGTCGGTCGCAGCGCCGAGCTGCACGAGACAAGCGATCTCCGCGACGCGACCGCTCTGCGCGGCGTACGAGAGCGCGGTTCGCCCGAGCGTGTCTGCGACGTCTAGCCCAGCGCTGCGCCTCGCGAGTGCAGTGAGGACCTCCAACTGGCCGAGCTCAGCTGCGTGTGACAGCGCGCTCCTGTCGCTGTGGTCGACAGCATGCACGCTCGCGCCGACTCTGATGAGTTCGAGCACTGCCTCGTGCTTCCCAGCGCTCGCTGCATGTGACAGCGCTGTCCGCCCATCCGAGTCTTTGGCGTCCACGGACGCGTAGCAGCGGTGCAGCTCACGGAGCACCTGGAGACTGCTGAACTGCGCCGCGTGCCAGAGCGCAGTGCGACCATTGCGGTCGCGCGCGTTCACGTCTGCGCCGCGCTCGATCAGTGCTGCGACAACGGCGACGCTGTCCGAGTGCGGGCACACATGAGCGCGACGCGGCCGTACTGGTCTCGCTCGTCCACGTACCGGCCGCGCTGGAGCAGGAACTCGAGGTCGCGCACGTGTCCGCTCCTCGCGGCTTCGTGGAGCGGTCACTGGCTGTTCGTCTCGAGGTGATACAGTCGCTGCTCATCGGTCTCGTTGCTCTCGCTGCTTGTCATGCTTGTTCATGTGCTTGCTTGAGACGATTGAGCGCGATTCGAACTGCTCGAACGAAACAAACCCGTCGACTCGAGTGATAATCAATGAGAGCTTGGCCAAGAGTTCATCATCATCAGCAGCAGACTCGAGTTGATGGTCATGCCAGATACATAGTCTACCCTGCACTTGACGAGCGCTTGCACGCATCCGAGTCTCTCAACATGCTCTTGTCGAGACACTCGAGGAGCTGGTTGGTTCACATGTCTTCAACCTGTTGCATTTCATCGTTTGTCTGTTGCAATTGATTGTTGTTGGATTTGCTCACACACACACAACGCAAGAGCAAGAGCAAGAGCAAGAGCGCCATCGTCCTGCTGCACAAGACAACAACCGACAGCACACACATTGACAATGGGACTGCCACAGCCACTCGTGACGCTCACTGCCTGTGCGGCGGCGGCTGCGGCCATTGCGTACGCGCTCTCGACGCGGCAAGTGGCGGCGCGCGGCGAGGGCGAGCAGCTGCTGCGCGACTTTCGCGTCGCGCGCGTGCTCAAGGTCACGGACGGCGAGGTGGCGGTGCTCGGACACTTTTGCTCGGACCCGCACAAGCGCGCGGCGGTGCTCGTGCTGCAAAAGCCGCCGCTCGACCCGAGCGAGCTCACGACGGTCTTCCGCTCGCTGTCGCTGCACGCGATCCTCAAGAACGACATCTACAGCACGTACTTGGGCGACGTCTCGCGCGACGTCAAGCCGTTCAAGGTGCGAAGAGTGTGGTTGGTGTGCGCTTGACTATCGGACTGGACAAGCAGACAAGCAGACAGAGTGGCTGCTGTCATTGGCGTCGCGACTGACCAACCCACTCACTGTGACTGCCCACGCTTTGCCTGCCGCCTGCGCAGGTGAACCTGATCTACCCCGCGACCGAGACGCACGTGCGCAAGCACACGGACCAGCGCTTCCACATGGTCGTCGAGACGCAGAGCGTGTACGAGCGCATCACGCGGCCGTTCATCGAGAGCGTGCCGCGCGAGAAGACCGAGTGGGTCGACAACATCCTCGCGCAGTACGTTCGCGTGTGCAAAGAGTGCGTGTCCTGTGGCGATGGCTCTTGCTCGCTTGCCTAAACGACGTCTGTCTGTCTGTCTGTGGGAGCAGCAAGACCGAGGCCGAGCGCATCATCTTTGAGGACCCGGACCCGACCACCGGCTTCATCCTCCTGCCAGACTTCAAATGGTCCGACACCGCCAACGTACGTCCAGCGAGGGGTTTGTGCTCGAGTCGTCAGTCATGAACGATGGCTTTCGATGCGTCTCTGTGTCTGCAGACGTGTCTGTGGTCTTGCTGAGCTTGCAGAGTGGCAGCTCCCACTTGTGTCCTACGACACACACACCTGTCGATCCAACTGACGGACGGACGACTTGCCACCCTGCAGCTCGAGTCGGTCTATGCGCTCGCGATCGTGCACGACCGGTCGATCCGCTCGCTGCGCGACCTCGACGGCTCGCACCTCCCGCTGCTGAAGAACATTCGGTGCGTCTCTGTCTTTGGCCGATGTCGAAAGGCAATGCCACTCACTCACTCATTTGGTCTCTCTCACACACTCTGTTGGCTGCTATGCACGCTCGTGTGCCTCGCTCGCTCTGCTGCTCCGCTGACGCACTCGACAGCAACGCGAGTCTCGCAGCGCTGCGGACGCAGTTTGGCGTCCCGAGCAGCTCGCTGCGCGTCTACGTGCACTACCAGCCGACGTACTACCACTTTCACGTCCACTTCTCGCACGTCAAGCTCACTAACGGTGCGTTCGGCGTGTGTGTCCTGTGTGGATGCGTACGAGTGCTCGCTCGGTCTTGTGCCGTGTACTTGAGATCTGCCTGTGTGTATGAGGCGTCTCGAGTGCATGCGCATGTGTATGTGAGAGTGAGTCTTGTATCGTCAGAACTGATGCTCACACTCGCGATGACTCGTGCTCTTGCTCGTGGCTGCTGCGTCAACGACGACGCGTACTCGCAGGCACGCAGACTGGCAAAGCCGTGCTGCTCGAAGACATCATCAGCAACTTGACGCACAGCAGCGCGCACTACCGCACAGCGACGCTGTCGTTCGTGGTCGGCGAGCTGCAGCACCAGCCGCTGTTCGACGTCTTCCGAGCGAGTGGCGTGCTCAAGGCGTAAGCGGCAGGTTCAGCAGTCGCAGCAGGAGAAGAGGAAAGAGCAATCAGCACAAGGAGCGAGCGCGTGTGAAGCAGACAGCAGCAGTGCTCAAGAACAGACACAACCATGCCTGCAGCGCTCGAACGAGCTCCTAGTGTCTCGTTGACGACGTTGACGACGACTTCATGCACACGCTACAAGCACAGACGTCTCGCCACTTTCTCAGTAGCGACTCGACCTCGCGCTCCAAGCTGCCGTTGCCGCGCACGAGCTCCGGTTGCTTGTGCACGATGCACTCGACAACGTCGACGTCGCCTCGCTGCACTGCGCGCTCCAGCTCGCGCACCTGGAAGACGTACGCGAACCCGACGTCGATGTACCACTGCAGCACGCGCAGATGACCAAACTGGACGCTCGCTTGCACGCCTCGGTGCAGCATCCGCTCGTCCATGGTCTTGCTGGCAAGGAGCCACTGCAAGACGTAGACGTGGCCGTACCGAGCGCTCGTCCACGGACTGAAAGACGCGCTCAAGCCGACGCTGTGCATCCACTGCAGCACACGGAGGTGTCCGCACTTGCTCGCAGTGGCGGCCACGACTCGAACGCACGTGGCGACGTCCAGTGCTGTGGCAGTGTCGTTGTCTGCTGGATGGAGCTGCTCATTTGCTTGCTGCTGCTGCTGCTGTTGGCCTTGGACGCGATCAAAGAGGAATGCGAGCAGCGAGACTTGCTCGTTTTGCGCTGCCCAGCGAAACAGCATGTGCGTCGGCGGCTCGTCGAGACGCTCCACGAAGAGCTGCACGAGTGGTCCGTCGCGCGTGGTCTCCAGGATGCGCTTGAACGAGGCTCGAGTGACGATGTTTGTGTCGCCGATGGCGAAGAGCTTGCGAATGAGACCGACGCATCCGTGGCGCGCTGCCCATGGCCCGAGCAAGTTGACGATTGTGACCTGCGCTGGACAGACCTCGAGCGCCAGCTCGATCTGTCGCGTCTTCGCTGCGAGGTTGAGCAGACTGTCGTGGCTCAAGACGTGGTCCGGGTGGGGCGTGATCTTGAGCACCTCTGGTCGGGACGGACGGTTGAGTTCGTACTCCCAGTACCAATGGAGGTTGTCCACTCGACCTTGAGCTGCAAACTCTGCGAGCAGCTCCCAGCCGCCGACGCCAATGAGCCACTCGGCGTCGCACCAGTAGAATGACCTGCAGCACTCTCGCCCGCTCTGGAGGATCCACTTGTACAGCGTGATGTTCTTCGGCACTTTTGCCGCTTCCGCAGCGTGCTCGTTCCACACGCCGCGCTCTTCGACGAGGTACCGCACGACATCAAAGCTCCCGGTTCTGCACGCGCACTCCAAGACTTCGCGACCGAGCATCGCTTGCTGCTCTTCGGCCGAGAAGCCAGCGAGGAACGTCTTCAAGTGCTCGACGCTCCCGCTCGCGAACGAAGTCACAAAGCGCGGCGTGAGACGGAGCCCCTTGTGTGCGTGGAGCCACGTGACCATGTCGGACGTGTACACGCCGCCTTCCAATCGCTGCGTCAGGTCGTCGCCGACTGGTAGTTCTGGGAAGCGCGCGTACGCCCACTCCACGACTGCGAGGCAGCTCTGGCGAATCGCATCGCGCACGACCTCGAACGGAAGTGCACGGAGCGCATACTGCGCATCGAGCCACTCGAGGATCGCCACGTGGTTGTGCTTGGCGGCAGTCGCCACGAGCTCCGAGACGCCGACATCGACAGCAGCTGCGCCGCTTTGAATCATCCACTGGAGCGCATCGAGGTGTCCTCGCTTCGCTGCTGCATCGAGCGTCTTGCGACTGAACACCCACTTGTGCGTGGCGTGGGAGCGCTTGAGCGCCTCGTACAGCTCGTTGTTGTCTCGCTGCATCGCATAGATCATCGGCTCGCTGCTCACGTTCGGGTACACATTCGAGATGTTGAATGCGCCTGCGAGCTCGGTCCCTTGGAACGCAAACCCAGTGAGCTCGAACGTTGTCTGGCTGTTGTACCTCGTGACTTGAGTGCCGTGCGCGCGCCACGCAAAGATACCGACTGCTGGGTCGAATGGCGCCGTCACGTCGATCGGCAACTTCCACGACGGAGGATACTCGCGCGGGTACACGGCGCTGTCCGCGTGCTCTGCCAGCCACTGCGCGCTTGCGAGTTGTCCTGCGCGAGCGGCATGCTCGACAGCGATGAGCGGCACGTACTCGGACGTCGTGTGGAGCCACTGGATCGCATCGAGGTTACCGCATCGCGCGGCTTCGTACACCACGTCTGGCGGGAACACGTACGGTCGGTACAAACGCATCCACGTCGCTAGGTGCGCAGTCTGTGAGCTGGTGCTGGTGCTGGTGCTGATGGTTGTGGTCGCTGGTGCGCGTTGTTGCGTTGCGGCAGACTCGCATGTTCTGAAGTGCGTTTTTGTATCGTTCTTGCGCAGCGCGTACATTGCGTGAAAGGAGCCATGCGCGGCTGCAGTGTGCAGCAAGCGCTGCTTGTCTGCGACGAAGAACGACCCAAACTCGCGCACGAGCGCAGCAGTCGCGTCGTCGCCAAACTCAAGCGTGTACACGACCACGGCCATGGTGTCGCGCACATCGAGCAGTGCGAGCACGTCCGCGAGCAGCGCAGGCTCAGTATGTAGCAATGTGTGCCACACCGTTGTTCGCATGGCGTGCTGGTGTCGAGCGAGGAGCGAGTGCTGGACGAGGGCTTGCGCCTGGAGCTCGATCGTTAAATGATGTGGCGTGTCATTTGGCACATCAACCTGAGTCGAGGAGAAGAAATCATTTGACATGCGAGAAGCAAAATGACCACACCCTCACACTCTTCATCTCACACTAGCCAAAGAGCCATCCCATGAGCGACGGCGCGAGCGGCTCGAGCATCTGCGCGACTTGCGGGAACCCTTCTTGCTTTGCCATCTTGACATCGTCGCGCGTCGGGACCGCGCCGGCATCGAGCAGCAGCTGGACAATGTCGACCTGACCGCCGCCAGCTGCTTCAATCAGCGCAGTGTGGCCGTCACTCGTCCGCTTTACGTGGACGTTCGCTTCGTGCTGCAGCAACACGCGCGTGCTCTCGAGATGGTAGCCCATGACTGCCCAGTGCAGTGGAGTCCTGCCGTCGTCGTCCGGCTCCTCGATCCACGCGCCATGGCGTAGCAGCTCTTCGATCACGCCGACGTGGTTTCCTGCAGCGGCCTGGTGAAGCGGAGCAGACATCTGGAGGCTACTGATCTTCACGTGGGGATTTGCACTGTGCTCCAGCAGGACGCGTGCGCTCTCGACTTGACCCTTGCTCGCTGACCGAAACAGCGCGGTCCTGCCTTCATCGTCAGTCTCATCGACGCGAGCTCCATGGCACAGCAGCTCTTCAATGACGGTAACGTGCCCGTTCTCTGCTGCGTAGTGGAGCGCCATAGTGCCGTTGCTGCTGATCTTCGCATGGACGTTTGCGTTGTGCTCGAGCAAGACTTTCGCGACTGCAGATCTTCCATGGATCGCCGTCCAGTGAAGCGGAGTCCTGCCTTCATTGTCAGGTTCTTCGATGCGCGCTCCGCGACGCAGCAGCTCCTCGATGACGTCCACGTGACCGTTCTCTGCTGCGACATGGAGTGCAGTTGCGCCAGTGCTGCTGATCTTCGCGTTAGCGTCTGCTCCATGCTGGAGCAAGGCGCGCGCACATGCTGGCTGACAGAAGTGCGCAGACCAGTGCAACGGCGTCCACCCAATGTTGTCGGTCTCTTCGACATTTGCTCCAAGACGCAGCAGCTCTTCGAGGATGTCAACGTGGCCATTCGCGACGGCAACGTGGAGCGCTGTGGCACCGCTGCTGCGGATCTTCGCATTGGCATCCGCGTTGTGCTGCAGCAAGACGCGCGTGCTCTCGAGCTGGTCGCTTCTCGCGGATTTGTGAAGTGGCGTTCGGAAGCTGTTGTCCAGCTCCTCGATATTCGCTCCGTGGCGCAGGAGCTCTTCGATCACAGCGACGTGGCCCTTCTCCGCTGCGATGTGGAGCGCAGTGAACCCGTTGCTGGGGCGCTTCGCGTGGACGTTTGCGTTGTGCTCCAGCAAGACGCGAGCGCTCACAACTTGGTCGCAGCCTGCTGCCCAGTACAGTGGCGTCCTGCCGTTGTCATCGAGCTCGTCAATGCGCGCTCCGTGACGCAGGAGCTCTTCGATCACGTCGACGCGGCTCTTTAGAGCTGCCTGGTGAAGCGCCGTGCAGCCGTCGTACTGAACCTTTGCGTGGATGTTCGCGCCGTGCTGGAGCAAGGCGCGTACGGACTCGAGCTGACCTTTGGTTGCCGAAATGTGGAGCGGCATGGTGCCTTTGTAGCCAGGCACTTCGATGCGAGCGCCATGACGCAGCAGCACGTGAATGACATCGGCGTGTCCTTCTTGAGCCGCGTAATGAAGTGCAGTGAAGCCAGACTTCGCCGTTGCGTGGACATCGACCTTGTGCTGCTCAAGCAGCGCCTCAACGCACTCGGTCTGCCCAAACTCCGCCGCCACTGCGAGCGCCGGCTTGTCGGTACTTGCCACACACTTGCCAAAGTCGGCGCCAAACTGCTGCAACACGTCGAGCACAGCGACGTGTCCGAACCGCGCGGCAAAGTACACTGCGCTTCGCTGCTTCTCTGTGACGGCACTGACCAAAGTGCGCTTGGCCGTGAGCAGCGCCTCGACAACGTGTGCGTGGCCAGCATGAGCGGCCACGTGGACTGCTGTGCAGCCAGTGTCGTCCAAGACTGGCAGCTTCGCACTCGCGTGCGTGAGCTGTGCGTCGATGTTTGCACCTCTTGCAAGCAGCATCTTCGTCACATTCGTCGCGCCAGTTGCTGCAGCGACGAGAAGCGGCGGGAGGTTCCAGTCGCTGTCTACAGGCTGTTCAAGCGACTCGGTGGACGAAAGCAAACTCGCGACGCACTTCACATCGTCCTCTGCAATCGCTTGCTCGAGCGACTTGACGACTGGCACGATCGACGAGTGATCAAAGCCCGTGCTGTCGACATGACCATCCACCTGGTCGTCGATCGTCAGCGCCGCCATATCCGGCACTGTCGAGACGGCGCTCATCGCATGCTGAGCTTCTTCATCGAGCTCACGCAGTCTGGTGGCTACAGATGCCATACTCGGTCGGTCGCTCGGGTTGAGGCTGCACATGCGCGTCACGAGGTGCCACAGACTGTCGGACATGCCAGAAGGTTGCTCCGGCAGCTCGCCTTCTTTCACCAGCTCGCGCACGGTCAGGTCGTCGACGTGGTATCCCCACGGCACGGCTTGGCCCACGACTTCGAGGATGCACATGCCGAACGAGAACACGTCGGACGCGAACGTCGGACTGCGGCCGCGGAGACACTCGGGTGCGCGCCAGCGAATCGCGCCGGCCTTCATGGCGCCAGCACTGACGCTCATACTGCTGTTGTACGCTGCAGAACTCCGACTCGCTGACATTGTGCGGATGTAGCTAAAGCTAAAGTCCGCGACCTTGGCGCAGCCGTCGGCCGTGACGAGGATGTTGTCGCCCTTGAGGTCGCCGTGCACCACGCGCTTCGCGTGCAAGTACGCGAGTCCCGACGCCGCGTCGTGCAGCAGCCGGAACGTCTGCGGCCGATTGCTCTCGAAGCTCAGAAAGTCGAACAAGTTGCCGTTCGATGCGAGCTCGCACACGATGAACGGCGGCGACGACACGTCACAGGCGCCGTACATCATGAGCACGTTGCGGTGGCGAAAACCGAACCAGAGCGTCGCCTCGTCGCGGAACTGCTTGGTCGCGACGGCGTTCGTGCGCGTGTCGGCGCGCAGGCACTTGACCACGACGTCCATGTGGTCCATGCGGCCGTAGTGCACCGTGCCGAACGAGCCGCCAGCGAACGGCGTGGTCACGTCGAACTCGACGTCGTGCGGCGGACAGAACCACGCCGGCACGGCGCGCACTTGCACCTGCGAGCGCCGCATGACCTTGTGCAGCGCGGTCGTGAGCAAGCGCTCGTCGTCGCTGGAGGTGACACTTGAGGTGGCTGATGCTGTTGATGCTGGAGCACTTGGCGCTGCAGGCGATGACGGTAGTCCTGATCCACCTGGCGCCTTGAGCTTGTTGAGCTCGTGCACGAGCACGTTCAGCGCCTCTGCCTGGTGCTCGACGCGCAGCACGGCCTTCGTGACCGTCGCGTCGTCGGTCAGGCGCGTCAAGGCTGCGCACTCGAGCTTCGCAGTCACCGCCGCTTCGTGCGCCGCTTGCTTTGCGCGGAAGGACTCCATCGCAGCGCGCTCGTTTGCCATGGCGCCGATGTGGATGACCTCGAGCGCGAGCGTGAGCGTGTTGATGCGCTCCTGGAAGTTCTTGAGCTTGCCCGTCACGCGCTTGGCCATGACGACGCGATAGACCCACACGCGGCGCTTGTGCTTGACCAAGAACCGCTTGAAGTCGTCCACGAGCGCGCGGTAGTCGCGCACGACCTTGTCGGGCGGCAGCGTCTTCTGCGTCTCCATCGCAAGCAGCTTGTCGTGGATCACGACCATGCGCGCGTGCACGTGCTTGCACAGGTCGTCGCACTCCTCCATGTCGTTCACGAGCGTCGCGATGAGCTTGAGCGGCGCGACAAACTCGCTCGCGCCCAGCATCGTGACCGACACACGAGCCAACACACTCGCTCGCTCGCTTGCTCTGCTTGATCGCTTGCGTTGTGTGTTGTGAGCTGCTGATGGCGAAATCGAGACTGGCGATCTCTCTCTCACATGTCATGAACCCACTCACTCGCTTCTTTCAGTCACAAAGACCTCGCGCCCCATGTAAACTCCGTGAACTCTTGAGCACAAGCAATATCGTCGTCATTGCCAGCGATCGATCACGGATGCGTCTACGCTACTGTAGTGCGCTTGCCCAACAACAACACGCATGTGAAGCACAAGATCACATTGACGCTCGAGCCATGTTGCTGAGAGACATCGTCAGTTCCTTTATTACTTCACTACCTGTGTAGCGGCTTTGGCGATACTTCAACATCGTGTGATTTATTGTATGTAATTACCTATCAGCATTCGAATTGGGTCTGTAGTGCCACTCTGGAAGAAGCGCTGACCAGCTCAGCTGAACTGGCGACGATCGATCGAGCGCGAGGTCCGCGCAACGCACTTGTGCTCCGCCACCACCACCAGTGCTTCGCTCGCTCGATTGCTCCCTCCTCCTCGTCGTTGATCCTGCCTGCGGACGTGACCTGCGCAATGCGAACGCGCGACCCACCGCGCGGCGCCGCGCGCTACTTCTACGTCGCGTTCGCGATGCTCCAGTGCTTCCTCGGCGCCGGCATCATCTTTGGCTGGTACGCCACGCTCATCAATTGCGCTTCCTACGCATCGCTAACGCCTGCACTTGCTTGCTTGACTGCTCCAATGTGTCAGGACGTCGATCATCCCCGTGCTCGAGCAAGACCGCGTCTACAGCGAGCTGTGCGCGCCAGGCGAGACCGGTGCGTCTGGTTCTGTCAACACAACGCAACAAGCGCAACACTTCCATGACTGCAGACACTAACACTGCTCTATGTGGCTCCACCGCAGTGTGCGAAGCGCAGAGCGAGCAGCTGCACTTTGCGTTCACGATCGCTGGCTCGAGCAGCATGTGCTCGAACCTCGTCCTTGGACTCTTCTTCGACAGGGTACAGCGTCCACTGGCTCCCTAGATCGATGCTCTGCTCTCCCAATCATGACCACTCACGCGCTGTGCGCTTGCTTGGGCAATTGATGCGCCAGATACGGACCTCGGTACACGAAAGTGCTGTCGCTCGCGCTGCTCATTGCCGGTGCGCTGCTCATGGGCAATGCGCAGTACCGACGCGACCCCGATGAGCTCGACTTGCTGCTCCCAGGCATGGCGCTCATCGGCTTCTCGGGTCCTGGCGTCCAGCTCTCGGGCATTCACTTGTCCAACTTGTTCCCAGACGCCACGGCGCTTGTGACGTGCTTCATCGTCGGCGCGCTCCAGCTCAGCTTCTTCATCTTCACGCTCTTTGGGCTGCTCTACGAGTCCGCCGGCGTCTCGAAAGCCGCGATCTTCGCTGGCTACGCGCTCGTGCTCTTGCTCACGCTCGTTGGGAGCTGGGTGCTTGACCCGGACACGCCGTTTGAGCTCCCGCCAACGCGCGGCCGCCGCACGACTGAGCACGAGCTGCTCTCGCCCATTCGCTTACCGACAGTGTTCAACGACGAAGACACGTCGCTGCTCTCGTCGACGCCCGAGCTCGCCAAGTACCGCAAGCACCGGCCGCGGTCGCGCTCCAAGTACCAGCGCTACGACAGCAGCGACAGTGACGACAGCGCCGTGGCGCACAGCGAGCTGCCGCGGCGGTCATTCCGGACGCAAGTGCGCTCGACGCCGTTCGTGCTCATGTGCTTCTTCTTCAGCGTCGAGGCGCTCTGGTGCAACTTCTTCATTGGGAGCGTGACCGCGCAGCTCCGCTGGAAGCAGCTCCCACCTGCAGACGTCACAGCGCTCTTGCGCGACCTCGCACTGCTGCTGCCGTCGAGCGTCGTGTTCATTCCGCTCGTCGGCTATCTGCTCGAAGCGTGCGGCTACACGCTCGTGACGTTCCTGTGCGCACTCTCGGCACTCGCGTTCTCGGCGCTGCTCACGTGGAGCCGCGCGCGCGTGCTCTTGCTCGCAGCGTTTGTGCTCTACGCGCTCTTCCGCACGATCCTCTTCGCCGTGCTCTTTGCGTACATTGGCCAGACGTTTGGCTTTCGGCACTTTGGCGCGCTCACAGGCATCGCGTTCTGCGTCGGCGCGGCCGTGGGACTGCTCCAGACGCCGATCACTGCGATCGGCGACTTTCACGTCATCGGGTGCATTCAGGTGCGTGACTGACAAAGAGCTGGCGTGTGGTGGTCGTGGTGACGTCAACGGGAGGCGATGAGTACGAGGTCTCACGCTCTTATACGTGGTGTGTGTGACGGCAGATTGGGTCGCTCCTTGCGACGCTCGCACTCCCGCTGTACGAGCTCCGACGCAGCAAGAGCTGATGGTACTTTGAAGCACCCATACCGCAGCGATAGAGACGATCTAGTAGACAGTGAGAGAGAGAGCAAGTGAGCGAGAACTGAGCGCCATTTGCTCTTATGCTAGGTGCTGCATCGCTCGGATCGCCTTGTCGGCGCACCTGTCCGCAAGTCTCGCTGCTCGCATTCCTCTTTGATCGCGTCCAAGGCCAACAGCAGCAGCAGCAGCAAGCAAATGAGCAGCTCCATCCAGCAGACAACGACACTGCCACAGCACTGGACGTCGCCACGTGCGTTCGAGTCGTGGCCGCCACTGCGAGCAAGTGCGGACACCTCCGTGTGCTGCAGTGGATGCACAGCGTCGGCTTGAGCGCGTCTTTCAGTCCGTGGACGAGCGCTCGGTACGGCCACGTCTACGTCTTGCAGTGGCTCCTTGCCAGCAAGACCATGGACGAGCGGATGCTGCACCGAGGCGTGCAAGCGAGCGTCCAGTTTGGTCATCTGCGCGTGCTGCAGTGGTACATCGACGTCGGGTTCGCGTACGTCTTCCAGGTGCGCGAGCTGGAGCGCGCAGTGCAGCGAGGCGACGTCGACGTTGTCGAGTGCATCGTGCACAAGCAACCGGAGCTCGTGCGCGGCAACGGCAGCTTGGAGCGCGAGGTCGAGTCGCTACTGAGAAAGTGGCGAGACGTCTGTGCTTGTAGCGTGTGCATGAAGTCGTCGTCAACGTCGTCAACGAGACACTAGGAGCTCGTTCGAGCGCTGCAGGCATGGTTGTGTCTGTTCTTGAGCACTGCTGCTGTCTGCTTCACACGCGCTCGCTCCTTGTGCTGATTGCTCTTTCCTCTTCTCCTGCTGCGACTGCTGAACCTGCCGCTTACGCCTTGAGCACGCCACTCGCTCGGAAGACGTCGAACAGCGGCTGGTGCTGCAGCTCGCCGACCACGAACGACAGCGTCGCTGTGCGGTAGTGCGCGCTGCTGTGCGTCAAGTTGCTGATGATGTCTTCGAGCAGCACGGCTTTGCCAGTCTGCGTGCCTGCGAGTACGCGTCGTCGTTGACGCAGCAGCCACGAGCAAGAGCACGAGTCATCGCGAGTGTGAGCATCAGTTCTGACGATACAAGACTCACTCTCACATACACATGCGCATGCACTCGAGACGCCTCATACACACAGGCAGATCTCAAGTACACGGCACAAGACCGAGCGAGCACTCGTACGCATCCACACAGGACACACACGCCGAACGCACCGTTAGTGAGCTTGACGTGCGAGAAGTGGACGTGAAAGTGGTAGTACGTCGGCTGGTAGTGCACGTAGACGCGCAGCGAGCTGCTCGGGACGCCAAACTGCGTCCGCAGCGCTGCGAGACTCGCGTTGCTGTCGAGTGCGTCAGCGGAGCAGCAGAGCGAGCGAGGCACACGAGCGTGCATAGCAGCCAACAGAGTGTGTGAGAGAGACCAAATGAGTGAGTGAGTGGCATTGCCTTTCGACATCGGCCAAAGACAGAGACGCACCGAATGTTCTTCAGCAGCGGGAGGTGCGAGCCGTCGAGGTCGCGCAGCGAGCGGATCGACCGGTCGTGCACGATCGCGAGCGCATAGACCGACTCGAGCTGCAGGGTGGCAAGTCGTCCGTCCGTCAGTTGGATCGACAGGTGTGTGTGTCGTAGGACACAAGTGGGAGCTGCCACTCTGCAAGCTCAGCAAGACCACAGACACGTCTGCAGACACAGAGACGCATCGAAAGCCATCGTTCATGACTGACGACTCGAGCACAAACCCCTCGCTGGACGTACGTTGGCGGTGTCGGACCATTTGAAGTCTGGCAGGAGGATGAAGCCGGTGGTCGGGTCCGGGTCCTCAAAGATGATGCGCTCGGCCTCGGTCTTGCTGCTCCCACAGACAGACAGACAGACGTCGTTTAGGCAAGCGAGCAAGAGCCATCGCCACAGGACACGCACTCTTTGCACACGCGAACGTACTGCGCGAGGATGTTGTCGACCCACTCGGTCTTCTCGCGCGGCACGCTCTCGATGAACGGCCGCGTGATGCGCTCGTACACGCTCTGCGTCTCGACGACCATGTGGAAGCGCTGGTCCGTGTGCTTGCGCACGTGCGTCTCGGTCGCGGGGTAGATCAGGTTCACCTGCGCAGGCGGCAGGCAAAGCGTGGGCAGTCACAGTGAGTGGGTTGGTCAGTCGCGACGCCAATGACAGCAGCCACTCTGTCTGCTTGTCTGCTTGTCCAGTCCGATAGTCAAGCGCACACCAACCACACTCTTCGCACCTTGAACGGCTTGACGTCGCGCGAGACGTCGCCCAAGTACGTGCTGTAGATGTCGTTCTTGAGGATCGCGTGCAGCGACAGCGAGCGGAAGACCGTCGTGAGCTCGCTCGGGTCGAGCGGCGGCTTTTGCAGCACGAGCACCGCCGCGCGCTTGTGCGGGTCCGAGCAAAAGTGTCCGAGCACCGCCACCTCGCCGTCCGTGACCTTGAGCACGCGCGCGACGCGAAAGTCGCGCAGCAGCTGCTCGCCCTCGCCGCGCGCCGCCACTTGCCGCGTCGAGAGCGCGTACGCAATGGCCGCAGCCGCCGCCGCACAGGCAGTGAGCGTCACGAGTGGCTGTGGCAGTCCCATTGTCAATGTGTGTGCTGTCGGTTGTTGTCTTGTGCAGCAGGACGATGGCGCTCTTGCTCTTGCTCTTGCTCTTGCGTTGTGTGTGTGTGAGCAAATCCAACAACAATCAATTGCAACAGACAAACGATGAAATGCAACAGGTTGAAGACATGTGAACCAACCAGCTCCTCGAGTGTCTCGACAAGAGCATGTTGAGAGACTCGGATGCGTGCAAGCGCTCGTCAAGTGCAGGGTAGACTATGTATCTGGCATGACCATCAACTCGAGTCTGCTGCTGATGATGATGAACTCTTGGCCAAGCTCTCATTGATTATCACTCGAGTCGACGGGTTTGTTTCGTTCGAGCAGTTCGAATCGCGCTCAATCGTCTCAAGCAAGCACATGAACAAGCATGACAAGCAGCGAGAGCAACGAGACCGATGAGCAGCGACTGTATCACCTCGAGACGAACAGCCAGTGACCGCTCCACGAAGCCGCGAGGAGCGGACACGTGCGCGACCTCGAGTTCCTGCTCCAGCGCGGCCGGTACGTGGACGAGCGAGACCAGTACGGCCGCGTCGCGCTCATGTGTGCCCGCACTCGGACAGCGTCGCCGTTGTCGCAGCACTGATCGAGCGCGGCGCAGACGTGAACGCGCGCGACCGCAATGGTCGCACTGCGCTCTGGCACGCGGCGCAGTTCAGCAGTCTCCAGGTGCTCCGTGAGCTGCACCGCTGCTACGCGTCCGTGGACGCCAAAGACTCGGATGGGCGGACAGCGCTGTCACATGCAGCGAGCGCTGGGAAGCACGAGGCAGTGCTCGAACTCATCAGAGTCGGCGCGAGCGTGCATGCTGTCGACCACAGCGACAGGAGCGCGCTGTCACACGCAGCTGAGCTCGGCCAGTTGGAGGTCCTCACTGCACTCGCGAGGCGCAGCGCTGGGCTAGACGTCGCAGACACGCTCGGGCGAACCGCGCTCTCGTACGCCGCGCAGAGCGGTCGCGTCGCGGAGATCGCTTGTCTCGTGCAGCTCGGCGCTGCGACCGACGCGAAAGACACTGGCGGGCGAACGCCTGCGTCGTATGCGGCTGAGAGCAGCCGCGTGCAGGCGTTCGCTGAGCTCGTTCGACACGGCGCGAATGCTCTCTCGCGTCTCTCAGACAGCGCGTGCGTCGATGTGATGCACGAGCTGCTGCACCAGCCGTAGGCGTTCCGTAGCACTACGAGCCGCACTCGACGTGAGACTGATGACGATGTTCTGAAGACGTACTCGGCAGAGGCAGTGGCCGCGTACAGGAGCCTCTGTCGCCACTGCTACTGTCCTGTTCTCACCCGCCTTCTCACTGCGGACGACGCAGCGCTCAGTGACCAAGAGCAAGCAGCGCATCAGTGCAGCAACGAGCACGACAGCGTCAAGGCGATCGCCGACTTTGTCCAGCGCAGTGCAGTCGCTGATGCTGCGCGCCACGGCGCTCGGACTGCGCTCTCGCGGCTCGCGCTGTTTGGCAGCGTCGATGCGATACAGCGTCTGCGCTGTAGCAGATCTGTGCTAGCGAACGCCGCGAGCATCGACTGCCGGACACTGCTCGCGTACGTCGCGCGCGACGACAGCATCGAGGCACTCGACCATCTCCTGCGTCTCTGGCGATCAAGAGAGTGAGGAGACAGACAGCGACGCAGCAGCAGCAGCGGACGTCCGAGCTAAAGCCGTCGCTGAGCTTGTCCAGTCTCAAGAGACGATCGACCACGAAGACAGCGACGGGCGGACGCTCGTGTCGCGCGCAGCAGAGCGTGGCGCGGCTGCAGTGGTCGCAGCGCTCGTCGAGCACGGCGCAGCAGTCGACCACACAGACACCACTGGGCGTACTGCACTGTCGTACGCAGCGCGGTGCGCCCACGTCGCTGTGATCAAGACGCTGCTCGAGCTCGGCGCTGCTGTGGATGCGATCGACAGCACTGGCAGGACAATGCTGCAGTACGCGGACGCGAACGCCCACTTTGCCGCGATCAAGCTCTTGCTCGCGCACGGCGCCAGTCGTGAACGCAAGGGAGCGCGGTCCGAGAGCGTCGTGGTGATCTCAGACAGCGAGACGGAGTCAGACAGTGACGAGCACGTCACGCAGCGCGCTCAGTGCTGACAATGTGTGTCGTCTCTTGAGTGCTTGTGATCAATCGCATGCAAAGTGTGTCTTGTCATGTGTGTGCGGTGTCACCAGGCTTGTTTGCATCTGGTTGACACGTAGCATGGCCTTCATGCCATGAGCACACACGAGCACTCACACACGACGGCACCTGGAGCATCACAACGCATGAACGAGTGAAGAACGAGCAGCAGCTGGTTGCGAGACACATGCGAGATCTTGATGGCAAGCTTCTGTCACATACAAAGAGCAAGTGCAAGTGGCTGAGGACGAGGCCAGCCAACTCAGTCTGCGCGAAAACGAACTTGCTAGTGACGAAAACGAGGGGAACGAAGAACAACCCCCGCACGACAGACAGAAGCCAAACAACGAGCAAGTAGCACATTCGATCGACGAGCACGTGAGCGACCTCGAGTGACTTGGCTGTGTGAACAAGCGAGCAAGCAAGCATGTCGCGCTTCTCGATCGTGAACGTCATGGGGCGGCGCAGCACGCTGTCGTCGGAAGGCAGCGAGGCGCGGCCGTCGGTCATCAGCACCGTCGACCTCAATCGCCAGCTCAACGAAGAAGCCAAGCGCGTGGACCAGCACTTGTTCTTCGGTCCGCAGCAAGCGGTCTTTGAGGGCGACCGCACGCGCGTGATCCACGGCGAGCGCAAGATCCAAAAGAACTCGAAGCGCTTCTGGTGCGTCTCTGCTGCTGCTGTCGCGTCTCGGCTGCTCTCACTTGATGATGTGCACGGGGGACTGACTGCGTGCGCATGTGCATGACGTGTGCAGGCTCGTGTCCGAGCCGCTCTCGATGGACAGAGATAGCACAACGTCGCTCATCGGCTTCCCGACCGAGCCGCCACCGAAGCAAGGGCTTGCAAGCGTCACGAGCTCGCTCTCTGCTGCTGGTCGGTACATTGGCCAAAAGGTGCGCGCAGCAAACAAGCAATTGCTTGCTCGGCTCATGCACATACGTTGCGCCGTACTAATTGCACGCTTGTTTGCTCGTTTGCTTGCTTGCATTACTTGTTTGTTTGTTTGCTTGTTGTAGGTTGCGCAGATGAAGTTTCCACCGACGCACGTGAACGACGACTCGTTCTGCGACGGCTGCGGCATGGACCCGATCGTGGGGCACATGTACTCGTGCTCCAAGTGCGAGAACTACAGCCTGTGCGAGAGCTGCTACCAGTCGGGCATCCACGGCTTTGAAGACAGCGACTTGCTCAAGAACGTCCGCGAAGACTTTGCGCTGCGGAACGTCATGGACACGTGCCGCCGCAAAGTGCCAGAGAAAGTCTTTGAGGTACTCCTCAAGACAGTCTGCCGCGGCCAAGTCGACAAGTTCAACTTCTTGGCGACGTGGATCTGCTCGGTCGTGCTCGCGCACCCGATTCACGAGCTCTCGGTGCGCGGCATTGAGATCCCGCACTTGGACGCCGACACGCGCACGACGCTCGTGACGCTCTTGACGCCCGTGCTCGCGGAGCGCAACGACCTCGAAGTGTGCATGGAGTGGTTCTGTCCGTACGCAGACGAAGAGAGTGCGTCGAGCGCCAAGCGCCGAGAAGAGACGCTCCGGATCTGGGTCGCGACCGACAAGGACTCCAAGTCGCCGTTCACGGTGAGCAAAGCGAAGGAGCCCAAGGACGTCGACACCGAGTCGGACGGCGACGTCCACTCGCCAGGTCCTGCTAGTCCGAGCGCTAGCATTGGCGAGCCGGCGTCGCCAGAAGGCACGCCGCCGCCGTCGCCGTCGCACCACCAGAGCAGCAGCAGCGCGCCGCCATCGCCACAGAAGATGCAGCAGCTGCTCGGTGCACTTGCGCTCGCAGAGAGCGACGCAGATGCGCAGTACAGCGTCTTGGAGCGCGGGAGCGACGAGTCGGACTCGGTCAAGAGCGACATTGCGCCGCGAAAAGTCGACGGCGTGTCCAAGTCTGGTCAGGTCTCGGAGGGCATTGAGATGTGAGGACAGCGCCATCCGTGCGAGGTGTCGAGACAAGAGAGCGCGCGCGAGTGTGAAGGTAGTGAGAGCAAGAGACGCAGAGGAGCAGAGAGCGCGAGCGACAGTCAGTAGGTCGACTCGCAGTGTGTATGAAGACAACAAGCGCGTGCGAGTGACGACGTGTTTGGTCTCTTTGGTCTCCAGACGACGACCAGCGGCCAGCGCAATGGCAAAGGAAGGAAGGAATGCATGGCGGATCGTACTGAGCGGCTGCGGTGTCGTCCTACCCCTCGCTGCTCATGTGTGCGTGCTGCCTGCCAGTCCTGACGCTAGCTTTCATTCGACACTCGCACGTGTCTGGCAATCGACTGTGCGAGGTCGCGTACGATAGATCGATAGATGGATGGATGGATGGATGGATGGACGCGTGCAGGTGCCTAGTTCTTGGCACGGTAGAACGCGAGGTATGCCATGTGCCAGTCGCCGCCGCCCTTGAGCTTCGTGATGTCCTCGGTCTTGCACGGCGACACGTCGTCGTCGTCGTAGCAGAACCAGTCGTCTGTGCATGCAGCCACCAGCATCATCGTCAGTCACTGTGAGGCAGAGGACGCGTATACAAAGCCAAGCACTCTGCTGCAAAGTCTGGACGCACCTCCTTCGTGGCGCACCCACGCCATGTAGTGCCCCGAGTCGGCCGACCGGCCCTTGTGCGTCAAGATCGCGTACAGCTCGTAGTTGCCCTGGAAGTCGACTGGGAGCCCAATGCCAGGCGACTGCGCACCCATCGACATCGACTTGGCCGCCGCGAGCGCAGCCGCCTCTTCCTCCGACAGCACTTCGGCGTCTTCGCTCTCTTGCTTCTCTTCCGCGTCGCCTGCTGCCGCGGGCTTCTACAGGACGTAGCATACCGACATGTTTGAGTGTCAGTCGACTCTGTGCGCTACCAATCAGTAGCAAGACGCATCGGCAGGTGACGCACCGCGTCTTTGAACTCGTTCAGGATCCGCTCGGCGTTCTTGTCGCGCGCAATCTTCATCGACGCCTTGAGCTCGTCCGAGCAGAACTCAAACACATCGAGCACTTGCGGGAACCCAATCGGCTACACGTGTGTACAGATACGAGCAGGAGCAACAGCACACGCAACGTATCCGGTCGTCAGTCCACAGCACAAGAAGCAAACACCAATCGACTCTACCGATAAGCGAGAGAGGTACGTACACGCAGCATCTTGCACTTGACGCCCGTGTGGTCGCGGCTCTCGGGCGTGAGCTTCCAGTAGAAGCGCATGAACTGCACGCAGAGGTACTTGGGGAGGCGGTTTATCCGGAGCGTCTTCTTCCACTGCGCGTTGCGGTTCAGGACGTCCGAGTGCTTCTCGATCACGCCTTCGAGGCCGATCTTGATGCCTTCGGCCAAGTGGTTCGTCTCGATCGTGATGTTGCACACGAGCTTCAGCGCCTTCTCCTTCTTCACGACCGCCGTCTCCATGTCCGACTCGGCGCACTCGAGGCTGTAGTAGCAAACATAAGTGAGCACGCGTTTACAAATACCAAGAGATCACACGTCGCAGACGCACCGCTCGTTCATCTCGAGCCCAAAGAGCGCGTCGACCATGTTGCTCGTGGGACCAAGGCTTGGGACACCGACTGGCGTCGTGAGCGAGCGCTGGAGCGTCGAGAAGAGCGTCGAGAGGAACTCTTCGCTGTCCTGCTGCATGAAGCCGCCGCCGCGCGGCGACTGCTGCGCAAACTGCGGGTACGCGCGTCGGAGCACGGTCACAAACAGAGCCGGCGTGATGCTGTCGATGCTCGCGTCGAGCTGGCCGTACATGTCGCGGAGCGCAGTCGTGAAGTTGTTTGTGAGGTCGCTCGAGACGCCGCCACTGTGCGCCTTGAGCGCCTCGCGGAACTCCTTGATCGGGCGCAAGCACTGGAGCGTCGCGTTCATGTAGCACGTGTTCCCGAGGTTCGCAAGCCCCGCTGGGTACACGACGCCAGACGATGCGACGTCTTTCGTGGTCATGTCTTCAATGAAGAGCACTTGTTCCTTTGGCTTCTCGACGACTTCCGCCGACCCCATGAGCACGATGCTCGCGCCAGGAGCGAACTTGAGCTGGCTCAAGTCGGCGTCGTCCTTGAGCATACCTTTCCATGCCTTGCTCATGAGCTTCTGGCGCTCGACCGGCACGGCCGTGAGTGCATAGAGCTGCGCTTTGAGCGTCGCGACCGACGCGCTCGTGTCGAGCTCGACGTCGCTAAAGACCTGCTTGCCCCACTTGACGCTCACGTGCACGACGCCTGCCATCACTCGTCTTCGTGCTGCTTGTGATGCTGGTCGTCGATGTTGTAGTAAAATCGATCTTCTCGATCTTCCCCCTTTGTCTTGTCTTTCAAATGCGATTCTATCGTTTTAGAAAGGGATTTGTCATACCCTTTTTCAACACGATATCATCTGTTTCAAAGGGGTTTCGAATGAATCACATGATTGTATTCGGATTTTATTCGGATTAACCCGAAAGCGATCCATTCATACATTAGCATTTATCCAGAACGAGTATTGTACATTATTGTAAATAAACACCTATACAATCATTGTGTTTTGTGCAATTGATTTGCTTATTGAGTCAGACAAAATTATCAAGAGGATGGAATTGTATTGTATATTCCAAAGAATCAAATGATTTTCATGTGATGTGCTAGCTCGATCTTGAAGCGACAGAGACCTCTGCAGAAAGGTGAAATCAGGAGTAAGAGTGCGGTAGCAACTTCTGCTACCATAAAATCATTGTCTGTGACTTTGAGCGAAATGGATTTTGTATGGATACTTTTTCTCTGACACTACTGTGTATCCTGGATATCTATTTTTCTAACCCTGATCTAACCCCAATCTAACCCCGATTTACGTAGTCGTGGATTTTGCCTGTATTGTATTGATATTTGTCGCTGTTTGAATTTTGATACTAACTCAGTCACCGATCGTTCGAATCGAATATAGGAGTGTCTCAATACATGTCGAATTCGTAGGGTTCGTAGTCGCGATTTGAAGCCCGATAGTGAAGCGAGTTACGCGAGTCTTGCGCAAGACTCCCTTTCTCAACCTTTTCAAAAATCGTCGTACAGAATACACCAAAAGGAGTAAAAAAGATCCTGTTCGAATCGCTTGGTGCATTTACCGTTTACATGTCCATCGCTAAAAGGAGCTAAAAGGAATACAAATACTGTGTGGCGCTCTTACGTGTACCACATATACCAATGTGTTCCACACATACACACAGACCAATGCACATGTTCATAGCATGCATGTTCTGACTGCTCTGACTGCTCAACCTGTTCTACCAGGATGCTGCACTGGTGCTCTCGATGAGCTGTTGTACGCACCGACTTTGATTCAAGCACAGTCGATGCTGCACCAGTCACATCAATGCGGTGTGACTACACCAAGCGTCGCTGTGGCGGCGACCGGACACCACAAGTCGCGCTCCAGCACAAGCCTCAAGCCTCAAGACTCAAGACTCAAGTGGCAGTGCGTCATTTGCAGCGCGAGACACAGACGTACGCATAGCATAGCATTGCTAGCACCGTCAAGATGAAAGGAGAGATCGCTCTCGTGCTCAGTGCAGTCCTCGCACTTGTGCTGCCGACTTCCGTCACGGCGATTCGCAACAAGACGGCGATTGTCGACATCCTCTCGTTCGCAGATGTCTACGAGCTGCTCCAAGACGACGTCAACGGCCTCAAGCTCGGCGGTCCATCGCGCGTCGTGAAACTTGCCAAGGAGATGCGGTGCCACAACCCGAACTCGCTCGTGCTCTTCGCTGGCGACACGATGTCGCCATCGCTCTGGTCCTCGCAGTTCCACGGCATGCAGATGGTCGACGCGCACAACGCGATCGGCGTCGACTTTGCAAGTCTCGGGAACCACGAGTTCGACTACGGCATCGAGGGCTTCCTGAACGTGTCCAAGGCGTCGACGTTCCCATGGCTCAACGCCAACTGCTTTGAGAACAGCACAAAGGCGTTGCTCCGCGGCACACAGCCAAACGCCATCAAGTCGTTCGACGACAAACACTACGGCAAGATCAAGATTGGCATCTTTGGTGTCATGTACGACATGAAGGACTCGAGCAAGGGCTTGTACTGGAGCGACCCGCTCGAGGCGGCGAAAGAGCAAGTGAAGCTCCTCAAGGCGCAGAAGGTCGATCTGATCATCGCACTGACGCACCAGACGCTCACGGACGACAACCGGTTCTCGAAGGAAGTCACAGGCGTGAACCTCATCCTCGGCGGCCACGACCACACGTCGATGCTCCAGACGAACTACGGCACGCCGTACCTCAAGGCGGACTTTGACTTTCGGTCGGTCTGGTCGTCGCACATCGAGTACTTTGCGCCAGCAGGGACGCTCGCAGCGACGACGCGCATGACGCACCACTCGATCCCGATCGTCGAAGAGATGCCGTCCGACAAAGCGCTCGACAAGGTCATCGCAGACTACGCCACGAAGATCGGCTTGATCCACGCGCGTGTGATCGGCAGTCTGTGTGAAGAGCTCGACTTGCGCAGCAGTGTCGTGCGCATGGGCGACGCAGCAGCCGGAGCGATCTTCTCGGACGCGTGCCTGTCGTTCTACGGTCCAGGCAGCGCAGACGTCGCGGTGAACAACGGCGGGTCAATCCGCACAGACAAGAAGTACCCGGCTGGCGACCTCACGATCGGCCAAGTGATCGCATGGTCGCCGTTCGGGAACACGCTCATGGTGATCGAGACCGACGGCGCGTCGCTCAAGAAGTACATCACGCGCGAGATGCTCGCGAGCTGCGGCGACAACCTCGTGATCTCGAACGGCTACTATGTGCAGCCTGGCGGTGTCAAGTACACCTTTGTGTGCACTGCAAAGGGCGTCGGCTCGGTCACGAGCATCGAGTGGTTCAAGCACCCGACGCGCACGGGTCCAGTGCTCGACACAGACGTGTTCAAGCTCGCGCTGAGCAACTTCCTTTACAACACCGAGTTCTTGCTCACGCCAGGCGCGGTCGTGAAGCGCGTGGTCGTGAGCGAGGCCGAGGCTGGACGCATCGACACGGCGCTCGAGCAGTACGTCAAGTCGTTCCCGAACGCAAATGTGTGCGTCAAGCCCGACGGTCGCTCGCTCGTGCTGTATGCGAACAAGCAAGTCATGGCAGCGTAGGACGCTCTTGAAGCACCACGAGCGACGCTGCTTAGCCCGTCTGGCCGCGACGGAAGAGAAACTCAAACGCAGATGCCTCGATTGACCGCCGAGTCTGTGTTCATACACGCTTGCAACGCCGTTGTTGTCTTCCAAGTCGCCTTGACGTAGTTGTTGCTTGAGTCGACTCTCTCTCTTGCTCTCAAACAGACGCACACGCGACGCATGCCACCAGTCAGTCAATCGTGATCGCTCGTTCATTTGCAGGAGACCACCGCCGGATCACGACCGCGCTCCACCGTACGTTGGCGACGTTTCCTGGTTACCATCCAGATCGCCGTGTCTGCAGCGCCAGCGCCGCTGTAAAGCGTCGCAACGAGGTGCGAACTGCACGGTTGGTGTCGCTGCTGCTGCTCGAGAGTGCTCACTTTCCAACTCGCCGCTTACTTGACAGGAGACACGCACTCTCGTCATCGTTGCTCGACAAGACTTGCTGCGATGAAGATCTTCCGCTCGCTCATCTTCGCGGTCGTGCTCCTCGTGGCAGCGAACAAGCCGTCGACTGTGGCAGCTGGACGCAACCTCACGGCCGTCGTCGACGTCATTGCGTACAACGATGTCTACGAGCTGCTCCAAGACGACGTGAACGGCCTCAAGCTCGGCGGTCCGTCGCGCGTGATCCCGATCGTGAATGACATGCGCGCAAAGAACCCAAACTCGCTCGTGCTCTTTGCTGGTGACACGGTCTCGCCGTCACTCTGGTCCTCGCAGTTCTACGGCATGCAGATGGTCGCGGCGCACAACGCCATTGGTGTCGACTACGCGAGCCTTGGGAACCACGAGTTTGACTTTGGCATCGACGGCTTCTTGAACGTCTCGGCCGCCTCGAACTTCCCGTGGCTCAATGCGAACTGCTTTGAGATCAGCACGCAGCGCTTGCTCCGCGGCACGGTCCCAAACGCAGTCAAGACGTTCACGAGCAGCAAGTTTGGGAACGTCAAGATCGGTCTCTTTGGCGTCATGTACGACATGAAAGACGTACGCAAGGGACTCTACTGGACCGATCCGCTCGAGACCGCAAAGGAGCAAGTGAAGCTCTTGAAAGCCCAGAACGTAGACATCATCATCGCCATGACGCACCAGGACTTGGAGGACGACAACCGGTTCTCGAAAGAGGTCGCGGGCGTCGACATCATCTACGGCGGGCACGACCACAACTCGATGCTCGAGACGAACTTTGGGACGCCGTACCTCAAGGCGGACTTTGACTTCCGATCGATCTGGGCCTCGCGGCTCAAGTTCTTTGGCGCCTCGGGCTCGCTCGCAGCGCGCACGACGATGACGCACCGCGCGATCCCGATCGAGGAGTACTTGCCGACAGACGCTGGTATGGAGAAGGTCATTGACGCGTACGCGACGACGATCAGCACACTGACGAAGCGCGAGATCGGGAGTCTGTGCGAGCCGCTGGACTTGCGCAAGAGCGTCGTGCGCGGCAAAGACGCGGCGATCGGCGCGATCTTCTCGGACGCGTGCTTGGCGCTGTACGGTCCAGGCAGCGCCGACGTCGCGGTGAACAACGGTGGCGGCATTCGCACGGACACGATCTTGCCTGCTGGTCCCGTGACAATGGGTCAAGTGATCGCGTGGTCGCCGTTCGGGAACACGCTCGTGGTGATCGAGACTGACGGCGCGTCGCTCAAGAAGTTCGTCACGCGCGAGATGCTCGCGAGCTGCGGTGACAAGACAACGATCTCGAACGGACTCTACGTTCACCCAGCAGGCTTCAAGTACACGTTCGCGTGCACGGGCAAGAACGTCGGCGAGCTCACGAACGTCGAGTGGTTCAAGCACCCGACGCGCTCGGGACCACTCCTCGACTCGGACAAGCTCAAGCTCGCGCTGAGCAACTTCCTGTACACGTCCGAGTTCCTCTTGACGCCCGGCGCAGTTGTCGACCGTGTCGTTGTGAGCGAAGCCGAGGCCGCGCGCATCGACTTTGCGCTCGAGAAGTACGCCAAGTCGTTCGAGAACTCGAACGTGTGCGTGCAAGCAGACGGTCGCTCGACGACGGTGTTTGCGACCAAGATGATGTGAGCGTCGCCTTCGTCCTCAAGGCACATGTCTGTTGGAGGAATGACTCGTAGGCTTGCAAAGGCATCGCAGTACGACCCGAGTCGATGTGTAGCAAAGGCTCGAGGGATGATGTACACAGATCGATCATACGCATTGCCATCTGTCCTTCTCAGCTTCTTGATGCTAGTGCACGGATGACTTGGCTCTCTTGCTAGCTCACGCGTTAGAAGTGTCCTTGTGTGGTTCGAAAGTGCGTCGTCGTGAGCCACGCAGTGTCGCGCAGCACGGCGCGCTCGCCAATCTCGCGGTCTTCGTACCACTCGATGCGCGCGTGCGTCGCGTTGTGGATGTGAAAGAGCCCAAAGCCGTAGTCGGCTTGGCGAAACGCCGACCACGCGGGCTGCGGATCAATGTACGTCGGCGCGAGTCCTTCGCGATTCCCGCCGTCGCCAACGACCCAGTACACGATGCCGTCAGTCACGACCTTCTCTTTGTAGACTGGAAAGCTCCGCTCGTACGCGTGGACGTGCCCTGCATGCGCAAGAGCGAAAGCGGGAGAGAGATGTCACGAGCAGCACTGGCGTGAGTCCGAGGCATCTTCTCATCACTCTCAAGCACTGATGGCTTGTTCGCATCGACAAGCGCAAGGACGCACGCACCAGAGATGACGAGGTCGACTTTGAAATCGTACAGCAGGTCCTCCATGCTCTTCTTCATGGGCGTGTGCGGCTCCGAGCCCTGGTGCGCTGTGTTGCTGTTGTACCACGGACCGTGCATGATCACACAGACCCACGGCGTGACGCGCCGGTCGACGCGATGGCGCAGCTCGTGCTCGAGCCACTGGAACTGGAGCGAGTCCTTGTCCGTTGCGACGTACGGCGTGAGGACGATCACGTGGAGCATGCCAGTGCGGAAGGCGTAGTAGAGATTGCGGCGCTGGAGCGGACTGTGACGCGCAAACGGCATGCGAAAGCGCACTTGGTACGCGACGAACGGGTCGACGCTGGCGTCGCACGGCCGCTCTTGCTCGTGGTTCCCAGCAGCGACCATCCTACAGACGCAGAGAGCAGTGTGAGTCCGGATGAGCGAGGACGACATTGTCAAGAGACAGAAAGCTAAGGGAACGAACCAAGGCATGCGCGTTGCAAGAGGCTGGATGAGGTGGCCCCAGCGGTCCCAACGCGGCTGCTCGCTGTCTGCGTACGATAGGTCGCCTAGTCGATCACGTGCGATTGGTCGTTAGTCCTTCAGCTCCAAGTCTCGTGCACGAGTCTCTCGTGACGTCACACCTGCGTGGAGGATCGCAGTGAGTCCTCGCTCATCGGACAAGTGCCGCAGCGTTTGCTCCGAGAACTTGGTTTGTCTGTTGTACAGAGCATGGAGAACGCTGTGAGTCAATGGCGCAAAGACTCACACGAACACAGGCACTGATCACTCGAGCGACGCCGCACCCGAGGTCGCCGATAACTCCGAATGAGATCGGAGCAGTGCTCCCAATTGGCAGAGCAGTCGTGAACGTGAGCACGTCGCTCCAGCCGGCGTCCGCGTCGCCGCACTGGTCTGGCTCGTGGTAGGAACACAGCACATACACAGAGGAGGCAACGTCAGGCAACTCGCGTGTGCCGGTCGCCAGCGCAGACAGAGAGCCACTGGTAACACACTGTCGCTACGTACAGTAGTACATCGTGCCAGCCAGGAGCTGTGCGCTGTCGATTACGACGTGGTGGAACCACGGCGACGTGTACGAGCAAAAGTCGTACTGCTCGCATGGCGTCGCAGCATGCACTTCGAGCGAGAAGTTGGCCGGGTTTTGCGAAATGCGCACGACAGACGTCTTCGTGCGCGCTGCAGTTGCCCAAGACACAGTCATGCCCACGCGCTGCAGCGAGCTCCGCGCGTGTGAAAGGCGCGCATCGTCGAGCGGATTGTCTGCGAGCGCGATGTGGATCTGCGACGGCGGCGCGTGCTTGGAGAACACGTCGTGGACGTACACTGGGACAGCTGTGTCGAGCGCTGTGGTGCTCTGAAGCGGCAGCGCACACACTAGCAGCAATAGCAGTAGTGCCGCCGACTCGATCGAGCGACGGCAGGTCATGATCATCGAGCTCGAGTTCCTGACGATGCCGATGATCTTCTTTTGCTTCTTTCTCCTTGAAGATGCAGCCGCATGTCAACAGCATATAGTGAAGAAGCAAAGGACTGTACAACCTTGAAAAGAAGACTCAATACGATGTACGCCTCGTTTAATGTTTTGTCTCGATAAAGAATCCCTACACAAACAATAATTACCGGAGGTTGTAATACCGACCTAGCTCTAAAATGAAGTTGATATGTACACGTCAACTTGATATAGACACGTCTTTGCGATTTGGTGCTGAGCACCACCAATCGAGACATTCCGCATGGAGAGAGCAAAGCAAACAAGCACCACCAACGAGGCCAAGCTGGCAGCAATTGCGCGCCTCTCGCAAGGCGTCGCTGCCGAGGAAGGCGCTCGCCTTTACAAGGTTAGCAGAGTTACCGTGTGGCGCTGGCGAAAGCAGCAAGACGAGTTAGAAGAGGCCGCTCCAGCGCGCGTTTTTGTTGGCGACAAGACCCCTCCTTGCGCTGTGTCAGTCGCCGTCGAGAGCAAGTAAGTAGCTTTGCGCACGTGTGAAGCATGAATTTGGCATTGAAGATACTGTTGTCGTGTGTGCTGAACCTGTAGGCTGCTTGAATGGATACGCATTATGCGCACGGAACGCATTCTTTGCGTCACAACCGAGTGCGTATGTCTCGCACTCGCTCGCATCGACCCGTCCTACGTCGCCGCGCACACACAAGGCCGTCGTGATGTTCGTCCAGCGCTTTCTAAAGCTAAACGGGCTTTCCTTGCGGCGCGTCACGCATCGCGGACATAAGCCAAGGAGCGGCGCAAAGGTGTGCGTGTCATGCTTGCGTCAAGTGCCATTCAATGTAGTGCTAACAAAGCGCGCGTTCTAGCGGATTGCTGAGCAATTTGCGCAACTCTTTCAGTAACAGGATCGAGTGCACTCCCTTTCATACATGCCATTCTGGCGCAGAGCGATACTCGTTCGCCTACAACATGGATCAGACATCGATCTACATCGACATGAACCCCACGAGCACAATCGAGTTCGTCGGGACGAGAAATGCTGATGTCGTCCAAAGTACGAGGATTTTGATATGAGATTCACTATATGATTCCTATTTTGTTTCTGATTATATGTAGCTATGAGCCTGAACTCCTTTCGGGCTACTGTCTTCCTGTGTGCCTCCGCCACAGGTGTGAAGTGCCGCCTAACGCTCGTATTCGCCGGAGTTCCTGAAGGCCAAGTTCGCCGCGAGCTTTGGTTGGACAAGGTGTTCGACTGGGACGACGCACACTTCACGGTCCAGCGCAACGCATACTGTGACGCCCAAATCATGCAAGAGTGGATCGATGAAGTGTGGCGTCCAAGCGTCGAAGGGCCCTCTGTGCTGCTTCTTGATAGTCTCAATGTCCATCGCATGCAGTGTGTGCAGCGCGCTCTAGAAGACGCCCACACGCGTCTCGAATTCGTCCCGCCTGGAGTGACGGGTCTCTGTCAACCTATGGATGTGTCAGTCATGCATCCATTCAAAACGCGGTGCCGGGCGCTCTACTTGCAGCACAACAGAGACGACGCTGCTGGTCGACTTGTTGTCGTCACCGGCGATCGTGTTGGGGGGATTGCATGTTTGTCTTGATACAACGTCGTGCTAGAAGACGAGGGTGTTTATCATTGGTTTTTGTCAAAACACACAAGTCAGAGAAACACATAAATTGCAAGTAAAACCGCTTTTTGAAATTTACCCTAAGAATAATGCCCCAAGATTCGCAAAAGTGGTACGATCAAGATTCGTCCAGGATCTGAGCTGGCTGTGGCCCTTCGTGACCGATAGCCCAACACTCCGCTCGCTCAAAGCTCTGAATCATTATTTTCTTTCAAAAAGTGACTTCAGAGATGCAGCGCGATACAACAGTAAAATGGAAATCATAGCTTGTGCCGAGTCATCAAGGACGAGTTCGTGGTCCACCTTAGATACGGCACGCATCCTCACGTGACAGCCTACTTATCTGTATCTGCCAGTGTCTACCCATACGTGCCCGCCTGAGCAAACTTGTGTGTGGGAAATATCCCTAAAGTGGGGAATAGTGACACATCACGATAGCAATGATGATGATGAACGATAGCAACGAGACCACGACGGGTACTAGAATAATCATCGTGACAAGACATCGCTGTCAAACAGTTGATTCAAATACTGACGCTGTTCAAACGTGAACGGTCCAACGAATACACGACTGTGCTGCGTAGAGCAATGTTGCTGGGGCTGACAAGGTTCTGCTCATCCATTCCCGCCAAGATGTCTTGATACATCGAGACGAGGTAGCACGGATCACAGACGTCGGAATCGACCCAATGTATATACTGCACTCTCGTCTGGGTCATGAACGTGCACATACAGGACTTTTTTGTAAGAGCAACTCGGTAGTGCCTTTGCGTCGAGTAGGACGCGTCTCAAACGTGGTCTTTGATGGTCACTGGGCAGCTTTGCTTAGCGATGTAGCGGCGGCTCGACGCACGTAATCCGGCTCACCGATCGAATCTGCGTATGCTGTCACAACACCTTGGGTGACTTGCTCTCGCAGCAAACTATTCTTGTCAAAGACTAAGGCAGTCAACTTCTCGGTGTACCACCTGCGAGCCGATCGGGCGGAGGCGTTCTCACTCTCAAAAAGTTCCAAACTTGCCACACAAACACCTCAGGTGAGCACGTTTTTGAAACTCGGCATTTTACCAATATGGGCGGGTCGTTAGAGCACTGGCACTGACCAGCAGTCTTGTTCGCGAGACCGAGCTTGCTTCGAATCAAAGAGCTCATAAAGTGAGTCTGTGAATCTGAAATAATGACAAGAGTTGCACCTCCAGTTGTCCTTACACCGATGTGGATTTAATAACATAAGGCTGGTATCTTGAGGGCGATCGTGTGGACCGGGATTTCAAGGGGTGGCAAGACTGCTATCGCGTTCCTCGACGGCAAGCAGCGCGCCGTCGAGTACGTGAACACGCTCAAAGACTACCTCGTGCTCTTTGGCGCCGCGCACCACCCGGATGGCTATATTTTCATGCAGGACAATGCGGCCATTCACACTGCACGTTACACTCGTGAGTGGCTTGCAGCATCTGGTATTGACCTGTTGCCATGGCCAGCACGAAGCCCAGACCTTAATCCGATTGAGAACGTCTGGGGCGTTCTGACTGAGCGAGTATATAGGGATGGCGGGCAGTTTGATAGCAAACAGGACCCCAAGAAAGCGATCGAGCAGGAGTGGCAAAAGCTCGACATGTATCTCATCGAGACTTTGGTTGACTCGATGCCTAGCCGATGCTTCTTGGTCGTTCAAGCAAAATGCAATACTAACCGCTTTTAAATACACTTGATTTTTGTATTGCAATCGAGTATCACTTTTTGTGACGCGCTCAAATGTTACTGATTTTTTGTATTGAGGCACTGATAGCGCGTTGAGACCATCCAAACACACGATTGGATGCAGCTAGCCGAGTTGAATCGAGTGATTGTCATTGCAATGCGCATTTCGCAAAATTGCGTTTTTTGTTTGAGTTTTTCTGCAGTATCACTTTTTGTGGCGTGGGGTGTAGACAGTGAGTGCGATTGTGTACATTATGCAGTGACTACAGTTGCGTAGAAAGTTTTATTTGATGTGTTGTGAACAAATATTCTATTTCGTACTTCAGAGGAAATTTATGGTAATTACATCTCCTTCTAAATAAATATATCCGTTAAATCAAATATCAAATCTCTTCCACGTTTGGACATTCCCCTATATGCGTGTGCTTCTGCATCTGTGCCCAACATCTCAAGTATTAGGTATGTGTAACACACTCAACAAAGGACGTATGATTGCTGTGTACTTTGGCATGGCATCAGAGCTGCTCCGTCATTTGGAAGGATAATGTGCTGATGCCCATTGTACAGTACCAATAGTACAAGCGTAGCTTGCTGGAAAAGGACCTACCAGAGGCACGTGTGCTGATGGTGGGCTTCCTTGAGTCGACGCCTCCTAAGAGAGTTGTTGGAGTGAGGAAGCAAATCGACCTCGCTGCAGTCGGTTTCACTATACTTACCGACGCTAATCAACACTTAGATAGTGGCAGAATAAAGGGTAAAGCAAACCAACCTCGTCGACGGTACTTTCATTATACCTATTGGCCACTGTTCAGACCAATATGTATAGAGGCTGCTTGTATTGGCATTAACAAACGATCAATTATTCAATACAATGCAAGCCAATTGCAAAAATTATTACAGACTATTCTGCTGGTAAAATTATCGTCAGCTAGACCATGTCAGGGTTATCGCGACGGAACTCGTCGATGAGTTCTCGAACTAAGTCCCATCTTGCTTCCCAAGTAGTGTCATCGTAGCCTACCCACGTCACAAGGTACTGATCTTCTATGTCTCCATTCACCCGAACAGCGGCGCGCATAGCGAATATACACTCGGCATCGAAGCGCTCGCCTCTCGAATCGTTGGATGAATCAATTGAGTGTGATGGTGTGAGCGATGGCGGAGTTGGTGGGTCAATGGTGCCAACAAGATATCGAGAGACGAGGCTGGCGCAGTCTGCTACAGCAGTTGCTCGCCTATGACGCTTGTTTGCCGATTTGGTATCAGCCTTCCCTACTCGTCGCGGCGCATCGCTTATGCACGTCTCTGTCGCTTTGTTGCTCGCGTCATGGCGAATGCGACAGTGATGCAGTGTAACTCTTCCTTAGCTATCCTCTAATTCCTCTGGTCAGAAGACCATGAGGTCATGGCAATCCAACCCTGAACGATCGAGCTATTGAGACAAAAGTACCTATAATGTTATCGGTATTAAAACACTCTCGAGCGCAATCTCGCACGCCAATCGTTTTAAGTCGACGGGTTCAACTTGTATGAAGACGCTTGACGGCTCTACACACGCATTGGGCTACGAACTCCAAAGAGCAGAATGGCAAAATAACTTGTATTATCAAAACCCGACCAAGCAATATGCATTCCATATGTCTGGATCGATGCGCAAGAGCTTCATCATTTTAAAATTCACAGGAAGAAGCGAGTTGCGGTGTGGCGACAGCACAGGCTTGCACTGGTAGAACAGTCTCTCGCATTGGTTGTCTATCGGTTTGATGGCGAAAAGCACAGGCACATACGGTGACCGCTCTCATGTTCGTGTTAGAGGACTCTCCATAGTATTGACGTTTTTATCGAATAGAGTCATCGAGATGCACACTTGTATCACAAGTGTGCATATCAATATGATTCAAGTGTGTAGTTCAATAGCATATAAATATTTGTGTACTTGTGGAATATCACTGGAACAAACCATTTCTGTGTGTCACACAGAAACAATTGGCAATTAAATATATCCTCGTTACTTGTCACGACAAAAACTTGATCGCTTTCTGATGATTTTGTGCTCTGCTGCTTCTTCTTGAAGATGACACAGGCTCCATTTGATTTTCGTATATAGCAAATAAATGCGTCGGTTTAAGAGAGTATTCATTCATTAAATTTTCCTACGTAAAGTTCAGGACAAAAGTATACGGCCACCTCTTTCTCACTCGAGAACTCGCTCTGCGATTCGAATGAGCCACGCTATTTAGATATGTAATTGGCGCCACAAAGAACAACAGAGCTGTGTGCGCCACACAGCTTGAGCTGCAGCACAGCGTGAGCTCACATACAAATTGTGAGTTTCAGAGAGAGGACAAAACATACAGCCACCCGATCAGCATACAAAAATCAAGTACAATCGACTGGCTAGAAAATCATAGAGCGCGCTGCCGGTCGTCTTGGGTGCCATCACGCAATATCCAAGCATAGGTGCGGACTGCCGCTCACAGACGAAGAGATCGGCCGTATCCACGGGCTGCGTGAGTGCGGGGCGTCTGCGCGCGATATAGCGCGACGGCTTGGTCGGTCTCGTGACGCTGTGTCGCGCGTGCTGAATGGCACTGCGCGCAAAAAAATCACAAGGCCGTCCAGCGAAGCTGATCGAGAGAGAGACACGTCTCCTTGTGCGCACAGCAGCAACATGCAACCACACCGCCCCCAGCTGCAGCAAATACTCTCACTTCCGTGCCACGAGCGCACCGTGCGTCGTGTGCTTGCTCGGGTCGACTTCCTGTCGTACGAGAAGTTGCAGCAGACGCTTGCACTCACGGCAGCACACAAGCAAGCTCGTCTCGCATGGGCGAAAAAGCATGTGGTCAAATGGGACATTTGGGAGCGAATGATTTTCAGTGATGAAAAGAAGTTCAATCTCGACGGACCTGATGGCCACAAGAGCAACAGGCGCGACTTGTGTCGCCCTTCGCGAACCTACGTGAAGCGACAGATGGGTGGCGGGTCTTTGATGGTGTGGGGAGCTTTTAGCTCGTGTGGAAAGAGTGCGCTGGCGTTCCTACATGGACGACAGACATCTATCGAGTACATATACACACTGTCTGAGTATCTATTGCCTTTTGCTCACTTGCACTATGGGACTGAGCTCGTCTTCCAGCAAGACAATGCGCCCATTCACGTGAGTCGTGAGACTCACGCGTTCCTCGACGACATGGGTGTCAAGGTCGTGGGATGGCCTGCGCGCTTCCCAGACCTCAACCCAATCGAAAATCTGTGGGCAATTCTGTCTAGCAAGGTCTACGACAATGGTGCACAGTAAACCTCAGTCAGCGAGCTAGCAGTAGCAGTTGAGAGCGCCTGGCACTCCATCTCCAATGACATCTTTCGATCGCTTGTCGACTCGATGCCGCGCAGATGCATCGAGTTCATTGAGCGCCATAGTATTAAAACCAAGTATTGATGTTAAATATGCTTGATTTTTGTAAACTGATCGGGTGGCTGTATGTTTTGTCCTCTCTCTGAAACTCACAATTTGTATGTGAGCTCACGCTGTGCTGCAGCTCAAGCTGTGTGGCGCACACAGCTCTGTTGTTCTTTGTGGCGCCAATTACATATCTAAATAGCGTGGCTCATTCGAATCGCAGAGCGAGTTCTCGAGTGAGAAAGAGGTGGTCGTACACTTTTGTCCTGCACTTTACATTTGACTCAAACTCGGAAAAATAATCGTATAAATATACAGGCTGATTAAACTAGTAAAGTTGACATCGTTACTTGTTCAAGGTTGATACTAAAAACTCAACATATTACTGTTTATTTACACAATAGCATAGATACTATCTATTCACAGTTACTGAAGGCAATTTGAATACACTGACCACTTGTACACTGATACTGTCTGTAGTTAAGAAACAATAAGATCGTTTCGTGCTTGATCAAATAGATTTGTTTTGTTCTCTTCAGGCCACCAAGAACTTCGAAAGTGAAAAACAAAGGAATACACAAATGCTGATACTAATCTAGTGGATATAATTCGTCCCTGTCGCTCGTTTCTACGGTTCCGTCGACAAACGACCGTATGAAGTGTATACGAATCTACTACAGCACTTCATATTGATTTCGTTTGGCATCATTGAGTAATAACTATCAAAGATCAAGGTAAGTATAGGTTTCAAAATGATGCTGCCAATCTGCCAATTCTTCAAAATGATACTATGAGAGTTTGTTTTGTTAGTATCCAATCCATAGAGTGCGATCACGCTATGCTGGCAGATAAGATTACTTTGATACTTGCGACAGAAAATGATTGCTATGATTATTGCTCTAAAGTATTGTTTGTGAGATTGGAGCAATATCATTTCGATATAAGTTACCATTTTCAATACAGCACTTCAGTGAAAGCAAAATACTGTGCCACACAATAAAGTTTTGCGATTATTGAGTGTATATTGTATTGGGTGTGTGCAATATCTGCGTGTATTGTTGTTGTTTTTAGGCCTACATTTGTGTTGTGTCCTTTCGTGTACTCTCGCTTTCTTCACTATCGACAGATCGCATAACACATCACGATGAACCCGCTCGAGCGCATCCATGAGCAGCGTGCACAGCGATTGCTTGATGCGCTGCAGAGCGACTTGCGCGCGCAGATGCGCCTCGAGAGCAGCGAAGGCGGCGGCGGACGTCGGAGCGCCCAGGAGAACGCGCGCGTGCGCATGAAGAAGCGACTGCAGCGGCTCGCAGATCCGCACAATCGCGAGCGTGTGTGGAACCCCACTGTGCTGCCCGAGTATGATGGTCGCGCAGTGCAGAGTTTGCCCAAGACCCGAGCGTTCTGGGAGCACATCGACGACCTCGCGAGCTGGAGCAAAGCTGCACTCGATGCTGCATGTCAGCTCCTCGATCTCGATGACCCAAGTGGTGGCAGCAGTAGTGCTACAACTGGTGCCGGCAACAAGAAGATGGAGCTCGTGGCGCGCATCCAGGACTGGATCCACGAGCCAGAGCTGCGTGCAAAGCGCGAAGAGCACGCGCGCCTAAGCAAGCAGCGCGATGCGCTGCTAGGTGCGCCTCGAGCACATTCTATTGTGATCGAATGGCGCTCTTACAAGCGCACGAGACGACTGACAAGGTGTCATTGTGGTCGTGGCGTTGGCGTTGGCTGTAACCCGCAGCGTCGGGACGCGTGTTTGCATTCGGCAACAACTTCGGCGGCGAGCTCGGTCTTGGTCATCGCCAGAACTGCGAGCGTCCGACTGAGATCGAGAGCTTGCGCGGGTGTCGCATCACGACTGTCATCTCGGTACGTGCAACCAAAGAACGTGACTTGCTGCTTGACTCTCACTCGTGCCTGCAATGTGCTTTGGTATGTACGTTGTCAAGGGCTTTGATGCGAACTTTGCGTTCGCATTCGGCGCGGACGACCGCGTGTTTGCATGGGGCGGTGGCGGTCGAGCGCTCTTTGACGGCGCGCAGTCGCGAACACGTGCAAGTGAAGACGAACAGCACGATGACCATTGCTCATCTGTCGATACAGCCGCTTCTGCTCCAGTGAGTGCAAGTGCCAACACCGCACAAGCTACGAGTGCGTCAGCAAGAACAACAACAGCTTGCTTTCTGCTTCCACGCGACATCACTGCGCAGCTCCAGAGCGCGTCAGAGCACCAACAACAGCGTGTTCAGTTCACTCAGCTCGTGTGTGCACGCACTGATGGCCACATTGGGCTTGTGACCGACACCGGTCGCTGCTACATGTGGGGCAGAGGCGACTACGGCGAGCTTGGCGTCGATACCAAGCACGCATCTGTGGCAACTCCAGTCAACCACCCGAATCGCAGCGAGTCAATGTCTGCAAACGAGAAGAGCTGCGCGTCCGTGCGACGTCCTGTGCCTGTTGAGCACCTCCAACACCTCAAGATCAAGCACGTCAGTGTGGGGAACTGCCACTCGGCAGCCGTGACAACGAAAGGAGCGCTGTACACGTGGGGCGGCTGCTGGAGCGGACAGCTCGGACTCGGTGAGTCCAAGCGCGCGGGCGTCAAGGACAAGCGCCAGCAGCTCTTCTTTCCGTCGCCGACGCTCGTCGAAGCACTGCACACCAAGCACCATATCACGCGCGTGTCGTGCGGCGCTGTGCACACGGCTGCTGTCTCGAGCAATGGGCAGCTGTTCACGTTTGGCTGTGGCGACGGCGGACGTCTCGGGCTTGGCGCGAACGGCGGCGACTCGAATCATCCGCAGCTCGTGCAGGCGCTGGAGCGAGACATCGTGCTCGACGTGTGCTGCGCGAGCTGGCACTCGCTCTGTCTCGTGCGAGCGCTGACGCCGCAGCAAGTGAAGACTCGACGAGCAGCGAACGAGCGTGGCGCTGGTGTGCGACGCGAGTCCGAGTCAAGTATGGACACTGATGGACTCGCAGGTAGTGGATATGTCTACGCGTTTGGCAGTGGACTCCAAGGACAGGTTCGTGCTGCACCAGGACAAGAGGCGTTGCTCCTGCTGTCACTCCTGACTATGGACTGCGGCGATATGATCCTCAACAGCTTGGACTTGGGAAGCAAAAGATCGCAGCACTACCAAGTACGTTGCACTCCTTGGTATGACTTGGCGCTGATAGCATGCCGTAACGCGCTGTCTGCGCGCAGCTCGCGTGCCCGACTTGTTCCACCGCAAGGTCCTGTGCAAAGCGATCGCAGCGTCGTCGCACCACAGTCTCGCGCTCAGCTGCGACGGCGAGCTCTTTTCGTGGGGCCAGAACGCCTCGGGCTGTCTCGGTCGCAAGACACCAGACGGCGCGATGGATGCTGCTGACCCGGACGTCGTGCCGCGCACAGCGATGCCGCTCATGGACTTTGGCGTCGGTCCGATCATCTCGATCGCAGCCGGCGACCGGTTCACAGTCTTTGCGACGGGCCCGTGGGAGCCAAAGCAAGAGCAAGAGCGCGCGCACTTTGAGTTCCAAGAGAAGCTCAACCGGCACTCCAAGTTCCAGTCGTCGTGAGACTCGAGAGTGTGCGGTCATGATGTGCACCACATGGACAAGCGCCAGCATAATCAGCTCCACCGACTCGTTGTGTATATGCTGCAGTGTCGCCTCCAACGTCTTCAAGTCTCTTGAGACTCGTCTCGAGACGCGTCGCACTGGGTTGTCTCGAGACGCTCCACGCGACTCACCGCTCACTTCCGTACCTTGTGCTATAGCGTCAGTTCGAGATCTCTCGCCGACTGCTCACAACACTTTCGTCGTCAAGAGCGGCAATCCAGCTCGCCGACCTCCGACTACTCAACTTGCACGCCCCACCACTCTTTCAACCATGTCGGCGATCGATGCGGAAGCGCTCGCGAAGATCGCGGCCACGGGCTTTGCAGCCATGTTTGCCGGTGGCGCTGCCTACATCACGATCGTCCAGCACCCTGCTGTCGAGGCAACGGACGACATGGCGCTCCAGGTGTCGTTCTTCCACGAGATGTACCCGCGCGCAGCGCGCTGGCAAGCGTCGTCCGCTGTGGTAAGCGGCGCGAGCTCGCTCGCAGTGTACTACTTGCAGACGCACAAGTCGCCGCTGTGGCTCTACAGCGGCGCGCTCATCTTTGCGATCGTGCCGTACACGGTCGCGACGATGCTCCCGCTCAACAATAGACTCATGGACTCGAAAGCGAGCCTCGCACACGGCAAGATGTGGGTCAACGCGTCGCTTCGGCGCTGGATCAACCTGCACAACGTGCGCACTGCAGCGAGCGTCGTGGCGCTCACGGGAATGATCGTCGCGCTCGCGACACCGTCGCACAGCAGCAGCACCGCCATCTAGGTCGAGGACGTCATCTTTGCGCTTCTAGCTCGAGCGACACTCGTTGATGGCGAACCAAACGTAACAGAGTCAATGACCTGTCTTGGCTGGTTGTTCAGAGAATAGCACTGCATCACCGTGTTGGAGATAAGATCACCATAGTTAACTGTGCTCTGGTGCTGTGGATGCTCCCTCTTCACACGCACACACGGTCTCTCGAGTCCGCGTGTGTGTTGCTGGCGAGTACACAGGCGCGTAGTGGTGCACCGAGATCGCCGACGCCATGCGACTGCTTCGCCGAGCAATCCGGGCGTACGAGGCAACGCAGATCGAGCTCCAGAGCCAGTACTCACTCGAGCGACTCCGAGCGCTCGAGGTGTACTGCAGCACGACGAGCAACCTCCGTGTCGTCGCCGTGCTCGCCACGATGTTGCTGCCGTGTCTCGCTGCGATCACGCTCCTTGAGCTCATCCCGATGCCGCGCATCGACGCTGGACTGAGCCACAGCGCGCTCTTCTTCGTGCGCTCAGCGATCGTCGCGTTCGTGATCACTGCGACGATCCTCGACCAGTGTCGCCGCTTCGTCCCGAGCTTCCACATGACCGTGCCGACTGTTGTCGCCATGGCACTCGTGACAACGTGCGCCACTGCAGGCTGCGAAGTCGGACTCGCCTACCTCATTGCCTACCCGCTGCCGTTCACAATCATCATGAGCGTCCCCGCGCGCTTTGGCACGATCGGCGTGCTCCTTGGCGTGTGCTACAGCAACGTGCTCCGGCGATCGCACCAAGCGCGCCAGGAGCTCTACGTCTGTGCAATGGGACTCACAGCACAGGTGTCGCTCATCGTCATCTACCCGTTGTTCAACTTTGCGTTCCAGCGCGCACAGTCGTCGAGCGCGCAGACCGCGCTCACGCTCTTGCTCCCGACGATCAAGGTGTTTGCGAAAAACTGGATCGCACATGCGTACCGCGACATGGAGGACGTGCGCCTCGAGATGGTCGTGTTCAACAGCGAGATCTTCCACGCGCTCTACGTCGCAGTGTGCATGCAGACGTCGCGCACAATGTACACGATCGTGCTGATCATGGCGATGGACTTGACCCAGCTCATCGCGTCCATGCTTGACGTCCGCGGGTTGCTCCGCGGGATCGCTGCGCTACAGAGCATCCTTCGCTCCGAGCTCCCAGATCATATGATGGCGAGTGCAGTCGAGCCGCGCTTGGTCATGGAGCCCGCGCTGTTTATCGTTGACCATGACGCCGAGATCCAGCTCCACCCCGCGATGCTCGAGGCAGTGCGCAAGATCGAAGTCGTGGCGCAGCATAACGGCACAGTAAAGCTCAAGAGCAACGTCACGAGCAAGTCGGTGCGCGGCAAATCGCAAGCGCGAGTGTTCTCGGAGCCGAAGCAGCTCCCGCTGACTTTGAGCGCCATGGTCGCGACAGACCCAAGCTTTGCGCCATCATACGCTGCATCGACGTCGCTCAAAGTCGCAGCTGGCAAAGACACAATGACCACTATCAGCACGCCAGCCACGGCCGAGAAGGTCAAGTACGTGCAGCAGATCCTCGTACTGCTCCACGTGACCGAGTTCTTGCTCCTGATCCAGTTCATGGAAGTGCTGATCCCAGTCATCTACTGTGCGTGAGCGTGCAGCTTGTGCGCTCTCAGTTGTGTGCGGCCATACTTGCCACTCGGTGCTAACCTCACGCTTGCGTCGCGTCTCTGCTGTATGCACTGCGCTACAGGCGCGTACGTTGTCGCCGCGTTCTACCTGCCGAACCGCGACTTCTACACGCTCTTCCAAGGCATTGACACTGCAGACGTGCACGCCAACATCCGGACTGGCATGGTGTACGCGCTGCTCGAGCTCGCGTCGTTCTTGCTGTTCACACTCGTGCTCCGACGCAAGATCCGCGTGCGCGTGTTCCACCAGCTCGCGTTCGCGCTCGAGTCGCACTGGGTCCGCGTGCAGGCAAAGATCTTTGTCTGGGTGCTCTTTACGATCCAGCTCCCGCTCGAGCACTTTGGTACGACTGACACATTGTGTTGCTTTGAGTGTGGCCGCTCGAGTGTAGCTACGCTGGAGTGACTGACGACATGCTTGGCATTGTGACACTGCTGCTGTTGCTGTGCTGCTGCTGCTGGATGCACATGCAGGCGCCGACGCAACGTTCACGTTTGCGTGGATGAAGAAGACGTGAGTGAGAGAGTGAGTGAGTGCGTCGGCGCGTGTCGTTGCAAGTCGCTGACTCGAGCGAGACATCCATCTCGTCAAGTGCGGACGACAGACGCTCGTCGACTGCGAACGAACGGACGCGCGGGATCCCGCTGCTGAATGCGTGCACGCGAGCGAGATGCGCAGCGGTCAAGCAAGTTGCACTCCAGTCGTCGCTGCCGATCAAATCCTCTCGATCCAAGTCCGAGCTCCAGCGTTGCGGTGGTGGCGATGGCAGCGCGCACATGCGAGCACGCTGAAGCTGCGGATGGCACTGACGTCGCAATAAAACACAGAGGGCAGGAGAAGCTGGAGCGATGTTGGTGTAGCGGCGCCTGCTGAGCACGACCGTGACGACGACTGACTGCCTCACTCGCACAACTGCAGTTGCTGCAACACGAGTGACTTGCTGCAAGTTGCCGCATGACTGACTCTTGACACCGAACTGGCTAGCTCGCGCTGGTTCACTAGATTGTGAATGTTGGAGAGACATACAATACGCAAGTGTGTAGTGCGAAAGCGTCAGTCCCGACGGTGAGGTGTCCCACTCGTGAAGACGAACCAGCTGGTGAGCCGCAGATCCGTTCGAATGGCACAGAGCGAGGCATTTGAAGTTCCTCGAGCGTGTGTGTGTGCATGCACACTTGCTGGATGGCGCGATCGCCTCCCTCGGCGACACCGAGCGATCGGTATGTGCGCTTGTTGTGTCATTCGCTAGGAGCTGCAGCCTCTCGCTCGCTTGTCGACCGACTTGCTACACATTTCGTGGCAGCACGCCCTTCAACCGGCTCGCATGAGCAGCAAGATGGCATTGCCAGCAACAACAGCGAAGCGAGCGATGGTCGGTGTTGCCAGCTCCACGCCACTGCCATCTGCTTGCGGTCGTCTGCTGGTGGTGAGCGAGCGAGCGGTCAGAGAAAGGGGTCTGCGTGCGTCGTCCACCGTTCACAGCCGCTCGTCAAGACCGAAAGACAGAAGGTGACACAGAGAGCCTCACCGCGAACTGCTTCGGACGTTGCTGCTCTAGCGCATTCAACGCGGAGATGGGGCGAGAGGCGGCCCAAGCCAGTCACTCGCCGCGCTTCTCCTTCACATCAACGTGCAGTGTGTGTGTGCTCACGTTTGCGGGTCAGCGCCACGGTCTGATCCACGCACTCGCTTGCTCGCTCGGTCATTCTCCAACTGGCAGGCGCTCTGTCATTAGCAAGAACACGTCCACTACCACCGCTACTCTACGACAGCGCTCGCTCGTACATTCTTCAGCATGAAGATCTTCCGCTCGCTCGCGATCGCAGTCTTTGCGCTCGTCGTCGGCATGCCAGCGACAACCGACGCCGCGCGCAGCGTCTCGGCTGTCGTCGACATCATTGCGTACAACGATGTCTACGAGATGCTCCAAGACGACGTCAACGGACTCAAGCTCGGCGGTCCGTCGCGCGTGATTCCGATCGTGAAGGAGATGCGTGCGAAGAACCCAAACTCGCTCGTGATCTTTGCCGGTGACACGATGTCGCCATCGCTCTGGTCCTCGCAGTTCCACGGCATGCAGATGGTTGACGCGCACAACGCCATTGGTGTCGACTACGCGAGTCTCGGGAACCACGAGTTTGACTTTGGCATCGACGGCTTCCTGAACGTCTCGGCAGCGACGAACTTCCCGTGGCTCAATGCGAACTGCTACGAGCTCAGCACGGGATCGCTTCTGCGTGGCACGGCGCCGCGTGCGGTCAAGACGCTGAAAGACCCCAAGTTCGGCACGATCAAGATCGGTCTCTTTGGCGTCATGTACGACATGAAGGACTCGAGCAAGGGCTTGTACTGGAGCGACCCGATCGAAGCCGCGAAGGCGCAAGTGAAGATCCTCAAGGCGCAGAAGGTCGACTTCATCATTGCGCTCACGCACCAGGACTTGGCCGATGACAACCGCTTCGCGAACGAAGTGAAGGGCGTGAACCTCATCTACGGCGGCCACGATCACAGCTCGATGCTCCAGACGAACTTTGGCACGCCGTACCTCAAGGCGGACTTTGACTTCCGGTCGATCTGGTCGTCGCACCTCGAGTACTTTGCGCCAGCGGGTACGCTCGCTGCCTACACGCGCATGACGCACCGCGCAGTTCCGATCATCGAAGAGATGCCGACGGACGCGGGTCTCGACAAGGTCATTGCGGACTACGCCACGAAGATCGGGCTCTTGCACGCGCGCGTGATCGGGAAGCTCTGTGAAACGCTCGACGTCACGAACAAGCTCGTGCGCGCGAACGACGCTGCGGTCGGCGCGCTCTTCTCGGACGCGAGTCTGTCGTTCTACGGTCCAGGCAGCGCGGACGTTGCGCTCATGAACGGCGGTGGCATCCGCAGTGACACGACGTACCCGGCTGGCGACCTCACGATCGGCCAAGTCATTTCGTGGTCGCCGTTCGGCAACACGCTCATGGTGATTGAGACCGACGGCGCGTCGATGAAGAAGTACATCAAGAAGGAGACGCTCGCAAGCTGCGGCGCCGGCTTCACGAACCTCAACGGCTACTACGTCCACCCTGCGGGCATCAAGTACACGTTCAAGTGCACGGGTGCGAGCGCCGGTGACCTCACGAGCATCGAGTGGTTCAAGCACCCGACGCGCACGGGCCCAGTGCTCGACACGGACGTGTTCAAGCTCGCGCTGAGCAACTTTTTGTACACGACGGAGTTCCTCGCGACGCCGGGTGCGATCGTGAAGCGCGTGCTCGTGAGCGAAGCCGAGGCCGCGCGCATTGACACGGCGCTCGAGCAGTTTGTCAAGACGCTCCCAGACGCGAACGTGTGCTACAAGGTCGAAGGCCGCTCGCTCGTGTCGTTCTAAGTGCTTGGAAGTGCTGGATCGTGTCGTAGCAGCAGCAGCAGTAGGAGACGAAGAACGCGTCACTAGCAATCAAGCAAATGCACTTGCGAGACGCGCGCGGATGATAGCGCGCGTCTCGTTCTGTACTTTTGAGTCGTGTCCTGCGAGTTGTGCATGTTGATGGTCCAGTAGATCCATACGAGTGCACGTCGAGTGAGAGCCGTCTCGTAGCTCCTGGTCAACAAGTCCAAGGCATGCATCAAGCAGGTCGTGATGCAAGTCCTGGTGCTGGTCCGTGAACACTGTCGTGCTGGTCAAGGAAGCATGATATTACAGTTATCAACAGAATCTGTATTCTGTCTCGTAGACTACTGCTCGCAAGCAAAAGTCGCAGTGTGTCAATCAAGCGCATGCCCATGAACTCGCTTGGACTCGCGTACGGCTCTTCATCGGACGACGACGACGATGATGAGCGTGACAAACAGCAGCAGCAGACGCGTAGTGAAGCTCCATCGACTGTTGTAGCGTCCGCGACTGAAGCTACCACAACGGCAACTCCAAGTGCACGCAATGAAGACGACGAGCTCGAAGCGATGCTCGCACGCGCGGGCGTTCCACCCGAGCCAGTCGGTGTGTCTGCCGACGCAGCTGTGCAAGAGCGCATTCGCAAGTACATTGCCGCACAGCAGGAGCAGCACGGCGGCGCGCGCACTGAGAGCGGCGAGAGCAGCTTCCAAGCGAGTCTCCGCGCCAAGAAAGACGTGCGCAACCCGTACATTCTCCACAAAGTCGTTGCGCACTTTGGCATCGACGAGCTCCAGACGAACTTTGACCCGCGCGTGTTTGATCCGCATGCGCTGCCGCTGCACGAGTTCAGCGACGCACTCGCGCTCGCGCAGAAGAAACGGAGCGACGCGCGCGAGCAGATGCAGCTCCAGCACCACGCGCGGCAGCTGCAGTTCACGCATGGCGCTGGCTAGAGGTGCATCGGTGGTAGGACCGACGCATGGACGGAATCAACCGCGCGAGCGTATGTATCATCTTCTTGTCTGTGCTTGCTACCGTATTGTCTCACTACCGCTGATGGACACCATCGTAGGGCGGTCACGCCGTGCGCGTTTGTGACAGCGTCCCGTAGCTCGTTCCGCGCTCGTGGTCGCGCTCGAGCTGGTCGCGTGCCGCTAGCTTCGCTGCGAGCTCAGTCGCGAGTGCGTCGACTTGCTCTCGCAGACGCGCAAGCTCAGTGTCCATGCGCGCGAGCGTGTCATCGTACTCGCGCTTCGAGGCGCCCCACTTGACGCTCTTGGCTCGGTCGCGCACAAAAAGCACGCGCGTGAGCTCGTGGTCCGAGAGCTGCTTGCGCTTTGCGCGGAGCTGCGTCTCAAGGCTCAAGCACGTCGTGATTGCTTGACGGAGCTGCTCGCGCACTGCGCTCACGTTTGCGCAGTGCGAGCACGGGAGCGGGAGCGTATGGACGCGACAGTGCTGGACGACTACAGACGTGTCAATCGCGTGCAATGCGAGTGGGTGGGCGTAGCAGCAGCGACCGAGCGCTTGGATGTTGCGGCACACGCCCGTTGCGACAAACGACGGACAGAGAGTCACAGTATCTCCTTTGTTGTTGTCCTTTGCGTCGCCTCGACGAGGGTACAGACTCCGGACGCGCTCGAGACGATCAAAGAGCGCCTCCATGCTCACGTGCGCACACGGCGGGAGCAGCGTGCACTTGGTGCAGCGCCGCAGCGGCTCGTTCATCTCGAGGATCGAGAGTGCGAACGGCGGCGGCGCCTGTACGACAAACGCCTGTTGCTGTGATGACGATGTGGACGTGCGCTTGGCGCCTTTGCGTTTGCTCGATGGCGGCTGCAGCAGCGGCGATGACGGCGCGGATGGCTCTACTGCAGGACTCAGCTTGCGTGTGTTTGGTAGCGAGACAAAGTAGTGGCGCTGGAACACGCGGCGCAGCGCGTCCATGCTCGCGAGCAGCTTAAAGTCGTTGCGCTCGAGGAGGTCCTCGAGGCCGTCGCGCGTGAAGCCGATCTAGCAGTAGACGACGACGTTGTGTGAGCGCACGTGATGACGGCCGCTATCATCGAGGTATCCAATGGACTCAGAGCTCGCATCGCACAGACGTACGCGCTCTTGGGTACAGATGTGCAGGAGCTTTGTGCGCACGTCCATGGGCTTGAGCGAGTGCAAGTGGACGCGGAGCGATCGCTGCTTGATCTGCTCAGCGACTTTGCTCACGTCAGGACGGACGTGGAAGATGCAGAAGACGCCTTTGGCGTTTGCGTCTTGGAGCAGCGGCAGGACAAAGTGTTGCTGTGCACTCGGCGACACACTAGCAAGCGCCGTGCATCAGGACAGAGTGTGAGTGACTGAGATTGAGAGCACACGACCAGATGCAAAGCGCAAGCCGCACGCACGCTTCAAAGCGCTCGAGCACGAGGAACGCAGTCTTGGTCTTGCGCGGATCGACGCAACGGACAAAGTCCTCGATCTTCAGCAGCAAGTCCTTCTCGCTGATCAAGTGCACATGGTCCACGAGCGTCAGTGACGCCGATGCGTCTCATGAAACAGTGCCTTGTGCGTCCAAGAAGCCAAGTCGTTGCTCGTACCTGAAGTGCTTGGCGTTGACAGATCCAAACACACACGGCGGATCGAAGCCTGAAGCGAGCAGCGCGCGCTTGAGCAGCCCGATGAACGAGAGCTTGCCCGTGCACTCTGCACCCTAGATGCATGCCGTACGGTCTAGTTAGGTTAGCGATCATCCACTCGTGCAGTGCGATCGACTTGAAGGATAGCACGACGTACGCTGACGATGCAGTTTGTGAGTGGACTCAAGTTGCCGTGCTCGAGTTCCTGGAGCGTCTGGAGCGTTGATGTGTTCCCGAGGAACGTGTCGACTGTTGTCGGGACCATCCGCTTTGCCCTGCGTCAAGCAGGATGTGCACGCGAGACACAAGCGCAACAGTACATCGGATCGATGAGTTCCAGTTCTCGCAACTGTAGCCATCGTTGCGCTTCCTGTCGCAATGCTAAGCGCACCATTCGAGCGGCGAGTCGAGCTCCAGCGATGGCATGCGCGGCTTTGCCGGCGGTGGGAACGCATTGTAGACCACGTCGCAGTCGTCCCAGAAGCCGTACTGGACTTGCCACACCGGTGCGTCAGCGCTGTGATACCTTGTACTCGCTGCTGTGCTCGGAGTTGACGCTGCACTTGGGGTCACTGTGCTCGATCTCGGCGGCGGCGTCGCGCTCGGCGTAGTCGATCTCGAAGCACTTGGACGCATCAGAGCTGTCGTATCGCGGTCAAGCGCCTCGAGTGTCTGTTCGTCATTGTTGTTTCTTGACATTCGCATTTCGTCGTTTATCGTTTTAGACAACAACAGCTAAAAAATAAATAGCTCGCAATGTATCATTAATTGCGACAAAGCAAAAATATATTTATCCAAAATACTTTATCGACTCTCATAATATCTTCAGCATTTACTAAATAATATTTAGAAATGCTCAAGAAACATATTATGTTTTATGCTTCAAACAAATCACAAACTCGTTCCCTGTCAGAAAACAATAATTTTATAAAAAACCGTTGTAGCAATTGTAAATAATCCACATTTGCTGAAACTGTTTTTACTAAATGTGTGCCTTTAGCGAGTTTTGCTCATAAAGCATAAGCTACTGATTGTTACAAGCTCCTGAACTGTCAACCCCAATTGACATGCTTATCCAATGAGAATCCAGATCATCGACTGGTACCAGTGGTACTCCTCCACATAGCAACAATGAAGTCACGCGGTCGTACATGCGTGCACCCCAATGGTTGTCGTGCTGTCCGTCATTCGCGGCGCTCATACGACTACGCACACAAGCTCGCGGTCATCAACTACTTTAGCCGCGACGTGTTCAGAGCAGCGGAACAGCGACAACCCTTCCTCCGTCAGCCGAAGACGGACTAATGCAGTGAATAGCCGATCTCCGGAAAGAAGGCGTCCTCGTCTTATCGCGAATGCTCGAGCTTAGAGCAAAGACGGTCGCACTAGACTGTGGCGTGCCGGACTGAGCGTTCTCAGCTACATGGCACTGGCTGACTTGCTTCATGAAGCGCCACAGCCTCGAATTGCGATGCAAGACCTAAGAAGGACAACTAACACCAAGCGAGGCCGACACGATCGAGCAAGACTTCTGGCGCCTGGTCGCTATTCCCATCAAACGAGTCTACAACGCCGATCTGACCGGCGTCCTCTTCGAGTACCTCCCGCGCCGAGTCATCCACAGCACCGGCGACCACACTGTCTATGTAACAGGGCACACAAGCTATGGTTATTATCGTAATAACATAGCTTTGCGGAATTACTATTCACGCACCTTCTTTAAGACCGGCCATTCTGGCGGTTGTTCTGATTGGTAGATATCTTAGAATATTAGCCAATCAGTGAACTTGGACTCTCAGATCCAACCACATTTTAGTTGACTTAGCTTTAGTATTGCATACTTAGACTTAGTAGCTCACACCAAAGGGTGGAGCCCGCACATCCAACTAAAATGAACACTTGCGATTTAGACCAACTCAACCGTTGTGTTTATTATCTTCGTCTTAGTGACTGGAATCCTTGCTGAAGGTGTTCACACACGCTTCCTCGCAAAGGTGCTACGTAACTCGGGCACGTCCGGTTACAAAATCTAATGAATACTACATATTCTCAGCATTTTGACACGCCAAATTTGGCGTGACCGCGCTATATCGACCACAGTTTGGCGCGAACCCGCCAAATACAGCGTGGCAATTTGGCGATTTTGGATTCGGTGCGATTGGTGCAAATGGTATATTTCCACGCCAAATTTTAATTTCCGCTAAAGCTGTGTACAGCGGTGTTTAGCGCTACCGGTGGGGATGGTCTTAGTGGATAGTACCTTTAAACTTATTTCATATAGACACGTATTTTTATGCATATCAACTGTTTATAAGTATTTTTTTGTCAAAAGTCACGGTTTTCGCTTGCTGCCCTGGGGAATGAATGCATTCGTATGTGCAAGAATCAATAGCGACCAAGTGGGACCAAGATGACGAATGTGTTCCACGTAAAGTTTTGTGTCGGTCGCTGATCGTCAAAACGAATGCGCCTTGGTGATACGACAATAATACAAACATAGTCGCAGAGACGACTTCGCAGTGGCACGACTTGACGCAACCACGATCGAGAATGGGCGTCTTACCAAGATACTCTCCGTGATTGAAAGCGTGAGTGATTTCTATTTGGCCGGGTGCGGTATTTGTGAATACCTTTTTTCACATCTGATCCTACAAAAAGAAGAAGAAGCCACCACATTGTTGTCCACACCCCGGACCTTGGTCGCGTTGTGGAATATAATACTATATACACTCGTTCGCCATTTGCCTTCGTCGTGATATATCTGCAGTACCAGGTGACTCTGTTGAGGGGAAATGTCGTATGAAAGCGCAACATGATGAAGGCGTTGATGTTGTCGCGCGATGCAGTTATTGTCTTAAGCCTAAAGTATTCCGCATCGTTAGCTCCAGTTCAGGTTCTTGCTCGTGCACGGGAAAACACAAGTCGATCTCAAGGAGTTCATTGACAACATCGTCACTCTTACGTTGAAGGAGACGCGAAATACTCGCTGCAGAATATGTAAGAGGTGGTGTGGGAAGACCTTCAAAGTAAGATGTCAGCAAACATCATTGCAACGCTCTGGGGTAAGCTATTCACAGTCAAACTGGTATGTATACTATATGTGCTTGCCAAATTCATTACTTTCAAGACTATTCGTGTGTGTCCCAAGTGCGAGTTGTACCAGATATAGTAACAGATAATATGCAAGGGATTTGGCGCTTTGCTATCGAGCTCGTATTGCAACTGAAAGAGGTCAATCACGTCGTGTATGTCGATGAGCCAAACCTCAATACGTACCCTAACGTGCAGGCCTCGGACGAGCAGAGGACAAGCTGTGCTCGCCGTATTTTTCAGGAACCGAATAAACCTCGAGCCGAATAAACCTCAAGAGCACAGCTCTGAGTTCGCATTTAATAAAGGACGAGAATCGCACTTTGAAGGAGGGAATCTAGAAGAATTTCAAGAGCAGCTCGTTTTTACAAGCTGTGATTGGGTGAAATAAAAGCAGGCGATGATTAGTCAAAACCTTAAGTTCGCACTGAAGATCTGTGAACTCATAGCTCATTTGACCTTGACGACCAACATGGACGAAGCACGAAAGCGCAGGCGAATGCTCGTTGAGAACTCACAGGGTGAGCTCACAAGCGTCTACGACGAGACCGCGATGGTTGATCTTCCTCACATGAGCCGGCTAGTGCAGGTACGAGGCCGAATAGCAAGCGCAATCGGTCGCCTCCATCAGAGAGTCCAGCAGCTTATGGCATCGATAGCAACCGTAGATCAGGATGTTGAAGGCGTGCTCGTGAGCGCCGAGGAGGCCGCACGCACCGCCGCCGCAGACGCCGTCCAGCAGCACAGTCAAGAAGTGGTGGCGCGCGTCGACCGCCGCGTACAAGGCATGCTCGTGATCTCTCGAGCAGGGGAGAATTCAAAGCCGCGACGAGGTTGGTACTTCGCAATGGCGTTGCTGACTGCGGACGACATCGTCATGGGTGCTGCTCTGGTGGAGCTTGTTGTCCTGGTGATTAAGGAATGGGCTCGCTTGCCGCAGATCTAAGATCGCGATGAATTTCCCCGAAATACAGCCAATCAGCGTGTTCATTCGAGAGCTCAGTAAGTTTGCGATCTTGACGAGTAGCTCACCGAACCGCACTTACGACTCGTTGTGTTCACCGTCTTTTGCAACGAATCTTGTAGCTGGGGTTTCAGTGCTCGCGAAAATTACGCGAGCTAAAAACTTCGGTAATATAAGCTTGCTGAGATCGATGCTCGTCTGAGGTGTGGCAAGTTTACAACATTCGTACTACCAACACTGAAATAACACATTTCCAAGTACAGTGTGCTATCTCGGCCGAGATCAGTGTCGGTCATTACACTTCGTAACTCGAGGGGCTGTGGCATGGTCGCGAATGTCTCCTTCAACAAGTGAGTGTACAAGTTGGTGAAGATCAAGCTGTACATAACCGATGTCAGGGTCTTCGACTCACAGTTCGCGTTTTGCAGGAAAACAACGACGGTGATGCCGCAACTATATCGGTCAACGCTCAGAGCAAGCAGCGGCAGTGCAATGGCGCAGTTCGACGCCGGTGACTTCGTGTTGTGCGACTTTTAGCAGCACTCGTGCGACAAGCTGCATGTCAAGTAGTGCAAACTGGCGCAAGTGACGGGTACCGCGTCCAATTGAATCGTCGAGATCTAAGACATGATTATTGACGAGCGTCGAGAGATGCACGCGAGCCACATGACGTTCTACACGGACAGCTCGCTCGAGGTCACCGACGAGCTTCTCTTGTAAGTTGATATAGCATGAGGGTCGCGTCGTAGCGGCTCTGCTCGAGGCGCACTTCATCTCGCGCGAGAAACAACACGAGATCAAGGTGCACTGGCGCGGTCTCTCGCCTGACAAAGACTCTTGGGATTCTGCGGAAACAATTCTGCTCGACTTTCCAGTGATTTTGGTCGATCACAATAGAGTCAACCCGTCAAAACTATGAGCAATGCGCTCCACCTGGTTTAGCACCGAGACACTCGCACCACAAGGTGAAAGGAGCTAGGTGAAAGGAGCTCGCCACACAAAGTTTATCTTTTGTGTCTGTTCAAGATCCGATATTTCAAATGTGACGGATTTGAATTCTAAAAATAAACATGTCCAATTATAACATTTTGCAGCATACTCATATCAAGATATCGGAATCTCCGCCGATATTATTTTCAATTTTCAAGATTTCAAGATTCATGTATCCATCCTAAATCGGAACGCCATTCTCTTTTCAAGTCAACCGCAACGCTTCGCGCGCGTCATTGACGAGCTCGTCAAGCTGTCTGTGCCGAACGTGCGCCAACTCGCCACGCATGCTGGTGGTCCAGTCACGATTTGGCTCGGCGCCACACACTCCTCGCGCTCTCAGCTTCCCGCTTGACCGAGCGCTCACTCACCAACACACACGGTCGCTCGAAGCAGTCGCGATGCCCGCGACAAAGAACTATGGATCGATTCCGACGCCCGATCGGCGCGCTGTGACTTACAGCATCGATGCGAGCGAGCTCGAAGGCCAAGCATTCAGCCGCACGAACGTCCAGCACTCGACGCGCCGCATGCTCGTGACCGTGCTGCTCACTGGGACGCTTGTGCTTCTCGCAGCGGGATACCTCGCATCGTCATCCGCGTCGTCGCTCCTCAGCTCGACGAGCAACCACGCAGCGGATGCGCCGTCAGACCAACTTCCAGCATCAGCACCTGGCGGCAGCGCGCCGCCAGTTCAAGTGCACGTCGCACTCGCAGACTTGGAGCGGTTGACTAGCAGCACGTCGCAACAACGTCTCGGCATCACCGTATCGTGGGCTACGAGCGCGCAGACGCGCACTTCGAGCGTCCGCTTCGGCTCGAGGCCCAGCAACCTCACGACCACCGTCCTCGCGCCGACGTTGAGCAAGCAGTACCAGTTCTGCGAGTACACGTCGCCGTGGTTCCACCACGTCGTTGTCCCTGCGAGTCAGCTCGAGCCGTCGTCGACTTACTACTGTACGTTGTTGGCTTTGTCTCTCCGCCTTCTCTTGCTGCTGGACGAGACTAACCTGGCTCTGTGTCATGCATGAACAGACCAATGCGGCGACGACGAAGGCGGTTGGAGCGACGTCGCTTCGTTCCGCACGCCCGTCGCGATTGGGAGCATGACGCCCGTCACGATCGGTGTGATCGGAGACCTCGGGTACGTCCTGCGTCGTCCTTGCAGTGCTCTGTTCATGCGAGTCGAGCCTCACCTTCCTGTCGGTGCACGCTCACTGTGTGCCTGCTCCAGCCAAACGATGTACTCGAAGCAGACGCTGCGTCATCTCGCTACCCAGAGCGACCTCAGTGCGATCGTCCACGCAGGTACGCACTCGAGAACGACGCGGCTTTGGCTCGCGACATGGCGCACTCACATTAACAAACGCTCGCTCTCGCAGGCGATCTCTCGTACGCCGACAGCGACCAAGCGCGATGGGACAGCTGGGAGACGCTTGTGCAGCCACTCGCGTCGACGATGCCGTGGATGGTCTCGGCTGGGAACCACGAGAAGGAGTGGCCGTGCCAGAAGAGCGTCGACCCGTTCGTGGCGTACCAGACGCGCTTCCGCATGCCGTTCGACCCATCGGATGCGCTGCAGCAAGGCAATCTGTACTTTGCGTTCCGCCTCGGCATGGTCCACGTCGTCGTCGTGACGCCGTACGTGGCGTTCGACGCAGCGTCGGACCAGTACAAGTGGCTCGAGCAGGAGCTGTCGACGCGGGTGGACCGGAGTGTCACGCCGTGGGTCTGCGTGCTCATGCACGGGCCGTGGTACAACAGCAATACGGCGCACCAGGGCATGGAGGAGCACGTGATCATGAAGCGCGCGATGGAGCACGTGCTGTTTGCGCACCAAGTCGACCTCGTGCTCGCAGGCCACGTCCACGCATACGAGCGGAGCTACCCTGTATACAACGAGCGCGTGCGCAAAGACGGCATCATCTACGTCGTGCTCGGCGGCGGCGGGAACCGCGAAGGTCTCGCGTCGACGTTCATTGAGCCGCAGCCAGCGTGGTCGGCGTTTCGTCAGGCGCACTACGGCTTTGGGCTCTTCCGCGCCGTGAACGCCACGCACGGCGTGATCGAGTCGTACGAGAACCGCGAGCACGGCAACGCGAGCCTCCAGGACAGCGCGTGGGTCACGACGACAAAGCACCGCATCGCACACGACTTGACCGATGACGCTGCCAAGTAGTAGCAAGAGCGTTGGACGACGCTAGCGTCTATTGAACCACTCGACCTACTCTCACGCTCTGTCGTCCGTATCCCCACACTGGTGCCTTGTACTGTTGCTGTCGGTGGATCGCCGAGAGCTCCGGGTGCGATGTCTTCCATGGCTGTGAGTCACTAACGATGGTCGCACGCCGAACGCGCGCGTGGCGCTACAATGTCAAGCGCAATCACAGCGCCTTACTGTCGACAAACACGACCTCAGACCGACTGTCTGCTTGCACGCACACGCTCGCGTTCGGGAACGACTTGGCGTACTTCTCGAGCGCAAAGTCGATGCGCGACGCCTCGGCTTCGCTCACGACGACACGGTCGACAACTACGCCGGGCGTCACGAGGAACTCGGACGTGTACAGGAAGTTGCTCAGCGCGAGCTTGAGCTTGTCCGAGTCGAGGAGTGGTCCCGAGCGCGTCGGGTGCTTGAACCACTCGACGTTCGTGAGCTCGCCGACGTTCTTGCCCGTGCACGCGAACGTGTACTTGAAGCCTGCTGGGTGAACGTAGAGTCCGTTCGAGATCGTTGTCTTGTCACCGCAGCTCGCGAGCATCTCGCGCGTGACGAACTTCTTGAGCGACGCGCCGTCAGTCTCGATCACCACGAGCGTGTTCCCGAACGGCGACCACGCGATCACTTGACCCATTGTCACGGGACCAGCAGGCAAGATCGTGTCCGTGCGAATGCCGCCACCGTTGTTCACCGCGACGTCGGCGCTGCCTGGACCGTACAGCGCCAAGCACGCGTCCGAGAAGATCGCGCCGATCGCCGCGTCTTTGCCGCGCACGACGCTCTTGCGCAAGTCCAGCGGCTCGCACAGACTCCCGATCTCGCGCTTCGTCAGCGCACTGACCTTCGTCGCGTAGTCTGCGATCACGCTCTCCATGTCCGCGTCTGTCGGCAGCGCCTCGACGATCGGGATCGCACGGTACATCATGACAGTCGACGACGGAGTCGAGCCTACTGCTGCGTAGTACTCGAGGCGGGTCGACCAGATCGATCGGAAGTCAAAGTCCGCCTTGAGGTACGGCGTGCCAAACGACGTCTGCAGCATCGAGTCGTGGTCGTGGCCGCCGTAGATGACATCGACACCGGCGATCTCTTTCGAGAACCGGTTGTCGTCTTCATAGTCCTGGTGCGTGAGTGCGATGATCAGGTCGACGTTTTGCGTCTTGAGCAGTCGTACTTGTTCCTTTGCGGCCTCAAACGGGTCGCTCCAGTACAAGCCCTTGCTCGCGTCCTTCATGTCGTACATGACGCCAAAGAGACCAATCTTGACGTTCCCAAACCTTCTGCTCTTGAACGTCTTGACTGCGTTCGGGACCGTGCCGCGGAGCAAGCGCTTCGTGCGCAGCTCGTAGCAGTTCGCATTGAGCCAGAGGAACTTGGACGCGCGCGAGACATTGAGAAACGCCTCGATGCCAAAGTCAAACTCGTGATTCCCGAGACTCGCAAAGTCGACGCCGATCGCGTTGTGCGCGTCAACCATCTGCATGCCGTGGAACTGCGAGGACCAGAGCGATGGCGACATCGTGTCACCGGCAAAGATCACGAGCGAGTTTGGGTTCTTCGCACGCATCTCCTTCACGATCGGGATCACGCGCGACGGACCGCCGAGCTTGAGTCCGTTCACGTCGTCTTGGAGCATCTCGTACACATCGTTGTACGCAATGATGTCGACGATAGCCGAGACGCTGCGCGCGGCGTCAGTTGTCGCTGGCATGCCGACGACGAGCACAAAGACTGCGATCGCGAGCGAGCGGAAGAGCTTCATGCTGGTGATACGGTGAGGCGTGTTGCTACTGGAGCGTGGTTGGTGTGTGAGTGCTCTGGTTCGGAGCGCGCTTCTCGAGTGTGCACGACGGAGCAGAGTTCGCAATGACTGGTCGACGCTCGACGGCTGCAAGCGTCAAGTGGTTTCGCTCCAACGAGTGCTCATGGGCGACGGATCAGTCTCTTGACGACGAAGGGAGCAAGCGAGCTCTGTTGGTGATGGAGGCCGAAGCTCAAAGCAATGGATGCATTCAAGACGTGGGTGTACTCCTGACGGAGTTGTCGTACGAGATCGAGCGACTACGCTTGTCTAGAACTTCACGAGCGAGCGACCGTCGGGCTTGACGCACACGTTTGCGTTCGGGAACGACTTGATGTACTGCTCAAGCGCCGTGTCGATGCGTCCAGCCTCGGCCTCGCTCACGACCACGCGCTTCACGACCGCGCCTGGCGTGAGCAAGAACTCGGTGTTGTAAAGGAAGTTGCTCAGCGCGAGCTTGAACACGTCCGTGTCGAGCACGGGGCCCGTGCGCGTCGGGTGCTTGAACCACTCGATGCTCGTGATCGAGCCGACGCCCTTTGCAGTGCACACAAAGGTGTACTTGACGCCGCCAGGCTGCACGTAGTAGCCGTTCGAGATCACGAGGTTGTCGCCGCAGCTCGCGAGCATCTCGCGCGTGATGTACTTCTTGAGCGACGCGCCGTCGGTCTCGATCACCATGAGCGTGTTCCCGAACGGCGACCATGCGATCACTTGGCCGATCGTGAGGTCGCCAGCCGGGTACTTCTTGTCTGTGCGGATTGACCCGCCGTTGTTCACCGCGACGTCTGCGCTGCCTGGACCGTAGAACGACAGGCACGCGTCCGAGAAGATCGCTCCGGCTGCTGCGTCGCCCATGCGCACGACACTGCTGCGCAAGTCGAGCTCTTCACACAGACTGCCGATCACACGCGCGTGGATCAAGCCGATCTTCGTGGCGTAGTCTGCGATGACCTTGTCGAGCGCTTTGTCGGACGGCATCTCTTCGACGATCGGGATCGAGTGGTGCGTCATGCGCGTCGTCGCTGCGAGCGTCCCTGCTGGCGCAAAGTACTCGATGTGCGACGACCAGACCGACCGAAAGTCAAAGTCCGCCTTGAGGTACGGCGTGCCGTAGTTCGTCTGGAGCATCGACGTGTGGTCGTGGCCGCCGAGGATGAGGTTCACGCCTGTGACTTCCTTCGAGAACCGGTTGTCGTCCGTGAGCGTCTGGTGCGTCAGTGCGATGATCAGATCGACCTTCTGCGCCTTGAGGAGCTTCACTTGCTCTTTCGCCGCCTCGAGCGGGTCGCTCCAGTACAAGCCCTTGCTCGAGTCCTTCATGTCGTACATGACACCAAAGATGCCAATCTTGATCTTGCCGTAGTGTTTGTCGTCGAACGACTTGATGGCGTTTGGCTGTGTGCCGCGGAGCAACGCCTTTGTGCTGTTCTCAAAGCAGTTGGCGTTGAGCCATGGGAACGTCGACGCCTTGGACACGTTCAGGAAGCCCTCGATGCCGTAGTCGAACTCGTGGTTCCCGAGACTTGCAAAGTCGACGCCGATCGCGTTGTGCGCGTCGACCATCTGCATGCCGTGGAACTGCGAGGACCAGAGCGATGGCGACATCGTGTCGCCAGCGAAGAGCACGAGCGAGTTCGGGTTGTGGCACCGCATCTCCTTGGCAAGTTTCACGACGCGCGATGGACCGCCGAGCTTGAGTCCGTTCACGTCGTCTTGGAGCAGCTCGTAGACATCTGCAAACGAGAGGATGTCGAGCGTTGCCGTGCGCTCGCGTGGGGCGACAGGGTCAGCAGCCATAGCAAGGCTGCGATGAAGCTCGCGCAAGTCCGCGGTCTCGCCAGACAAAGCACGGTCGTGAGTTCCAGTGGCGATGTCGTTCGTAGCCGTGGTCGCTGTTGGCAGGGCAAGTGCGAGTGCTGCGCCGAGCAGCAGCACGATCGACCGAGGCACTCCGTGCATCTTGTTGCGGACTGGTAGCTAGCTGGCTGTTTGGTTGAGCGACTGGGTGGCTGGTGTTGCAGTGCGCCTTGCGATGCAAAAGCGGCAATGACTCGAACCGGGACTCGCGCGATCGGTCTGCTAGTCACATGGGAGGAGGTGCCGCTCGTGTGTGTTGACTTGGGATGCGTGGTAGTGTACTAGGCGCTGCTTGAGTTACATGAGTCAAGTGGTGCGCCAGGGTTCACAGCAAGTAGTTCGAGTCAGAGGTTGGACCTCTATCGTCGACTTGAAGATCCGAGGATCCGAGGCGTTCATACGATCTCAAGATCGTGTGCATCACCAGTACTGATACGTACGTCGACCACTTGATCGATCGACTGGTCTTCGTCTCAGAACGAGGTCAGTTAGCTGAAGGATGCATAGAAGTCCATGATCCGGGGTGCTGGAACGACGTCTTGACTTAATGCCTCGGGTCGGAAGAACACACGTAGAGGTCTCTAGCGCGACACACGCCAGAGTGTACTCGTTGGGAGTTTGGATGCCCTCGAATCGTCATCAAGGAGCTGAGATCGCCAGAGCGGAGAACGCGCCGAGCGTGTCGTGGCTGAGTTGACGCGCGGACGTCCATGGATCGCCAAGTCCATGGACGTCATGGCGCCAGGTTGCGTACAACTTGCGCTTGACTCACTTCAACGCCGCGCTGCACGAGCGACGACGACTTAGGTGGTGACATGAGAGACAAGTCTTCAGTGATGACTATCTAGAGGGCACAGCGAGCGAGCGAGCGCACATTCACAATCGCGTGAGTGGCAGACGCACTCGCGTCAAACTCGTCTTGGACAACCGAATGAGTCACAATCGAGGCCGTAGTGGGCTGGAGAGCGAGTGTAGTTCGGGCCAGTCAGTCAGGTGCTCACGCTCGCATTGACCTTGAGTCCGTCACTATCGAGCTTTGTTAGACGCCGGCAAGTATAAACAGCGAGGTCGGTTTGGACGACGACGAACATCAACGAGCTCTCCATGACGAGCGTGATGCGCTCGACCCAAGAGGAAGACTGCAGCGCTCGACGCTGCAGAGTACACCATGATTAAGTGCGGCTGCTTCACCCACTCGCAGCGCAGTCGCGACTGGCGCCGCTTGCGAGCGTGCGCTTCGCTTTCGGCGGTGATGAATGCAGCGCCGCCGCTCCACACAGCGCGCGAGAGCACGTCGGTGCGCTGCCTCACGTCGTCAGCATCGTCAGCAGCTTCCTGGATGTGGCGCATCCGCGCCTCTGGAGTCTGCCGCGCGCGTGCGAGAAGAACCTGTTGTACCTCGCGCAGCGCCTTGGCGCGCGGCTGCTGCAGCAGGTCGAGGCAACTGATGTCGATGGTAACATCGGCGCAAGCGCCACTACCACCACCAACAGCACAGCAACACCAATCGGCTTGGACCCGCACTTTTGGGCGTGGCAGTGCAGCAAAGCACTCGTGTTTGCGATCCAGCACGCCAACATCGACATGGTCGCGTGGCTCCACGACTACTGCCCGCGCGTGCTGCCGTTCGCCGCGACGGTCGAAGCCGCGCGTCAAGGCAACATCCGTCTGTTGGTGTGGCTCGACCGTCGCCATCCAAACGCGCCATGGACATTGGAGATGATGAACGCTGCGGCATCGACCGGTCAACTCGCAATGCTCAAGTGGCTCAACGCGCACCCAAAGCGCGTTGGCTGCTCAGGGCTGATGATCCCGTCTGCGATTCGGGGCGGGCACCTCAGGGTCATCAAGTGGCTCGACCGCCAGTTTCGCATGGAGATCAACGGCATCGAGGAGGAAGCGCTCGAGGCCCTCGCGAACGGACACATGGAGGTCTACAAGTACTTGATAGGGCAGTTCCCTGAGGCCGTCACGAGCAACAGCGCGTGGCTCGTTGCGCAGTCAGGTGACCTCGAGCTCGTCCAGCAGATCTAATACGCAGTGCCTGCATACGAAGACTCAAGCACTCCTGCTACGCTCGTTGAAGGCGCGATACACGGTGGGCACATGCACATTGTGCAGTGGCTCCACGAGCACCATCGCGAAGGCTACACGAAAAGCGCAATGGACTGGGCAGCAGCGACAGGGCGGCTCGATATTGTTCAGTGGCTCCACGAGAACAGAACGGAAGGGCGCACGACGGCCGCGATGGACAGCGCAGCCGAGCGTGGGCGCCTCGATATCGTCCAGTGGCTCCATGAACACCGATCTGAAGGCTGCTCGACGGCTGCGATGGACAACGCTGCGGCTGAAGGGCATCTCCACCTCCTCAAGTGGCTCCACGAGACCAGAGCGGAAGGCTGTACGATCTGGGCGATGAACCGCGCTGCGGGGAACGGACACCTCGAGATCATCGAGTGGCTCCACGAGAACCGCACAGAAGGCTGCGACCACACGGCGATGGACGACGCTGCATCAAATGGACACCTCCATGTCGTCCAGCGGCTGCAGACGCATCGTACAGAAGGCAATCGAGCGAGTGCCATGCGACTCGCAGCTGAGCACGGGCACTTTGACGTCTTGCTCTTTCTGCACGCGCGCCGAGGCGAGCGCGTGGAGCGCATCCGATGGCCGATTGTGCTGCTCAATCACTTGGAGATCGCGCAATGGCTCTACTGCAAGTACCCAGGCACGTTTGATCTCGACAGGTTGCGATCGGAAGCTTCGGGGTTCGCACCGGTCGTGGACTACGCGATGCGAGCGTACGTGCGTACGTGCGCGAGTTTCAACGCGAGCCTTGAGCTGCAGCAATCCCAAACGAGCGGAACGATCTCGACTCGCTAGAAGGTGTAGGTAGTCGTGCTCGAGGCATCCTCCGCGATCGATCAAAGACGATCTCTGCTTCTTAGAAGTATCTCAACTTGCCGCTTGTTAGCAATACAGTCATGTCAGCCATTCAGTCGGTCAGTATGCTGAACGAAGCACGAGCCAAGTGCATGGAGGCAAGGCGGTGTTACTGGTCGTGTAAGTAATTTAGATAGAGTACAAGTCTATCGAAGAAATAGATTTGACTTGATAGATTATTCAGCGAATATGATGTGAATTACAAGTGATATATGCGATTTTGATATAACTTGAGTCTATTAAGCTAACAGATCTGAGTTTGTCAACAAATACTGCAAATATAGAAAGTACTCTGCCCAGTATCGCAAATAGGTGGTGCGATCGCGAGGGTCCACACACCACAAGCACATCGCAAGAAGCGCTCGATCAAGCAGCAGCAGCACCGACCGCGCCACACTCGCACCTTTCGCGTCACCCCACCCCACGCGACCATATATCTGCACCTGCACGCACACGTAAGAGATCGAACGAGGAAGAACCATGCCGACGGTCGGAGTGAAGCGCGACGAGCTCTTCGCGGCCATGCAGCAGACGTTCACGGACGAGGAGTTCGACCACCTCTGCTTTGAGTTTGGCATCGAGCTCGATGACATCACGAGCGAGAAGCAGCTCAAGCAGCGCGAGCAGGGCAAGAGCAACAAGGCGCACGATGACGTCTCGGACGCCGTGCTCTACAAGATCGACGTGCCTGCGAACCGCTACGACCTGCTCTGCGTCGAGGGCATTGCGCGCGCGCTCCGCGTGTTCCTGCAAAAGGAGCGCCCGCCAGTCTACAAGCTCGTGCCGCGCGCTGAGGGACCGCACCAGATGATTGTCAAGCCCAACACGAAGGTACGGCGCGTGTTATGTGTGTATGGGCGTGTATGCGCGTATGGGGAAGGAAGCGAGAGCGCTCAAGGCTCCAGTCCGTTTGCAGCCTCTTGCACAGAAGGACTGACATTCGGACGCTCGTGCCGCTCTTCCTCTGCAGCTCATTCGTCCGTTCGTGGTCTCGGCGATCCTGCGCAACGTGCGCTTCACGCAAGAGCGCTACGACAGGTGCGCTCGATGCGACTCTATCCGTCCATTGCCAATGCGCAGTGACGCATGCTCACTCTTATCGGGATTTGCCACACGTACACAGCTTCATTGACCTGCAGGACAAGCTCCACCAGAACATTTGCCGTCGCCGCACGCTCGTTGCGATCGGCACGCACGACCTTGACACGGTCGAAGGGCCATTTACGTACAACGTACGTACCGCACTGCTTATTTACGGGAAAAACCCATTCCATCGTCCACTGTCGACTAAAACTCACATTGTATGTATGTAACAACCCAGGCGCTGCCACCGACCGAGATCTCGTTCACGCCGCTGAGCCAGACGAAGGAGTTCAACGCGAAGGAGCTCCTGGACTTCTACCGCACGAACGTCGACGTGAAGCACATCAAGCCGTACACCGACATCATCTACGACTCGCCGGTGTACCCAGTGATCACGGACAAGAACGGCGTCGTGCTGTCACTCCCACCGATCATCAACGGCGAGCACTCAAAGATCTCGCTCGCGACCAAGAACGTCTTGATCGAGTGCACGGCGACGGACATCACGAAGGCCAAGATCGTGCTCAACACGATGATCGCAATGTTCTCCGAGTACTGCGCCGCGCCGTTCACAGTCGAGCCAGTCAACATTGTGTACGAAGAGCCGGACGCCGGTGTGCACGTGAGCGAAGCGACGCCCGACATGCGCAACCGCACGGTCGAAGCGAACGTCAAGGACATCTACTCGATGCTCTTTGGCAAGCACGAGCCGATCAACTTGGACGTCAAGCGCATGTGCGAGCTCTGCGACAAGATGCAGCTGTCTGCGACCGTCTCGCCGGACCAGCAGCGCATCGTCGTCCAAGTGCCGCCGACGCGCTCGGACATTCTCCACGCAGTCGACGTGATCGAAGACGTCGGCATCGCCTACGGCTTCAACAACATCCCGCGCACGATCCCGTCGACGCAGACGATCGGCCAGGCCCAGCCGCTCAACAAGCTCGGGGACCACTTGCGCGACGAGATCAGCCGCGCCGGGTACATTGAGCTCCTCACGCACGGTCTGTGCTCGCACGACGAGAACTTTGCGTTCCTGAACCGCAAAGACGCTGGCGACTCGGCTGTCGTGCTCTCGAACCCGGCGACGATCGAGTTTGAAGTCGTGCGCACGTCGATGCTCCCGGGCGTGCTCAAGACGATCCAGAACAACAAGAGCATGTCGGTCAAGGACGGGCTCAAGCTCTTTGAGATCTCGGACGTCGTGCTCCTCGACAACGCGTCGGACGTTGGCGCGAAGAACGTCCGCCGCATCTGCGCGTCGTACACGGGCCACACCGATGGCTTTGAGGTCATTCACGGCCTCGTGGACCGCATCATGCAGCTCTTGGGCATCCCGAGCGCGCTCTCGGCGCCGACGCCCGCTGCGCTCGCGGCGCTCCCGCAGTACTACACGATCGCCGCGGCGTCGGACGCGACGTACTTCCCAGGCCGCTGCGCCGACATCTCGCTCGTGACGCAAGGCGCTGCGAAGCCACTCAAGCTCGGGACGTTTGGCGTCCTTCACCCGGACGTGCTGCGCAACTTTGAGCTGCTACACCCGACGTCGGTCGTCGAGATGGACCTCGAGCCGCTCGTCTAAAGCGCTGTGGACGCATCCGGACGTGTCGATAGCAGCGTGTCTGCGAGTTGACGACGCGAGGCGTCGAGTAGACGCACTGGACGACCAAGAGAGAGAGAGAGAACGAGAAGAGCTAGGGACAGAGAGAGAGCGACGCATGGGCAGTGCATTGCGCGCTGTTAGGCGCCGTGCGATGCATGCGAGAGACGAAAGAGAAGAGCGATGCGAATCGACGTGCGTGGACTTTGCTTGTGTGGCGACCACAAGAGGAAGCGCTGGTCAGATCGCCCATGAAGCGAGAGACGGTCTTGTGATAAGATCCTTCCTGATAAGATGCGCATGAAGTAGCTCCTCAAGCTAACTCTGTGCTTTGACGCCACTCCGATCTCTCTCTCGCCTTCCGCAGCAGTCTGCGCTGTGCCTCCTCCTCACGACCACAAGACAACAGACGAGATGCCAAGTGCACGCGCTCGGACCGACAAAGGCGACGCGCTCGATCGAGAGCTTGCGTCGCTCGCGGAGACGATCAGTCTGAGCAACCCGCTCACGTATGGACACAAGAACGACTGGTGCGTTGCGCGCTTCATCCACTGCGACTGCTAGTGATCGATGCTCTCCCTTCCCTCGCGACAGAGTCTGACAGCGACATCGCTCCGTCTTGTGCGCATAGGCAAACCGCCAAGACCGTGAGCGAAGCGACTGCAAAGCACGAGGGCGAGTTCGCCAAGACACTCCCCAAGACGTTCGTGCTCACGGAGCCGCGGCAAGTGAAAGGCGCATTCGCAGTCGCTGCCAAGGCGGCGCAGAATCCGATCCAGCCCATGCGACCGAGTCGGCTGACGGAAGCAGGCGCAACGAGCTCGGCCAAGCTCCTTGGGGTAGGTGACAACAACAGCAGCAGCAGCAGTGCCAACGCAGCAGCGATTGTCGTTGCACCGAAAGCGCGCGTGCCGCTCGCAAAGCGCAGCCACATGGACGGCGTCTTGCGAGGCATCCCGGGCGACGCAGGGCCGACGCGCACGACGCAAGCCGACGCGTTTGTGCACGACACCGAGATGAACGACATGAACCAGAGCAAGGACACGTCGTTCCACCGCAAGCGCGACGCGTACTCCGAGTACGTCGAAGCTCGCGCGCGCTTTAGCAAGATGCACAGCGTCAACTAGCGACACACTCAGGACGCCAGTCGTATCATGGCAGTCTGAATGAACAAGAACGAACAACGCAGTGGCTAGTCTTGCGCGTGTCTGCGTTCGTCAAGTGGGATATGGACTCTCGCTGTCGTCGTCGTCTTCGTCGACTGCCTGGCGCTGGGCATCGCCATCATCAACAACAGCAGCAGATGCACTCTCGTCTTCGTGCCATGCGTCGTCTGGACATGGAGCGACTGGATCCGCGCTGTCGTCCACGCCATATGGCTCGGTATCATCGAAGCGAGCTTGCTCACCGTCGATCGCTTGACTGCTGTCGTGGTCGTGATCATCACTGCCATCGTCAATGTCGTGCTCGTTACTGGATGGATCAGCGTCAAGCAGTGCGCGCTCGACGTCCAACAAGATACTCTGAGCGACCTCGTCGCCGTTGCCGTCGCTGATCTGGTACGCGGAGTCATGAAGCTCGCCGTCGTCGTCTGCACATGTGTGAGTATCGCCATCTTGTGTGTCGAGCTCCGTAGCGAAAGGCTCCGAGTCAAGACGCTCTGGCTCAGCATCTTGATCGACGCTTGGTGCGACTTGATCCACGCTTGCGTCGATGTCTTGATGTTCTGTGCCACCATGTTCAGGTTCTACTTCGCCTCTTGCACCGTTTGCGAGTTTGTTGTCCCCACTGACGTCGTCTCGGTCGCCTTCGCCACTTAGATCAGAGATGAGGTGTGGCTCTAGGTCCACGTCGGTACGTGGAGCGTCTTGGTCAGCGAAGGTGTCTGCATCGTGTTGCTCAGGATCTTCGAGTGGCACTTCGTCTTGATCATCATCGCCTGCTCGATGGTCGTTGTCACCATCACTGTCTTGCTCAACGCCATCGTGGGCATCATGCAGTGGTGAAGACGCTAGATGTGGTTCGTCCATATCTGGAAGCAGCGACGCCAGCGACTCCATGTGCTCGAGCTGCACAAGCAGACACATACAAACATGAGGACATCAGCACTCACACAAGATCATCACAGCGCACTGATCCAGCCATTCGAGGCTCATCGTGACGGACCTGAGCCTGTGCTTGCGAAAGCGCAGCGAAGAGAAAGTCCTGGTGCTCCTCCGACGCCTTCTTCTCGCGCTCACTCACGAACCGCATCTGTCGCCGCTGCTGTGCGTCACTTGCTTCATCATCATCGTTGTCGTCACCATCGTCACTTTTGCCATCCGAGTCGTTCTCTGCCTTGACAGTCTTGCTCTTTGCCGTCCGCTTCTTCTTCTTCTTGCTGCCTCGAGCGCCTGCTCGCTTCTTTGCCGTCTTACCAGCAGCCTGCTTTACTGGACTCTGTTGGTTCAGCTGCAGCTCCGACGCGCTGTGCTCGTCGCCGAGACTCGCATCCAGTGCTGTTGTCGTCGACTCGCGGAGCCGCAGCACGATGCTGTACGGACTCTTTGTCGACGCCTTCTTCCCAGCGAGCTGCTGCTCCAAGAGCTCCGGGAGCGCACCAATGCTCCGACTCTTGCCGAGACCGCCGCTGCTGCTATCAAACGTATGTGTTGCGTTCGTCGTCGAGAGCCGCAGCGCTGCGAGCTGCTGCTGTTTCTTTGTCGACGCCAAGCGCGTGGCGCTCTCGAGCATGTGGTGGAGCGGATGGCCGCGCTCGAGGTCCTTTTGCTGGTTCAGCTCGCGGAAGAACGTCTCCTCACGCTGCTGCAGTGCATGCGCGCCCTGGCTGCTGCTCAGTCCTGCGCCACTGCCACTTGCGAGCGGCAGGTCGGCAAAGCTCGCAGCGTGGACGTCATCAAAGCTGTCGATACGTTGCGGCAGCTGCGGCGCAGACGGCCAAGTGCTGAGCGTACTGCGCGGTCCAGTAGCTCGCATCTTGCTGAGCGCTGTGGCTTTGGGGTCACTCGTCACGGGCTTCCACGCAGACGCCGGTGGCTTTGTACGAGCGGCGCTCTTGCGCGCACCAGGTGGCGATGCGAGACCGCCACTTGTACTGTTGTTGTTGTTGCTGGCCGCGAGCGCGACTGCAAGCGGATCGAGTGGATCGAGCCGCTTCTTGGCGTCCGAGAGCTCGCAGTGCGGCCGCAAGATCGCCGGTGCACTCGGGCGGATCGAGTTCACTTCGAGCGACGACGTCGTGTAGTCCGCGTACACGAGGCAGCAGCTCTCGCACACACCGACGGGCTTGTGCAGGAAGAGTGGGTCGTGGCGATGGCGCTCAAAGTCGTCGACAGTGAACGTCGGGTGAAGGAACTGGATCACAGGCGGGATGATGAGCTCCTTGCGCGTGAGTGCGCCACTCGCGCTTCCAGACGCAGCGCTGCTAGTAGTGCTACTCGTGCTGCTGATGCTCGCGCGCTTCACGCTGCTACTTCCGCTCTTGCCATTCGCATAGAGGATCCCAAAGCCGACGCCGCCAGCTGCCTGTACGAGCCGCTCGTCCGGCGGCCACTCGATCGCTGCGTGTTCGCTCTCGTTCACTTGGAGCCGCAAGAAGCGTAAGAAGCGCTGAAAGTGGTCGAGCACGGCTTTGTACGTCGTCGCCAGGAGCTTCTTCTGCTCGACTTGGCGACCGCAGCTCGTGCAGCGCGTAAAGCCCATACGCCGCTCGTCCATGTCGCCACTGGAGATGCTGCTACTAGACATCGACGGCGAGAGGCCGACTGCCGCAGCAGAGCTTTGTCGCGAGAGCTGCATCGCAAACTCTGGCACCTGTGCGTCGTTGACAATGTCGAGCGGCCGCATCGGCGCAGCTTCAGTCGCGTTCACGTTCAAGAGCCGCAGCGACGAGCACCAGAGGAGCCAGAGCTTGTCGTCTGCGTCGCACTTGAGGTGGAGCACCATGCGTGCGATGCGGTACTTGTGGTACGACACTTGCGTCACGTGGTCGACGATCTGCTCGCACAGGAGCTGCACTTCGCCTGGGAGCATCGCACCGCGCACGGGCTCTGGCCGCGAGTGCACGTCTGCGCCGTCGAACGTCACACCGCGCTCGTAGATGCTGTAGCGCTTGTCGTGGACGTTCCGGACGTTCACGCGGCGCTCGAGGAGACAGATCTTTGGCGACCAGATCGCACGTACAGTGGCGTTGCTCGTGCCTTTCGGGAGCACGAACTTCTGGAGCATGCCGTTTTGCGTCTTCTCGCGCTTGTAGAGGAAGTCGCGGAGCGCATCGGCGTCAAAGTACTCGATCGTCGTCGCTGCACCGTGGCCACTGTCGCCACTCGCGTTGCCACTGCGGCTGGCATTCGCAAAGTAGATGTAGTACGCCACGATGTCGCTCGCGCTGCGCTTCTTCGTGAACTCGTGCTCGATCTGGACGTTGTTCAGGTTCACCTTGGCCTTCTTCTTGATCTTGCCCGACTTGACGCTCGTGAAGTACCACGCCGACGGCTGCGCGAACTTGTAGAGCACCGTGTGCGGGATGTAGATGCGCGGACCGGCGCCAAAGTCGTCTTTGCACCAGAGAAAGTAGAAGAGGTTCTCAATGAGTCCGTCGCCCTCGAGCGGCAGCGGCGTCGCCATCGCGGCACACGACAGCGGTCGAGTCTCGCGCCGCGGCGAAGTGGCGACGTGTAGTCAAGTTCTCCTAATTTACGCCCTTGACCTCGGTTTCGCCGCTCAAGTGGCCTCGAGTGCCTCGACCTCGACCTAGCGGAGGAGCATGGCGAGACGACAGCACCACGCGCAAGTCCTCGGTGGCTCGGCCGTGGCCGCAGCGGCAGCAGCAGCAGCAGCGGCGGTCGCATCCTCGAGCGCGAACGCGCCGGTCGAAGTCAAAGGCCAGGACCTCCAGCACGCAGTCGACTTGTACCAAAAAGGCACCGAGATCGCCCATAGCGCGACGACGTACGACGACTACTGCCGCGCGATCGAGCACTTTAGCCTCGCGATCGCCGTGCGGACGTCGCAGCCGCGGTTCTACCTCGCCCGTGGCAATGCGTTCCGCGCGATCAACGAGTTTGAGCACGCGGCGAAGGACTACAGCGCGGCGATAGCGCTCGATGACCGCAGCCCCGTGTACTTTGCGAACCGCGGCGCGTGCTACCGCAAGCTCAGTCAACCGGCCGCGGCGCTCGAGGACCTCACGATCGCGGTCGAGATGGACGTGAAGAAAGGGCACCACTACTTCAGCCGCGCGCTCGTGCTCTACGAAGCCAGCTACTACCGCGAAGCGATCATCGACTTCACAAAGGCGCTCGAAGACGGCGGTGCTGGGAGCATCGGGATGCGAGTCGAGTACCGCGCGCTCCAGACGCGCGGCGTGTGCTACCGCAAGCTCGGGCACCTCGCAAAGTGCATCGACGACCTCGAGAGCGCGATCAAGATCGACTCGCGCAACTCGACGGGCTTCAGTGCGCTCGCGCAGGCGTACTACGAACAGGGCGACTTTGACGCGGCGATCGAGCAGTACACACTCGCGCTCGAGCTCAGCAAGACGAACGCAGCGTACTTTAGCCACCGCGGACTGTGCTACTACCGCAAAGGCGAGAGCTACGCGCGGCAGTGCCTCGCAGACTTCAACGCGAGCATCAAGCTCGACGGGAAGGACCCGCAGGCGTACTTCTACCGCGGCTCGATGCGGCTCTGGATCGCACTCGAGCTCATTGCCGCGAACGCCGCGGCCAAGGCGACAGCAGCGTCAGCGCAGGCGACACCAGCAACAACTAGCCTCTCTTCTGATGCCGCTGGTGCTGCTGCGTCTACGACCGTGTCTGGGACGCCGTCGCTGTCGTCGCAGGACATTGCGCTCGAAGCGAACGGCGGACTGAGCATGAGCGCGCTCGGGTTCCTCACTGCGGAAGAGCAGCTCGAAGCCGCGTTCGCAGACATCGAGATGGCGTGGACGCTCTGTCCAAGTGACACGCAGTACCAGATCGGCATGGCAATGATCGCGCAGCTCAAAAAGCAGCACGAGACTGCGAGCGCGCTGTTTGACGAAGTCGGCCGCGCGGACCGCGCAAACGTCGTCGTCAAGTACCACGCAGCGCTGGCGTGGCACATGCTCGACGCGCACGAGCGCGCACTCGTCTTGGTCACGGACGCGATTGACGCCGTGCCGGACGAGCCGCTCTTCTTCGAAGCCCGCGGTCTGCTGCTCCAGGACTTGCAGCTCCACGCACTCGCGATCGACGACTTCAGTCGCGCACTCGAGCTCGCACCTGAGCGCGCTACGAACTTGTACTTGCGCTGCGAGAGCGCGCTACGGCTCGAGCGATTTGCTGATGCGATCGCAGACGCATCGAGCGCGCTCACACACGGCTACTCGACTGACGTGAGCGTCTACAACGCGCGTGGGATGGCGCATCGTGGTCTCGGCGAGTACGACCAAGCGCTCAAAGACCTCAGCGTACGTCTAGCGCTCTGGCTTGCGTGTGTGTGAAGAGAGCAGTAGGAGGCACCGTGCGCTGACACGACGACACGTCAGGTGTGCGTTGCTGCTGCACCAGGCAACGACATCTTTCGGTTCCACCGCGGCGTGTGCTTCATGGAGTGCAGTCGGTACGCCGATGCGATCCCAGACTTGCTCGCAGCGGCGAACGCGAACCCGCGCGACAGCAAGTACGGCGACTGCCACTCTGTCAGTCTTGAGTGTCTACGTAGCGCTGACGCGTGTCTCGCTCTCTATGCGTCCGTGTCAGGATGCTCTACTTCATTGGGCTGTGCTACTACCACGAGCGCGACTCGAGCGAGTGCCGCAAGTTCATGCAGCTCGCGCTCCAGTACGACCCGTCTCGCGACATCCTCCCCGACGTGTACGTCTCACTGAATGTCGCTTCAGCCGATCGCACCAACGTCGCCTCACTGACAGACCTGTCCTCGCTCTCGCTCGCTAGGTTCTACCGCATCGGACTCTCGTACGCGCTCGAAGACTGCAACATCGACGCAGTTGAGCACTTCACCTCTGCGCTCGAGCACTCGACGCACCTCGCAGCGAGCCACACCAGCCACACGTCGCCGTCTACGTCTCGGCTCGCCGCATCTTCGCTCACGCCACAGCTCTCGCCATCAGAGCTCCTCGCGACGCAGCTCCTGTACGTCCACGAGCGCGCAAAGGCACTGCAGCTCGAGCACTACTTTGCCGAGGCAGTCGACGACTTTAGCTTCGTCATTGAGCACAACCCGCACAACGCGCACGCGTACTTTCGCCGTGGCTTTGCGTTCAAGGCGCTCGGGCGTCTCGCAGACGCTGCAACGGACTTTGAGACTGCGAAGCTCCTCGACCCGACGAACCTCGAGCTCGTCGTGAACTACAAGGAGATCAAGGACACGGAGTGCATCATTCTCTGTCGCCCAGGCGACGAGCGCGTCTTCTAAGACGACAAGGTCATGCAAGGCTATGTGTTGATGTGTCCTCTGTCTACTGCCACTGCCACTTCAACACTGTGAAGCGTCAACGAGCGACTGTTTGCCGATGTGGTGGTCGAGTCGTCGGGGCATGACTGCTCGCGCGCTGCTCTGACGACTGCTCACAGTGTCCAGGACTCCTATCTCCGCCTACGTCAAGCTCGAGCTCGAAGCAAGCGAGAGAGAACACGTACTCGTGGTCGTGCAGTGAGCGTCTCTAGCTCCTGCTATCACCACCTCAAGTTTGGGCTTGGACTGCTACTCCCACTGCGAGCTCGTAGTGAAGACACTCGACGAGCATGGGGAACGCCTGTGGAGGCTGCTGTCACTGGATCTTCCCGAGCAGTGGCGATGCGCACGGCAAAGGCAGCAATGCGATGCGCAAGACCGTGCTCTTGGACGAAGAGAACACGTGGTTTGAGCACGACACGACGCCGCTCGTGTCGGCGCGGTACGACAACGACGCGATCGACTCGGACACGGTCGTCACCAAGACTGTCGTGATGCGCTCGCCACGCACAGCAGCAGCATCGCCATCATCGCCTGGCAAGACGACGACAAGCAGCAGCAAAGCGCACTCGCCACGCGAAGCCTCGAGCGCTGCTGCAAGTAGCAGCAGTAGTAGCACGCACCGCACGAGCAAACTCGCAAAGGCGCCGTCGCGAGGACTCGTGTGTATCGACAAGTCCTCGGACGACGAAGCAGCGGAGACGCACCACCAGCGCCACGCATCGACGCGATCGAGCCATGGCGACGCGAGCAAGCGCAAAGACTCGCACGAGCATCGCCATCACCATCATGCGCATCGCTCGAGCTCAGTCGAGTCGAGTCGCGGATCCGTAAGCGCCGCGTCCTTCTCATCCTCGACATCGAGTACGTTCGAAGTCGTCGAGCGCGCCGAGAGCTCCGATAGCATCAACGTGGACGGCGCGAGTGACGACACAGCAGCAGCAGCAGAGGGCGACGCGCCGCCCAAGTCGCCATCACGAGGCTCCAAGACATCGTCCGCGAGCGAGTCGCCCAAGAAGGCGCGCTACGGCCGCAAGAACTACCGCGCGAGCTCGAGTCGCAAGAAGAACGCGTGAGGACGTCAGCGCTGACCGCGTGGACAGTCTTCGCATGTCGAGGCTAGTCTAGACCATCACTCACTGTCCGCGCACGCACTCGTGGAATAAACAGTCTTTGCTCTACTACGTCTCGGAGTCTCTACTACTTGTGCTGCGGGATCGACTGGACGTACGCGAGCAGCCGTCGCTCCGAGATGCTCCCGTCGAGCCCTGGGATCCCGCACCCAGCTTCGCTCGAGACAAACTTGAAGATCGGCTCGTCGCTCTCAAAGCCGCCGAGGTTGTACGGCGCGTCCGTGGGCGTGTAGATCACGCCGTCGACGTCGTGCGTCACGCTCGCGACAAACTTCTGGAGCAAGTACTCGGTCTTGACCAAGCGAAAGTGGTCCTTCATGCGCACGCGGAACGGCTCGGTCGCATAGTCAAACGACGTGTCCTAGGACGAAGGACGACGTCAGTGGCCATAGAAGCGATGAGAAGACAAGTTAGGACACCAGGACGTACGTTCTTGCGCGCGAGGATGACTTCGTTCTGGAGACACTGGAGGCGCTTCTCGAGCTTCTTCTGCCAGATCGGCGCGCCGTCGAGAAACACAATGTCGAACGCGAGGTACCGCATGACCTTCGTCCCTTGGTCCGCGTCTTCGACCAAGAGACCGTCAATGAGCGTGTTCACTTGCGTCTCGCTCTGTTGTCATTCGACAATCCGTCAGTCATGGCGGGTGGCGTCCTAGACCAAGAACGAAGCGGTACGTACAGGCGCGCGCTTGCGAGGGAACTTCATGAGGACTTTCGTGAACGTCATGTCGCGCGAGACGACGTACGTGCCGAACTTGGAGACGTACAGCAGGCAGCGGCGGCTAGCGACGCGTCTGTGTGAGGACTCGATTTGTACGACGGAGACAAGAGAGAAGGACTAAAGAGACGTACCCGCGAGCGCGCCACGTGACCAAGTAGTTCTTTGTCAAGCAGCCCTTGTGCGTGAACGCCTGGTCCGCCACGTGCGTCGCTGTCAATGGGATCGTCTAGCGTCACACAGTCGACCGAGTTGGATCCGTCAGCGCCGCACTCAAACACACATCACAGTGCCCTGACAGTCAGTACCTCGCAGCCTGGGAAGCCTTCGTGGCCAGTGAGCGCCTCGAGCGCCTTCTTCACGTTCGCGTGCTCCTCGGACGCAGCGTCGATCGTCTCGCCGAGCGCCAGTGGCGCAACGTCATCCATCCACGACCGGATCTTCCGGCGCTTCGATGGCCGCGCGTTCAAGTCGGCGCGGTCTGGTGGGATGTAGAGCGGCGGCTTGTACACTGGCGGCGGCGGCGTGTACGTCGGCTTGGCGGTCCCGACTGGCGTCGTCGCGCTCGAGCGGCTCACGGGCGTCCCACTCGTGCGCTCTTTCCGGACAAACTTGGCCGCGCGGTCGGCGTCTGTGAGAACCTCTGGGCCGACTGAGCTGTCGCCACTGCGGCTCTTCTTACTGCTGCTGCTGTCCCACTTGGGCGACGGCGGACACGCGATGCGCACAGCTGGCGACTCGAGCGTACTAAAGTACTTGCGGTAGAGCAGCTACGACACAGAGCAAGGAGTCAGTCGCTCGGACGAGTCCATCGACAGTGACAGAGTGAGCTGGACGCACCTCGACGTGGCGCTGCGTGTAGACACCTGGCGGCGCAGCGCTCGCGTACTCGCTGAGCGCAGCGTCGAGCCGCAAGCCGCAGTACTCGATCAAGTAGCTGACAATGAGGAACCCGACAGCGCTGTAGCCCGACGCGCCGTACACTGCGACGTCCATGTCTTTGTTCGGACCTGCGCGGTGCTTCTCAACCGCAGCGAAGAACGCACTCGCGAGCTTGAGGTCGAGCGCCTGGTGCTCGCTCTCGCTCACAGAGGCGTCTGCTGCGTCCGGGAGTGCGACTTGGAGCTTCACAAAGTCGACGTCCCAGTCTTCCCACTCTCTACCGACGCCATGGAGAGCCACGTGAGCCATAGAGTGCGATAGACACAGAGAGACGGCAGGAGACGTACTTGGTGTCGTAGAGGAAGGCGTCGCCGCCCGTGGCGTCGATCACTGTCCCGACGCTCACGACTGTGCCCGAGCGCGAGTCTGCGATGAGCTTCTCCATGAGCACGGATGGCGTCACGACCTTCTGCTGCGCAAAGTGGATCTCGTACCTACATACGCAGTCGGTTAGTCTCATCGCGCTATGCTGTCGTTGACACAGCAGCGCGCAGTGGCACGTACAGCGACGAGAGCGGACACCGGATCGGCAGAATGCGCGCAGTCGGCACGACTTTGGCGTACGGCGGCGTCTTTTCGTACGCGCTCCACTGCTCCGGCGTCATGTGGAGCAGCTTGCGCTCAGTGCGCTTGCTCTTGGCGCCAACGCGGCTGCTACTACTACTGCTCGCGCTGCTGCTGTTCAAGAGCTTGTTGACTGGGATCTTTGCTGCGAGCTTGAGCTTTGCAGCGATCACAGCGCGCGCGGCTGTGTCCGTCGTCGAGACAACCGCGACGTGCGGCGGCAGCGCTGCGTCGTGCGTCAAGTCGTGGCCCTTGCCGTTGGTTGTGCCCGGCATCGTCGCAATGCGAGTGGCAGTTGCACGTGTACGCACGCAGCGCCTCTTGTTCACGCTAGTGAGCGCTCTTGCTCTTCACACACACGCGCACGCTCCGCTTGCTCTTGCTCCTGCTGCTGCTGCTGCTGCGGGGGCGGCGCGCCAGTTGAGCTCTGTGTGTGGTCTCAAGTTTACGATGCGCTCAAAGCGGCGAGCCAGCGTCACTTGCGTCGAGTATACTGATATTCTTCGTTTGGAATTGTGGAGTCGGTCGAGTCTTTACCTACAATTTGAGCATACAAATTTCAAGTGTAATAGTTGTCAATAAAGTTCAGAAATTGATGCGGCAGCATCGTTCCTCTTGTCAGCATCAACAGATAGACAGATCGACAGCGCGTGGAGGCGCAAGCACTAGCACTGCATACGCTCGTATATGCAGTATACAGCGCCAGCAGCAGCAGCAGCACTATTGATCACACAGAGAGCCTTGCACATCGAAGACGTGCAGGGACTTTCAAAATATGGCGCGAAAACTCGATCGAGAAAGAGAGAGCCGGAGGGTCGTACTGTCCCCGCATGTTCCATACGTCCAGATACAGTAAAAGGGCGGACCAAGCGCGCGACCTCTCGTGTCCCGATACACATGATCGACTGTCAATGGCTCGAGTCGCCTCGAGACGCTCGCAATGATGAGCCGCAGCCTGTTGCCATCGTCGCAGGTTCATGATGACGATGGCGCTGCGAGCATCGGACCGCAAGCAGCGCGGTCGAAGCGCCTCGAGCGTCAGACTGCAGCCGGGAGCACGCTTCGCACTGCATCGTCTGCTCCGCAGCAGTCGCACCCTGCGACGAGCTACACTACCGCGCACGTGCCGCGTGACGAGCGCTCCATACCGCCAGCGCCAGCCGTGACACACGCAGCGCACCCAGCGCTCGAGCGCTTGGCGTGTGCGCCAACCGCGAGCTGCCACGTCCAGCTCGCGCAGCTCCAGGACGAAAAGGACTTCCTCGCCAAGTACGTCGAGCGCATCCTGAACCAGCTCCGAGCGCTCTTGCACAAGCACGGAGAGCTCGAGAAGCTCAAGCTCTTGACCGACCCGACGCTCCTCGCGGAGCACTCGGAGCACCACGCAGACAACGATGGCAGCGACGAGCGACATGGCTCCGGACCCGGGCGCCTCGCGCCGTGGCTCACGTCACAGGAGTGTACGAACCCGCTCTTCCAGGCGTACGACCTCAAGATCTACGAACTAGTGCGTCTCGTGTCAGCATGTGGTGGTCGCAGCACTAGCGCTCTAGCTGACTGGCTGATGGATTCGTCATTGCAGGAGCGCAGCGTCGATGAGAACAAGAAGGCGATGGACCGCATCGTCGCACGCGCCGAGGCGCTCGCGAAAGAGAACACGTCGCTGCGGCAGTGCGTCCTCTTTTGTGTTGTTCACACAGACCTCAATGGACCTCGCAGACTCACCTCGTTCGTCTGATGCTTCGTGCGTAGAGAGATGGAGGCCGAGAGCGAGAAGCTGATGCTCCGCGCGCAGCACGAGCCAAAGGATGTCTCGCTCACGCACGACGTCTTCTCGAGCGCCCATGACAGCAGCGAGTACCTGAGCGAGATCAACGAGCGCATCGACGTGCTCATGTCGGTGCGGACCCTCCGTCTCTCTCTTTGCGACGCTCTGCCACTCATCAGAGCTCTGACAGACGCACTGGTCTTCTCTACTCGTCTGTATGACTACAGGAGAACAACATGCTAATGGAGCAAGTGTCGCTCCAAGACGACGAGCTGAGCGCCATGCGCAAGGAGCTCCAGGACCGCGACGAGCAGCTCCAGGTCATGGGCCAGAACTTCAACCAAGCGACGCTCGCACTCACCGAACTCCGCGACGCAAGTGACGTCCTGCGCGACGAGAAGACGCGCTGCGAGCAGCAGCTCCAGACGTACGCAGCGCGCATTGCGCACGTCGAGAGCCAGCGCGAAGGACTGACGCAGCAGCTCGAGGCGCTCCAGACCGACCGTCGGAGCCTCGACGATCAGCTCAACGAGTACGAGGCGCTCCTCGCGTCTGTGAAGAAGAATGCTGAGCGCAAAGACGAAGCGAGCGCCGTGCGGTACCAGAACGTCTGCGCGCGCCTGCGCGAGCTCAACAGCGTCGTCGAACACAAAGAGCGACGCATTGACGAGCTCGAAGATGCGAGTCGCGCGCTCCAGCACGACCTCGACGCGGCGCGTCATGACTGCGAAGGCATGCTCAACGTCCTCACGGGCATGGAGAAGCAGCTCACGCAGTACTGCGAGAGGGAAGACGCAGTCGCGACGGTACGCACTAGGCACCTGGTAGTAGGACATGTGGTCAGGACCACCACTCACTGCCCACTTGACGCTGCAGCTCGAGTCCGACTGCAAAGCCAAAGTCGAAGAGGTCGTGCTCGAGAAAGAACAGGTGCGAGTGACGGCCTTGGACACAGTGAAGCACTCACAGCTCACGCAGGACGCGTGGTGATGGTCCCACGTCGCAGCTCGCAGCGCACGAGACGCAGAGCCGACGCGAGATCGCTCGGCTCCTCGAGCGACTCAAGACGCAGACAGCGGAGCACTTGCGCGCACTGGACGACGCAACGAGCGCGAGCAAGCGCAAGCACGAGAGCGAGCTCCAGACGCGCGAAGACGAAGTGCGCGCGCTGAGCGCAGAGCTTGCGCAGCTTCGCGTCAAACTGGTGCGGACAACAACTGAGTGTGATGTGTCAGGTAGTGAGTAGGATGTCACTGACAGACGCTCTTCGCTTGCTGCACTAGGACGTCGCGAGTCGCAGTCAGCGCGACGCAGAGAAGAAGCTCGTGGACGCATCACGGCGGTTCAAAGACGTCTCGGACGCGTTCGAGGTGCGCACTCGCTTGTCTGCGTCGCTCAGCGCTTGACTTGGGGGTCGCAGGCGCTCACGTGCGCGACGCTCTCTCATGCGCACAGAGCAAGCTGCGGCAGTTGAGCGAGCGCGCAGCAGCTGCAGAAGAAGCAAAGGACCTCGTACGACGCAGTTGATGTATGAGAAGCACCAGTGGCGCTCGCAATGACGAGAGACTGACGCCATGACTGTGCTGCGTGTGTCAACAGGCGAGTGAGCTCGAGAGCGAGTACGTCGTCAAGCTCCGAACTCGCGACGACGAGCTCGTGAAGCTCCGGACCGAATCGCGCGAGCGCACGCAGGAGCTGAGTGTACGTCTTCGCGCATGAGCTGGGAGCGACACGACCACGACAGTGGCAATGGCACGCTCTCTCTCACGTGCGCACTCTTGTCCACTCGTTAGGAGAAGCTGAGCGCGTTGGAGCGCGAAGTCGAGCTCCGCCGCACCGATGCACGCGACGCAAAGGACGCGCTAGAGGAGAAGAGTCAGCGCATTCAGCTCCTGAACGAGCAGCTCCAGAAGGTCAAAGGCGACTGCGCGAGTCGCTTCACGCACGAGCTCGAGGCGATCCACGCGCAGAACCGCGAGCTACGTGCGCACGCCGCAGACGTCGAGTACAAGCTCACGCAGGCAAAGCGCGACGCTGTCGCTGCCGTCGACGCTGCGCGGAGCGACCGCGAGCGGACGGAAGCGCGGCTCGTGACCGAAGTCGAGAGCCTAAAAGCACGCGTGAGTGCGCTCAAAGACGAGCGCAGTCGCACGGAGAAACTCCGACAGACTGCCGAGTCGCAGTGCTCCGTCTACGCGCTGCAGCTCCAGCAGCTCACGCGCGACTTGAGCGACGCAAAGGAGCTCCTGACTGAGCGCGACCACGCCTGCGACGACGCAGATCGCAAAGTCTCGGAGCTGAGTGCACAGCTCACGCTCGCGCTCTCGAAGCAGCAGCAGTTCTACCGCCAAGAGCGCGAGCTCCGGACGTCGCTCGAGCGCCTGACGATCGAGAAAGCGCGCATGGAGCGCGAAGTCCAAGTGCGTCCTATGCCTAGTGCTTGAGCTAGGCGTATGTGTCGCTATTGACATGTGTCTGGTGTCGCTTGTAACAGCTCTGTCGCAAGAAGCTCGATGAGTCGCGCACTGGGAGCTACGCACTGAGTGCGAGCGCTCGATCAGACCGAAGAGCAGAGCGCCATGCGCTGTACGAGACACTCGAGAAGCCAGTGCAGGCCACGGACATGGTCCATCAAGTGCCGTCGTAGCAACTGCAGCGGCAGCTAGAGAAGCAACACCCTCTTTGCCTTGAGCTCTGTCGCTTGTCTGTAACCACAACGACTGTCTTTGTGTGTGAGAGCGACTGCGCTCACTTGGCAAAGCACAGACTCGAGTTCGTGCCGCCAAAGCCAAACGAGTTGGACAGCACGGCGCGCAGCTCCTTCTCCTGCGGCTGGTTCGGGACGTAGTTGAGCGTGAACTCGTCCGTCGTCTCGTGCAGATTGAGCGTCGGCGGCATCACATTCTGTTCCAAGTGACCGTCTCAAGTGTCAGACCAACTGTCTACGCCATTCACACACGTGATTACGAAGAGAGCGAGACGTACGTGGTGCAGCGCTTTGATCGCAAAGATCGCTTCGACAGCGCCAGCAGCGCCGAGCAGGTGACCGACAGCGCCTTTCGTCGACGAGAACCCGAGACTGTCGGCGTGTGCGCCAAACAGGTCTTTCACGGCGCAGTTCTCTGCACGGTCGCCCAGCGGTGTCGACGTCGCGTGCGCATTGATGTAGCCAATGTCCGAGAGCGCAAGACCCGACTGCGCGATCGCTGCTTGCATCGCACTGTCGTGACAGTGTCAAAGTGTAGTGGTTGGTTAGTCGAACAGTGTCTGACAGTGTTGCAGCAGATGTTACAAGCGATATACACTCGCTCTCGTCAACGTACCGACGCGCTCCGTCGCCATTCTCAGTCGGCGCAGTCATGTGGTGACTGTCGCCGCTCAGTCCGTAGCCACGCACTTCCGCGTAGATGCGAGCGCCGCGCTTCTTGGCGTGCTCGTACTCCTCGAGCACGACGACACCAGCGCCTTCGCCCATGACAAAGCCGTCGCGCTGCGCGTCAAATGGCCGCGACGCCTCAGACGGTCGGTCATTGAACTGCGAGCAGCAGAGAGACAAGTGTGTCGTGACAGTGTCAGAACAATGGATGTGGTGAAGACAGTCAGTCAGTCATCACATGGACGCACCTTGGTCGAGAGCGCCTGCGAGCGCAAGAAGCCGCAGATCGAGATCTCGTTCACAGTCGACTCGGTGCCGCCAGCGACCATGACGTCTGCGTCGCCGTGGCGAATGAGCCGGAACGCGTCGCCAATGCTGTGGCTCCCAGTCGCACACGCGGTCACGCACGAGTGGTTTGGTCCCTTTGTGTCGCACACAGCTTGAGTCGTAAGTATCTGTTACAACAAATAGACACACATTCTATGCATACACAGAGTATGCACATCAACGAACCTTGAGGCCATGCTCAATGCTAATGTGCCCAGCCGCCAAGTTGATCAAGATGCGCGGGATGAAGAACGGCGATACGCGGCGGTACTTCTGCAGGTTGACAAGTAAGAGAGATGTTAGTACCGACTGCAGCTCCAATGGCCACGCAATGACAACGTACTTTGTCGCGAATCAAGTGCCCGACGTCGACGATCTCCTGGATGTTCCCGATCCCAGCGCCAACTGCCACGCCCTGTACGTATTCACACGTCAGTAGGCAGCCACGAGCCGCTCCTTTGCGCTTCTCCATGTATCCACAAACGCACCGCTCGCTCGCGCTCAGCGTCAGATGCTGGCGACCAGCCCGAGTCTGCGATCGCCTCCTTTGCTGCCGACGCGTGCATGTAGTCGGGCGTACGTCAGCGATCGCCAGGTCGAGACAGAGTGATCCAGAGCCAAGAGAACGCACCAGCAGCGAGCGCAAACGCGATAAAGTCGACGTCCTGACTGCGCAAGTTCTTTGGGTTCGCAAAGTCTTTCGCGCGGAACGCGAACTCGCCGTCGCCACGAGGGACTTGGCCCGCGATCGTGCACGCGAGTCCTTCTGTGTCAAACGACTCGATCGTCTGCGCATACATACACACGCAACAGTGAGAGACTAATGGAGATGATATCGAGCAGCGAGACAATGGCACGAGCACAGACCTTGATCGCGCTCTGCGAGTTGAGCAGCGCGTCCCACGAGTGCTGCAGTCCGACGCCAAATGGCGTGACCGCGCCGAGTCCCGTGACGACCACGCGGCGCGTCGGTGCCGGCGGCGGTGGCGCAAATGCGAGCTGCGAGAGTCCGCGCGCCGCAGCAGCACTTGAAGCCGCACGAGCAGCAGCAGCAGGTCGGGCGAGCATCATGTTGTTGATGGAAGTGTGGCGCTCAAGAGGTAGTCAATAATAGAGTCCATTTATCAATATAAATATGACACAATAATGGGAATGAGTATTTGATCATAATGACTTGAAGTATACTCAAATTGTATACTGGACTTTGATCCTCTTCCAAATAGTATAACTGAGGTAAACGAACTGCCATATCGAATACGGATAACAAATAAATAGTATACACTCCAGTATCCGACGGATTACACTTTGTGTCTCGGTAAGTACGATGACTCGCATCAATGCGCACAACTCGACCAGCCGACAAAGACGACGATGCTCAAGCGCTTGCTTGGCGGCGCGCGCCAGACCAGCGCTGAGCGCGTGCGTGAAGCGAATGCAGTGCGTGCTGCTGCTCTGACGCAACTCTCTATTCTCGCTATACTCTTCAGTGTCTGACAACCTGCCTCTCGATACGTCTACTACGCTACAGGAGCTGAACGATGTGCTCAAGCGCATGAGGCAACTCGGACAACGTTCAACGCCAGAGCAGGTGTGTGCATCCATCCTCTGGATGCGACCACACAATGCGCTTGTACTCACAGTCGTCACTTGCTCGCTCTCGATTCAGTTTGAGGCGTCGCCGCTCGTTGCGCGGCTCAAGTCTGGCGCGCAGCTCTGCCAAGTGGCCAACATGATCTACAACAACGCAGATGAGAACCCGAGCGAAGTGCAGAAAGCGCTCTTCCTCTGGCGCAAAGCGATCGACAAGGTACGTCACTAAACTATTGCTGCCTGTCAGTCGCTCTTTTGCGGACAGCGAGCTTCGCACTCACTCTTGCTTGACTGCACTTGGATCGCTCCTGGACTCGCTAGGGCAGCGAACCGGCCAAGTTCAGCTACGCCATGTGCATGAAGAAAGGCATCGGTACGACAGTCCATTAGCTGCTACTTGGTGAGCCACAGGCGCAGTCTCACACACATGCGTGCTCGTAGGCTTCCCGAGTCAAGACGTCACTGGCGCAACCAAGTACTTCCAAGAGGTGCGCATCCGTCGGTCACTACGATCGACGAGCCTTTGCTCACATCATCTGCTCGTGACTGTGTTTGTGTCGGCAGTTGGCGGAGACTGGCCACGGCTGGGGCTCGTTCGCGTACGCAGACGCGCTGAGTAAAGGCGAAGGCACGCGCAAGAACGAGAAGAAGGCGTTCGAGCTTTTCAAGCGCTGCGCGGAAGCGAACATCCCACCCGCGTACATGAACGTCGCCAACATGTACACGTCAGGCACTGGTGTGGCAAAGGTACTGCATCGCATTTGTTATTACCGATGTGCACTGTTGCTATTTGTTATGTGTGACACACCTTACTCACTCCACCTTGCTTACTGCTGCAACAGAACGAACGCGAAGCGCTCAAGTGGCTCCACAAAGCTGCAGATGCAGGTGATCCGTCGGCCAAGTCGCGCTTGGGCGAGATCTACTACCACGGCAAAGGCGTCGCGCAAGACACGGCGCGCGCGGTGGAGCTCTACACGGACGCAGCGGCGCGTGGCATCCAGACGGCGCAGTTCAACCTCGGGTACCTCTACTTGACTGGCGACGGCGTGGCAAAGAACGAGCTCATGGCAGAGACGCTCTTCCGCAAAGCGGCGGACCAGGGCTTTGTCATGGCGATGGTGAACCTCGCGCAGATGTACCGCAGCGGCTACGGTCGCGTGCCGCAGGACGTCGCACTTGCGATCAAGTGGCTCGAGCTCGCAGCGCCGCACGACCCGAACGCAAAAGAGGTCTTGCGTGTGCTTCGTAACAGCGACGCGGCGGCGACAGAGACGCCATCGTCGTCGTCGTAGAGCGAATGAGAGAGAGCTCGTCGCAGCAGCGCATAGAGCGAATGCCAATGACGAGATAGAGACAATCAGATGCAGCTCAGAGATGTCATAAGCGACTTTGACTGCCTCGTCCTCATGCGTACTTGGCCGAGCGTGGGATCGAGCGCGCAAAGTAGTCGACGCTGCTGTACGTGCACGCGCTCGTGCTCACGCCGCGACTCCGGACGCCAGTGCTCGCACTCGGTGGCTTGTGCGGCCGTGCTTTTGACTCAAGCGCTACATCATCTTCATCGGCTCCAGTCGGCGGCAATGGCGCAACCGCAGCTGGTGCTTGCTGCGCGCTCTGGTGCAGCTCGTGCGTCGAGAGGTTCTGGAAGAGCCACCGGAGCTTGAGGACCTCGGGGATCGTAATGCGCGTCCTTGGGTCTTTGTCGAGCATGCGCTGCGTCAAGTGCAGGAGCTGCGGCGACACGCGGCGCCACTGCGGACTCGCAAAGCTCACGTCGCCTTGCATGTTCTTGACCATGACTTGGTACGGATCCGAGCCAGGGAACGGCGGCTCGCCCACGACCATGTGGAAGAGCACGACGCCGGCGCCGTAGACGTCTGCTTCGGGGCCGTAGCAGCCGTCAAAGCGCTCTGGCGCCATGCAGCCGTACGTGCCCATGGCGATGCGCTGCCGCGCTTTGGCGTCGTCGCCGCTCAGCTCGTCATCGTCACCGTCAATGTCGCCGTCGTCGCTACTCGTTGGTCCAAGCGTCGTCGTGCGCCGTGGCCGCCGCCGTCGCCGGTGGAGTGCGCTGTTGCCAAAGTCCACGAGCTTGAGGTTCGAGAACGTCCGCGGCGAGTCCGAGTCAAAGAGGACGTTCGCGGCCTTGACGTCCAAGTGGAGGATGCCGTGCTGATGGAGCGAGTAGAGCGCGCAGCAGAGCGACGAGAGCACGCTCTTTGCGACCTTTTCATGGAGCGGTCCGATCGCGCGGATCCGGTCTGCGAGCGACCCGCCGCGGTAGAACTGCATCACAATCGTCACGGCGCTGTCTTGCCGCGTCTCGTACATGTAGTGGTACCGCGCGAGGTACGGCTGGAGCGACTCGATCGCGAGGATGCGCTGCGTCATCTCGACTTCGGTCGTGCACTTGGCTTTGCTCATGCGCTTGAGCGCAAACTGGCGCGGCGGCATCGCGATCCCGTCGCTTAGTGCGTCGTAGCTCACAGAGTTGCTCGCAGTCGTGTGGCGTCGATGCTGGTGCTGACGATGTGTCAAGCGCTCGTCTGTGTCGGTACTAACATCTCCAGCGGCAATCGGGACTTCACTGCAGCGGTAGACGACCGAGCTATTGCTCTTGACAATGCTCTCAAAGTCCGTGAGGCGCTGGAGGAACGCGCCGAGCTCGATCCAGAGCTTCACGAGCTCGTACATGCGCTGGCGCTGCGCACTCGTCTCGAACGCAATCACCCACGTGTCGTTCCGTCGCACGCGCGAGCTCGTGAGGACCATGCCACGCTCGCCCATGACCTGCACGCCCGTGTCGGTGCCAAGGATCATGACTTTGAGCGGATGGTCATCGAGCACGACGCTCCCTGCACCAATGTGCCGATGCACTGCGAGCACCGGCGTCTTGGATCCGCGCAGGACGAGCCACCGCGCTTTTGCGAGCCAGACTGGCATCATGCGCTGCACCTGCACGCGCGCCGAGACGATGAACTCGTTCGGGATCACGCCGATCGGTCGCTTCTTCACCGTGAATGTCGAGAAGCGACTGTCGACGTGGAACTCATCAAGCGTACTCGCAGTCGTAGCGCGGCGCGAGCGACGCATGATAGGCGAGCAAAAGAGCAAAAGCGCGAATGCCTGCGCGCCAGTCAGTCGTCGTCGACGTGCGTCTCGAGCTAGAGCCACCGCTCGTCGCGCCGTTTCTTTCTGACCACGGCCGTGAGTTTGGTCGAAACTTGGGGCCAGCGATCTTCGACGCTTTGGCACTTTGACATGTGCTATGTGTGTGTGCGTGTGTGTGCTGCTGTGTTACGTGTGTGGCGCCACGCTGTGTCCAAGTCCTCGCACTCATGAGCATGACGCTCAAAGGGCCGATGATCATCTGCATCTCGAGCTCGAATTGTTCGAGATCGAAGCACTTGCGACGGACAATGTCGACATCAGGACGTGCGAGGACGCTCATGAGCTAGGACCAGCGACGGTAGGATACTAAGACCAGCGACGTCTGCCATCAGGTCGGAGGTCTTGTGTCAGCGCTCTGCTCTGCTTGACTCTGGTCGCGTCAGTACTTGACGCATACATACCTGCGTCACTACGACACGCTCCTGACCATCAGCAGCTCATATCAAGTGCGTCATTTGATTCCGACGCTCGAGCTACGACTTCCTACGCATTGTGCCTACTCCTTCTCTCTCGTCCTACATCGTCCAACTTCTTACAAGAGCTTGAATGACTGGAGCGAGCACGCGACGCACATGATCGAGCTCACGACGAGGATACCCCACGCCGTGATCTTGCGCCGGTCCGAGTTCGGTCGGCTCTTGCGAATGATGATGTACGACACGCACGGGAGGACGTACGAGATGAGGATCCCGACGGTCGAGCCGACCATGTTCCACACGACCGCGACGCCCGGGAGCACGAGCGCGAGCGCGACGACGCCGCAGATGAGCGCAACAGTCAGTCCGACGTGGAACACGGTCTGGTTCACGTACGGCACCGCTGGTGTCACGGCCTCTGGGAGCGCAGTGGGCGTCGTCAAGAGCGCAATGTCTTCGCCGTGCGCTGCTCTTGAGCCGTACGTCTTGACAAATCCGCTGATGTACTTCCCAAGACGGATCGTGTTCATCCGACACGGCTGCATGATGAGCGGGAGGTTCATCATGATCGTCACGAGGAGTCCGAGGCGCCCGACGTTCATGAGCGCGTCGTTGATGCGAAAGTTGTTGAGAATGTCGTCTTGAACGCCGCCAGGGAGCTTGTACGCGTACAAGTAGCCCATGGTCGCGACGACCATGTAGAACGCCCAGGTCGAGAACATCGTGGCCGAGACGATCTTCTTGAGACGGTGGCGCGTGGGCTTGTGGAGCTCGCGGTAGACTGGGAGGACGTTAAAGTGGCAGAGGAACGAGATGCTGATGATCGGGAACGCAAAGACGGCGTCGCGCCAGTGCGTCGGGAAGAGCTTGATCGGAATGTCCTGACTCGATGCGGTCGAGTCGAGCGACTGGATCGCGCGGACGCTGATCGCAATCGCCAAGAGAAACACGGCGCAGAGACTGAAGATCGACGTGTACCGCAGCGCGTCCATCGAGCGCGCAAAGAGCATGGGCGACACGAGCGCGAGGCAGATGACCGTCAAGACGTTCTTCTCGCTCGCGCTGATCGCGCGCGCGTAGAGAAACTGCTCACCAAGGGACCCGACGAGGTCTTTCATCAGGATCACGTACGCGACCATGGTCAAGAACGTGAGCAGCACGAGCAGCGTGACCGTCACGAGTCCTGCGCGCGGTCCGAGCGCCTTGCGCACGATCTCTTCGTACGTCGTCGCGCCGCCGCGGCGACTGCAGCTCACGATCACGTACAGACTAAAGTTCGACGCGATCGCAGATACGACCATGAAGAACGCAGCGAGCACTAGACCGCACTTCTCGAACGCATACGGCAGCGACAGGATGCCGCCGCCGATGATCGTCGACGCGAGGTTGAAGATCGCAGATGGCGCTTTCACCGTGCGCTCCGTGCTACAGCGTAATGCATACAAAGGATACGCACGTGTCAGGATTGCAAGCGTAGGCACACACACATAGAGAGACAAGGCAAAGGTAAGAGCACAGTGCGTACGAACCTGTGCGGACCTGGCGAGAAGAACTCGTGGCTCTTGCGGTTGCGCTCGTAGCGGTAGACGCCAGGGTCGACGAACGGACCCGATGAGAGCGGCGCATTCGCAGAGTTCGGTGCGCTGTCGCTGCCACCGAGAAGCGGCGCGAGGAGCGGGAGCTCGGTCGATCGATTGGCAGCCGCAGCAGCGCGTGGTGGTGGTGGCGTCGGCATCGCGAGCTGGCGAAATGGCAAGTGATGTCATGTGTCGCAAGAGCAGCAACTTGCTCCAGCTGCTTGGAGTCGTCAGTCGTCCACACTGCACGGTGATCGACAGTGTGGGTCAAGGGTCATACGTTAATCAAGTGAAATACAAGTCGGTAGCCGGTACACAGCGTGTAAATCACGAAAAGAGGTATCTAAATTCAAATCGTTGTTCATGTTGAAAATATCAGAGCTGACAAGCAAACGCCGATACAAACGGGAAACCTGACAGTCAATAAGGACCGAAACTGCATTATATAAGCAAAATAGGCATGTTGAACCAGCGCACATTATGTGTCCGGCAAAGTACGCCTCTTTGGCTTTGTTTGAGCAAACCAGCTGGCATCATATTTAAACCCATACGAATCTTCCGCCTTTAGACACGCTACTGAGCGGGTCCACTGCATTTCACTAGGCGACGCAATAGAGATTGTGAATAGCAAACTCCAACATTTTGTCGCGACACCAATTCAAATACCGAACATAATTGTCGAGTCGAGTCGAGAAAAGTAGCAAACATCCAAACTCTTCCAAGCATCTGACCTAGATATGACCGTGTGTCAAGAGGGAACGTGCAGACATATAGCGAGAGAAACACATGACATCGGGAAACGGCACCCAAACGTCCAGTGGACAGGGGAACCTTGTTTGGGACCGTGAGAATTGTAGAATGGGTGCTGAGCTAGTACATATCGCCTTTTCTACCACCCTACCATGTCTGTATACGCAAAACAACTCAAAAGTACTTAGAGAATTCACAGACTCGTCTGTACGATATAGGCGCAGACGCGCTGACTCATGATCAAACCGCAAGACTCGACATCGCGTCGGCTCTAAGCTGTTAGTGCAAGTGGAGGTACAGTCAGTCGCGAGTGCGCGCGTATTTGCGCTCGCGACCTCTGCTTGCATCCATGAGGTTGAAATTGCGTCTCGGCTCCCTCGAAGCGAGCCAGCACCTGTAGTAGTAGGTCCGCTAGCGACCACATGGCAGCGCATAATGCTAGCAAGCAGAAGTTCGCGAACACTTGTGCGATCTTCGCGCTCGCCTTTCAATCACTTCTCAATTCGCCAATAGCAGCAGAGGTACCTCACCCTCCTACATCGTATCTTCTGCAACAAGGTATGAGCCCAATTTCCACCTCCAACTTCTCGAAGATACAGGGTACACTTCCCGAAGGTCCCGTGCTGTCCAAACGACACAGCGTGCCCGCAACCTCCAGGCGTTCAGCGCAGAAGCGAACGCGCATCTTGCTCGATTACTGTATGCAGCTCACGACGACTCGACCAAGGAGACTGTCGATCAAGCCACGCTCCAGAGCTCGATGGGCTTTCCAAGGCTGTGGTCCATGCTCGCACTCGCCACACAGACATAACAACAAACATCAGCACTAGCAAAGGTTTAGAAAGGAGCGTGCGTTCGAGGTTTCGACAGCGGTACGCCAACTCAGAGCGAGGAAGGTGAGCGAGTCGGTGGTGACGAGCAAGTATGACTGAGGAACAAGCACCGATCACGCGGCAGCCGACGCCGAACCGAAGACGCTGTGGAGCGTGCAAAGGGTGAATTCATGCGCACACGCTTCACAAAGGTGCCGGTGTGCAACAAGACTACAGGCACCGTTGGTGCAGTCGTGCTTGCTGACCCGAAAAACTTCACTGAAGTCATGTGTAGCGGTAGGAGCGCTGTGTGGTAGGGTGCTGTCAAGCAGGAGTTGAGCGCACTTCGGCAACCGCAAGTTGGAGATCGCACTGCGCACGAGCGATGTCAAGCCGTTCCAATCGAACTGGATGTTCAAGACGAAGACAGACACCGACAGCAGCGTCGGGAGGTACAAGACACGCATGGTCGCGTGTGGTAACGAGCAGACTCATTGAATATAACGTGACGTTCTCTGACGTCTTCGGCCTCGCGACGAGCAAGGTCATCTTCGCGCTCGCACTCGCTTGGGCGTTCCTGCTTGCCAAGGCAATGATCCAAACGCGTGCGTGCGAGCGGAAACCGAAACAGAGCACGAGATATACCTCGTAGCGCCATATGGCATGGAGATCACTGAACAGGAACTTCGTGAAGTCGGCGCCACACGCACGAGCGAAGTGGTGTTTCACCGACGATCGCTCTGTGGTTTGAAACAGGCTGGTTGACTCTGGGTACACCGGTTGCATCACACGCTACTCTGCACCAACTTCGTGCAATCGGCAGTCGCATTTGCCTGTACTACAACAGCGACGGCAGTGACCTGACTGTAATCGGCGCCTAACTCGACGACCTGCTCATCACCGGCACAAAGGCGCGGCTTGTCAGCGAGGCTTTCGAGGCTCTCGCATCGCTCGAGATCAATTACCTCGGGCGAGCGAGCTAGTTTCTCTGGATGCTCGTCATCTATTTTGAGATACGCGACTACACCGCCGACCAATAGGCGACAACCGACGTCTCGACGATAGTACGCCTATTGCACCTGACACTGTTGCGTAGGCTGTTGAAGTGGATGTACTCTGTATCATAACTTAATTGGTCCCGACTCGATGTGTAAACGAACGAGCTGATGTGATAGAGTTCTTAAATAGCAAACACCAACATCAGCGATATCAATTCAAAGTCTGAACATAATTGTCGAGTTGAGTAAGGTAGCAAACACTCGGCCATACTCTGTCAAGCACCAGGACAAGATGTAACTGTGTACCATTTGTCGTTGTTTGGCACGTGATGAGTTTCTGGGCAGCAAGGCTCTGAGACAAACTGCCATTACCAAAGCTCAACAATTATAATATATTTGTTGGGCTTTGTATATATTATATATGTATATGCATAATAGCATCACCATACTACTAGATCAGCATACTACAAGAAGTGGATCACATGTGTTAACTTTGGATCAAATTGACATGTTTCCGCCAAATGAGGATCACGCGCGAAATTTACGGAGGATCCGGTGTTGACCACACCAGACATCTAGTTGTCTCGATGAGGGCAACTACTTTTGCTGTGTCCACTACGTGGGCACTCGGAGCAAGTCCCTCGACTAGCTGCTTTGGTCGACACCTCGCCGTGACTTGGTATGCGTTTTGTCATGACGTCAATAGCTTGTATGTAAATGTATAGATCCAATAACTATTGTTCACTGAGGTCCTTTAGGACATCTGGGAAACAGTTCAATATATGTCTCAGTAATACACTTTATGTGAAAATTATTGATCAGTTATGCCAACTTTTTTGGCAAAGATAATAGTTACGTCCGTAAACTATTATCTGTTTGTTAACAGCTGTCATTCGTACCTTTAGTTTCCAAAATTACACATTTTCTACAATATATTTTTTCTTTTGTAGAAGTAATCGTATTGGGCTCATACGATTATCCAAAGATCATTATCCACTTTCGACGGATATACATACATGAAGGCGCTGTATTTGAGCTAGATTGCATCGCTTATAGTGTGCCATCGGCTGAGACGTGGTGAAGGTTTCAACTGACGTCGCTAAGAAAAGACTAAAACTGACTGCACATCATTTTTAGTCTTTTCTGTCAACAAGTTACTCCGTTTCATATCTACTGACCATTTCACTCGTGCGAACGGTTCAAAACAAGTGACGGTAATTTTGACTTCGGTTTTGTATGTGGTTGCACACAGGCAGCTCTGAATTGCAAAATATTGCCATGATTTGCGAAAATCAGTCAAAATAGGCGATTTTTTCAGATGGTTTAGACGAGTTGCATGAACGTTTGACCATTTGTGTAACCGCCTCACCATAAGGAATCGAAGCAGGTATGGTACACCTTAATTTGACAAATATGGACATATCCTGCAAAAAAAACGGAGTATGTAGGAGTCACTCGGCCACTTATTGCATATGCATTGTCTTGCTCGATTGGTTTACGGTGTTTGTCTTGCTGCTAATGTCATGCTTGAAATCGAGAGAGACACATTCGTTTGTGTCAATAGACACGACTCAATAGGTACGAAAAATCCTGGTAAAACCGATTGAGTCGCTTTTTGGCCAAATTTTTTTGTAATTACCACAAAATTTTACAATAATTATTGCTCGCTTTCTTGATCGCTGCGCGCATGCACTCACTACTGACTTGCGACACGTGCTTGTCGATGCATGTGCGCACACACAGACTAATTACGTGTTTTGCATTTATGTTAGCATTGATCACGTTGCTGAGTTATCTACTGAGGCTGTGGATCGGGACTCGTCATCTACAACATATGTGGATACAAAGAATAGAAATTGTAATGGTAGTTGTGCATCTTGATGTCAAAGGTATATGATTCCAATGACTAAATATATAACTTGATGGAATGATCCCGATAATTTTTGTTTTATGCCGTCATCTTATATATGACGCAAGGTTAATATCCAAAATAGCTGAAATCATGTTTCAGTATTGTTCATATTGAATTGCAGGATTGGGATGAATATTGTTCGTATTTGATATGTCAATTCTATTCTCAAAATTATTTTCATCTTCAAGATATCTGAAATAGAAGCGAAGTGAAGATGATGGCGGCACATGAGCAGGGCGAAGACATCACCGCATCGAGCATGGTGCCGTCGTCGTCTACTGCGTCTTCGCACACGACGTTTGGCGAGCAGTGGGCAAGCGCGTTCGGCATCTGCATCCAGCGCGACGGTGTCGCGTTCGACCGCGCGCGCTATGCGTTCCTGAAAGACAAGCTCGTGTTCAAAATGGACGCTGTTGGGAACGCCGATCCGCTCTCAGCGTTCATTGAGCAGCAGCACCAGCACACGTCGGCTGCAGTTGCTGCGTCGGCTGCGAAGCGCTTGCCGCAGCGCTTGGTTCCGAGCTCGATCATCGACGATAGCGACGAAGACAGCGACGACGATGATGATAACGACGATGACGAAGCGCCAGCGCCCCATGCGAGCACGCGCGCACCGAGCAGCGACGCGTCGACGTGGGCGCAGTACTTTAGCGACGAGACGCTCTTGTACGAGATCAACACGGACCTCGAGCGGCTCTACCCAGCTGGTCACGAGACGCTCTTCCAGAACGCGACGTACCGCGACATCTTGCGCCACGTGCTGTTCGTCTGGTGCAAGCTCCATCCGGACGTGTCGTACCGCCAAGGCATGCACGACGTCGCTGCAGTCGTGCTCTACGCGTTTCTTGTGCGCTCCGACAGCAGCAGCAGCAGCGCTCCTGAAACGAGCGACAACGACGATGACGATGATGCGTCCAACCCGTTTGCGCAGGACGCATCGATGACGCACTACGAGCTCCCAGAGACCGCCGAGGCCGACACGTTCCTCGTGTTTGAGGCCCTCATGCTGTACCTCAAGCCGTTCTACGCGATCGCAGAGACACCCGGGCATGCGCCTCCGCCGCCGCCTGCTCCTTCCAGTACCAACAGAAGCAGCAGCAGCCGCACTGGACAGCTGGTCACTGCGCTGTCGTCGCAGCACGAACCACAGCTCTTTGCGAGCTACTCGGGCAAAGCAAACGGCGTCGACAGCGCATCGTCGTCGTCCACTGGAGCTGCTCCGTCCGCGCGAACCAGCGCGCAGCGCAAAGAATCGGCACTCTCGCGCATCTGCAGCGACATCCAGTACGCGCTGCTGCAGCAGAAGGACCCGCAGCTGTTCTACCACTTGCAGAACCTCGAGATCGTCCCCGAGACGTACTGCTTGCGCTGGATCCGGCTCTTGCTCGCGCGCGAGTTCGACTTGGACGAGCTCCTCTTTGTTTGGGACGCGATGATCCACGACCACGCGCGCCGCGACATTCGCTTCCCGCACGTCTCGCGCGAAGACGACTATCTCCACGACCTCCCACGCCTTGCGCCTCTCGACAACGACAATGACGATGATGATACCGACTGGATCGGCTTTCCGCTGCTGCGGTACCTCTGCGTCGCCAAGCTCCTTGCAATGTCCAAGCAGCTCCGCGCGACCGACAGCACGGGCTGCTGGCGCTTGCTCATGCAGACGCCAGGCACAGACGACCGCGTCGAGACAAACAGTCCGACGCGACCGAGCGCAGCAGTCGCAGCGCTCATTCGCACCGCGCAGGTCCTTCGAGACCCGACGCTCGCAGCGCGCGACGGACCGAACGGCATTGATGTCGTCATGTTTGACGCCGGGTCGCTCGGGATCATCCTCACTGCTGCGTCTGCGCCGTTCACTGGCGCGCTCGCAGTCAAAGACTTTGTCGACGACCCGTCGCCGCGCAGCAGTGGCAACTCTGTCGGTCAAGCGAAAGCGAGCGGCCGCGTGTTCATTGGCGACATCCTCCACTCGATCAACGGCGTCGAGGTCTCTGGCGTGACGACTGAAGAGGTGAAGCGGCACATTCAGCTCATCGGACGGCCGATGTACATGGGCTTTCTCCACCCAGCGCCGCGTGCGCTCGCTGCGAGTCCTGACGATGTCGGCAGTGGCACTGACGCTGTTGATGACATAGCAGCGAGCGACACGAGCGACACGTCGACCGTGTTGGTCCCAGACGCACACGACGCGACTGCTGCTGTGCTCGCGACGCACTTGCTCCCAGGCGAGCTCTGCTACGCACATGTCGAGACGAGCACGCAGCGCTTTGTGCTCGCACACGACGGCTCGTGCCTCTTGCACTACTTGAGTGGGAAGCTCTCGATCACCAACTACCGCTGCTTCTTCACGCGCTTGCTCGGCAAAGGCGAGATCGACTGGCAAGTCCCCGTGCTCTCGATCGCATCGATCGACGGCAGCGACAGCAGCAGCAGCAGTGCGAGCATCAACAGCAGCAGTGGCAGTGCGTCGCTCTCGAGCGCAGCGCTCGATCACGCACAGGCTGTCCTCGGCTTTACGAACGACGTCGAGACATACAGCGTCGTGCTCCGGTGCAAAGACACTCAAGTCGTGCGGCTCTCGTTCGCAAACGAGAGCGAGTACAGCAAGCTCGTGCAGTGTCTGAGCTGCTTGGCGTTCCCGTCGACTCTCCTTGACGCGTTCTGCTTTGCGTACGCACCGACGACGATCGCGCCGTCCGAGGAAGTGCCGTTTGACATTCGGCGCGAGTACGAGCGCCTCGGGCTCCTGGACGCCCCCGAGCGGCTCCGGTGCATCGATCAGTCGCAGCGGTACGACCTCTGTGAGACGTACCCGCAGCACGTGATCGTCCCTGCGGGCATGTCGGACGTCCGGATCAAAGCCGCCGCGACGTTCCGCTCCGGGAGTCGCCTCCCAGTCGTCTCGTGGCTCCATCGCGCGAACGGCGCGACGATCAGCCGCTCGAGCCAGCCGCTCGTGGGTCTCAAGTCGGCGCGGAGCATGGACGACGAGCTCCTCGTGCGCTTGCTCTGCACAAAGAGCAGTACGGACCGGAGTCGGTACGTGATCATGGACGCGCGGAGTCAGCTCGCAGCCGTCGGGAACAAAGCCATGGGCAAAGGCACCGAGGTCGTGAGCAACTACCGCGGCGCGAAGCTCGTGTTCCTCAACATGGACAACATCCACGCCGTGCGCCAGAGCTTCCAGAGCCTCACAGCGCTCTTTGAGCCCCGCCGTGGCGCGAACGAAGACACTGCGAGCTTCTACAGCAAACTCGAGAGCTCGGGCTGGCTCCGGCACGTGCGCTACGTCCTGAAAGCGTCGGTCGAGCTCGCGCACACAGTGCACAACGGTGTCTCAGTGCTCACACACTGCAGCGACGGCTGGGACCGCACGGCGCAGATGGTGTCGCTCGCAGAGCTCATGCTCGACCCGTACTACCGCACGCTCCGGGGCTTCCAAGTCCTGATCGAGAAGGCCTGGTGCAGCTTTGGGCACCAGTTCGGCCTGCGCTGCGGCCACGCACGGAGCGACGCGACGCACGACCAGCGCTCGCCCGTGTTCCTCCTGTGGCTCGACTGCGTGTGGCAGTTTGTGCGGCAGCACCCGTCCGAGTGCGAGTTCAACGAGAAGCTCTTGCTCACGCTCGCGGACCACGTCTACGCGTGCAAGTACGGCACGTTCATGTTTGACTGCGAGCGGCAGCGGTGGGTCCTGTGTAGTGTTGATTGAGTGGTTGGGTGATTGAGTGAACGACTGATCGCCGAGTGTCCTATGTGCAGGAAGGAGATCTTTGGCAAGCACCGCGTGCGGTCGATCTGGAGCGAAGTGAACAGCAACAGCGAGCTCTTTACGAGCGCGCTCTTTGCGCCGAGCGACCAAGTGACGCTCGTGTCGCCGAGTACGCTGTCGAAGAACATCAAGTGCGTTGAGCTCCTAGTGCTTTACGTGCGCTGTGCAGATGGATCGATCGATGGGCAAGTGAACTGACTGGCGAATGGCTCACTGTTGTTGCTGCTGTAGGCTCTGGAAGGGCTACTTTTGCCGATGGGACACGACGATCGTGCCGCCTGTGCCAGCGTTCCAGTACTACTGACGCTCTGCTAGCTCCAGTACAGGGGAGTATGGACAGCTAGGCTACGACGTCGAGTGAAGTGGAAGCACCGGTTGTCGAGCTCCGTTCGACAGTGTTGGCGTTCGTCTCGACCGTGTTGACGACTTGAGTTCGTGGGAGAGAGCTCAGGCGTTTGAGAGAGTGCGTGGATGGCTATGGGTTCATGGAGATGTGAATGGTGAATAGCGAGTCGCCATCGAGAGCGTGCGCGCATGGGCAAAGAGGTAGTTTGCTGCTGTCCTCGCTTCGAGCAGCTCCGAGCTCCAAGCACCAAGCAAGCGTAGTCTCACGAGTATGAATATGCAATTCAAGAGAGCCTGATTTGACCCTGTGTGGTAAAAACAGCAGTAAAAGTTGAAGGCGTGCGACCGACGATATGCAATTCCAGGCGCTTCTTAGTCAACTCGTATGATGATTCATGGAAAGCAAACACGCGCATGAACCGACACTCGCGCTCTTGCTCGCTGCCCCACACGTTCGTTCGTTCGCGACGACGACGACAGCGACGCGCGCACCACTTGGGCGATCACTCGACCGACGGATCGATCCATCGATCGGCTACAGGAGCCACGCGGAAGCGACGCCTCCCTCGCACACTTTCCATCCGCACACACACGCGGCAGCAGGTCGCACTCACGCGCACGAGTAGATCCACTCACTCACGACGCCAGTCATGGTCGCGCACACTGTCACCTGCGACGAAGTGATGCGCTCGACGCACAGCGGACAGCAGACTGCTGAGCGCAGCAATATCAGCGGCAGTAAAAAGACTGAGCTCCCGCTCGTCGCTGCGGCTGTGCCGCTTGTCACTGGGCTCTTTCACACGGTGACTGCGTCGACACCGCGTGCCAAGCGCCTCGCGCGCGTGTATCCCCACAGCTGCGCAGCAGTTCGGCTCCTTCCAACGAGCGACGCGCTCTCGCCTCCACTGCGCATCGCGTCGCGCCAAGGCACTGGCGACATTAGCAGTGAAGACGTCGTACTGACACCAGCAGCAGCCGAAGAGGAAGACGAGGCAACGTGGCAGCACAGTGCGAGCTCCTTGCGCAGCAGCGTCGCTAGCAGCAGCAGTGTCGATGATGGCGACGAAGATGTCGAATGGAGTGACGGTGAGAGTGAGCTCGCGCTGTCGCTCACGCCCACGCGCGTGCTGCGCGCGACTCGGAGCTCGTATGCGAGCAGTGTGAGCGACTGGGACGACCAACCGACGCTCTGTGCGCCACGGAACCATCAGCAGCAAACGCTCAACGCACACGACGACATCCTCAGTCGCATCGCGACGCTCAAGGCGCTCTGCGACCAGGGCTTCCTCTCTGTCGACGAGTACGAGCGCCGCAAGTGCGCGATCGTCGATGAGCTCACTGGCGGACCAGCACGCACTGTCGAACGACACGAAGATGACGACGCGACGCTCTATCTCCCACCACGCACGCTCGATAGCAGCAGCAGTGAGATGGCAACGACGATGCAGCAGCAGCCGCGGTGCATGGCGATCGGTCGGCCGTCGCACGCGCTGCCGCTCATTGTCCCGCACGCGCCGAACTTTGCGAACGTCCGTCCCGAGCGCGCGACGAAGCACGTGTTTGACTACACGACGCGGCAGTGGAGCAGCACGCACGTGCGCGTGGCGCTCGACGAGACGCCGTTCAGCAAAGGGAGCTTGCGGGTCGTGTACCACTTGCTCGATGTCACATCTGAAGACAGCGCGTGTCTGTTACAACAAGAGCCAACGAGCTACGTTGCGAAAGTCGCGATTGATCCAGAGGAAGACCCACAGACGTACTTTCGCGACACGGAGCTCCAAGCGCACTGTGCGCACTACGCGCAGCTCTACAACTCGTACAAGCCACCAAAGCGCGTCGAGTTCATCCACGCGTGGGTGCTCGAGCTCACGGAGCGGTGCGTTCGATGCCAATGGTCTGTACTTGTAGATGCCATATGATGTGGACTGACGAGTGTACTGTCAACTATGATATATTTTAGCAATGGCGCACTGTGCGCAGTTGAGCCGTACATCCCTGGCGAGTACCGCAAGCACAACAACAACTTTGGGTCTGTGAGCGACGACGAGCGCAACACGCCGCAGGCGTTCTCGCACTTTACGTACGAAGCGTCAAACCACGAGCTCTTGGCTGTCGACATCCAAGGCGTCGGGGACTTGTACACCGATCCGCAGCTCCATACGCTCCAGGGCGACGACTTTGGAAAAGGGAACCTCGGTGTCTTGGGCTTCCACAAGTTCCTCTCGTCCCATCGATGCAACTCGATCTGCCGGTACCTCAAGCTCCCAGCAGTGAACCCAAAGGTTCGTGTGCGTTGGTTGAGACTGTATCATGTATGGCTGGTCGCGTTCGTCCGTCTCATGATCTCTCAATGTCTGCATATGCAGGACCGCCACGCTGACTCGGGGACGCTGCCAGTCCAAGAGCTCATGAACCGCGATCGCGTGCGACCGACGCAGTTTGACTCGACGCACTACTACGAGCACGCACCGATGCTCCAAAAGTACATCACGCAGTGCCGCGACCTCGAGCGTACGCCGCGACGGCCGCACCCGTCAGCAAGCGGGTCTTCACGGTATGGACACCAGTCTTCGTCAAGTATCGCACGGTTCTTCGCGTCGCTCTTTTGCTGTCACACCGCGCAATGAGCGATGGCAACCAAACAACCTCAGCAGTGGCAAGAGCCAGTCATGGCTATCGCGTCTCTCGCATGTGAGAGTCACACATTTTCAAGTACTATGAACACCAGCTCAAGCAACCAACACAACGTATAAATGACACACACTCGAATGACACAAGTCCTTTACTCTGTCATTTTTGTCTTACACGAGCTGCTCAACGAACGCAAAGAGCGCGTCGCCGAATGTCTCGAGCGAGAAGTGCGACCGCGCACGTGCTTTGCCAGCAGCGCCCATTGTCGCCACGCGCTCAGCGCTTGCTTTGCCGCAGAGCGTCGCCATCGCGTCGCCAAACGCCTCGGGCGTGCTCTCGCAGAGAAAGCCCGTCTCACCATCGACGATCGACTCGAGCGGTCCGCCGCTGTTGACTGCGATCACGGGCGTGCCGCACGCCATGGCTTCAACTGGCACGATGCCAAAGTGCTCGTTGCTTGGCGTGTACAAGATCGCTTGCGCAGTCGCCAAGAGCTCTTTCTTCATGCTGTCGGACACGGACGTGCGGAACTCGACGTGGTCGTCGAGTGCGAACTTTGCGACGTCCGCTTGGAGCTCGCTTAAGTGCGCAATGTTCTCAGGGTTCTGCGGGTCGTAGCCGCCGGCGACAATGAGCTTCACAGACGCAAAGATGTCGGCTGGGACGCGCGTCTGGAGGTGCGCGAGCGCTCGGATCGCAAGCGCAACGTTCTTCTTGCGCTCAAAGCGGTTCAGCGACACAAAGAGCGTCGAGTTGCGCGCTTGCGACGGCGAGAACGCTTCGAGGACGCGGACGTCCACGGGCGGGTACAGGATCGCGAGGCCTTTGCGACCGACGCGCGGGAAGCTCGTCTCAAAGACAGAGCGCGTGAACTTGCTGTTGACAACGACGAGGTCTGCAGCTGCTGTCGTGAGCTCTTCGAGCGTGTCGAGCGGATAGCGATAGAGACGCTTGAGCACCGAGCCGGACTGGACGCTCAGGAGCTTGTCAGGGTAGTGGCCATAGAAGAGCACGGGCTTGCCAAAGTACCGCAGCAGCGGGATCGAGATCGAGACTTGGTCGACCACGAATGCGTCCAAGTCGCGCGCGTAGAGGAACCCGACGACAAACGTCACGTACAAGACGCGGAGCCACGCGCACGCAGCGTAGAGCTTGCCGCCGATCGTCTTCGGAAGCCAGTCGCCGTACACGTGCACGTGCTTGGCGAGCGGGCCGTCGCCGCGCGTCTCTTCAAAGCAGTGCGAGACGTCGTGGTGCGCTGTGAACATCGTCACGTGCACGTGCTTGCGCTGGAGCGCGAGCATGGCGTTCACAATGAGGTTCTCTGCGCCGCCGATACCAAAGTCTGGGTGGATGAAGCCCACGCGGAGCGGCTGCTTGCTCGCAGTCGAGCGCTGCTCATCGGTCTTCTTGTCCGTGGCGTTGCGCTGAGCGCTCGTCGAGACGAAGAAGCCCGCAACGAACGCGTAGATCGCCCAGAGCGTGAAACTCACAGGCACGCTCACGAGCATGAGCACGAGGTGGACGAGGACCATCGTCGCAGTGGCGGATGCTGCAGGTCGTAGCAACGCGCGTTGTCGACGAGTGCGCGGGAGCAAATGCAGCAATGACGTGGTGTGTCAATCAAGTGCAATAGCATGGATGTGATAGTGAATAAATCAAGGTAGACAAGTCCACTGTGGCTAGATCTGAAAATTTAGCAGATATCAAATTTTCAAAAGTGAAAGCACTATACAATCATCAAGTGCAGAGTCGCATCATATCGAAAGCAAGAAGAGGATGCGTTGAAAGTGATGTTGAGGATGTCCTCCTGACGAAGACGACCTCGTTGCACTCGCAAGCGCGACTCGCGTCGTGATGGCGGGCTCCTTTGCTCGTCTTCTTCTTCTCTACGCTGCAATCCCATGGCTTAGACAGCCGGCGCGGTCTCGTAGATCTGCAGCAGAGCGTCGTCGCCGCCCGAGACGAGACGCGAGCCCGTGGCGTTGTACGCGACGCTCCAGACCTGGTCCGTGTGCGAGTCGAACGTCGAGAGGCAGCGGCGCATGCCAATGTCCCAGACCTTCACGCGGCGGTCCGCGCCACTTCATGCATTCGCATCGAAATGCGTCAGGCTCAACAGTGTCACACAATCACATCGAGCAACAAGCGTCCGTACCCAGTGGCGAACTGGCGACCGTCAGGCGAGCAGTCGACGCTCAGGACCCACGAGATGTGACCCGAGAGCGTCGCGACCGCATTGTCGTGCGTCCTACGCAGTCACAAGAGAGAGAGAGAGCCATAGTGAGGACGCTTGCTTGACAGGTGCGGCAACTCGAGACAACAACAATGCAGCAGATGACGTACGGGTCGTAGATGTTCACGTGCATGTCGTCCGACGCCGCAAAGAGCTTCCCGTCAGGCGCGTACGCGACCGACCGCACGGGCTTGGACCGGTCTATCAGACAGGAGCACTTGTATCAGTACACCATCGCTCACAGAGTCAAACAGAGCACAGACCAGCAGTCGAACACATCAGCCACCTCACCTTCGTACTTGTGCACGAGCGCGCCAGTCTCGACGTCGTAGACGCCGACAAAACCGTCAAAGCCGCCGCACGCGACGTGTTTGCCATTCGGCGACTGCGAGATGCCGTACGTCAGACAACCACCCCAATCACCCACGACACATCCGACGGCAGACGTACGTAAGCGACGCTGAGGACGAACTTGGACTGTGTGCTGATCTCGTGCACGAGCTTCTCGGCCTCCAAGTCGAAGAGGTTGATCTTGCCCTGCTGACTGCCAGACGCCAGGCGCGACTCGTCCGGACTGTACGCGATCTGCCAGAGCTCGCCCGGTCCGGCGTCGATCGTCTTCTCAACAGCGCCCGTTGTAAGGTTCAGTACGCGCAGTTGGCAGTCGAGCGAGCTCGTGACTGCGTGCGAGCCCGCTTTGTTCCCAACGATCGCGATCGTCCCGAGCACGTGGCCAGGGTACTGCTGCGCGACTGTGATCGAGTCTTTCGTCACAGTCCTACGCGTCGGGGTTCGATACAATAGTCAGTGATACACATACGTGTGTGAGACTATGCAGACGCATCCGTAGCGAGCAAGAAGCAGAGGACGAGAGAGACCGAACGACGCACCAGGCTTTCGCGACTTCGTCGACAGAACCAGTCAATATCTTGTCGTTCGCGGCCCAGAACGTGCTCCAGATGCCGTCGCTGTGCGCGTTTGGGAACTGGATCGACGCGCGGTGCTGCAAGTGCATGTGTGCGAGTAGGTAAGCATCGTATATGCAGTGTAAGAGCAAGCGCAAGAGCATGTGCTCGGTCGCTCATGCAGGCACATACGCTTGCTCGTGCCATGGTTGCTGCTCGTGAAATACACTCGTGTGTGTGGCGAAAAACAACTGCAGCACAGTATGTAGCGATATGTTCATAATATAGTCTAATTTATGATAGCTTGTAAACCTAGTAAACGGAATTGCTTTCGAAGCGACAGACGGAGAGATTGAACGCAGACAAACCGACGCAAGGCAAGGACGCGAGATGACTGCGCGGTGGCGCACGCTGCCGCTCCAGAGCGCGCTCAGTGGCTGGAAAGACGTCGCGTACACTGCTGCGCGCCACGACAAGCACAAGCTCGTACGTCTCTCGCAACATTCGTCGTAGCTCTCCTACTCTCTTGTATCTGCACATGAGCACTCACAGAGTTCGTCAGGACATTGCGGTGCCTGGGAACGCGATCCCTCGGCGCAAGCGCCCAGTATGTGTGTTTGTCCACGGCGGCTCGTGGCAGCGCGGCGACAAAGCTGGTGCGTTCAACAACGGCATCGACGAAGCGTTTGCACGCAGCGGGTACGTTGGCGTGTCGGTCAACTACCGCTTGTCGCCCGAGGTGCGTCGTGCACATGCCCTCGTTCGCTCGCTCTCTGCATCACGCGCATGCTCACGCTATCACCATCGACGAACGCACAGGTGAAGCACCCTGCGCATGCGCTCGATGTCGCCTCCGCAGTGCGATGGGTCCACAGCAACATCGACAAGGTGCGCTCAGTCGTCAAGGCTCCAGCTTCCCAGACTCGCACTCCCATGCTCACTTGTATCAATGGATCCTGCTCCTTGTGTAGTACGGCGGTGACCCGAACCAGCTCGTGCTCATTGGCCACAGCGCAGGCGCGCACCTCGTGATGCAGCTGCTCGCAGACCCGCAGTATCTGCGTGACGTTGGGCTTGAGCGCAGTGCGACCGAGTTCGTCACGTGTGCAGTCGGGATCTCGGGCGTCTACAACATCGTGCGTATGGCGAACACTGCGTTCTACGGCGCACTTGTCGCGACGCCAGCGTTTGGCGAGCGCGTCGACCAGTGGCGCGAAGCGTCTGTGACCTCAGCGCTCGTGAAGCAAAGCGCAGCGTCGCCGCTCGTGCACATGCCCGTGCTGCTGCTCACAGCCAACGACGACTTTCACTTTGGCGACGACGCTGCAGAGCTCGCGTCGTGGCTCACTGCTGCTGGCAACGCGCGCGTCGAGCGGCACGTGGTCGCACCACGGAACCACTTTACGATCCTCGGCGCGATCACAGCGAGCGGCGCCGCTGGGAGCAGCGGCACAGACGCTGCGATGGCGCACATCACAACGTTCATTGATCGTCATGTTTACTAGCTACACATGCACAACGCACATGCAACGTTCGACTACGGGCTGTATTGTGTGAGCAGGTGCGTGTGTCTCTCAGTCGAGAGACACCCCGAGCTCACGCATTCTCTTCTTCTCACTACTACTGGACTGAACGAGCGAGGTATGCAGGTCGCTCTTCACCGGCGAGCTGCGCTTGTGTGACGCGTAAGATGTTGTGCGACGCAAGAGCGACGAAGAGGAAGGCCATCGTGGACGAATGTCTCGAGCGAGAAGTGCGACCGCGCACGTGCTTTGCCAGCAGCGCCCATTGTCGCCACGCGCTCAGCGCTTGCTTTGCCGCAGAGCGTCGCCATCGCGTCGCCAAACGCCTCGGGCGTGCTCTCGCAGAGAAAGCCCGTCTCACCATCGACGATCGACTCGAGCGGTCCGCCGCTGTTGACTGCGATCACGGGCGTCCATGATATCGTCATGTGCGTGACGACGATACCAAGTGTCTGTGAGCATACAAAGACCAAGTGTAATCGGTCCAGTCACAGTCGTCTTTGCTGTTGTATTGGAAGAGCATGAAGAGCATGATGCTGTAGCTGCTGAAGCTGCTCACACTTGCTTGCGATCCGTGAATGCGCGCATGATGCAGCCCGCGCCGGCTTTCGTCGCGAGCTTCTGGTGCCATTCGAGCACGACTGCGCTCTGGGACGCAAGTGCGAGGAAGCGCGAGACGTATTTCATCAGTGCGTCTTCTTGCTCGGTCGAGAGCGAGTCGACTACGCGCTGCATCTCGCCTTTGTTACAAGCGAGGAGTGCAGTGAGCACAGTCTGCGCGTTCTCATCTTTGATAGCGTCCGACTTGGCGAGCACGGGCGGGTCCTCGAGCGCAGCGCGCACTGCGTCTTCACTCTTGCGCTGCGCCACGAGCGTCTTAACGTGCGACGCGCGGCTGCGCACGCTCGCTCCAATGCGCGCGTCGTCGTCGGCCATGATGTCCGTGCTTGTTGTCGTCTTGATGTTCTTGATGTTGTTGTGTGAAGCTGGGGAGTAAAATCGCGATACTACATTGTTGACATTTTTGACATTGTGGTTGCAACTCCCTTGAATTCGTCACTACCAGATGTTTGGAGCATCAGAGTTTGGAGTATCAGAGTACCAGAGTTTTCAATACAAAAACCAAGATCTCATTAAGAGCTCTTGATGAGATCATGTTTTTGTATTGAAAACTCTTGCTTACTGAAACCAAGTGATCTTACTGAAGCCAAGTCATTGTCAAAATCATTGTCAAGAAGTACCGTTTCAAGTACCGTTTCAAGTACCGTTTCAAGTACCGTTGCCACGAGCATTCGAGCACAGCAGCACAGCAGCACAGCACAGTAGGCAGCAGAGGCAGCAAAGGCACGAGAGACGACACCGACACCGACACCGACACCGACACCGACACCGACACCGACACCGACACCGACACCGACACCGACACCGACACCGACACCGACACCGACACCGACACCGACACCGACACCGACACCGACACCGACACAGACACCGACACCGACACCGACACCGACACCGACACCGACACCGACACCGACACCGACACCGACACCGACACCGACACAGACACCGACACCGACACCGACACCGACACAGACACCGACACCGACACCGACACAGACACAGACACAGACACAGACACAGACACAGACAACAGCGACGCAGACGAGAGAGACGACGACGACAGACACGCAGATAACGGTGACACATACAGCGCTCTCGCTCAGATCCGCAGACAACCAGCGCGGCCAACTCGGCAGCGATCCTCACATTTGCGACTTGAACTTCCCGGACGAAGCTGCAGTTGATCTGCTGCTCAAGTACATCCGTGCTGCACGGGTCCCAGAACTGGTCCGAGAGCGGCTTGTTCTCTTGTAATGTGGACGGGTGTTCGAAGCGCAGCCGTTTTGCTGGCAGGTGCTACCGCCACCGCGACAGCGCAGTCAGTGCGTGACGCTCCTGCTTGTTCTCGAACGAGGAGACAGTGACGGTCGATGGTCCTGGTCGCTCGTTCGAGGCAAAGCTCGAGCACTTCGTCCAGTCCTGGGACTCTGGCGACCTTGACGATGTCAAGATCACTGTCGACGCCCAGGGCATCGCGCATGCCGAAGTGCAGTGCAACCACAACCGAGCAACGCAATGGACCATGCAAGAAGAAGAAGCGCTCCTCCACAACGTAGAAGCCTATGGTCAGTGCTGGTTCACCATTGCCCAAGTTCTCCCGGGTCGCTCTCGTGGAGCGTGCAAAGCTCGCTACGCATTCATACAGCAGCGAGAGCAGCGAGAGCGAGAGCAACGCACGCTACTGGAGAGACGAGAGCAAGACCTACAAGAGCAACGACAACAAGCACGCCAAGCTCAACGAGAACGGCAAGAGCAACGACAGCGAGACCTACAAGAGCAACGAGCACAACGCGAGCGAGTGCGACTCATCGAGATTGCTGAGCTTCAGCTCGACATCGAAGAGAGACGTCATGCCGTACGGCGTGAAGCATTACCAAACTGACAAGCATCGCATCGACCTCGACCTCATGACAACCTCACATGCACTCGAGACGCTCTGCCGTGCAAGTATGCATTCTAGTTCATTCTGTCGCTCTCTATCGCGACTGCGTCTCCTCGTCTATGAGTGCCACTGGATCAGAGCGACGACACGATCGCATTCTCCAGCAGCATGCGCGCCACAGCGTTCGCTGGCTGCAGCCGCATGAGCTCCACTGCGGCGCGATGCGCGACGTCCCAGCGCTGGAGCTTCGTCGCGCACGTCCCGAGCCCAACGAGCGCGTCCACGAGCTGCGGGTTCAGCGATAACGCAGTCTCGTAGTAGCGCAGCGCAGTCGCAGCGTCGCCTGCACGGAACTCGGCCAGTCCTAGCTTTGTCCATGCGTACGCGTACGTCACGTCTTCGTCTTCGACGACGCGCAGCAGCAGATCGCGTGCTTGCACGACGCTGCCCATGTCCATGAGCTGCAGCGCTTCGCGCACACTGCGCTGTGCCCGCTCGCTCGACGCGCCGAGCCACTTGCCTTCGAGCGCAGCAGTCGCAAACTGCACGACCGTCGCGTCGTCGCAGCGCAAGTACTGCAGCAGGGTCGGTTCGTCTGCGAACTGGAGCTGCACGATCGATGGCACGGCGACGGCCTCGTGCTGCTCATCGTCTGTAGCGCTGCGGTCGTCTGGGAACCGACGCGCTAGAGGCGCCGACGGCACGTAGCGACCATCGTCAAAGCCATCAAAGTACAGCAAGAGCGACGGATTCGCGATCGCCTGCACGTCACACATCGTCGTGAGTCCGTCAAGCTGCTCATGTCCTCAGTAGCAATGACACGACAGCAGCAGCAGTCGCACCTCTGGCTCTGTGACCCGCTCGAGGTCTTCTTGGGGCACGCGGTGCAGTCGACTCGCTTCGCTACACGAGACATCCACACTCAAGTGAGTCGTCTGTCGTATCCTATCGAGCAGCATTGGCCATCTACAGTCTCAGTTGTACGCACCGCGTCGGTGTGACGTGCGGAAGGATGTCGTACGTCACGTGGAGATCCGCAAACGCGTGCGAGCGCGCGACGTTCCAGCCCGTGACGACGCCGCGACCGACGTCTTTCACGAACACGACGTCGCCAATGACAAACGCCACGGCGTCGGTCCGCGTCTGTCGATGGACTGTATTAGCATCAGGAGTACGCACTCGCATGTAACGCAGAGACTGCAGCATCCATGACGTACTTTGGGCTGGAACGCGCCGCGCGCAGTGAGGTCGCGGATCATTGCGTTGTGGTCGTCGACGTCCCGCAGCGCCGCGAATGCTGCGCGCACATACAGTACAGACCTGTCAGAGGAGCTACAAACGCATAGAAGGAGCTTGTGCAAGTGCTCATGCGCGTACCTGCGTCAATGCGCTCGTTCACAGCGCGCGTGTAGCTGCGGTCTTCGCGTAGTGGCGCTTCAAATTGCGAGCGCACGAGCGTCACGAATGCGCGCTTGCGGTGCCACTTGTTGATCGCGTGCATGTCTGAGAACCGCGCGTCGAACTTGCGCTCGCGCTGCCAGTCGCTCTTTGCGCCGGCGTACGAGTCGGCTGCGCCGGAGCGAATCGCATTGAAGAGCGTGCGGCCGGCGTCGAGGTCGTTCTGGAGCTGTCGCGTTGAGAGCAAGAGCGATCTAGCGCAGTCGATTCAAGCGCGTGAGCAAGCGGCCGCGAGCGCAGCAGCAGACATCCAGCAGCAGCTACAGAGAGCAAGAGGCAGCAGCGGCGAGTACGCACTGGTAGAGCGCACGCACGACGCGCGACGACGACGACGACGGCGGCGCCATTCCGTGATGTCCTCTCGCCTTCGCCAACACGAGCGATTTTGATGAGCTGGTGCTGGTGCTGGTGTTGGATTTCTTGGAGGACGCAGTCGTGCGATTCGTTCATATATTATCCAAGTGTCTATTCTCACAGTACACTTGCGATCACCCGAAAGCAAGCGCTTGAACGAATGCGACCGTCGCTTACTTGTTCACTAGTTACACATGCACAACGCACATGCAACGTTCGACTACGGGCTGTACCGTGTGAGCAGGTGCGTGTGTCTCTCAGAGATACCCCGAGCTCACGCATTCCACTTCATTACGACGCCTGCACAGTCCGCGAGAGGTACGCTGGCCGTTCTTCACTTGCGAGTTCCGCTAGTGTGACGCGAAGGATGTTGTGCGCCGCGTTGACGTCGCGGTCGCAGATGATCTTGCATGTTGTGCATCGGAGCACCGCGTAGCTCTTCACGCCGCGGAACTCGCACTTGTCAAGCTTGGTGGTGCACGACGAGCAGAGCTGACTTGTCCGATACTCGTCAACGTACACGACCTGTGCGCGCTTCTCCAACTCGCGCTTCAGCGCTTTGAGCGGGACGCGCGGATGAGCGCGAGTGACGCCTTGAGCGCGCCAATCTCCAAAGCCGACGACGCCACTGGAACGCTTGAGCGACGCGAGGCTGTTCACGATGCGCCAACGCGCTTTGGGTTGGTGCACGTGGTGCATAAAGCGCCACTTTCGTAGCGCATGCTCAGCACTGAACGTGATGCGCTGCTGCAACGACGGCCGCACGCCCTCACGCAAGCTCTGCATATACTCGTCAAGGCTCGGCGTCTTGGATGTCGGGAGCAGGTCTAGTCATTGTTGGTACTCTGGCTCTCGCTGGCGCAAGCGGTCGTGCCAGACACGCGCCTTGGTTGCGCTCGAGTGGTGCCGCAGCGCACGACTGCTCACTTGTGTTGTTTGTGCGTGGCGAGGGCGAGGCGGAGCGGCGTCTGCTGTCCGTCGTGCTTCGAGTTTGCGTTGTCTGTCGAGTCACCGAGTCAATGGTCGCTGGCTCGTGCGGGCAATGCGCCGTAGTCACCGTCGCTCTCTCTTCTGGCGCTTGCGTGCTTGCTTGGCGCGCCAGCGCGGCCCATGCGCAACTTGTTGTCGGTCGCGCTTGCATGGCTTGTCGCTTCGCCGTCTGTACGGCACGTTGCTCGCCGCAGTGACGAGCATCCGGACGCCGACAACGACGCTCGCACTCGCACCTGCGTCGTCGCTCTCTCCTTCGCTGCTGTCGTCACTGCGACTGCTGTCACTGCTGTCCTTGTCGTCGCTCTCTGTCGCCTTGGGCTTCTTCAGGAGCACTGAGACGCAGTACCCGTCCGTCAAGAGGCGGTCCACGAACTGCCAACCCTTGCGCTCAAAGCGCTTGACAGCAAAGACAGCTCGCCAGGTGCGCTGCTGCTCAGCGATGCGTGCACGCGTACACACTTCGCGCAGAAAAGTCGTCGAGACTGCAAAGTGCGCTGGAACCGCCGATTGAGCGACTGGAAGAAGAGCAAACGTGCGCGGCGCCGGTCCTCCGGCAATGGCGCGCTCGAGCTCATCTCGGCTCACGCACATCACAATCGAGTCTGCGACAGTGTCGACCTCGACGCCATTCGCACAAGCGCGAATGCCTGACTGGAGTGTGTGCGCGTGCGCCTGCATGCCGTGCGCAAGGCGCAGGAAGTGAGCCATGTGCGCTCGGATGTTGGTGCGTGTTGGCTTGTGCACTAGCCACGATCGCAAAGCAAGTGACTGATCGTCGCTGATACCTTCATCCTATGCGTGCTTGATCAGGGAGCGAGCTGCACGAGAAGAGAGCGCGCAACGTGAGCGCACGTACGCGTGCAATCGGCGGCCAAAAGTGCGCACGATCATCGTGTGTGCGTTCGCTCGTATGCTCGCTGCGACCTCTTTCTTACTTACACTTCACGCAGTGATCTCTGGAGACCTGTACGATTGGACTTGGCTTCGCTCTCGACGATACGTCTTGATCGTGTGAGTGAGCGCTTGGTCAATCCCGCGGCCACGACTGCTCCCGGCGCCGGCCACGCAGCGCTCAAAGAATGTCTTGTCGAGCGTCGGGATTGGCACGGCACCTCTGCTGCCGAGCGCGCGCAGAAGATGGACATTGGCAATGTGCGTCGCCTCAACGTGTATTTGCCGTAATGCGCGCGCAGAAGCCTCAATCTCTGTGGCGATAGCTCGTGTTCCAGGCTGCTGGCGGTCGCGTAAGAGCGAGTTGAGTCTGCACTTCACTGTGTGGAACCTCCAGCCTCTGTTAACGATCCACGGAGGTGCGCGCGGTCGCTTTGGTGCAGGCGGCTCGACGGCTGTCTCGCTCGGTCGCTTAGCACTCGCCATTGCCTGTTGTGTGCTTGTTTGCGAATGAGGTACTCTTCTCGGTTTGCCAGCAGTAGGAAGAGAAGCAGACACTAGTTGACTTGATACACAGCGACCTCATTGATGGCGCTCGACTTTCAGTTGTCTTTCAGTTGTCTGACTTGACGACTCTTCTCCTTCTCTTTCTGGGATTGACTCGTGCGTGACTCGCGCGTCGAAGCCTAGACCATGTCTTGACTGATGTCCGTGTCGAGCAGGATCGAGTCGTCGGGGTCCTCTTCCTTGAGCTTGAGCCACCGACGCTTCGGTGTCTTGATTGCTCGCGACTGCATCTTGCACACAATGTCCGGGCGCTTCGCAGGTGCTTTGCGGCTCTTCTTGGCTTTGCTCACACTCGCCGGCAGTACGTCGTCGCCCGCGTCGCCGCCTTCAAACGTCTCGACTGCACATCAGCAGCTCCGGACTCTGGTACGAGAGAGAGAGAGCTCTCATAGACGGTCTTGGCTCTTAGCGACACGGTTGATCGACTCACTGACGCTCTGTGCATCCAACCGACTAGCGCTGCGTCGTGACGATCCAGCGCATGTACCGCGGGTACCGCGATCGCCTCTTCCTCAAGCGCATTCGCTTGCTCGAGACGCTCTCGCACCGCGTGCGCGCGCTCGTGGACAAGTACCTCTGCCACGGCAACTTCTGGGGCTTTGTGCTCCAAGTCGACGCTGACTACCGACGCTTTGAGCACACGCAGCGCGAAGAGGAAGAGCATGCGCTCACGTTCGTCTCGACGCTCCTCAAGCAGCGCAAGCTCGAAGAAGACCAGCGCATGCAGGTACACCGCCGTATCACTTGCGCAGCCTTGGAAGACTTGTGCGCTGACTGCCGCCTGCTTGTGTAGGAATGGTTCGCAGCGTCTGCGATGCAGAGTCCAATCGTCCACGGCGCGCGACGGACCCAGAGCACGTATGCAGACAGCGCGAGTCCAGCATCGCAGCTGTCGCTGTCCTCGTCGTCCTCACCGTCGACGCAGTCGAGCACCGCGTCGCCAGCGTCAAGCGAACCGCCAGCAAACTGGTCGCACGCGCTGCTCGAGTCACCGATCGCTGCGGATCTCATTGTGCTGAGTCCGCACAAGCGCAAAGCCGACGTGTTCCCGACCGACTTGCCGCCCAAAGTCATTCGCCACGCCATGGCCGAGGGCTTTGCGTTCGACGACATCATCGCAGTGCTGTGCGTCGCGCTCTGTCGATGTGTGTGGAAGCTCGATAGCGCCTTGCTGACAGTGTTTCTCTCTCGACTCTGTGCGTGCTTGTACCTCTAGACGAGGGCTCCAAGCGCAGCGGAGAGACGTCGCGGACGTGAGTCTCGTGCTCAAGACTCTCTACCAGCGCACGCCACTGATGACGAACTCGTGGAAGTCGGAGCGCATGGCGCGACTCGAAGCGCTCCCAGCATCTCACCTGCTGCACGCTGACAACGCTGTCGAGCGATTGAGCGGCGGAGTCCGTCTCCAGGCATCAGCATCGCGTCCGACGAAGCACACAACAGCAGCACCTAATGCGTCTGCCGCTCTAACAAAGCGAGCGCGAGACACCGGACACAGCCCTCGAGCCAAAGGACATCGACGCCAAGCGCCAGAGCACGCGTTCGTGACAGAGAACCTCGTCGAGTCGATCCCAGGCGGACTGAACGCCTCGATCGCGCGCATTATGCTCGTCGCAGCGATCAAGTCGTTCGATCCGGACGCAAGCGCCGGCGACGGTGCGTTTGTCCTTCCAGAGGACTTCTCGGCCGATCCGTTCGAGTCGTACCTCGCACTCGCGTCGCCATTGCTCAGGGTCAGTGGCACGCCCCTGTAGATGCCACGACGTACTCATGACGCACTGATCACTACTGACGCCTCACTGCTGCTGCTGCGTCTCTTGCATCAGATCCGCCGCGAGCATCAAGTGCTCGAAGCCGCCAAGCCGTTCATCGACGTCCTCACTGAGAACCGCTGCTGGACTGGCTTTGACGTGCTCTACAACGTCCGCGGCGTCGACGAGCTCGTGTCGTGGACCGTCCCACGAGCGCTCGCGCTCAGTATCTACGACGTGCTCGAGCAGATCCACGCGCAGACGACGCGCTTGAGCTCGCGCACGATCATGCGCGAGCTCTTCGTGAGTCCGAGCTTTGATCGGTTCGTTCGCGCGCGGCAGCGCGTCGCAGCCTCTGAGGCGCCAAAGGCGTCCGAAGACGACGCTGCTGTCGAGCTTGTCGGTCATGACGACGTGCCTCGACCCGCGAGTCCAGCCGTTGAGACGCTCAAGGACCAGATCCGCACGCGTCTCGAGCGCGACGTGCTCCAGCTCCCGATCGAGCGCACGGACGCGCTCGCAGTCGTCGACGTGCTCTTCAAAGCCGCGTTGCTCGTCTGCGAGACGCCCGTGACAGCAGCAGCGCCATCACTGACACACCAGCGAGTACCAACGAGACAAAGCTATGACGCGTTCCTCGATGCGCTCGTGGTGCTCGAGACTCAGAGCGACGCAACTGCACTCCGGACGCTCATTCGCGACCGCGTGAGCGCAGCAAAGCTCGTCGCAAACGAACACGCAGCAGCGCTGGCGCTTGTTGGGGTCACGACAGTGACAGACCTCATCGTACGTCTCGCTCTCTCTCTCACTTGCGCTACTGACACGACAGACTCACGCGCTCGATGCCTGTCGCTCGTCCACAGACACGCAGCGACGTCGTGAGCGCGCGTCTCGACCCATTGCTCGCTCGACAAGTGCGCGTGCTGCTCGCATCTGTTGCTTCGACACGGTCGCCTCGCCACTCGACCGATCAGTCACCAGCAACAACAGCAGCGAGCGCGCGTGTGTGGGGACGCAAGGGCAAAGCTGCGCTGCTCCAGGCGTCGCACGTGTCGAAGGCGACTGCGCAGCTCTCGCCACTGCTCCGACAAGGACGCCACGCGATCCGCTCAATGGACGCAGACGACGTCGACAGTGTCCCGATTCCGTTCTAGCGCACGCTGTCCATTGCGACTCAGAGTCTCTTGTACTCTGTCCTAGTGCGCGGTCGTCGACGCCAAGACCGCTTCGAGGATCAGTAGGCGGTTGTACTCGTCCGCTGCGTTGTACTGCGCAGTCGACGCGAGCTGCGACGCGTCGCGGTCGTGGCCGCAGACTGGCGTGAGCTCGCGGATCCGCGCGTGAAGCCGCCGCTGGATGCGCTCGAGAGCGCTCGAGACGCTCGTCGCGTCCGCAGCCCGAACGCCCGAGCGGTTCGTCTACACATCGCACGCGTCAGTCACTCATGGCACAAGACACGACACACTGGTGAGCATGAGGACGTACTGAGTCGCGAATCGTGAGGAACCGCACGAGACTCGCGCAGCTCGCGATGAGATCCGCTTGGAGCACCAAGTCGCGCTCACTCGCGCGCTCGAGGACGTCCACGAGCAGATCTCCAAGCGCACGCGTCGCAAAGGCTTCACAAAGACACACATAGATGGTCGTGATGGCGTCAGTCAAGTCTGTAGAGCTCCAGAAGAGCAGCAGTCGATACAGGACGTACGCGACTCGGACGCATTGTCATCGAGCGACGCCCACACGCGCACAGTCGTCGAGCGCACTTCGTCCACGAGCACAGCGCTGACGTTCGCGTACGGACACTGGCGGAGCAAGCGCTCGAGCAAGCGGAACCTCAAGACACAAGAGGCGTCAGTACGACACTCTCTCATGCTCATGGCACAGAAGACACGTGGGGAGACGCACTTGTCGTCGATGTGGACTTTGGCAAAGAGCAGTCGGAGCGCAGCGAGCGCCTGCGCGCGGTCCTCTGGCGCTGGACTCGCGACCATGACGTTCGTCACGAGCTGCACAAGTGGCGCGAGCCAGTCGCGCTGTGCAGACGCTGCGAGGCGACAGCGTCAGTCGCTCTCTTGCTCCTCTTAGCACACAGAGGAGACACAGGGCAGTCATACCTGCGCAGACAGCGGCGAACGACGGGCGCTCAGTGCGACTACTAGCTGTTAGTAGCTCAGGAGCGCAATGGTACGGCACAGCAGCGTCAGGGACGCGCGCGAGCGTCTGAACCAGTAGCACAATGCCGCAGTGGCGGTCGGGACCCGCGCCTTCCGACTGCAAGAAGCGCTGGATCGACGGCGCGAGGAGAAAGAGCCACGCGTGCGGCGCAATCGCGAGCGACAGCGGTGCACCGTGCTCTTCTGCCTGTGACGCAACGAGGAGCTCGTACACGAGCGCGCGAATGCCATCGGCAGACCACGACGCGAACGCGTACTCCTGTCCGCTCTCGGTCACAAAGTACGCAAACGCCTCGACATCCCACGCTCGCGTTGTTAGGTTCACGAGCGTCGCACGCTCATCGTCGTCGCCATCTTCATCGCTCTCGCTCTCGTCACTCTCGTCGCCTGCTGATGGCAGCAGGAGCCGCGCGCACTCGCGCAGTTCTTCGCGGACGCGAGAGGTCGAGACGATCGCTTCGAGCGCAATGCCGCAGCATGTGATGCGCTCCGAGAGCTCTCGTCGCAGCGCTGCGACTGCAGTGGTGTCTGGACGGGAGAGTGAGAGACCGTCGTGGCCGAGGAGGAAGAGCAAGCAGGCAACGCACACAGCGCGCTACGCAACACACGCATTCGTAGGCGTGAGGACACGTCGACAGGTAATGGTACAGTCGTAAGCACGCGCACCTCACGGACGCGTTCGTCGCTCGGGTCGACTGCTATATGGCGCTGTGAATGCTCGATCATCGGAAGCAATGGACGAGCAAACGCAAGACAGCGCTCGATCGCGTCAAGCGACGAGATCGTGGGCGTGCGATGGTCTCGATCGTCATCGCCGTCGTCCTCACCATCGCTGTCGCTGCTGTCGGTCGGCTCCAACGCGACGAAGCGCCAGACGTGGCGCAGCACAGCGCCGAATGCGTCTTCGAGGAAGCGCGAGCGCTTGCGCTCAATGTCGGCAAGCGCTAGCGCCAGCAGCAGCAAGCGCGCGTGTGAGTGCAGACAAGAGCATACATGGACACAACAGCAGTGCACTCACCTGCGTGGATCGCAGCAAAGTGCGCTTCGACGTCGTCTGCGCTCGTCGCAGCGCGCAAGCGCTCGAGCTCGTGCACAAGCTCGTCGCGAGCCATGCTAAATCGTACTTAGTTTACTTGTTACACACGTAAAACGCATGCAACGTTCGACTACGGGCTCTACCGTGTGAGCAGGTGCGTGCACCTTTCGATGCATTAGCAGCATCTGTGACCTCGCTATCACGACGTATGTGCGAGGAGCTGGAAGCTTGACTTGGTACATGCACAGTGAAGGTCGAGGGCGTGATACTTCTCGAGGTCGCTAGCATCGCTGAAATAGCTCTCGAAGGCGTGAAGGACGAGGCACTCGCCAGACACGATGGCGACGACACCGAGCAGCAAGGAGGCGCTCGCGTCGCTCGGACAGGTGCAGAATGAGCTCGCAGTGCACAGCAGCGCGTCGCGCGCGATCCTCACGCACTTGTGCCAGCGCCTCGCGCGCCTCGAGACAACGCTTGCGTCGGTCCAGACTGAAGTGACGCGTCTGCGCGCAGATGCACAGCGCGACACGAGCGCAGTGCGCGGCGAGGTCTCTGGTGTCCAAGCGCGCGTCGAGACGATCTCGACGCAGCTCAACGAGTACGCTGGCGTGATGGACTTGTTCCAGAGCGAGATGAACAACCATAAGAGCAGCTTGTCGTGGCTCTCGTCATCGCTCACGGACGAGCACAGTCGCGTGAACGACGTGCATGAGGTACTGTGCGTGTGCCTGTGCGTCAATGAGATCGCGCATTGAGCTGCTAGCTCACACGCACGTGCTGCATTGGTGTCTCTCTGTACGTCTACGTCTCGGCTACCTCCAACAGAAAGTCGACAACCAGCGCGACGACTTTAACAGCCGCTTCTCGGAGCTAAGTCTCAAGCTCGACGAGATCCCGCGCGCGCTCGCAGCGCTCCAGGCGACACCGACGACGCGCGAGACGGGCTTTACGTTCCGCACTGCAGACGACAAGCTTTTGCTCCAGACGCACTTGCACCGGCGCGAAGGCTCGTACCGAAGCGGCGGTGGACCGTACACCGACCTCCAGCCATTCACAATCCCTGATGACATGAAAGCAAAGGTCGAGATGCGCATTCGCGAGCGTGAGCTCCGCAAAGAAGAAGCCGACGCGCAGGCGGCAGCAGAGCTCGCGGAAGCGTACCGACGCTTGCTGCTCGCGAGCAACCCGCGCTTGAGCGAAGTGCGCTTGCAAGTCGACCAGTGCCAAGAGCAGCTCAAGCACGCGTTCCAGATGATCCGGGACTCGAACTTGCATCTCTACAGCTGCTGCGAGTCCAAGGCAGAGAAGATGGACTTTGCCGCGGTCCAGAGCGAGCTCAAGGCGCTGCGCAGTCGGCTGAGGGAGCTCGAGATCGCAGGCACGCATCGGATCAAGCACCCGCCACTTGCAATGACGACTAGCAGTGCTGTCGTTGGCAAGCAACAGCAGCAGCCAAAAGGCATCGAGTCGCTCATGGTCTCGACCGTGAAAGACCGTGCGCTCGCGACTGGCAGCTCGAACGCGAACGCGCCGCTGCTGAGCAACAACAACGCTCTTCCTACTACGTCGGGCGTCCAGCTCACGGCGGGACAGATCCCAGAGCTTCGCGTGTGTCTCCTTGAGCTCTCGCGCAACTTCAATCTGCTCAAGCTCCAGTGGAAGAAGAAGCACCAGCAGAAGGGTCTCAACCCGGTCGTGAAGACGCACATGGAGAAGGTCGTCGCGATGATCGCAGACGCGTACAGCGCGACGGCGGAAGAACCGGTCGACCTCGTTGCTGTCGCTCGACACGTCGAGAAAGTCTCGCGGATCCTCGGCTCAGACTTCTCGATGCACGTACTCGGGATGCTCGGGTACCCGAACGCTCAAGACGACCATCTCAGGCGCTCGATCGCAGCGAATGACATTGTTCCAGCACTCTGTCGGTACTCGGAGCTCTTCACAGACTCGCTGCGAGGAGGTAGCAACAGCGCTCAGAGTGCGTCGCCTTCTTTTTCATCGCCAATGGCAAAGGCAATACCTGCGACTCCAGCAGCGAAGGAGCCATCATCTTCCGACTCGAGCAGCCACAGTCTCGAACGCATGCAACTCGAGATGGAAGCGCTCGTGCACAACCAGCGACGGCTCGAAGCTGCGCTTGCAGAGCTCACAGCAACAGCGCACGCTCGCTCATCTGAACAGGATGCAGGAGCAGTCGTCGCTCCAGCAGCGCTCATGGTCGACGCCATCACGATCAATCGGCTCGCGCAGCCGGACAGCGTACAAGCTGGCGACGCAACGAGTAGCGTCACTGACGAGCTCCATCGTTTGCGGAACGAGATCACCGCGATGCGCTCGCAGTTTGTCTCGGAAGACACGCTGAGCGACGTCTTGCGGCAGCTCGACGTGTGGAAGACCGAGCGCGATCGCAGCAGCGGTGTCGTTGGCCATCGGTATCCGTCGACACTATTCCAGCGCCACAACTCGGCGAGCAGCAGTGGCACGGACTCGACTGACTACTCGCTCACTGCAGCGCTCGATCCTCTCGATCGTCCCAAGTCCCATCCAAAGCTCGATCCGCTCCAGATCCACAAACTGAGCGGCGAAGTGCGACCAGGACGCACAGCTGCACTTGCGCACAACAACGGCGCAGTCTTGAGCGGTCGAGTGACCGCATTGAGCAAACTCCAGACGCGCTCGCAGATGCTCCGACCCAAGAGCAGTGTCCAGCCGCAGTTGCAGCAACAATAACAACAATCGTTTGTTCACCAATAACAATAATATTGTGCAATCGTAGCTGCTCGCTCGCTCATCGGATCATTCGACTGCGCTCGATCACGGCAGCGGCTCAGACGCATCGCCGACGCGCTTGAGATGCAAGTACGCGTCCGTGCCGTAGCCCTCCATCGAAATCACTTGCAAGTCGCCGCCAAAGTACCGCGCAAAGAGCCGACTGATAGGCAAGCCGTAGCCAAGGCCTGCGAGCGGCGAGTCGCCGCCAAAGTCGTTCGGCGCCTCCAAGCGCTCAAACGCCTCCGAGTCTGCAGTCGTGTAGAGATACGACCAGATGCGCGGGATCGACGAGCGCGGGATGCCGCCGCCTTCGTCCGAGATCTTGATCGACACGTCTTCATTGTCTTCGCCGTCTGCGATTACGATCTTGATCGGCGGCATCTCGTTGTCGACGCCGTGGAACTCGACGACCGCGCGCATCGAGTTCTTGATCACTTCAAAGAGCATATGATGCAAGTGGCTCGGCACGAACGGCATCGAGAAGTCCGTGTGGCCGAGGAGCTCGACTTCCGGCGCATCGCCGTACTGCCGAATGCACATGTGGCGCGCCGTGTCGACTGCAGCGAGCGCAATCTCAGCGGGCGACGTCGTCTCGCAGATGCAGCCGACCCATCCGGCCTCTTCTTCGTGGAGCGCAATGTGCTGGCTCATGAGCATGCGAATGCCAATGCGCGACATGTAGAACGCGTCGAGGAACGAGTGCAAGTCGGCCAAGTCGGCAAACTCCTGCGACCGCAAGTAGCGCTCGCCCAAGTCCTGACGCACGGCGCCGTTCGTCTGGTTCGCCGAGAACGACCGGAACAAGTTCATTTTGAGCTCGTGGACGCCCTTTGCCATTGTGTAGAGCGTGCCATTGTGCCGCGCTTTGATGCTCTCAATGAGCGACCGAAAGCGCAGTTCGTCTTGGAACGTCTCGACTTTTGGGAACGCCAAGAGCTCTTCGACCGAGTGGATGTACCAATTCCGCACGTGCTGGACCGACGGCATGTCGCTGAGGCCGTGCGGGAGGTCTTCGAGGTTCTTGATGCGATGGGCGTACCGCACCGGCAGTTCGTAGTGCAGGAACCGCGCCGACTTGATGAGCTTCTGCGGCGTGCAGTCCGTGCCAAAGTCGAGCAAGTCCTGGAGCGACACGCCGGTCTGCGGCCGCTGCGCAAGCGCTTTGATGCGTTTCATCGACTCGTTCGAGGCGCTCGATGCGAGCGACGATGACCGCGACGTCGCCATCGCAGCGGCAGTTGCAAATGTGGAGGAGCGAGCAGCGCGCATCGTGTGTGTGTGTGTGATGTCAAGATGTGTGTGGAGAGCTGTGGTGGTGGTGATGGCGAGACGGCAGGAACAGCGCGTTGGTCGTCGTCGTCGTCGTCGTGGCGTCTTGGGATCTTTTCGCTCGTCGCTCGTCGCTCGTTGCGCTCGACGTGAACTTTTCTGAAGTGGCGATCGCTCTCGGCTCACAAGAGCAACAGAGCAGCAAACATCGCTTGCGCAACGGACGCGCAACAGGCAACATACGCGCAACTATGAGCAGTACTGTGAGGCTCTCGATCATACGAAATTCAAGTTGTTTTGACTCTCATTTACTGTGAGGCTCTCGATCATACGAAATTCAAGTTGTTTTGACTCTGTGACAGCAGCGCCTCACGACATGTACCCCTACACCTCGCTCGAAATTGCTTCAACCAGCCATCATGTACTGTAGCCGTCCGATAAAGTGCGCTCGTGGTGGTACCACATGAATAACGCGAGAAATTCCGTGTGGCGACAAACACGCCGATCCTCATCTCATCGTCTCTGCATCTGCGTCTGCGTCTGCGAGCGCTTGACTGCTTGCAAGTCAAGACAAGGCTCTGTCTGTGCTCGTCTGCACCAACGCGTGTGCAGCGTGTGCAGCACCGCTACAAACAGCAGCAGCGATGGTGTCGTTTGCGCGCCGAAAGAAGCTGCTCAACGCGGCGCTGATCGTAAACCTCGTGCGTGCTTGCTGCGCTCGTCCTTCTCTCTCTCTCGCGCGCGCTCTTTCTCGTGGTCTCACTAACGGGCCTCGCTCCACTGAGTATGTAGGTGCTCTCGTGCGCGCTCTTCCTCGTCACGCTCTTCCTGCTCGAGACGCCGTACGTCGGCTTCAATGCGTTCGTGACTGCGAGCGCGCTCATTGCGTTCGCGTTCTCGACAGTCGTGCTGCTCAACAAGTCGCCCTCGGCGTATGCGGTGCGTCGTCATCGTCCGTCGCTCTTGCGTCTGTAGACGACAGCGTTGATGGCTGACAGCGTGCGCACCCACGTGTCTAGATTGGCTACATTGTCGGCTCGTCGCTGCTCGTGCTCGGTCTGACGTTCCAAGGCGCGCTGTACTGGGCCTTGGTGGCGCAAGACCACGCCGCAAACGAGCTCGCGAGCGTCGTTGCGAGCGTGCTCCACAGCGCGATCTTCGTCACGCAACTCGCAGTCACAGCCGGCATCATGCAGTCAAAAGAGGACTTCATCGACACGTACGCTGGTACGTGCGCTTGCCGAACTGTCTCTGTAGCTACTGCTCCTGGCTTATCAGTGAGGCTGACACCTCTGTGGCCATGACGTGCACTCGCAGCGTACGAGTACATTCCAGACGGGAGCTACGCAGATCGCCTCTCGCTCTCGCACTCGAATGGCTCGCCTGGGAACTACCAAACCGCAGCTCCAACAGCAGACATCTGAGCCATCGAGCGTGTGGTGCGTCGTCTAAGAGTGAACAAGTGCGCGTCTGTGCGTCTATGTCGGTTCGTTCGTTTGTCTGTAGGACTTGCGAGGCGCGTCATGCGATCTTGCGCAGGACGTCGAGCCCTTCTGGCGACTTCGTCAGCTCGACAAAGTCGCCACTTGCAACTGCGTCGTCGGGATCGAGCGCAAGCGTCGTCAAGTGCAGCGCGAGCGACAGATACGGCGCTGCGCGTGCGACTGCAGCTGCTTCACGCGGCGTCAAGCGCACCGCGTCTGCAGGGTTCGCGACGCGAATGTCGACGGTTGTCTCGACACTTGGGCGCTCGAGCAGCGGCGTGAGGCTCACGTCGCACGCAAACTCACCCTGCGACCGCGCACGTGTCGACGCGTACATGTCGTTGCGCAAGTGGAGTACAAGCGGCGCGTGTGCTCGCACGAACGCCTCGAGCATGCGCGCCGTGCCAGCGACAAAGAACGTGTGCGTACAGGTAAAGTGGACGTGCGTCGTTGCTGGCGTCGCAACGGGGCGCTCGACCGCTGAGCGCTTCTGGCCAAAGAGCGTGTAGTGGCACTCCCAGCGACAGAACGCGTGCTCGCGGCTCTGGAGGTTGTGCGCTTCGTGGAGCTGGAGCAAGAGGCACCAGAGCCGGCGGCTGTTGCGCGGCGACAGCGGTGATGTACTGAGCGACGCTGCGGCGCCGCGAGCGCTCAGCGTCCCAGGTGCGACTGCGACAGCGTCGTCTGAGAGTGCAGAGCGAGGCGAGAGCATAGTCTTCTTGAGCAGCATCGCGACTTGTCGGTCGTAGCGCGATGGCAGCGCCATGGATGGCAAGAGCTCGTGCTTGCGTGACGCAACAGACGGCGCAGCGTCAGTGCTTGGCGCTTGCGACTGTGGCGATGTGTGCTCTGGTGGTTCATCGGGAGAATCGCCTTTGCGACTGAGGTCGCGTGGCTCTGGATGCCGTCGGTGCTCCGTTGCTAGGTCCTGCGCTCGTGGCGAGAGCGTCAGTGCCTTGGAGCGTACGCCCGCAGGCTGCTGCGTCCGTATCAAGTCGGCGTTCGCGCGGTCGATCATCGCTTCGAGCTCTTCGTCCATCTCGCCATTGTCTGCGCTCGCGAGCGACGTCGTCGACCGCGTCTGCTGGTTACTGACGCGTCCTAGCGCGTTTTGAGCTTGCGTTGACTGCTGCTGTCGGTACTTGGTGCTGTGAGCGAGGCGCTGCAGGCGTGCGTGTCGCTTTGGACTCCCGCCTGGCGCTCGCCCATTCATCGCGTCGGCATCCTCGTCGTCGCCACTACGATCGCCGTCGTCGCCACTTGACTGCGCCACTCCTCGTGCTTGCTTGTGGAACGACACGAGCAGAGCGTCCATCCACTCGGACGACAGCGGGTCGCTCGCCACGTACGAGTCGTCCGGGATGAACACGCCGTGGAAGAGCCGCAAGCGGTACTGCGACGTCAGGAGCTTCGTGTCGACGTACCGCAGGCGCTCGAGTCCGATGTTGCCTTTGAGGTTGAACATCTCGCCCGAGAGCGCCATGCAGGCGTAGAAGTCGATCTTCGTCACGTACGCACTGCGGAACTGCGCCATGCGGATCGTCGTGGACCCCAAAAGGACGGCGTGGTGGAGCTGCTGCATCTCCGAGACCATCTCCGAGACGCTCGCAGCGTCAGGGACGAGCGCCGCGCGCCGCTTCTTTGTCCGTCGCTTGACGGCCGCGGGGTCTTTTAGCGGCGGCTCCGTGGCGCGAATGAGCTGCACGAGGATGTTCGTCTCGTCGTTCAGGAGCGACGCGATGCCGCTCGTGTCTTTGAGCTTGGACTGCAGCGGCGTCCTCGGTGCAGCAAAGTGGATCGTCCGGATGATGTTGATCGGGAGCCAGTAGTTCGCTGGCGCAATCGTGTTCGAGTCGAGGTGGTCGCGAACACGCGCAGTGGTCTCGGGCTCGCCTGGTGCACTCTCGTTGTCGCCGTCGAGATCGCTCACGACACTACTGGAGCGCCGCAGCGATGCCCCACGCGGTGCGCGCATCTGCGCGAGCTCAATATCGTCGGCGCAGAGCGGGATGCACTCAGTGTACCCGAGCGCCGTGACGCGCAAGTAGAGCTTCGACGCAATCGCGCGGAGCGTCTTGGTCTTGTTCGCGCCGATCGGGAGGCTCGCGACGCCAAAGTGGTGCTGCTCCGCGTCCACGAGCTCCTTTGGGATGTCGTAGATCGCGTTGAACACGAGCACGAGGCGACAGAGCGTGAGCTGCGGCGGCAGCACTGACCCGAGTGAGTTTGGGTCCAATGCAAACGGCGTGCGGTCTTGCACGACGCTGAGTCCGTCTGCAGCAGTCGCGGCGTTCGGGAGCCCGAGGATCGTCGAGAACTTGGTCTCGATGCGCTTGAGCTGCTGGTCGCGCTCGTAGATCGCGTAGCAAAAGCTACAGACGCTCCAGGACTCGTACGCGAGCGACGCGTCCGGTGCTTCACACGCCGAGAGCGCGGCTGTAAGGAACGCGTACGTCTTGTCTGGCGGCAAGCGCGCGCGGATGCGCACGAGCGTCTCGCTGATCATCTTGAGCGTCATCTTAAACGACAGCTCGGCTTTCGGGTACGACGCGAGGCAGCACTTGCACTGCACGAGCTTGCGCACTTGGCGCTGCGCGAGCGCGGCCATTGACTGTCCGCGCTGCGCGTACGTACAGTCGCCATTGCCGTGGTCGTCGTCGTCCGACTCGGAGTTGTCTTCCAAGATGCTCGAGTCGCGGTAGCTCAAGTACTGTACGCGGAGCTTGAGCGGGAGCGAGCACACGCGCGCTGCTCTGCTCCGGACGCGGAACGCTTTCACCTGTAGGAGCCACCACCGCCCGGTTGCGTCTTTGGTGTAGTCAGCGACGAGCGACTGGAGCTGCACGTGGAGCTTGTGCTCGATGTACTTGACGAGCTGCGAGATGGAGCAAGCAAGTACGTGTGTAGTGTGTGAGTGCGTCTGGGACGCTCGGTACAGCGGATCACAAGCGTCAAGCAGCACAAGACAATGCACGACGTACGCGCTGGTTGAGCTCCGACACAGTCGCACACCCGCGCTCGTTGAGCTTTACGAACGTGCACGTCTTGTCGAGTTGGACGCTTGTGCACAGTCGATTCACGAGCGGGACGACTGCTGACGCTCCGGCTGAGACTGGCGTTGCGCTCGATGCTGCTGCGTCGCTCGGATCCGACGCACTCGCAGCTGTAGCCATCGATGGTAGACCACGCGCTGAGCTTAGTGGCGTGCTCAGCACGCCTCCATGGCCTCCACTGCTGCTACTCCCACTTGCGCTGCTCTGGTCGTTTGAGTCCTGGAACGGCATGACGTTGCTGATCATCCACGCGTACGCAGGCTTGCCAGCGTCATGGACCGCGCGCACGACGAACGCCTTGGAGCCGTTGCACTTGACAAACTGCTGGAGCGCAAAGACCTTCTTCGAGTTCGTGACGTGACTGAGCAGCGTCTTGAGTTCGCCAGGGTTGAGCAGGCGGAGCTGGTTCCCACCAGATACAAACACGACGCCATTGTCCGACGGTGCCTTGTGCTTGGTAGCGCTTGCGTGGCCACTTCGCTTGCGCGTTGACACGACTGGCTCCTTGTATACGACGACTGCGTGGTCGACTGCGTCGCACGCTGCTGCGTTCCCGAGCTTCTCGAGCACTTGGCGCTCACTGAAGTCGGTGCAGCGCTGGACAAAGCCGTCCTTGTCGGTCGAGAGCCACACTGCGCGTCCCGTCTCGCCGTACACGATCGTGTCGGGGATCCACATGCGCAGCGCCGTCTTCTTCCTCGTCGACGCGAGACTCGACGTCGCTCGAGCGCTCTCGTCTGGACTCGGAACTGGCTCGGCGTTCGCTGCTGGTGTTGCGGTAGTAGCAACAGCGCCATTGCTCGCAGCGCCAGTGACACCCGCGCTTGCAGGCGTGTCCTGTACCGAGCCAAGCTGCGTGGCTCTCGCTAGAGCGGCCGCAGTCGTCGTGTCTTTCGATGCGAGGAACGTGTAGAAGTGCGCGCCAGGGAGGAAGTTGGCCGAGTACGCAAACGGACTCGCTGAGTCTGCGCACGACACGATCGCCGCGTCGCTGCGGTACCGGAACACGCTCCGGTCGCACTGCGCGTCGTCTGCTCCTGCAGCAAAGTGTTTGCTACAGTAGCAGCGCCACAGAGACCATCATACACTGTGAGGTCTTGCACTGTGCTTGCTCGCCTCGTGATGCACATTATACACACGCGAACTCGGTCGTACCTGCAGCGAAAGCTCGTCTGGGACTCGACAGCAGCGAGCTCTGCAGTCTTCTCTGCCTGTGAGAGCGCGGACTGGAGCTTCTGCTGCACAATGCTCGCGCGCGCGCTCGTGGGTCGGCGCGGCAGCAAGCTTGTTGCGCGACGCTCGACCACGACGCTGTTGCTCCGGTGCGGCGCGACGACGTCTGTCTTTAGTGCGGACATCGAGACCGAGGAGCTGCCACCGCGCGAGCACACGCAGCGCAGCAGCAGCAGAGCATTTGCTTGGTTGTCCAACAAGGCGACTCTTTGGCTCAAGTCGACGTACTTGACGAGTAGCAACTTGACGAAGTTGCTACTGAAGTGCATTATTCAAAGCCATGAGCTAGGGCTCGACGTCAAAGACGAATTGGAGCGACCACTTGCAAGATGAGCGCGCCGCTCGACTCGACTGCAGCGCGTCTCGTGCATCACCAAGCGAGCTTTGATCGATAGCATGGCCAGCAGCGCACGACGGCGTTCGCATCAACTGTCGCGGTACGTCGGACGAGGCAAGTCCAGAGGCTAGCTAGCCTACACCTCGAACTGATCGCCGACGATGTCTTGCTCTCTCTTGCTCGACATGGCACTGCTGCTGCAGAACCGCTTCTTCTCAGACAACTCGCTCGGACGCCAGAAGCGCGTGGTTGAGACAACGCGGAGACGGCAAGCCAAGGCGCGCGAGAAAGCGCTCGAGCAGGTTCGTTCACTATCGCTAGCTCTAGCTTGTTTGCTAGCGAGAAGCGTCACACGCGCTCACACATGAGCTTGTCGCGCGTACGTAGGAGCATCGACTCGAGCAGTTGGAGCTCGATTATGCCGAGTCGAAGCGACTCCAAGCGCTGCGAGAAGAGCGAGAGCTCGTGCGCATGGAGCGCAAGCTCCAACACGCAGCAGCGACGTACATCCAGTACGTGTGGCGAAAGCGCCGGTACTTTGCGCGCATTCGAGCCGAGCGCAATCGCGCTGCGAGGTGCATCCTCGCAGTCGTGCGACTCCGCGCGCAGCAACGGACACAAGCTCGTCTCGTTGCTGCGTCTCGGATCCAAACGCACTGGCGCAAGTGCAGACAGCGTAGGACACTCGTGCGATGGCTCGCAGACCTTGCAGGCGTTGCTAAACGCCGTAGACAAATAAGACGAGCACTGGAAGCTACGAGCGCCATGCGCATCCAGCGCTGGCTTCGCTGTATCGTTGGGAAGCGCCGGCAGCGAGCGACAACTGTCATCCAACGAGCGTGGCGCGTACACCTGTCGAAGAAGAAGATCGCGCACTGCTCACGAGCGTATCGCCATCTCAAGCAGCTCGAGAAGCTCGAGCGCAATGCCAAAGTGCTCCAGCGCACGCTCGGCAAGCACACAGCGTACTGCCGCTTGATCCAGAGCAGCGAGCTTGCGCGGTATCCGCACGTGATGACGCAGCAGAGCGAGCTATCGCGACTCACTACCGATCACGACTCGACTGTCCGAGAGCTCAAGCAGCAGCTCCGCGACGCCATTGCGCTCGGGAAGCGTCTTGCAAGCCAAGAGTCAAGTCTCACGAGCGACGTCGATGGGCTGCAGAGTCGACTGCGTGAGGCGAAAGCGCAGCTCGCACAGGACCACGAGCGCGTCGAGCGGTTCCACGCACTCGCAGCGTATCGCCGCACAAAAGACGACGCGAGCATCGCACACCAGCTCGACGCGCTCGAGACGCAAATGCGCCGCGACATTCGCTTGGAGCTCGAGCGCGAGTTTGAAGCGCGTCGACGCGCGCAGATCCGCGACCGAAGCAACCGGCAGCAGCAGCAAGTGCGAGTCGACGAAACATCGGCGCACACCATCTCGACGTCTCGCTTGGTGAGTGATGGCGAGCCATCGAAGACGAAAGCGCAGACAGCAGCAAAGGCTGCTGGACGTGGAGGAGTGCAACCAAGTCTGCAACCAGAGGCGCTCGACCACAACCAGACAGAGCGATGCGATGCCCAGAGGATCAGGGTCGACGAACGCGTCGAGTGACGCTCGTGCTCTAATAGAATGAGCAAGCAAGACGAACGAGCCAAGAGAGTTGTAGCGACTCGTTCACACATGCATCCTCTTGTCTCTTCTGCGTTGTCGCTCATCGTCACAGCGCAGTCGCGCCTCTCAATGGCGTCTGCTTAGACTTCGCGAATGATCACGTTGTTCTTGAGCAAACTCATGCGCAAGAGCAAGTTGCGCGACTCGGCAGCGTACTTGCGGCCGACGTCAAATGCGCGCTTGTACGTCGCACTGCGCTTGTTCGGGTGGTACGCGTACAGGATCTGCAGGTCGAGTTTGAATACAAGAGCATCAATATCAGCTCGAATCGGATACAAAAGCACAACCCGTTTGGACATACAGCAATCTGGCCAACACAGTTCAAGCGGCACCGTACCTTCTCGTAGCTGTCCATGCGCGCGTGGAGCTTGTCAGCCGCAATGAGCTCGCAGATCTCTTTCTCGAGACTTGCAGTCTCGGTGTTGAACGTCTGCGCCATCTGGTGCAAGTCCACGGACAAGTACGGGTGGAAGTACTGGACAATGCCGCGGTTGCGGATCTCCTGACAGAGCTTGTCGACGTGCGCGCAGAGGTACATGTCGAGGCTCAGCTCCGGCTTCATCTTCTCGAGCGTCTGGAGACACGATGCGTAGTTGCTCGAGTAAAAGTCGTTGATGAGCTCTCGGAGCCACGGCAAGAGCTCCAAGAACGCCTTGAACGACGAGTTGTTCACGAGCTACAGGTACCGCATATGTTACAAGTGATATGTTAGATATCATGTGTGATATCGTTGATACCAAATTGGTTTCGTTTGATACCAAATTCAACGACCGTACCTTTTCACGGAGCTCTTGACGCGTGAACGACGCGAGTGCGCAGATGCCGCCGTAGAGCGCAATGTCCTCTGCGTGGAGCACTTCGTTGTACGTCGCGCCGATCTCAGCTTGGCAGTCGAGGAACTTGAGCGCTGCGGCGTGGTAGTTGCGGTCGTGGAGCGCCACGAGACCAAACGACGCAGCGATTTTGGTCTTGAGACTGATGAGTGAGTGATTGAGGACAAGGAGATACGTGCGTCGTGTCAGCAGCACCATCGTTGCTAAGTGGCTTGCGTTATGTACAGTGCGCACATGGGGTCAGACTGCGTCGTCGCGACTTGCTCGAGCTTCGTGAGGTAGTTCGTCACGTGCGCAAAGTTGCGCATGTGGAGTCCCACCTGTCAAGAATGAGAGAGTGAGCGAGTGAGTGAGGTCATTTCCCCTGACTACCATAGCCATCAGATGCAAGCGATAGACAAGTCGCACCTTGCTCACGTTCAGACACATCTCGATAATGTGCTTGTCGGTCGTGCAGTAGTCACGCGCCTGCGCAAAGCTCTTGAGCGCAAGCGGCAGGTCCCCAAGCTGGTAGTAGAACTCGCCCAAGTCGTTGTGTCCCATCTAGTTGCGCACAGCAGCACATTAGACGAAAGGTTAGACATACACAGACCCAAACAGAGAGTGGCGCGGGCACACATACGCGGATGCTCTCTTTGATCATCGTCGACTTGTACGAGTTGAGCTCTTGCTCGAGTCGCTCGTGCTGCTGCGCAGCGTTGCGCTTGACGTTCTCCACGAATGTCTGGTCGACGACGAGGAGCGGGTCCAGCGGCGCGCTCGTCTCGGGCGAAGCACCAGAGTCGCTCCCAGCCGCAGCGCTCGCGTCTTTCGTCGCAGCGTCGACGACATCGAGGTACAGCTTCATGTTGAGGCTGTCCTTGAGGTCTTTCACGAGCGCAAGGTGTGCATCGCGACGCAGCGGCGCACAGATCTGCGCAATGAAGAGCAGGCGGTCCGTGCGGTTGCGGCCCGCGTACTTGGCAGCATACGCGTCGACGTCAAAGCCTTCGAGCGCCATGTTGCTGCTGCTGATCTTCTCGTCGTTGATCTCTTGCTTGTTTTGAGCTTCTTGGGTTGAGTATGGCGAAATATTTGCAATTACAACCACATAATATAGCATTATTTTGAATATATACACATGACAATCCCATCAAGTCGATCAAGAACCAATATTTTAGTTGTATTTTAAATTTTAGCCCAAGTCAAGCCCATCAAACAAGGTACTTGTTTATTTCACTATCAAAATTGATGAGATGTCATTCAGCATAGTGGAATCAAGAACAGCGATGTCAGCTCAAGATGCAGCATCAAGATGGATGTGCAGCCGCTCACAAGCGTGCGCGTCAAGCCCACATGCACTTGCTGCAGTGGTTTGTTGTCTATCACTCGGACCGACCGATCATCTTGCGCGTCATGGACCCTGTAGCTGAAGTCAGTCAGCTGGAAGCGCTCGAGTGGCTCGATTGTCAAACCAACAGCGATGGCTGCTCGAAGAGCGCGATCGTAGCAGCCGTACGAGGCGGTCGCTTGGCCGTCGCGACGTGGCTGTGCGAGCACAACGCAACGAACAGCAAGCTGACTGTCCAAGACAGCGTCGTCGCGCTCCGTTGCAGTCACGTCGACACTGCTGCGTTTGCATTTGAGCTCGTTCAGCAGCAGCAGCGACCGCTCGAGCAGTTCATGCGCGACCTGGAGCGCGTCATGGCAGCTGCCGCAGAGTGTGGACACCTGGAGATGGTCCAGTGGCTCTATGACAGAGCTACTGCACTCAGTACGCCATTCAGCATCGCAGACGCACGCACGGCCGCAGTGCGCAATCGCCACGTCCTGATCATCAAGTGGCTGGACGAGCACGCAGCGATCGAGTGTGATGGTCGCATAGACGACCTCGCACCAAGTGAAGGACTCTTTGACTCGCTCGAGTGACACGAGACGCAGAACGCTCCAGAGGCGCCACAAGAGAGTGAGAAGCTGAACGGAGCTCTCGTGATCGGCGCACTCAACTATTGCAAGACGCAACCTGTCAGTCTCGAGCAAGACCAGAGCGCTCGTCTGGCGCCGCGTGCGTCGCGTGTTGCGCTGTTGCTGGTGCCGCCGGTGCCTTGTCGTCTCCGTCATCTTCGTGCGCGAGCAGCTCGACGAGGTCGTCGGATGTGAGCGTTCTGTTTGGGTCATCAGCGTCCATGCGATCGACATGGCGTGCGCTCGGCGCAGTCCCCGCCACTGCCGTAGACGGCGATACGGACGACGACGATGGTGTCGAAGCAGAGAACGCCGAGTGAAGCGACCCAGAGGATGAGCTCAGACGCACGTCGTCAAGCGTCGAGCGCTTTGTGCTGGCAAGAACGAACCGTATCAACGTCAGGGTCACTGCTATGGCACCCGCACTTGCACGTATGCAGACAAGCAGGACCTCAGACACGCACCTCTCGTCCGAGTTGGAGACCGTCGGCCAGCACACGCGATGCTGGCGCTCAGGATGCTGCGACGTCTGCGCTGGCGACACGAGCGCGTGCGTCCAGCCGCTGATCGTCTCGCGCGTGTGCAGCGCTGTCAGACGCGCGAGCAGAGCGACTTGGATGTCGAGACTGATGCGGGGCAACAACATGTGGTCATCCACAGTGTCGTTAGCTCAAGTCAATGCCAAGAGATCGACTCATCCAGACACTCGACAGAGAGCACGTACAACGTCCATCGCTGCGCTGCTGCGTCCGTGTGTCCGAGATCTTCGAGCTCGAGCGCACTCGCTTCGTTGCTCTCGATGCTCTGCGCCAGTGGGAACTGCAGTCAACACACACCATGGATGCATGGAGAGAGGTGAGGACGTCCTAGTGTGAGACGGTCATCGACGAAACTGGTTGCGAAGGAGTGACGGACAGTGAGACGCATGCGCCACCTGGAGGTCGTAGAGCTTCTGGAGACACTGCTGCAGGCGCGCGAGCAGCACGAGGAGACTGCGCTCGGTCACGTCACGCGCTTGCTCTAGCGTCACACATGACCAGAGAGAGACTCAGCTGTGTCATTCACACAAAGGTGTAGCTACGCTGCTGTACGTACGCTGCAGCGCCAACAGTGCAGTCGCCATCACGTCTGCTTGGTTGCTTGTGCTGGTTCGATGCGCACTCTGCTGCTCTGCGCGGTGGAGCCACTCGCCAATGCGCTCGTAGTCGTGGAGCTGCTCGTGCACGCTCTCGATCACGGCGTCCATCTCAATCGCGACGCATGAGACGTCGTACTGCAGCGCAGCGTCAGTGCGCGAGCGTGCGCTTTGAAACACGCGCGCTGGCGGAACGCTCAAGAGCGTCTCGAACGACACTACGTGTGTGGCATCGGCAGCCGTAGTTGTTCGAAGGTCCTGTGGCGTCACAGGTGTCGGCGTCCATGGCGTCGACACGGATGATGTATCGAGCTGTTGCTGCTGCTCGCTCTGCGGACTCGCAACCGTGTGATTGTTGGCGCGAGCACTCGTTGGTGTCCGCGAAGCTCCTGCAGTTGCGTCTACGTCTGCAGTCTTTTGCTCGTTGTGCACGTGCGGCACAAACGCGCCAGTGTCGTCAAAGTGGAGCTCATGCAGCCACTGCTCCATCGTGATCGCAAGTTGCTTTGTGATAGTGACAAAACAAAGGGTGTCGCTCTTGGCAAGTCAACTGCAACAAGGGTCACGAAGGACCTCGTGTGCCCTGAGCTCAACGCTGTACAAACGAAGCGAGCGTCTTGCGCGCGACCTCAACACCAGGTCATCTTGGTGCGTTCGACTGTGACCATAGAATGACCATTGCTTTGATGCGCATGTGCCTCGTGCTTGGTCTCTCTTGCTACTCGCCGTTCAAACATGTCGACGCACAACTCACTCATAGCGTGTTGATCGCGCGCGTGACGCAGAATGCGAGCGCATGACGCACGAGCTGCCGCCGCCGTGCGTGATCCGGCTCGACCAAGTAGTTGCGCGGGAACTGTAGGATCCGGAGGATGTCTTCGAGGTCGGCGTTGACGAGGACGCTCCGGAGCTCGTCGAGCACGACGAGGCCCATGCTCAGGAGCACGCGCCAGCCGTCGATCACAAACAGATCGAGGACGCGGAGCACCATCGACGGTCCAAATGTCTCGAACGACGAGAAGAGCGTCATGAACCACCGCGTACTGAACGCCGCGACGTGCACGCCCTCGCGCTGAAAGTGCACGTACAGCTCCGGCATGTGGTACGACACGAGGAGCTCAAACTTGGCGAGCAGCGGCTGGAGCATCGCAAGGCCTGGCTCGTACAGGTTCCGATTGATCTCGGGCTCGGACAGACCGACGAAGAGCCAGAAGACGTCGGCTTCGTTGTCCGAGACCTCGAGGAGCACGCGCACGAGGAAGTTCATGCCCTGGCAGTAGCCCACGCGCGGGTTGTACATGGCGTACGCGCGCAAGACGCGGCGGATCTTGGCTTCGACTGCGCCGCGCGCGCTGCTTGCGCTGTCATCATCCAGTCGTTGCAGCAACGCAGGCGCTTTCGGCGATGCGCTCTGCGGCGACGGCGATGCTGTGCTGCTGGTGCTAGTCGCAGACTCTGTGAGCGACTCGAGCAGCGCCGACTCGACGAGCGCTTCAATGAGCGCGTGGTCGTCGCCGTCGTCGCTTGTAGCCACTTGCTCGAGGCTGAACGCGGCGTTCCAGTCGTCTGCCTACAAGCACCACGTCCAGACACACACATGAGTCCGCCACTCTAGCTCCTATGAGCTCAATGATAGCTGCGCGAGACGTACGACGTCCTTGGCGTAGATGTCTTTGTTGCAAGTGCGCGCAACGTCGACGTCGATCTCGTGGAGCCACTCGAGGAGCTGCTGGTTCTCTTCACTAACGCTGCTGCTTGGCGCGCCGCTGCTGCTGTTGGGCTGCAGCGCGCTGCTGTGCGCCATGCGCGTGCCGACTTTCATCAGAAGCTGCTCGTAGATCTTCTCGCGCGTCTCGCGCGCGCTGAGGTGGTGCGGCGCCGTGGTGCTCGACTCCCACGGCGTCTTGCCGTAGAGCATGTCGAGCCACACGGCGCCGCGCACAGCAGGCGCGAGACCACCGGAGCGAATGCACTGCTTCCACACGGACGCGCTGCTGCGGAGCGTCAAGCGAAGGCGCTGATCCGTTTTTGCGAGGCGACCGATGTCGTCAAGCGGCAGGAACGACGTGCACTCGAAGAACAGCTCCTTGTTCTGCAGCGACACGAGCAGGCAGTGAGCGTCAGTCGAGCCAAGGAGGTGGGAGCATCCACGTTCAGGCGACAACGTACAGTGTCGAGGAGGCTGTGAACGATGCTCATTCCGTCCAGACATGCGCTCCATGGCGCGCTTGACGCGAGTAGAGTGGCACTAGCAGGCGGCAGCATGCGCTTGAGTGGCGACGGCGCGCCAGTGCGATCCATTTCCCAGAGACACCGCTCGATCTGTCGCCACTCGGTCATGGAGAGCGACGGCGGACTCGGGAGGATGATCTGTCGGCACACACGAGCCTTAAGTGTGAGCGTCGCCAATCAGCAACAGCAGCAGAGGACCGTGTGACTACACAGAACGCACACATACCGTGGCGTTTGAGCACCTGGACACGCGGAATGAGCCGGTTGGACTGGCGTCGGAGCCTCGGTGCGGCAGCGCATTGGTGCTTCCGACGCGGAACTTACCGCGCATCGACCGCTTGAGCGACGAGAAGACGCCAGTTGCAACGGCGTGGCGGTCAGCATCGGCTGACGTCTCGCTTGCGCTGCCATCGTCGTCGTCCGACTTCTCAGCGTCTGGCTGCTCTGCTGCGTGGTCGTACGGCGCCGTGTCGTGCGCAAAGTCTGGAACGACAGGGTTCGACGCGAGCGCGAGCAAGTTGACAATGTCGCCAATGTGCTGCGCCGCGTCCTCCGAGTAGCTCAGCGATCGCCTAGAGCGAGCGGTCTCGTTGTCGAGCTCTAGTGCTGCGTCTTGTGACGGAAAAAGAGCGTCTGGCGGACTCTTGCCGAGCTCAAACTCCTCGAGCGTGATTGACGACGACGTCGACGCGCGGAGATCATCATCATCTTCATCTGTTGCCACGTCTTCGCCCTTCACAGCGCCTTTAGATGGCGATAGTGGAGCTGCGAGTGGCTGGTCGACGCTGCTCTCATGCAACGGCGCAGAGTGCGAGACCTCTCGTACGCTCGGAGCAGTCTCACGCATGCGACTAGATGATCGTAGCCGCTCGAGTGACGCTCGCGAGTCTTTGGTCATTGATGTCGACGACTGCGATACCGAGCTTCCTCGCACGATCTCTGCTTCGGTCTCGGAGAGTCCGCCAACGAGCGACTGGTTCGTGTTGTAGAAGAAGAGCGCGAGCTGCAGGCGCTGCTCAGTCGTTCACACGTGTGTCAGTACACTAGAGACTGGAGTGACAAGCACACACTCAGTTGGGCAGACAGCGCGACGCACCATGGCGTCAAAGAGCTGCACTTGGCTCGCAGCAGGGTACGTCTCTGTCGTCTCCTCTATCGACAACCGAGCGGCGCAGACAGTGTGAGTCGCGCTCCAGCCACTCTCACAAGCGTCCTATACCAAGGCCAATCGATCTGGGCGTACTGATAAGAGGCGTCACGACGTCCTGGAGCGCGGTGAGCTGCTCTTGCATTTCGATGAGCTGCTGGCGCTCAGCGCGACGCCGTCGCTCGTCTTTACCGGAGGTCGTGAGCTGCTCGAGCGAGCGCTCGAGGTCTGTGACTTCACGATGAAGTCGCTCCCACGCGTGGATGCTGCTTTTGAGCTGCGCGTGGCGCTCGAGGCGCGTGACGATCGGGTCGACGACTGTGAAGCGAATCGACTGCTCCATCATCTCGACGCCGTCGCACGCGATCTGCTTCATCATCGCCAAGTAGTCGACGCCGAGTTTGTAGGACGTTGCGTCGTACCTATGCAGCATGCGTCAGCACTCGTACGTAGCTCCTCACAGCAGCAGCACAGTGGGAGGCAAACCGACCTGAATGTCTGTGTGAAGACTTCGACGGCGCGCGTCATGGCCGAGCATGCGTTCTGTGAGAGCAAGAGCAAGTAGATCGACGCCTGTGTGAGTCTTTGCGTCTCTATCAACTGAGAGATGCACGTACACGCACCTGGATCTGTATGAGCATGTCGCCGAGCTCTGCTTCGAGCTGCCGGAGACTGCAGTCCTGCTCTTGGAAGCGCTTCATGAGCACGAGAAAGTACCGCGTGCGCGCATCATGAACCGCTTGCTGCTCGAGATGATGTGGCGATGGCGACAGCGATAGGTGTGGCGCAATCGGCGAGAGACTCAGTGACGCAGACGATGCGCTCGAGGACCGCGCCATCTTGAGCAGCGTCTTCTTGCGGAGACCATGGAGCAGTCCACCAGCCTCTTTCGCGTCACTGCTGCTGCCGAGACTCGCGGAGCTGCTGCTTCGTGTGAACATCGTGTGCGTGTGTTGCTACTGTGGCGTGAGTGGGCACGTCTGCAGCGAGAGGCAGAGAGCGACGACAGCGACGCGCTCGTGCGATCAAGCGGTTCGAGGTCGGTCGTCGTATTCTTGACAAGCAGCAGGATGTCAGTTGCTGCTGCCACCAGCTCGCGTCGCAATTGTGCCACCAATGCCACTATCTGGCTTGAAGCCATTCATGACGACAGCAGCATTGACCAACGCAACATGACGCAGCTCGATGAGAATGGGACGTTCAGCGAAGTCGTCGCGCTCATCCAGCGCAACGAACAGGCCGCTCGCAATCCACTGGATGTAGAGCACGACCTCCAGCGTGTGCTCCTTATGGCGCGCGACGCAAAGCTGCGCGACCAGATGGTGCAGTTCCAAGCCGTGCGCCGCATCACGACGATCTGGGCAAGCGCGAGCGCAGTCACGACGCAGCGCCTCTGTGTCGGGTACGTGTGCGTGAATACGTAGATGTGTGTATGCATGTCGGTGTGCATGATGAGTCCTCAACGTATTGTGTTGCTCTTGCTGCTGCTGTAGCATCCTTGGGAACCTCGCGCAGTCAGAGAGAGGACGCCTCAGTGCGAGCTCATGCGACCGGTACGCCAATGAGCACACTCACTTCACCGGTCCCACCCATGCGCGAGCAGCGTCTGCTCACCACCGCAATGCACTCCAGATGGGGTTGTGTCTCGCATCGCCACCACTGTCCGCTCTTCCTGCTCCTATCGACAGCTCAGTGCAGCACAGACACCGCGCTCCAGCACGTCGCTGCCGCGGCGCTCCTTGCATTCTCGATCCAGAACGAGTGCCAGATCCAGATCGACGCGATCTCGGGCATCCCGACGCTCTTGCGCTTGCTCGAGAGCCGCGATGCTGACGTCTGCGTCTATGCTGCTGCGACGATGTGGAACATCTGCAAGTCGCCGCTGCTCATGCTCAAGCTCGAGGTGCGTGCTAGCAGACAAGCGAGTGTGGCGTCGTACAGCGCGAACAAAGCTCTCATTGCATGTACACAAAGCGCACTGACTCACTGTCACGCTGTGCTTGCTCAGACAGACGACGCACGGCATCTTGAAAGACCAGCTCGCACGGCGCCTCACCGACATCCTCGCAATCCCGCTCGAGCCGTTCGACCTGGCCGCGCAACCGACGGGCGAGCGCGGTACGACTGGGATCATCGAGAGCGATTCACCCGAGAACCTCAACCTCCTCATCTCGTGCTCGGTCAGCACGGACCTTCGCGTCGTGCTCCACGTCGAGAACTACACGGGCCGCTCGCGGAGCCTCACAGACCAGTTCCGGTCCTTTGGTGGTCGCAAACAGCGCACCAAGCAACAGTCACAACAACAGCAGAGCAAGAGCGTCGCGCACTTTGACGAGAGCGGCGTGCTCGCTGCGCGCACGTGTGCCGTGTGCACGAGGCGGATCAAAGTCACGCGCAAAGCCGCGCGCGGGACGTTCCTCCTGTGCGCAAAGGACGACTGCGGCCAGACGTACCACGTCAAGTGCAGTCGCTGGTCGCGCCTCGACGAAGACGACGTCCACCCGGAGCACTTTCACTGCGACCAGTGCATGCTCCAGTACCCGCTCGTGTACTGGGACTTTGTCGCAGAGCACTCGGAGCACAGTGCGCTCTTGAGCGAGCCGCGCTTCAAGTCTGTTGCGATCAACCGCGTGCTGCCGCCGCCGTCTGCGAGTAGCACCGACGGCGCTTGTACGTACGCGATGCTGTTCAACCGCAAGCAAGAGCTCGTTGGCGTCGGTGTGAAGCGCTTTCGTGTCCCTCGCAGCAGCAAAGACGACGAGATGTTCATCGTCTGGGTCCAGTTCGTGGCTATCGCGACGTACCCTGCGACGCACTTCGGTGGCGCCGCCGCAGCAGCAATCGCTCAGTCGGACGCGCGCGCCAACAACAGTACCATCACAGACGCGAAAGCGCTCGAGTGCGACTGGCACGCGTCGTTCGCGAGCGACGACCCCCAAGGCATTGCGTTCAAGCCAGGGAGCGCGCTGTTCTGGCCGAGTTCGTTTGTGCTCGACGTCGCGCCGCTGCTGTACACGGACCGATCGCTGCGTGAGCTCGAGCGCGCGTACGTGTACGAGTTCCAGGGTGAGCAACCAACAGATCGGATGTTCTCGTTCGGCGCAAGCAGAATGTATCTTGACACCGACTCGAGCACATCGAGTAGTGACAAGCTCCGCGGTCTCTGGGCGTCGCTGTATCCGCGCAAAGGCGTGTGCGTGAAAGCGCTCGCCGAGCAAGTCGGTCGCGCCAAGCAGCTCGCAGACGCATCACGTGCCGACAGCAGTAGCTCACTTGCGACAGCAGCAGCAACAGTCGCAAAGCCCACGAGCGCAAGCGGTCGGAGTCGACTCAAGAAGCCACACTTTGCAGGCAAGAAGCTCAGCCGCGTCGCCGTCACAGCGACCGACTGACTGACAAGCGACGATCCTAGTGACGCACGCACGAATGTTGTATCATGTATCATAGATCCTACCGACCAGGCAGGCTGGATCCTGCAGCACAGCTAGACCTTGAGCGTGACGTCCGTGTAGATGCGCAGGATGTCGTCGACTGGACCTGCCGGCATGCTCGAGGCCATGCCGTAGATCGCACTCCCGCCTTCGAGCGCGCCGTTCGGGTCGCTCTTGACAAGCGCAACGGCGGCTGCGAGCTCGCGCAAAAACTTCTGGGCTTTGCCAATGTGCCGCACAGTCACGCACAAGTGCACGGACGCTGGGTGCTGGAGCGCATTGAGGCTCCAGCCGCTCTTCGCCATGGCGTCGCTCACTTTCAGGATGTTCACGCCCTTGCCGCCAAAGCAAATGACCATCACGAGCGGGTCGCCAAGGACAAACAGCCCGTCGATCTTTGCAATCCCGGCCTTGATCTCTTCAGCAGTCGACAGGATCGCCTCCGTGTTCTTCATGAAGCCGTCGTAGCCGAGACGCATCATTGACGCCCACGCGGCTGCACTCAATGCGCCAGGGCGACTCCCCGCGAGCGTCGGCGTCACGTACAGCCCGCCAGTCCAGTCCGGGTACGCAAAGTACTGGTACCCGCCGCAGCTCCTTCGTCTTGTAGAGCACAACCGACGTGCCTTTCGACGCGTAGCCGTACTTGTGCGTGTCGCACGACATGCTCGTCACGCCCGGGAGCTCAAAGTCAAACTTGGGGATGTTCGCCCGGAGCTTCTTTGCAAACGGCAGGATGAAGCCGCCGAGGCAGCAGTCGACGTGCAAGCCAACGTCGTTCGCGACTGCGATCGCTGACAGCGCCTCAATGTCGTCGATGATACCTTGTGGGAAGTTCGGTGCGCTGCTGTAGAGCATGATCGTGTTCGCCGTGATGTTCCACTTGACGGCCGCCAAGTCGACTTGGAGCGTCTTGGGGTCCACTGGGACTTTGATGAGCTTGATCCCAAGGATCTCGCACGCCTTGTCGATCGCTGCGTGCGCCGTGACGCACGCAATGATCTCGGGCTGCGTGATGCCGTGCTTCTGACGGTAGTACTCGCGGTGAGTCTTTGTCGCCAAGAAGATGCTCTCAGTGCCGCCAGAGCTCAGCGTCCCGCAGACGTCGTCGCTGCCGTTGCTCATGAGACTCGCAGTCATCGCAATGACTTCGGCTTCGAACTTGCCGACCGCTGGCCAAATGTCTGCGTGCAGCGGGTTCGAGACCGAGAAGAGCGCGTACGCTTTGTTCAGGACGTCCAAGTGGTCCTTCTCGCCGTGATAGACTGCGCCAGACACGAGGCCGTCTTGCCACTTCTTGTCCGAGTCGCCTGCGAGCTTCGTCATGAGCGCCACGAGCTTGTCGTCCGCCATGCCTTTCGCTGGCAGCGCGTAGATCTTGTCCATGCTCTGCGTCTCGCCCTTGAGCGAGTGCTCGATCTGCTCCTCGATCTTCTTGATCTCGCTCGCGAGCTTGCCCGAGACGAACGGCAGCTTCTTCATCACGCTCACGGCCGAGCCGCCGAGGACGTTCAAGACGTTCTTCTTCGATACGTAGCGACTCTTGCGCACGACGTCGAGCGCTGAGACCGTCACGTGCAGTGCGAGCGCAACGACGACGAGGTCGCCGAGCGCGGTTTCAATGTGCGGCGCTTTCGCGTGCAAGCGCTGGAGTGCATCGAGCAAGGCGCTGTGGTCCGACGACGTTGTCGTTGCGTGGTGGTAGCGATAGTACGTGCCGCCGACGAGCACGAGCGGATAGAGCTTCTTGAGCGCGCGATCGACGTTGCAGAACGCGCGGAGTGCAAAGTACGCGACGACCGTGGCGAGCGCGACGCCGTAGACGTCCTGCGGCACGGCGTCCGCGAGCTGCTGGACCGTAAACATCGTGTTGTTGTGTGTAAGAGAGGCGCTAGCGCAGGACGAGGAGGCGACTTGCTGGCTGGCTGGCGGTCGTGCTGCGCTGCTTGAAGCGAATCGGAGAGTGAGCCGCTCTCGGTCCAAGGCGTTCCAGAGATGGCGATGATGATACTAATCGACTGTCTGGTTTGGATTCGTACAAGTGAGCGACTTCGTGGCCCTTCTACATACTTTATTCAAGATATTGTGCGGTCAATCATCGTGACTCCTGCGATGATGAGTCTGTCTACACGACGTGGTCAAATTGAACAGGGCGACAACAACAACAACAACAACAACGAGCAAGGAGCACGACGATGTGGGCTCGACGCCATGGCGCGCGTCGCAATGCGCCGAACGCTGCACTGCTCGTGATGCTCGCGCAGCGCATCCACGAGCTCGACCGCAAGCCGCCGCTCACGCTCGTGCTCATGGGTGCGTCGCGTCCGGTCGTTGTGAACCTTTGAGCCGAGTCGAGCTGCGCGCTCACAAGCATGTTCCGTTTGGCGTTGCGCTGTCGAGCGCAGGACTCATGTATGCGCTCCACTTCCAAAAGACGCGCACGCCATTCACCTTCCGGTCGTACTCGCTGTATGTACGAGCCACTCTTGTGTGTTCCGTGCTCTTGCAGCAGACACTAACGCATGACTACTGCTGCGCTGGTGCGCGAGTGCAGATGCCCCGACAAGGTCGTGCGTGATCAGGACGTCGCGCGCTTGCTCGCGTCTGCGTTCCTCCACGTCGACGACTGGCATCTGTACCACAACATGTGAGTCGCTCTCGTGTCTTGCGAGTCATGGCGAGTCACTTACAGTGCACATATGTTGCCTGGCAATCGGATACAAGGGCGTCGCTCCTCTGGAAAGGCTACAACCTCGAGCACCAGCATGGAACCGCGCGCTTTGGCGTCGCAGTTGCATCCTTACTCGTGCTCTCACAAGCGCTCGTCGTGGTCGTGGCGTTTGTACTTGCGACGCTCTTCCACATCCACGTCCGTCTTCAAAGAGCTTACTCTATCTATCGATCGAGGACTCGCTGGTGACAGAGCTGTGGCCATGGAACACAGTGACTGATCTTCAATGCCGCATCGGTCCTGCAGGAGCCATTCTACCAGTGCAGCGTCGGCTTCTCAGGCGTGCTCTTTGCGCTCAAGGTGCGCCACTCAAGTCCCCTCCTTACTCCCGTGACTTGGCCGACCTTCGGTCGCACTGACAACAGCGTCGTCTCGTAGGTGCTGCTGAACCACAACGCGCCGGCGTTCTCGTCTGTTTACGGCGTGCGCGTCCCGACCAAGTACGCGGCGTGGCTCGAGCTCGTCTTGATCCACGTTCTCGTTCCGCGGTCGTCGTTCATGGGCCACATGTGCGGCATCTTTGCAGGTACAGCAGCCGCTCGACCGCTGTCAATGGACATGGACACTCGTGTGTAGCGATCGCTCATGATATGGTATGACTAGGCTACCTCTACGTCCTGAGTCCTAGACTCCAGCACGCAGGAGCTCGAGTCATGCGCTTCTTCCAGCGCTGGTTTGAGCTCGTTGCGTTGCCGCCATCACCACCGGCGTCGCCTCGAACGACAGCGCCCCAAACGCAGTACGCATCGGCCACTTCGCAGTCGAGGTCGCATTCAGCAACGGCGTCTGAGAACGACGCGATGCTCGCACAGCGTCTCCAAGACGAAGAGTACCGCGCCGCAGGACTGCATCCAGGCAGCTCGCCTGCAAGCATATCGCAAGACGAACTGCGGCGACGACGCATCGAGCGACTGCAGCGCGAGTCGCAGAGATAGTTCATTCATCCATACAGTGTTTGGCGTGTGTATGAATGGAGGCATTCACACGCACAAAGAGAGCCATGGGCACGGCAGCAGCGCACGGCCACCTCGGTATTGTTAAGCGCACTTAGAAGACGAACCTATGTGCATCTCACCTTCACAACTACTACGACTTGCACGCGCACGTGCGTAGTGGCATCTCAGGGTCAGAGATCGTTCTTGCGTCCGACGACCTTGCGCGCCACGACATGATCAAGTGGCTCCACAGGCACGACCCCGAGGTTTAAGTAGAGAGCACTGCTCGTTACCATCGAGCAGCACGACCTGATCGCTCTCGCGCACCCCACATCAGCACGAGGTCGAGGCGCTCATGAGCGAGTGGCAGGATCATGAGATCGTCATTCAGAAGAGATAGATGCGTGGGTGGATGAATGCACTTCCGATTGATTGACAAGTTGCACAAGAGTGGTCTCTACCTCACACTCGGAGCGCTTCAAGAGGGAGTGATAAATCGCACACGAGCGCTCAAGCACCTCGCTCACTCACGAGCTCACTCCCTTGATCCAAGCGCATACGCGAGCACTGCTGCCCAGACGGAGCTTCGAGGTCGCAGCGCAACGAGATCAACCACACCGGGGTACGTGCGCGCGAGCCACTGGACGATCTCGAGGTGCTCGAAGTTGATGTTCGTGAACGAAAACACGCCTGGCGAGCGAGATGTGCCTGGGCGGATGTCTTCGCTTCGGTTTGCGTGCAGATAGAGCAGGATGTCAAAGTGGCCGTTCTCCGCAGCTCTTTGCAGCGCGTCGCCGGTGTAGTTCCAACTTCGATGCTCAAGGAGGTACTGGACAATGTCGAGGTGACCTTTCATAGTTGCCCAGTCCATTGCTCTGGAAGTGCACCCTTCGGTGCGGTTCTCGTGAAGCCACTGGACGACGTCGAAGTGGCCCTCACTCGCAGCGTTGTCCATGGCATGGGTCGTACAGCCTTCGGCTCGGTTCTCGTGCAACCACTTGACGATGCCGAGGTGGCCGTCTCTCGCAGCACGGTCCATGGCGTGGGTCGTGCAGCCTTCGGTGCGATGCGCGTGGAGCCACTGGGCGACGTCGAGATGACCGTTCGCAGTCGCACCGTCCATCGCTCTCGTTGTACAGCCTTCGCTCCGGTTCTCGTGCAACCACTTGACGACTTCAAGGTGACCACTAGCCGCTGCCCAGTCCATTGCGTGGGTCGTGCAGCCTTCGCGTCGATGTTCATGCAGCCACCGAGCGATGTCGAGGTGGCCTTTCATTGCAGCTTGGTCCATTGCGCTGTGCGTGCAGCCTTCCGATCGGTTCTCGTGGAGGTACTTGACGATCTCGAGGTCGCCGTTGTGGGCGGCGTAGTCCATGGCGGCGATCGTACAGCCTTCAGTGCGGTGCTCGTTGAGCCACTGCACGAGCTCCAGGTTGCCACTCCGAGCAGCGCTGTCCATCACGTTCACAGAGAACGCGCTGGAGTAGTGCTCGTGGAACCACTGCACGACGTGGAGATGATCCGCGTTCACAGCAGCGATGACAGCCGCTGCGATCTCGCCGGAGAGTTGGCTTGCATCAAACTTGGCCACCATCGACTGGAGTCGCGCTAGCTCGCCCGCTGCGGCGGCAACGATGACACCATGCGTCGCGTGGAACGTGTACCGATCCACGTGCTCAGCGAGGAACAACCACACAAGTGCGTGCTCACTCGCTACACCTCTGCACATGGTCCTCCAGTGCGCCTTGAAACGGGGAGCACAATGCTCATGCAGCCACTCGACGGTCTCAAGATGACCAGCTCCAACAGCACTCTTCATCGCGTCTTCCGTGCAGCCGACGTTCTTTGGATGTGCGTGGAGCCACTTGAGCGTCTCGAGCTGACCGGTCGATGCCGCTGCGTCCATCATCTGCGGCACCCACGGCGCGTCTGGATGACGACAATCGAGCCACTGCAGCAGACGCACGTTGCCTTGACGCGCGGCTTCGATCATCGCGGCAAACGGCAGCACGCGCGGACAGTAGTCGTGGAGCCACGCGACCATGTCGAGGTTGTCGTGCTGGATCGCAAACACGAGTGCTTTGCTGCACTGCCACGCCCAAAAGTGCGGGTCCAAGCTGACTGCGGCTGTTGTTGTTGTACTGGCGGTGCGTGTGCCGGCTGTGGTGGTAGATGCGGTTGCATCGTTACGTATGTTGCCACCACTGCCAGTATCGTCGATCGTGCCGACATGCAGACGTTCGCCGAGTCGCTGTGCGAGATGCAGCAGGTTCTTCTCACATGCTCGAGGCAATGTCCAGATGTGCGGATGCGCCACGTCGAGGAAGTCGCTGATCGTGTCGACGACGTGCGGCAGCGCAGCGACGTGCTCACGCGCCGTTGTTGGTGGTGCGAAAGGAAGAGTGGGGATAACAACACCGCCTGGTTCATCGTGGCTCCTCGTGATGACGATGTGTCTTGTGAATGCGAGCTGCACGCACTTGAGTGGCGGCAACGACGATGGCGATGATGGACGTGTGAGAGTCGACGACAGTGTTGCTGCCATATCTCTTGAGTAGTAGTAATGGTCACAGAGCCGACAGCAGCAGCAGCGGTAACGATGGCAGCAGCGACCACAGCGATCGTTGTCGGTGTTGTTGGCGTGGCGTCGTCGAGGTCTGCGCTCGCTTGCTTCGTGTCGTACTTGCTTTCGTGTCATGCGCAAAGAGCCTCACTTGCGTCGCGAGTGGGTTCAACATTAACCACATCAACCACAAAATCGTGTGGCCCACGTCACTCACGCAAGCCGAAAAGACAACAACACTGAACTAACAACACTGAGCTAGCAAGACGGAGCTGGCAAGACGGAGCTAGCAAGACGGAGCTGGCGATGCCGTTGCGACTGATCTCTACCACTTTCTCATTCTCTCACGCATTCGTACGTGCTTGTACGTTTGCGTCTTGTTGTCTTTCAGATCTATACAGGCTCACTCACTCATAAGCACTTCTCTCACATACACTCACAAGCACTTCTCACTTCTCGCACACACATCTCGTCGTCTCCACTGCAGATCCTTCCTGGTTGTCGTCGTCGATGCGTCCATTGACTCGAGCTACGGACGGTCTGTTGTCTCTATAGCGTATGCTCATGCGCCATGCACTTGAGGACGCAACAAGCACATGCATCAACAACATGACAAGACACTGGCGTCTGGGTCGATCCACGAGTGGATCGCGTTGGTATTCGGATAGAGAGCTACACATGCAACATGCAGATCGAGGCGCTAGACTTGGTGTTCAGTGGTTCATGCAGGCTGCACATGCACGTGGAAAGATGATGAAGAAGAAGAAGAGGAGGAGGTCGCTCGCACCGCGCTGCGCTCGTCGCGGACTTGAGCGACATCAACGCTCATTTCGAGAGCTCATAGCAGCGCACTGACGACAGCGTTTAGGTCGCCACTGTGTTGCGTCAAGAGCGCAACGTTCTTGCGCTCGTCGGCAAAGCCCATGTCTGCAAGCGCCTGGAGCTCGGCTGTCCAGCGCAGCTCCTCCTCCGTTGGCTTCGCAGAGACCATTGGCGCTGGCGCTGGGACGCGCACGTTCTGCACTGCATTCGGTGTGACGATCGGTGCTGGTGCACCAACTCGGATCGGCGCGTTGCTACTCGCAGCAGCAGGTGCGTTGCTACTCGCAGCAGCAGGCGCGTCGCCTGGCGCGAGGATGTTGATGTCGACCCAGAGTCGTTGGCCAAAGCGCGTGCCATTCGGCGTGCACAGTCGCCAGTAGCCAGTGTACCGTCCTGGCTTAGCCGGTGTCACCATGCGCAGTGAGATGTCGATCGAGCTACCAGGAAGCACAGACGGAATGAGGACGCTCTCTGGTGCTTGCATGCGGTCGCCGCCGACGCACAGGAGCGTCGTGCCTACTGGCCATTTCTACAGTCACACCACGTGCACCAGTTAGTAAGACTCTGGTGCGTGAGAGTGCTGGAGAGAAAGAGCCGAGTCGTTCGAGAACATGACGCACCGATGGTCCCGCGTTCCGGATCTTCCAGACTTTGTCGAATGGCACGCTTGGCTTGAGCACGACGCCGTCGGGACACGTGACGTCGCCTTCAAACACCGCGACGATCGGTCCCTGGTCTTCGATCGCGTCTTCGGTCGAAATCGCTTCAAACACGTCGCTCGCAGTCATGCGCTGGACATTGTAGCTGCGCTGGAGCTCTTGGAGCACGCGCTCAATCTGCACGCGCGCTTGCGGACACTTGAGCAGCAGCACTTTCGCGATCGCTTCGACGTCTGGCGCGCCAGCAACAGTCACGAGACTCGCAGAGAAGCTGTCGCCCTAATGACACCGCGATAGATAGAGAGAGAGACAGGAAGGAGGTCCAGCCTGTTGTTAGCCTCGGTTGTAAAAGAGTGCAAGAGCACGCGCAAGAGTACGACATCGCACCTTTTGGAACTCTTCCGAGACGCGCTGGAAGATCGTTGCGTACTTTAGAGAACCACACAACACAGACCAAGGTGAGAGCCCACGATCGGTTGTAGCGCAACATACACACACAGGACAACGGACCTTTTCGTTCGCCATGATCTCGATCAGAGCGTCTTGACAGCCTGGCTCGTGCAGGAGCGAGACGACGTCGCGCTTGAGCTCTTCGTGCTCCCACGCTGGCTCCCACGCGTCGACGACTTTGCTCAAGTCGACAAACAGCGCCATCATGCGCTTCTGCTGATCGGCTTCGAGTGCTTGCGACACGAGCTCGGCGCGCACGCCGCACACGCTGCTGCTTGCATCGAGACTGAATGCAGTGCTGATATTGCTGGACGCAGAGAGCGCACTTGCGCTCGGACGCGTCACGAGGGTCATTTTGCACACCGCGCTGGCTTCTGTGCGACCCGACGCGACCGCGAGCTCGCGCATGAGCCGGAACGCCTCAGTGAGCTCGACGTCGTTCGTAATGCGCACGAGCTCTTCATCGTCGTCCGTGTAGTAGAGCAGCACGTCGTCGCGCGCCGCGTCGATCTCTGGGAACACGAGCAGCACGTAGTCGAGCAAGTCGCGGAAGCTCAGCTCGTCGCTGTTGCTCTCGATGCGGCGGCCGTCGTGTGCTGCGAGCGCTTGCTTCACGGCTGCGACCTGCACGCGGCGCATGTCTTGCTTGGCTTGCCAGAGGATCTTGAGCGTCGTCATGCTTGTCGCTTGTTCGTTGCTTTTTGTTGTCGCTTGGTGTCTCGCAGCTCGATGGAATTGAGCACGTCTCCAAGACGTCGTTGCGCTTGCTTGTTCTTCAATGCGTCGTCGTCGCGTTCTTGTTCTCTCGGAAGGGTTCCCTGTATTATGTCACTATCTAAAATGGATTCGATAGTGACAAAATCAAGGTGCTCGTTTCACATCAGAAATCGAACAATCCAAACACATCAAAAAGGGCATCTTTCAAACCAAAGTCGAGCATTCTCGAAGCACTCCGATGCAAGCGCATAGCGCTGTACATACTGCGCTGCTACAACAGCGGTGATAGTGCGTGCATTCACATAAGCAATTGGAATGGTGGTGCGCCGACTCGAGAGCGTTGCAAGCTGGCCGCAATCGATCGCGACCGACATTCTGCTTGGTCCCCCCTTTCGCTTTCGCGCATTTACAGACCAGATGACTTGTAAGACGAGGTGCATAGTTGTCATCTCCCATTGATACCAACTCAAAATGTGACTCACTGTCTGTAAATCGAGGTGAGTATTCTTGGCGCATATGAGGTAAACCAGTACAAAACACGCGCATACAAACACTCATATCCGCGATCAAAACCGATCGCTCAACTCACTTGAACAAAGTAAACAACGCACAAATGAGGCGCGATCCATCAAACGCACACTCAATCGTGAACACCATTTGAGGCAGTTTCTTCAACCCGTTTTCTATGGCGGTCAGTATGCTGCCTGCTCGTTGAGCACATTCCAAGCCACCATCTCGGGTCGCCTCGATCTTCACACACACACACAACTCGATTCGCCAGCTCCGACGCAAGCAAGTGGGTGCAAGTGGCGACAACAACAGCGAAGCGTTTGAGAGGAGTGTAGCAAAAAGCAAACGCGGCAACGGCGCTTCAAGCTCCAGCAACGAACACAACAACTCAAGACAACAACTCAAGACAACAACAACTGAAACAAACATGGCGACGCACGTACTCGAGCTCGTGCTGGACGCACCGGACGCACCACCTGCAGTCGTTGTGTCGCTCGCAGACAACGAGCGCGTGCTCGTGGCGTTCGACGCGCTCCAGGCGACTGCGCGCGCACTCGTCGGCGACGACGTCACTGGCTGCTCGCTCAAGTACCTCGACTCGGACGGCGACTTTGTCACGCTCGCGAGCGACCGCGACGTGCTCGAGCTGCTGCAGTACATGCGCGACGAGCAGCTCGCGCGCGTGACAGTCGTCGTGAAAGAGAATCGCAGTGTCGTGCAGCGCCAGCTCCACGGACTCGTCGCGGCGGTCACGAAGTTCACGCAGCAGCTCGAGCTGAAAGATGAGCAGCCGACTGTCGCGGACGCACTTGCGTGGCTCACGACGACTGTTGACGCGTGGGACGTCGCTGCGAGCGCGGCGCCGGAGCTCGCGCAGATGCGCGACGACGTGCTCGCAGTCCTTCGTGACGCCGACTTTTGCCGCGTCGTGACCGAGCTGAGCGCGACGAGCGAGTTCAAGCCTGTTGCAGACGCGCTCTTGGACGCGCTGTTCACAAAAGACGAAGCAGATGTCGCGGCGCACGACGTGTTCACGACGCACTTTGACGCGCTCTTTGCGTTTGCGCAGCGCGTGCTCATCGAGTGTCCGCAGCTGAAAGACGTGCTGATCCAGCTCGCGAAGCGCTGCGCCACGAGCATCGTGCGCTTCAACGCGTCGCTCTTGACGACAGACACACCAGACAACGAGCGAGACACCAGCAATGACGATGTCGAGACGATCGAGACCGTGTCGGTCGGTGGCGACGCCGACAGTGTCGACGCTGCAACGGACGCGGACGCAACGGCTACGACAGACGCCGAGCTTGTGCACGAGTTCTTCAAGTGCGACAGCTGCGACGCGATGCCGATCGTTGGCTCGCGCTTCCGGTCGACGCAGGACCCGAACTTTGATCTCTGCCGCGCGTGCTACGAGACTGGCACGCACAACGACGGCAAGGCGCCGTTCACTGAAGTGAACGTTGCGCAAGCGATGCACACAGGCGTCGAGTGCGACGGCTGCAGCATGTTCCCGATCGTCGGTGTGCGCTACAAAGCGCTGCACACGAACGACTTTGACTTGTGTGAGCGCTGCGAAGCGAGTGGGACGCACGTGAAGCACGAGCCGTTCGTGAAGATCACAAACCCATCGCGCGCCCCAAAGAAGCAGCGTGACGTCGACCCGATTGTGCACCCGTTCGTCACGTGCGATGGCTGCGAGATGAGTCCGATCGTCGGCAAGCGCTTCAAGTCGACGGTCGTGCGCAACTTTGATCTGTGCGCGACGTGTGAAGCGAGCGGGTCGTGGACAGCGACGCATGGTCCGTTTGCAACGATCGACGGCGGCGACTTCCGCGGCAAGAAGGCATGGTTCAAGTTTGGCGACGGCAAGTTTAAGAAGCACTGTGTGCGCGGTCACCATGGACACCACGGTCACCATGGTCACCACGGACACCATGGACACCACCCACACCCTAGTCCTCACCCGCACCCTGGGCCACACCCTCACCCGCGTCCGCACCCGCGTCCGCACCCGCACCCGCGTCCGCACCCTCCTGCTCCGCCAGCGTCACCTGCACCTCCTGCTCCACCAGCTCACGGCCACCACCACCACCACCACCATGGTCGCCACCACCACCACCATGGCCGTGATGCGAGCAGCCCTGCTGGTGTGTTCTTTGGCGAGTGGCGCGAGAACATTTGGCGCGAGAACATGCAGCTCCAGGCGCGCTTTGTCGAAGACGTGACGATCCCGGACGGCTGCGTCGTGAGTCCGTCTGCGAGTCTGCGCAAGGCGTGGAAGCTCGAGAACAGCGGCGAGACCGCGTGGCCACTGGGGTGCCGCCTGGTGCTTCAGGCCGAGAACCCACTCTTTGGGATCCAAGCGGACAAGACGGACGTCGGTTTGCCAGCGCTCCAGCCGGGCGAGCAGTTTGTCGCGGAAGTTGACGTGCTCGTGCCTGCTGCGCCTGGTCGCTACACGACGTTCTGGCGCGTGTGCGACCCGAGCGGCACGCAGTTTGGCCACCGCTTCTGGATCGACATTGTCGTTGCGAGCACTGACGCGGAGATCATTTCGGCGTTTGGCGCTGACGCGAGCGCGCTGAGCAGCGTTGCTGACGAGAGCGTTGCGCCTGCGGCGGAAGTGGACGACACCGCGACCGACGCCAACGACGACGACGACGCGAGTTCTGTCAGCAGCAGCTCGAGCGACAGCGACAGCGACAGCTCGAGTGACAGCGCGAGTGACAGTGGCAGTGACAGCGACGACGTCGAAATCGTCGATGTCCGCGTGACGGAGTCCGCCGACGCCTCGGCGGATCAGTACGCCGACGCACTCGCGATGCTGGCGTCGATGGGCTTTGCGGACGCAGCGAAGAACCGTCGCCACTTGACGTCTGCGGACGGAAACGTCACGGACGCAGTCGTGTCGCTCCTGACGGAGTGAGCGACGTGAGCGTCAATGTCGCTCAAGTCCGCGACGAGCGCAGCGCGGTGCGAGCGACCTCCTCCTCTTCTTCTTCTTCATCATCTTTCCACGTGCATGTGCAGCCTGCATGAACCACTGAACACCAAGTCTAGCGCCTCGATCTGCATGTTGCATGTGTAGCTCTCTATCCGAATACCAACGCGATCCACTCGTGGATCGACCCAGACGCCAGTGTCTTGTCATGTTGTTGATGCATGTGCTTGTTGCGTCCTCAAGTGCATGGCGCATGAGCATACGCTATAGAGACAACAGACCGTCCGTAGCTCGAGTCAATGGACGCATCGACGACGACAACCAGGAAGGATCTGCAGTGGAGACGACGAGATGTGTGTGCGAGAAGTGAGAAGTGCTTGTGAGTGTATGTGAGAGAAGTGCTTATGAGTGAGTGAGCCTGTATAGATCTGAAAGACAACAAGACGCAAACGTACAAGCACGTACGAATGCGTGAGAGAATGAGAAAGTGGTAGAGATCAGTCGCAACGGCATCGCCAGCTCCGTCTTGCTAGCTCCGTCTTGCCAGCTCCGTCTTGCTAGCTCAGTGTTGTTAGTTCAGTGTTGTTGTCTTTTCGGCTTGCGTGAGTGACGTGGGCCACACGATTTTGTGGTTGATGTGGTTAATGTTGAACCCACTCGCGACGCAAGTGAGGCTCTTTGCGCATGACACGAAAGCAAGTACGACACGAAGCAAGCGAGCGCAGACCTCGACGACGCCACGCCAACAACACCGACAACGATCGCTGTGGTCGCTGCTGCCATCGTTACCGCTGCTGCTGCTGTCGGCTCTGTGACCATTACTACTACTCAAGAGATATGGCAGCAACACTGTCGTCGACTCTCACACGTCCATCATCGCCATCGTCGTTGCCGCCACTCAAGTGCGTGCAGCTCGCATTCACAAGACACATCGTCATCACGAGGAGCCACGATGAACCAGGCGGTGTTGTTATTCCCACTCTTCCTTTCGCACCACCAACAACGGCGCGTGAGCACGTCGCTGCGCTGCCGCACGTCGTCGACACGATCAGCGACTTCCTCGACGTGGCGCATCCGCACATCTGGACATTGCCTCGAGCATGTGAGAAGAACCTGCTGCATCTCGCACAGCGACTCGGCGAACGTCTGCATGTCGGCACGATCGACGATACTGGCAGTGGTGGCAACATACGTAACGATGCAACCGCATCTACCACCACAGCCGGCACACGCACCGCCAGTACAACAACAACAGCCGCAGTCAGCTTGGACCCGCACTTTTGGGCGTGGCAGTGCAGCAAAGCACTCGTGTTTGCGATCCAGCACGACAACCTCGACATGGTCGCGTGGCTCCACGACTACTGTCCGCGCGTGCTGCCGTTTGCCGCGATGATCGAAGCCGCGCGTCAAGGCAACGTGCGTCTGCTGCAGTGGCTCGATTGTCGTCATCCAGACGCGCCGTGGGTGCCGCAGATGATGGACGCAGCGGCATCGACCGGTCAGCTCGAGACGCTCAAGTGGCTCCACGCACATCCAAAGAACGTCGGCTGCACGGAAGACGCGATGAAGAGTGCTGTTGGAGCTGGTCATCTTGAGACCGTCGAGTGGCTGCATGAGCATTGTGCTCCCCGTTTCAAGGCGCACTGGAGGACCATGTGCAGAGGTGTAGCGAGTGAGCACGCACTTGTGTGGTTGTTCCTCGCTGAGCACGTGGATCGGTACACGTTCCACGCGACGCATGGTGTCATCGTTGCCGCCGCAGCGGGCGAGCTAGCGCGACTCCAGTCGATGGTGGCCAAGTTTGATGCAAGCCAACTCTCCGACGAGATCGCAGCGGCTGTCATCGCTGCTGTGAACGCGGATCATCTCCACGTCGTGCAGTGGTTCCACGAGCACTACTCCAGCGCGTTCTCTGTGAACGTGATGGACAGCGCTGCTCGGAGTGGCAACCTGGAGCTCGTGCAGTGGCTCAACGAGCACCGCACTGAAGGCTGTACGATCGCCGCCATGGACTACGCCGCCCACAACGGCGACCTCGAGATCGTCAAGTACCTCCACGAGAACCGATCGGAAGGCTGCACGCACAGCGCAATGGACCAAGCTGCAATGAAAGGCCACCTCGACATCGCTCGGTGGCTGCATGAACATCGACGCGAAGGCTGCACGACCCACGCAATGGACTGGGCAGCGGCTAGTGGTCACCTTGAAGTCGTCAAGTGGTTGCACGAGAACCGGAGCGAAGGCTGTACAACGAGAGCGATGGACGGTGCGACTGCGAACGGTCATCTCGACGTCGCCCAGTGGCTCCACGCGCATCGCACCGAAGGCTGCACGACCCACGCCATGGACCGTGCTGCGAGAGACGGCCACCTCGGCATCGTCAAGTGGTTGCACGAGAACCGAGCCGAAGGCTGTACGACCCATGCCATGGACAACGCTGCGAGTGAGGGCCACTTCGACGTCGTCCAGTGGCTTCACGAGAACCGCACCGAAGGGTGCACTTCCAGAGCAATGGACTGGGCAACTATGAAAGGTCACCTCGACATTGTCCAGTACCTCCTTGAGCATCGAAGTTGGAACTACACCGGCGACGCGCTGCAAAGAGCTGCGGAGAACGGCCACTTTGACATCCTGCTCTATCTGCACGCAAACCGAAGCGAAGACATCCGCCCAGGCACATCTCGCTCGCCAGGCGTGTTTTCGTTCACGAACATCAACTTCGAGCACCTCGAGATCGTCCAGTGGCTCGCGCGCACGTACCCCGGTGTGGTTGATCTCGTTGCGCTGCGACCTCGAAGCTCCGTCTGGGCAGCAGTGCTCGCGTATGCACTGGGATTGAAGGAATGATCGAGTGAGTGCGTGTGGTAGATGCTTGAGCGCTCGTGTGAACGCTCGCGTGTGCTTCTTCTTGCCGCTCTGGCAAGTGTCAACAGAGACAGCTCGTGCGTAGTGTGTCAATCGCTAGTGTCCGTCCAATGTGCATGTGCTATCTCTCGAGCGTACGTAGTCCTGAAAGACATGCAGTGGGTTTGTATTGCTCGGCCGCAAAGATGTACTCGAGCGAGTGGCTCAGTCGCTGTCACGAGCCCTGCTGCGCGCTGCTCGCATGAGTGATCGCTGTCTTTGCAGCGTTGACAAACGCGTCAACGTGCGCGTCGCTCGCGTCGCTGCTTGTTCGGAGCGTCACGCCGAGCGTTTGTGTCGCGAGCGTGCAGTCGAGCACGAGGAAGAAGAACCAGTCGCTCGCGCGCGGCTTGGCGTAGAACACAAACTTCTCGACGCCGTTCACAGTGCCGCTCGCCATGCACGTGACTCCGAGCGCTTGCATCGAGCGCACGAGCGCGTCCGAGTCGATGCGACCTGCTTGACTCTCGCTCGACTGGAAGCTGCAGCGCGACACCATCAGTAGAGTCTCTCAGTCAGGCTCATATGACAGGTGTTAGCGACACACGTCGAGCATAGAGACGACGGCGTACCGCTGCAAGTACTCGTCCCAGAGGTTCTCGAACCGCTTCGGGTCCAAGCGCGCCGTGCCGTCCAAGTCGAGGGGCTTGCGAAACTTGTCGGGCATCGCTGCAGGCGGCGTCCACTGCATCTGGATCGCTGGCATCCTGTCACAGCAGCACATACCACACTTCTGAGTGTCGCTTGCTCGATACCGAGCACGTTGGATCGTTGGGGAGCAGCGCGTACTTCTTGTCGTGCCCAACCGACTGACGCGGTTTGTTTGGACGCGGTGGTGTGACCAGCCTTCATGTGTCGAACGCACAGCAAGAGGGCCACAGCGCTCGTCAGCATACAGTCCGTCGTCTGTCACATGTGCATGAGGACATAGCAACAGAGAGAGGTCTTAGAGTACGTACCCGTCGCTCTCGAGTGCGTCGAGCTCGCGGTCCGAGATGCTGTCGTGCAGTGCGTCTGCGTCCGAGACTTTGCTCTTCTTCCAGCCGCTGCTGCCAGTCATCTCGGTCAGTTTGTTCAGACGCGGCGCCGTCTGTTTGCTGCTGTTGCTGCTGTTTGTAGTTTGCTTGAGCGAGCGACGGAGACACTCCGAGACGCGTCGGAACGACACGCTCGACCATCGCCGGCGCGTATACAGCGTCGCTGCGAGCCCAACGATCGCAACGATTGCCACGGAGACGACTGCAGGACACACGGAGCGGTAAACAACCATAGAACATGAGCGTCTGGTCAATGATGTCGGCTGTCAAGCTGCCATAGGCAGCGCCACACCAGTCCATAGAGCCGTACCTCGCCAGCTCCCAAGTGGGAACGCTGTCAGCAATGGATCAATGCGGTTCGAGGGCGATGACAAGCCGCCAAAGCCCTCGTGAGCGCTCTCGGCGTACGTGACGACGCCACCCGTCGCCACAAATGTGCTGTCGCTCCGGAGCACGCCGTCGAAGCGATGACCGCGGAAGCCGCTATGTGAGACGTACACGACGTAGCTCTTGGCCGCTGCGATCGTCACGCCACTCATTGACGTCGACCGGAACGCAATCGACTCGGTCGCACCAGGCGCGACGGCTGCAGGCGACGGAAGCAGCGCAAACAGCGCCGACTCGGTGCCTGGACTCGCTGTTGTTGCAGTGGCGCCTGGGGCCTCAATGAGCGTGACGCGAAAGAGATGCAGCGGCACTTTGCCAGCGTTCCGGAGGCTCACGTCGACGCTCACGATCCCAGACGCGCTGTCGAGCTGGATCTTTGCGCCGTGGAACTCGAACCGCGGCATGCCTTTGCCATCTGGCAGCTCGTACGCCGGCGAGAGCACGACGTGGCGCGGCGTCCACACGGCGCCGTGCTCGGCGCGAATGCCGTCTTTGCTGCTCTGCGCACCAAACGCTTTGTCGATCTGTGCGCGGACGCTCGCATCCCACGCACGCGCGTCAGTCGCTTGGAGCTCGACGTTTGAGCGCGAACAGACGGAGAAGACCGCAAAGAGCTCGGCGCTCTTCGTCACTGGACTCGCGACTGACTCTTGCACGCAGTCGACTGTGCTCACTGCGAACGCGTCCATCTGCGTCGCGAGGTAGTGGCCGACTGCGTTCATTGGCGCATCGCGCAAACAGCTCGCTGCAAGGCTGCTCTCTGATGGCGACGATGGGATCGCAGCAGGACGGACCGTGCTGCTGGTCGCGAAGTCAAAGTCGACGCCGAGGTCGGTACAGAACACCGGGACGTCAGCTGCAGCTGACACTGCGGCCGCAGCTGCAGCGCACGCAAGCAGCAAAGCGACTCGCCAAGTGCGTGTGCGTATCGTCGGCATGGCAGAGCACGAGTAGAGAGGTACCGCTAAGCGTCGTCTTCGAGCGAGTCGCAGCGGTCAGTGCTCCGAGCGACTCTCGATGCGTGTCTGCTTGATGTGAGAGATTTGTTCAGCCTGACGAACTTTGAAATAGACTGACTTGCACTGCGATGCAGCATGGATTGCATGTATACTTTTGGCGCGCACTGTGGTTGGAAGCGTTTATATATGTTGCGCAAAAGGTAGTTTTGCTGAGCTGTTGAAAGACTGTCAACATCGAGCATCAGCGTGATCAAGCAACAAGCGACTGCTGCGATGTCCTCGACAGCAGCAACACGCGACGCTGTCTCTGCGAGCGTCGGTGCTAGCGAGATGCACAGCAACGAAATTGGTCATGGCGCCAACCCAGACGACGCAACTAAGGACAATGCGGACCGTGACGACGATGACAATGAAGACAACAATGACGACAACGACGAGGATGCGCTAGTCGAAGACGTCCAAGTCGACGAGGTCTGTTCCTGTACTCGTTCTGCTGTGCGCATCTCCAACACTATGCTCAACTCTCAACCGTCAACCCAATGACACATTCACACGTACACCTGCTTGCGAATGCCAACGTGACAGTGCTGCATTTGCTGTGATGTCGTGGCGCTGCTGAGCCAAGGCTTCCTGTCAGCGTGCGACCACAAGTTCCACTACGAGTGCATCGTCGCGTGGTCCAAAGTCACGAACCTCTGTCCGCTATGCAAGCAGCCGTTCACCGAAGTCACGCGCGTTGACGCTACAGGTGCTGTGGTGCACCGCGAAGCGATCCAAGACTGCAAACAAGTGTTCCGACCGGACCCAGCAGACCACGACATTGCCGCGCAGCTCCGACTCGTGAACGAGGCGCGCTGCGAAGTCTGCAGTCGCGGCGACGACGAGCACGTACTCTTGATGTGTGAAGCGCGCGGGTGTCCGATCGCAAACCACACGTACTGCATCGGACTCGACGACGTCCCGAGTAGCTCGTGGTACTGCTCTCGCCACACGAGCGGCACGCGCGCGCGCGATTTCATCGAGCGCCGCGCGACGACCGTGTCGTCTCGACGCACGACTCGGCGCCTTGCGAACCTCATGTCAAATGTTCTGAGCGGTCGAAGCAGCAGCTCGGCGCGTCGCGGTCGTAGTACTAGTTCGCAAACCACTGGCGCTCGCGCAACACGGACACGACGACCCACTGCCGCACGCGTGACGCTCGAGTCCGACAGTGGGCGGCCGATCCGAGGCATTGCTGCCGCGTACGCGCTACGGATGTCGCAAGAGCTCCAGCAGATCCACCGCCGCGCCGAGCTCATGTACGAGCGAGGCGAGCACCACCGGATCGCACCAGCGCCTCGCCAGCTCACGCTCTCGCGCTCGACAGTGTCCGCACCATCGTCATTCGTCGATCTCATGTGGCAAGACTTTGATGCGAGTCGCCAGGAGCTCGCTGCGTCGGCTGCGACTGCAAATGCACCAGTGAGCGCGCGTGCATCTGTCGATCCGTCGTCGCAAGCACATCGCATCTCGCCGACGCTCACAATCGACTACCGCACACTCGCGAAGCTCATGGTCGACGCTGTGAGTAGCGACAACTACGCCTCGACCGTGTCGCTCGTGATCCCAAAGACCGCAAAGCTCCGACTCGTGTCGCGTGTGAAGACGTTCTTTAGCCGATTGAACCGGCGCGAGCGCCTCGCAGTGCTCGACATGGGCTGCCTCGACGTGTTGCTGCAGTGGATTCAGCAGCAGCAGCAAGAGCGACCTGGCGCGTCGTCGAGTGCGTCAACAGCGCTACATCCGCAAGTGCTCGATACTGTGCTCACGGTTGTCGAGGCTTTGCCAGTTCGCCAAAAAGACCTTCAAGAGGTACGACGCGCTGCTATGTCTCGCTCGACACTGTCCAAGGACTCTGATCATCTTGCTTACATGTGTAGGTCCCAGCGTTCCAGAGCGCGTTGGATGTGATCGCAGGACGCTCGGACGTAAGCTTGGAGCTCCGCGAGCGTGCGGTCGTGACGAGCGAGCGGTGGCGCGACCTCAATCCACCACCGCGACCGTCGCTGGAGCTCCCACCTCGCCCAGACCTCCGTCGATCGGCGCGACACGACGTCGCGAGCGAGTCACTGCCACCGATCCGCGCGTTCGCCGCGCAAAAGCAGCCGAGTCGACGACCAAAAGAAAAGACCCGGAAGCCCGATGCGTACGTGCACACGCTCTGAAGGTTGCTGTATGATGACGATGATAAGTCCATTGACTCTCTCGGTCGCTTGTGCGCGCGTGCAGATGGACAGACCCAGCAATGCAGTACGTGAAAGCGAAGCTGTATCCGCTGTACAAAAAGGGCAACGGGAAGCTCTCGAAGGACCGATTCAAAGCGATCGTGAAGCAAGTGCTCGAGCTCTTTCGACCCGACGCGGCTGCGATGCAGTCGCAAGTCGTCTTGCCGACTGGCGAGCTCTCGAATATCGCAAAGACGCGGCTTAAGACGCTCATTGATCGGTGCTACAAAGCGACCTCGGCGTCAACGTCAACAACAGCGCTGTCTGCGGCTGCGTCGAGCGAGATGCGTGCGTACTCGGCGATGCCAACAGCGAAACACAGACGGATAACGTAACAAACGTAATGGACGAGATCCTACGTGTCCACACGCTCGGACGACGCACGCACTTATGCAAACGCAACTACACTCACTGACGCTTGTGCGCGTAACGCGCATCTGCTCGTCACACGATCGCTGCGATGTCGTGCTCACTAAAGCCAGCGTCTCGCAGCCGTTTCTTGTGCAGCGCTTGCTCGACGACCCACTCGGTGCTCAGCTTCTGCGTGCTCAGCTTCGCTTGCTTGAGCTGCTCTTGAGCGAGTGCCAACTGCACTTGTTGGAGCTCTTGGCTGTGCTCGTCGCGCTTGGTGTCCATCTCGAGCCGTCGGGTCTGGAGATCAACTTTTGCTGCCTTGAGTGCGAGTGCGCGGCGCATGTACTCGTGCTGCTGTGTCTTGTTTGCTTCGAGGTCGATCGCGTGTTCGCTTGGCTGTGTGTCTCGCTTGCGTTTTTGCAGCGTCGTGCACTGGACATTGTCTTCAGCTGCGATCTCGCGCGCTGGGTCAATGTCGTCGTCTTCAATGATCGCAATCGTGTGAGGAACTTGCGCGAGTGTCTTGGTCGTTGCAGATGCGGCTTCTGAGCGCGGCGAAGGCTCCTGGACGGACGAGGTTGGCGCCAAGACAACGCGCGGAGGTCGCGTGATCGGAAAACTCACTGACTCTTGACTCGAGCGCACGCTCGATGTCGCTTGACAAGACAGTGCCGCTGGTTGCGACGCATCGACTGACTGGATGTCGATGCTCTCGATCTCGCACGTCGCTGGCTCTGTCGATGCCGTGTCGTCGTGCACTGACGCTGCTGCACTCTCTGTTGCTGCATCACTTGCGAGCAACAACGCAGCGTACGCTTGCTTGTTGCGGCTCTTTGGATCGATGCGGATCTTGCGCTGCACGAGCTCGCGCTTGAGCTGCACGTGCGACCACATGTTGTAGTCGTCCGACGTCGGCGCGTGTGGACACTTGTCGTCAGTCGTTGCGCTCCAGAGCGCCGAGATGCGCGGGATCCACGTGTCCATGATGTGTGCAGTTGCCGTCACACGCTCGTTGAGCGGCATGTCGTTCTTCTTGCTCGATGAGGTGCGTCGCGCTTGCTCTTGGTGCGTTGCTGCAGGATGCGGAATGGCAACGAGTGCTGCCGACGCGGAATTGCACGACAACTTCAACTCGTACTTTGTCGAGTATATCGTGCACATGATCTGTACACTTCACGTGGAAACAATTCGCGTGTTTGAGTACATTCCTCTGTTGTATACAATCGCAGTGGTCTGTGTGCGAATCGCATGCTGAGGCGTGGAGCGACGTTGGTGTCGCATAGCCATCAACGTCCGCCCATGCATGAGAACGAGTCGACGAGTTGCCTGTGATCGCGACGCTCGAGAAGGCGACGACTGCTAGCGGCGCGCTGCGGTGCTCGACCGATCGATCGATCTTGCGTCACGTCACCAGTCGATATCTTTCGCACACCACGCAACACACCACACGTCACACGACACGATGCGCACGCACACGATGGAGCGCGACAGTCAAGAGATCCGCCTCTGTGCGCTCGTGCTCTCTGTCATCGCGTTCTTCTTGTTCATCGCGGCCGAGATCGCGCACGAGCAGCGCTGCGTGCCATCGCGCGGCGTGCTCTTGCTCGTTGCACTCGGCGCGCTCGCATTTGCGTGGATCGGACCGCTCACGCTGCTCGCTGGGACGCTCCGATCCAAGAAGTTCCAGTGGTGGCAGCCGTTCCAAGGCGGCGCCGAGTTCGTTTGGATGCAAGCGTACGGCTGGTGCTTCCACACGTTCGTGCTCACGAGCTCTGTCGTCGTGCTCGCGAACCCGCAAGTGCCCAAGTGGTTTGAAGGGCAGTACTTGCTCCTCGGCGCCATTGGCTTCATGGCGCAGCTCCTGCTGAATCTCAGCATCGGCTGCTTCCGCGATGTCGACGACGCAGGCACGCGGACGTTCCAGTTCCCATTCACGACCAAGGCCGTCGTGAGTCTCCTCGTCTCGGCGTCTGGGACGCTCATGTTTGTGTGCTACGACCTGTTCTCGCACCGCGGGCAGTCGCCCGTGATGATTGCGCTTGGGTGTCTCGAGTTCCTCGTCTCGGCGCTCGTGATACACGTCCTGTACGGCTGCGCAGAGATCCCAGGCTTCCGTATCTGGCAGCCGTTTGAAGGCGAGCGGACGTTCCTGCTGCTCCAGTACCTCGGCTGGCAGCTCTTTGCGTTCACGATCGGCGGCGCGTTGAGCATCTTCTTCCGCGCCGCCGCAGCAAGCGACGACGACGACGTGAGCTACAGCAGCTCGCGCGGCTCTGGCACAGCGATTGGTGCAATGGGCATGACGTCGCAGATCCTCTTGCTCGCGTCGCTTCAGTACTTTGACAGCAGCAGTGGCAGCAACAGTAGCAGATCAGTCAAAGGCACTCCGAGTCAACACCGCAGCAGCAGCGACAGCGCTGGAGCATATCTCAGTGATGTAGACGCCCGAGTACGCAGTCAGAGCCTTCAATGGCGATGCCAGCGATGGCGCCACCCCGCAGAAGTGTACGTCGCGAGCCTGCTCTGCATCGGCGCGCTCGGTGTTGGCTGTCTGTCGTACATCAGCGACGTCCTCCCGACGCAGTTGCTGCAGTTCATCCAAACGCACGAGACCGTCGGCTGGGTCATCAGCCTCTCGTCGCTTGCGATCGCAGCGCCAATCGCCAACATGGGCGGCGTGCGCGCCAAGCCGAGCTACTGCTGGTGGCAGCCGTTCAAAGGTGGCACGAAGTTTGTGTTCCTCCAGACTATTGGCTGGCTCTGGTACGGTTTCTACCTTGCGCTTGCGATCGTCTTGTGCATGAACAGCGCGAGCTTTGGTGGCTTTGCTGCGTGTCTCGTGCTCGTCGTTGGCGCTGGCAGCGCTGGAGCGATCGCAACGTCGCTCGCGTACTTTGATCCATCGATGGCGTTGGCGCCACCAGTCTGTCCGAGCAGCGCGCACTGGTGCGACGCGATCAAAGGCGAAGTCACGATGGTGATGCTGCTGGCGCTCGCGTCGACAGTGATCCACTGCAGCGTCGATTACGTCCAGTCGCAGCTCCCGCCGTCGATCCGCGCGTTCTGCCTCGTGCTCGCAATGGCGCTGTTTGTCCTGGCGTCTGTGATCTCGCACTGGTCCGGCCGGAAGCTCCATCCAGACTTCCGCATGTGGCAGCCGTTTGAAGGCGGCGACAAGTTTGTGATCCGCCAAGCAGTCGGCTGGGCGCTCTTTGGCGTGCAGCTCCTCTTTGACTCGCTCCAGCTCACGCTTGGACCGCAGACTGTCCCATGCGGTGCACTGAGTCTCCTCGGCGCATTTGCACTCGTGCCGCAGTTCTTGCTGCTGTCCTCGATCCAGTACTTTACGCCCACGCTGCGCACGCGGCGCGTTGGCGCAACGACTGTGTCGCCGCGCGGACGCACTCAGCGCTGCAGCTGGTCCACGCTCTTGCGCGACACGTCTGTGCGCTGGCATGCGTGGTCAAACGTCATGATCATCGGCGGCTCGACGAGTTTGTTTGTCTCGGCCGAGTTCTTGAGCATGACCGGGTTGTCGATGTACCAGCGCGCAGAGGACGTGCTCTACGTCTTTGGGTGCCTCCTCTCGACCTGCGGCATTGCGTTCACACACGGCGTGCTCGGACCAAAGGTCCACCCGACGTACCGCGTGATCCAGCCATTTCGCGGCGGCGTCCAGTTCGTGACGTTCCATGGCGCAGCGTGGACGCTCGTGGCAGTTGCGTGGGCGCTCTCGACGACTGTGATCTACTGGAGCGCCATGTTCTTTGAGATCCGAGGCATCCACGTCCTCACGGGACTGCTCTACACATCCGCACAGTCGATCTTGCTCTACGCGATCCCGCTCTTCAAGCCGTCACTCGACGACTCGCACACGCGCCAGCGACTGGACGCGAGTCAGAGCCTCAAAGCCGAAGACATGGCGAACGAGTTCTTTGTCGGACGGCTCCTTGGGTTCTCATCGTGCGCTGTGTTTGTGCTCGTGGACCTCGCAATGGTGCGATGGGGACCGACGATCCCAGTGTTCCCCATGACTGTGTCAGCGGTCCTCGCGCTCTTCTCGTCGATCCCGCTCTCGTACAAGTTTGCAACGTCGACGTACGGATCCAAGGCCAAGACGATCAGCGGCAGCATCGTGTTTGTCGTCCTCGGCTGCGCGCTCTGGTCGTTCACGCTCCTCCTCGGCGGGCTCTTGAGCTACAACCTCTGGCGCACGCAGGACATCAGTCTGTCGGTCTCGAGCGTCCACGCGCCGACAAAGTACCTCGGGTCGTTCACTGGCAGCGTCGGGTTCACGGCGCAGCTCCTATTTGTCCAGGCGTCCGAGCCCGCGAAGCGCAAAGTGAACGACTTTGGACTCCCGCTCGCGCGCGGCAAGTCGCTCCAAGCGATCGCAGCGGCGGTGACAAAGCACGTGGCGATCAAGCCGATCTGGGTCTACTCGTCCGTGCCGCTGATCGCAGGTTTGCTCTACGCACACACCAAGTCGGTGCTTCCAACGCACCTCGCGACGAGTCAGATCCTCGTGCTCGCACTGTGCTCCGCCGCTGTGATCTCGTCTGCGTGGTGGATCCAGCAGCAGATCTTCACGACTGCTTGCGTGTGCGTCGCATCGACCACCACCACTACTGCCACTACCAAGAGCCTTGTCGAGCGCCACGAGTTGCCACTCACCGAGCCGCTCGTGCAGCGCATTCCTGTGCTCGAGATTGGCGCAGATTGCTACGCGCACGTCGCACCGTTCCTCGCAGTCGCAGACTTGATCGCATTGTCCTCGAGCTCCCGCGCGCTCTATGCGTTCCACTCGGAGGACTTTTGGCGCCAGGTCTTTGCCGATCGCTTCTTTGCAAGCGCCTGCGTCACAAAGAAGACAGCCGATCGCTCAATCTCTCGATCACCACGCACGCGCAGCAGCAGCTTTGCGATCTCGACTGGCGCGCAGCCGTTCGCTGCCACGACACTGAATCACGTCGAGACTGCGCTCGTGAACCTCATCTGCCGACAGCAGCAGCTCCCGAGCCTCTCGCTGCCGTCCAAGCGCGCGACTGTCGCCATGTACGTTGCTTGCTCATACTGATCGGGTCGATCTATTGCAGAAGGCTAACGCTAGTGTGTTTGACTGAGCAGGCGCAGCAAGTGGAAGGCGTTTTGCCTCGGCGGCGAGCGCAAGTACGCGTTTGAGCAGTGCCGCGTGTGCGACGAGATCGACGCCGTGAGCGACGCACTGCTGCAGTTTGAGCGCCGCGAGCACTGCCGCGTGCGCGCGCCGAGCACGTGGGTCGCGCTGTGCGAGTGCGTGAACCCCGTGACGCTCCGGACTGAGAAAGCGCATCGCGCGTGTCTCGAGTTGACGCTCCAAGCGCATCGACAGACGCGCGAGAGTAGTGCATCGCCCCAGCAGCAGTCGCCGCTCTTTGACGCGTGCCCAGTGTGTGCGATCGGCGTGACCGAAGGCGGACGCCTCCCACGCACGCTCTACGAGCTCGTGCGCGTGACATACGACGACTTTTGCACATCGAGCGGCGACTTTGGCGGCGGCTTCTTCGTGCTCGTGCCTGCGAGCGCGTCGATGTTCATCTTTGCGCTCCAGCGCGTCGGCTGGGGCTCGAACGCGATGTACACGTGGGTCCTGATTGTCGTCGCGCTCTGCTTCATCATCAACTCGCCGCGCTTTGACCGGTGCCTCGCGCGCCTCGGGCACCCGAATTCGCCGAGCTTTGTCGCGTACCAGCGCGCGTACCACGCGCTCGCGCTCTCGAGTATCATGCACCTCTCGTGGTGCTGCCCGTCAATGAATGCGTTTGAAGCCACGCCAGCGCCGACGCTCTTGCAGCTCGCCGTGAAGCTCGCGTTCCGGTGCAACTGCGCGTTCTTCCTCGCTGTCTCAGCCGCTGCGTGTCTTGCGTTCTGGCGCACACAGTACCGCATCGTGACTGTGCACGAAGCCCGTGCGGCAGCGGCTGCTGCGTCTGCAGCGCCTGCAGCAGAGACTGAGAATCGCCGTCTGCACCAGACGCCGCGCACTGGAGCTGCAACAGACGCGTCGCAGGATGAGAGCTGCGTGTTGTGTCTTCTCAAGCTCTGCGGCGACTCGGTCGAGTAGCGAGCGACCTCGATTGTATGTGTGTCGTGTATTCATGTACACGCATCCTCACAGTGATGATCCAGTCCAGTCGTGGATAGACCCGAGTCTACGGCTGTCACAATGACGAACGAGTTGGTACAAACTCACTCTTGGTCTTGCACCATTGCACTTTGTCCGCGACGTCAGTTGTCGTGCGCGCATGCGTGAGAGAATGAAAGAGTGTGAGCAGTAGAGGTCTCGAGCTTGTTGAGCTGAACAAACTCCACGTGTCACGACTGCGCTACGCTCGACGTTGCTCGACGCCGACAAGCAAGTGCGGAGCTGAACGACGCTGACAACACTGACAACCACAGCAAGGACAGCTGCTGCCAGTATTACGACCACTCAAGAGATATTCATGATCCCACGTGCATGTGCAGCCTGCATGAACCACTGAACACCAAGTCTAGCGCCTCGATCTGCATGTTGCATGTGTAGCTCTCTATCCGAATACCAACGCGATCCACTCGTGGATCGACCCAGACGCCAGTGTCTTGTCATGTTGTTGATGCATGTGCTTGTTGCGTCCTCAAGTGCATGGCGCATGAGCATACGCTATAGAGACAACAGACCGTCCGTAGCTCGAGTCAATGGACGCATCGACGACGACAACCAGGAAGGATCTGCAGTGGAGACGACGAGATGTGTGTGCGAGAAGTGAGAAGTGCTTGTGAGTGTATGTGAGAGAAGTGCTTATGAGTGAGTGAGCCTGTATAGATCTGAAAGACAACAAGACGCAAACGTACAAGCACGTACGAATGCGTGAGAGAATGAGAAAGTGGTAGAGATCAGTCGCAACGGCATCGCCAGCTCCGTCTTGCTAGCTCCGTCTTGCCAGCTCCGTCTTGCTAGCTCAGTGTTGTTAGTTCAGTGTTGTTGTCTTTTCGGCTTGCGTGAGTGACGTGGGCCACACGATTTTGTGGTTGATGTGGTTAATGTTGAACCCACTCGCGACGCAAGTGAGGCTCTTTGCGCATGACACGAAAGCAAGTACGACACGAAGCAAGCGAGCGCAGACCTCGACGACGCCACGCCAACAACACCGACAACGATCGCTGTGGTCGCTGCTGCCATCGTTACCGCTGCTGCTGCTGTCGGCTCTGTGACCATTACTACTACTCAAGAGATATGGCAGCAACACTGTCGTCGACTCTCACACGTCCATCATCGCCATCGTCGTTGCCGCCACTCAAGTGCGTGCAGCTCGCATTCACAAGACACATCGTCATCACGAGGAGCCACGATGAACCAGGCGGTGTTGTTATTCCCACTCTTCCTTTCGCACCACCAACAACGGCGCGTGAGCACGTCGCTGCGCTGCCGCACGTCGTCGACACGATCAGCGACTTCCTCGACGTGGCGCATCCGCACATCTGGACATTGCCTCGAGCATGTGAGAAGAACCTGCTGCATCTCGCACAGCGACTCGGCGAACGTCTGCATGTCGGCACGATCGACGATACTGGCAGTGGTGGCAACATACGTAACGATGCAACCGCATCTACCACCACAGCCGGCACACGCACCGCCAGTACAACAACAACAGCCGCAGTCAGCTTGGACCCGCACTTTTGGGCGTGGCAGTGCAGCAAAGCACTCGTGTTTGCGATCCAGCACGACAACCTCGACATGGTCAAGTGGCTCCACGACTACTGTCCGCGCGTGCTGCCGTTTGCCGCGATGATCGAAGCCGCGCGTCAAGGCAACGTGCGTCTGCTGCAGTGGCTCGATTGTCGTCATCCAGACGCGCCGTGGGTGCCGCAGATGATGGACGCAGCGGCATCGACCGGTCAGCTCGAGACGCTCAAGTGGCTCCACGCACATCCAAAGAACGTCGGCTGCACGGAAGACGCGATGAAGAGTGCTGTTGGAGCTGGTCATCTTGAGACCGTCGAGTGGCTGCATGAGCATTGTGCTCCCCGTTTCAAGGCGCACTGGAGGACCATGTGCAGAGGTGTAGCGAGTGAGCACGCACTTGTGTGGTTGTTCCTCGCTGAGCACGTGGATCGGTACACGTTCCACGCGACGCATGGTGTCATCGTTGCCGCCGCAGCGGGCGAGCTAGCGCGACTCCAGTCGATGGTGGCCAAGTTTGATGCAAGCCAACTCTCCGACGAGATCGCAGCGGCTGTCATCGCTGCTGTGAACGCGGATCATCTCCACGTCGTGCAGTGGTTCCACGAGCACTACTCCAGCGCGTTCTCTGTGAACGTGATGGACAGCGCTGCTCGGAGTGGCAACCTGGAGCTCGTGCAGTGGCTCAACGAGCACCGCACTGAAGGCTGTACGATCGCCGCCATGGACTACGCCGCCCACAACGGCGACCTCGAGATCGTCAAGTACCTCCACGAGAACCGATCGGAAGGCTGCACGCACAGCGCAATGGACCAAGCTGCAATGAAAGGCCACCTCGACGTCGCTCGGTGGCTGCATGAACATCGACGCGAAGGCTGCACGACCCACGCCATGGACCGTGCTGCGAGAAACGGCCACCTCGGCATCGTCAAGTGGTTGCACGAGAACCGAGCCGAAGGCTGTACGACCCATGCCATGGACAACGCTGCGAGTGAGGGCCACTTCGACGCCGTCCAGTGGCGTCACGAGAACCGCACTGAAGGCTGTACGTCCTACGCAATCGACGCTGCAGTTGAGTACGGCCACTTTGAGATCCTCAAGTTGCTGCTCGAGACGCGCACCGAGGGGAGTACGTCCTACGCGATGGACGCTGCAGCTAGGAACGGCCACTTCGAGATCGTCCAGTACCTGCATGAGCAGCGACGCATGAGCTGCGACGGCGGCGCGATGCGAGCAGCGGCTGAGAACGGTCACTTTGACATCCTGCTCTTCCTGCACGCAAACCGAAGCGAAGACATCCGTTCAGGACTGTGTTCACAGACGTCACGATCGAGCACCTCGAGATCGTCTAGTGGCTCGCGCGCACGTACCCTGGTGTGATCAATCTCGATGCGCTGCGAGCTCGAGCTCCGTATCTGGCAGCAGTGCTCGCGTACCCACTTGCATCAAGTGCGTGAGTGAGAGTTAGAGTGAGATGTTCGCGTATGCTCTCGTGTTCTTTGACTTCTCGTATTGAAACGCGCACTGCCGCACTGGCAAGTGTCAGTACAGTACTCTGATGATCAAACCCGCGATACCGTGAGCACACTGCTCATCAAACTTGCCAGCGCTTGCACTGCTGTTGGCAGCAGTCGCTTGTCCGTTGCCATGTCATGCGCAGGACGAAGACAAAATCATGCCGAGCCTACACCGACGCCCTCACAGCTTCTTTCGCGCTCCGGACTCACACTCTCGCAACTACGTCTCTCAGTGCATACGCTAGTAGAGGCGCCATGAAGCCGCCGCCTCGAGTTCGAAGCGCCTCGAGGTCCATTGACAACGCTGGGTACGTGTGGTGGAGCCACTGGACGATCTCCAGGTGCTTTATCACCTCCAGTCTGCCGCGAAAGACGTGGTGGAGGATGCCTTCGTTTCGGTTCTGGTAGAGATAGAGCAGAACGTCAAAGTGTCCGAACTCGGCAGCATGGCGCATGGCATCTCTCGAGCAGCCTTCAGTGCGGTTCTCATGGAGCCACTGGACGACGCTGAGGTGGCCATTCAAAACGGCGCTGTGCATCGCTTTCGTCGAGCAGCCCTCGCTTCGACGTGTGTGCAACCACTGGACGACGTCGAGATGCCCGCTTGACGCCGCGTTGTCCATCGCTTTGGTTGTACAGCCTTCAGTGCAGTTCGTGTGCAGCCACTCGATGACGTCGAGCTGGCCTTTCATCGCAGCAGCGTCCATTGCGTTCGATGTGCAGCCTTCGCTTCGGTGTGCATGGAGCCACTTGATGATGTCGAGATAGCCGTTCATCGCTGCAGTGTCCATTGCATTCGCGGTACAGCCCTCGGCTCGGTGTTCATGGAGCCACTGGACGACGTCGAGGTGGCCGTTCTCTGCCGCTTCGTCCATCGCACTGCGTGTACAGCCCTCTGGTCTGTGCTCATGGAGCCACTGGACGACGTCAAGATGACCGCCTGACGCTGCCCAGTCCATCGCGTTGGTCGTACAGCCTTCGGTACGGTGTTCATGGAACCACTGCACGAGCTCGACGTTCCCGCTCTGCGCAGCACAGTCCATCGCTTGTACCGTGAGCGCATTTGGGAAGTTCTTGTCGAGCCACAGCACGATGTGCATGTGACCGGACCGAGCTGCAGCCAAAGCAAATGTCGAGGCGCGTCTTCGAAAGCGATCAACGGGGATCTGCGACGCTGTCCACTGCATCAGCTCAATGTTGCCGGCGGCTGCGGCCGACATGATGCCATAGACCACTTGGAGGTTGGTCAGAAGCCCGCGTTCGCACAAGTACTTCCAGACGTCCACATGGCCGTTTACGACGCATAAGCGCATGGTCATCACCGAGCACATTTGATCACGTCCGCAGTCTTCACACAGCCACTGGACGATCTCAAGATGGCCAGCGCGAACAGCCTGCGACAGTGCTTCGTTCGAGCAGCCGACGCACTTTGGATGTGCGTGGAGCCACTTGAGCGTCTCGAGCTGACCGGTCGATGCCGCTGCGTCCATCATCTGCGGCACCCACGGCGCGTCTGGATGACGACAATCGAGCCACTGCAGCAGACGCACGTTGCCTTGACGCGCGGCTTCGATCATCGCGGCAAACGGCAGCACGCGCGGACAGTAGTCGTGGAGCCACTTGACCATGTCGAGGTTGTCGTGCTGGATCGCAAACACGAGTGCTTTGCTGCACTGCCACGCCCAAAAGTGCGGGTCCAAGCTGACTGCGGCTGTTGTTGTTGTACTGGCGGTGCGTGTGCCGGCTGTGGTGGTGGTAGTGGTGGTGCTTGCGCTAGTAGAGACGCTTGCATCGCTGCGTGGATCGACTCCACCATCGGCGACATCAAGTGTGCCGACATCCAGACGCGCGCCGAGTCGCTGTGCGAGATGCAGCAGGTTCTTCTCACATGCTCGAGGCAATGTCCAGATGTGCGGATGCGCCACGTCGAGGAAGTCGCTGATCATGTCGACGACGTGCGGCAGCGCAGCGACGTGATCACGTGGTGACACGCGTGCTGCGCGGTCATTGCTGCACACGCTGGTGTCGTCGCTGCTGTGGCGGCCGCACGTGGTGGGACTTGGGAGCACCACATGTACACTCACAAGCGGCGGAAGGTGGTGACGAAGTGGAGCAGAGCGCGCCATGGATGGATGCATGCATGCGCCAAGCGCCGAGCGACTGGCTGCCTTCGTGTCGGCGAGCGAGCGAAGACTTCTTCGCTGGGTTGAGTTGATTGTGATTGTGAGTTGTGAATGGCTCGAAAGAGAAAACCCGGTAGCAGAGCAGCGGTTGAAGTGGAAGAATGCACAGCAATCCACACCGGTCGTTTCTTTTGTTTCACGTGCGCTCGTTTGGTGATTTGTTTCAATTGACCAAGCTCGTTGTTGTGTTGGGAGTAATGCAACCATCGGTGAGTGAAACAAACCCAATATTCACGGTCATGGTTGAATTGGACTCGACTAATCTCTTTCAAAACAATTGACCAATACGTTGCCTCGAATTCGTTGTCTTGGTAGTTTCGTTTCAAAGCAAGTACCAAACAACTGGCAATGTGTATGCATCACTCACATCCTTGCTTGCATTGTAACTAACACGAAACAGCTCCTACTAAGCAAATGGTGAATGAAAGTCAAGTACACGTCAATGTGAGCTTCCAAAGTGTGCGCGACTTGATGTCGTCTCTGCATAGTCGACTCAATATTAGTATGTGCTTCACTTATTATAATCTCACGACTTTGCGGCTGAAGAAACGGTGGCTCAGGGTCAGGTGCACCAGTACTAGGTCGACCGCTGAAGAGATGCACGATTCTGATTGATAGTGAGCAAAGGCGTTGTTTTGGACGGTCTCAGACTTCTTGCTTTCATATTTGCATTGAGTGACAACACTTCCTTTCATATTTTGTGCGCTATCTTTTATCACCAAGGTGTTATCGTCGCTGCTAAACCTTTTACATTGCTAAACGTACTGAACTATACTTTTTCTCATGCATACTCAGTGCTGCGTCGCTTAGTACGGCTGTCGAAGTCGTCTCTCGCCTGGGGCTGCGTCGAGGCGGTGAAGTGTCATTCGTCGAGCAAGTCAAGATAGCGACAGCGTGGTAGTCGGCGCTCAGGGGCGTCTCACGGCTACAGAAGATTTAGCGACAGTCGATGTCGTGGTTGTCACGCCTATGGATGCACGCATGGCTTTCGTACTGGATTGTCGTGTTGTTCTGCGCTGCAGTGCACACGTACATGAGGGAGCGTGTGAGCACCGCCCGACGAGTGGTCAAATCGCGATCGCACACAGCGCTATAGTTGGCACATACACACTTGCCTCTTGTTCATCGCGGGCGAATGTCGACGCCACGTACAACGCTTGTTCTGTCGGTCGGTCCATTGTTGCAATTGGAAGCTGTCGTTTGCGTCGATCAGTCCGGTCATGTCGACGCCCTTGCAATGCGAGCTTGAAGCGGGTGGGCAACTCGGCGCGAATTCGAAAATAGCGTGCTTTTGCGCGCTGTGAGGGAGTGTGGGGGATCGGATAGGCGACATCGTATATATGTACATATTATAGCGGGGAGGCGACATCGCTGTTTGTATCACAAACGCTACCGTGTGTAAGGTAGCCAGTGTGCCAAACTCCTATTTTAAAAAATATGAAAACGAGAGCTGCCCCAGCAAGATTTGAACGCGAGCATAAAAAGTGGTATCATCGTCTATGTACGGCAAAACGATAGAATTGATTTCAATATAAGCTCCTATTGTGTCCTATACTCTGGCAGGCTTATCCTATATAATACGGGACAACAAATCGTCGAACCTGTATCGTACAGGCTTTATGGTTACGAGGGTTAATAAGTGAAGCACATACTAATATTGAGTCGACTATGCAGAGACGACATCAAGTCGCGCACACTTTGGAAGCTCACATTGACGTGTACTTGACTTTCATTCACCATTTGCTTAGTAGGAGCTGTTTCGTGTTAGTTACAATGCAAGCAAGGATGTGAGTGATGCATACACATTGCCAGTTGTTTGGTACTTGCTTTGAAACGAAACTACCAAGACAACGAATTCGAGGCAACGTATTGGTCAATTGTTTTGAAAGAGATTAGTCGAGTCCAATTCAACCATGACCGTGAATATTGGGTTTGTTTCACTCACCGATGGTTGCATTACTCCCAACACAACAACGAGCTTGGTCAATTGAAACAAATCACCAAACGAGCGCACGTGAAACAAAAGAAACGACCGGTGTGATTGCTGTGCATTCTTCCACTTCAACCGCTGCTCTGCTACCGGGTTTTCTCTTTCGAGCCATTCACAACTCACAATCACAATCAACTCAACCCAGCGAAGAAGTCTTCGCTCGCTCGCCGACACGAAGGCAGCCAGTCGCTCGGCGCTTGGCGCATGCATGCATCCATCCATGGCGCGCTCTGCTCCACTTCGTCACCACCTTCCGCCGCTTGTGAGTGTACATGTGGTGCTCCCAAGTCCCACCACGTGCGGCCGCCACAGCAGCGACGACACCAGCGTGTGCAGCAATGACCGCGCAGCACGCGTGTCACCACGTGATCACGTCGCTGCGCTGCCGCACGTCGTCGACATGATCAGCGACTTCCTCGACGTGGCGCATCCGCACATCTGGACATTGCCTCGAGCATGTGAGAAGAACCTGCTGCATCTCGCACAGCGACTCGGCGCGCGTCTGGATGTCGGCACACTTGATGTCGCCGATGGTGGAGTCGATCCACGCAGCGATGCAAGCGTCTCTACTAGCGCAAGCACCACCACTACCACCACCACAGCCGGCACACGCACCGCCAGTACAACAACAACAGCCGCAGTCAGCTTGGACCCGCACTTTTGGGCGTGGCAGTGCAGCAAAGCACTCGTGTTTGCGATCCAGCACGACAACCTCGACATGGTCAAGTGGCTCCACGACTACTGTCCGCGCGTGCTGCCGTTTGCCGCGATGATCGAAGCCGCGCGTCAAGGCAACGTGCGTCTGCTGCAGTGGCTCGATTGTCGTCATCCAGACGCGCCGTGGGTGCCGCAGATGATGGACGCAGCGGCATCGACCGGTCAGCTCGAGACGCTCAAGTGGCTCCACGCGCATTCAAAGTGCGTCGGGTGTACCCGTGATGCGCAGTTTGCTGTGCGCGGAGGCCACATTGAGACTGTGAGATGGCTCACTTGCCACTACAGCGACACGATCTCCATCTCGGTTCATGAAGTGACCGAGGCGATCGCAAATGGCCACGCTGACATGGCGAAGCTCCTGTACGAGCAGCACCAGCTCGAGGCGTCACCTGGGATCCTCGCTGCGGCACGCTCAGGCGACCTCGCGCTCATGCAGTGGCTGTATGCGCAAGCATCGTACGATCAGGTGTGCTTTCTCCGGAGCGGTCGCGTGACGCCGACTGAGCTCGCTGCGCTCCGCGGCCACTTTGACATCATCAAGTGGCTCCACGAGCACCACTCGGACGAGTTCTCGGCGCTTGTGATGAACCACGCTGCGCACCACGGACGTCTCGAAGTGATCCAGTGGCTGCATGAGCATCGAAGCGAAGGCTGCACTCCAACAGCAATGACCAACGCAGCTATGAGCGGCCACCTCGACGTTGTCCAGTGGCTCTACGAGCATCGACGCGAAGGCTGCAATGCGAATGCAATGGACCGCGCTGCACAGCACGGCCGCCTCGATATCGTGATGTGGATGCACGAACACTTGGCTCCAACTGGCCGCGTCGTGTGCACGCACTGGGCGATGGACTGGGCAGCCGAGAGTGGCCACTTGGACGTCGTGCAGTGGCTCCATGCGAACCGCACTGAGGGTTGCACGACTCTCGCTATGGACGGCGCAGCAAAGAACGGCCACTTGGACGTCGTGCAGTGGCTCCATGCAAACCGCGCCGAAGGCTGCTCACGAGTCGCGATGGACCTCGCAGCAAGGAACGGCCACTTGGACGTCGTGCAGTGGCTCCACGCGCACCGAACCGAAGGCTGCACGAGCGACGCAATCGACCTCGCCGCATGGAATGGCCACGTCGGTGTCATCAAGTGGCTCCACGCGAATCGCACTGAAGGCTGCACGAGCGGCGCGATGCGATTCGCGGCAGAGTATGGCCACTTTGACGTCCTGCTCTTTCTCGATGCGAACCGCAGCGAAGGTTGCGGCCAAGGCGCAATCAAGCAAATCAGGACGTGCCTTAAAAACCTCGAGATCGCGCAGTGGCTCTTTGTCAAGCACCCGCACGCAGTCGACCTTGCGCGACTGCGATCACGAGACACCTATGTGCCTGCGCTGCTGGACTACGTCTTGCATCGCGCGCCAACTGCGACCGACTGACTGACTGATAGTTTGCAGGAGGCACTCTCATTCATGGACCAAGATCTTGACTGTAAGCGTGTGAAGCGCATGTGTGTATGCAAACGTTCATGTGATGGCAGCAAATACGTCCCACGACTTGCATCTACACGAGAAGAGCGGTCAGTTGACGCACGCAGCGACTTCAACGCGTGCATACCTGTGTGCGCTGACGCAAAGGACAGCGAGTCACAAGTATGCACGCGGCAATGTGTAAGAGAGTGATTGAGTGAGAGAGTGAGAGGGCGGTGGAGCTCAGTCGCATCGCCATCGCCAGCTAACTCCGTCAAGCTCGCTCAGACTTGATAGCTCAGTACTAGTATCTCATTCCTGGTCTTGAAGCATTGCACCTCGTCGACTACGTCAGTTGACTTATGCGCATGCGTGAGAGAAAGACAGAGAGCGCGTGCGGTGGAGGTCAGTCACGTTGCTTCTTCTCCATCTCACGTGCATGTGCAGCCTGCATGAACCACTGAACACCAAGTCTAGCGCCTCGATCTGCATGTTGCATGTGTAGCTCTCTATCCGAATACCAACGCGATCCACTCGTGGATCGACCCAGACGCCAGTGTCTTGTCATGTTGTTGATGCATGTGCTTGTTGCGTCCTCAAGTGCATGGCGCATGAGCATACGCTATAGAGACAACAGACCGTCCGTAGCTCGAGTCAATGGACGCATCGACGACGACAACCAGGAAGGATCTGCAGTGGAGACGACGAGATGTGTGTGCGAGAAGTGAGAAGTGCTTGTGAGTGTATGTGAGAGAAGTGCTTATGAGTGAGTGAGCCTGTATAGATCTGAAAGACAACAAGACGCAAACGTACAAGCACGTACGAATGCGTGAGAGAATGAGAAAGTGGTAGAGATCAGTCGCAACGGCATCGCCATCGCCGAGTTGCTTGTTCCGTCTTGCTAGCTCAGTGTTGTTAGTTCAGTCTTGCCAACTTACGTGAGTGACGTGGGCCACACGATTTTGTGGTTGATGTGGTTAATGTGGCTGCAAAAATGAACCCACTCACGACCTGCACAGGCGAAGCTCTTCACACAAGACAAGAAGACAAGAAGACAAGCAAATGCAAGTGTGGAGCTCGACGACACCGACAACACCGACAACGATCGCTGTGGTCGCTGCTGCCATCGTTACCGCTGCTGCTGCTGTCGGCACTACCATCATTACTACTGCTCAACGCGGTGGCGCTGGTCGCAAAGCTCGATCGAGTGCGAGTGCGCATGCAGCAGCATCGCCAAGTGAGAGCGAGCGACTGACTCCGCGTGATGCACAGACGCCTGCGCCACCAGCGGCAGTTGACGCGAGCACCAACACTAGTCTGCCTGCGAGTGCAACATCATCACGCAAGGCGAGTCGTCCGCGCAAGTCGCGAGCAAAGCGTAGCGATCACACAGCAGTGACACCCAGCGACGCTGCGCCACACGAGCAGCAACACAGTGTGGTTGCGTCAGATGGCGCTGGCGATGGCGGCGACGTCAGTGCGCGTGGTCGCTCGAACCGCGGCCGCGGACGAGGTCGAGGCAGTCGTGGACGTGGCGGTCGTGGCGCTACGAGCGAGGTCGCAGCGCCAGCTCCTACGACCGTTGTCGCGAGTAGCGAGTGAGTTTGTCATGTGTGTGCTCCAACTGAGGCGAGACACCGCAGAGCAGTGGCGTATTGTGGCGTATCATGAGTTTATATTGGCACAAGACAGACAAGCGAGCGCGTGTGCGTGGTCATCGTCATTCTCTCTCTTCTTCTTCGTGCCTTTTGACGCTGCGCAGAGCTCACGCAGAGCCTCGCGACGTACGACAGACAGACAAGACACTCGCTCCTACCTACAGGACCACGCACGGGCGCTCGAGACAGCAGCCGCAGCAACGACAGCAACCTAGTTGTTGTTGTTGTTGCGCTGGCGGTCGCCGCCGCGGCCACCACGGCCACCACCACGACCGCCACGGCCACCGCCGCCGCGGCCACCGTGCGGACGGAAGCTCCCGCCCTGGTTCGAACGGTTGCGGTCACCACCACCACCGAGACGCGGGCCGCGCTCGCCACCCGACTGGTTGCGACGGTCGCCGCCACCGCCGCGGCGGTTGCTGTTCCAATCGTCCTTGGAGAATCCGGTGCGGAGGTCCATCATGCGCTCGTTGTTCTCAACGATCTGCGCGAGCTTGTCCGAGTACTGGAGCGCGAGCGTCTGGAGGCTCGAGCGCTCCGACTTGTGCAGCACGATCGACTGCGACGACTGGTCCCACGCGCCTTGGAGCTCTTCGTTGATCATCATCTTGGACACAACGCTGTGCACCGTCTTGTCGTCGAGCGCAAACGTCTCGGTCAAGCGCGCGAGGCTAATCGAGTCGTACTCGTCGCTGAACGCGAGCAAGTACGTCCGGAGCGCCTCGATCTGGATCTTGTGGCGCACCATGTCCTTCACGCGCTGAGCAGCGTTCGCGCCTGGGACCAAGTCCCACACCGGGAGGCTCAGCAACAAGTCTGCGCACTTGCTCCACGAGCCCTGCGCGAGGAGCTTCGCGGCCGCGACGACGTGGTCGCGCGGGTTCTCTGGCGGACCCTCAAACACGAGGCGCTCGTGGAACTCGAGGAGCTTCCGGAACGCCTTCGAGACCATGCGCTTGCGCTCCGACACGCGCGCGTTCACCATGTTGGGCACCTCCAAGAGCATCGCGCTCACGAGGTGGCACGTCTCGAGCAAGTCCAAGTTGATGTGCATGTGGTACGGCACTTGGCGACGGCGCTCAATGCGCTCTTGCTCCAAGTCGCGCTCCTGGAACCGGAACGACTGCATGCCTTGCGCCAGCAGCTCCTTCGTACGCGAGCCCGTGCAGATCTCCGACAGGCACGCGTGCGCCTCCCAGATCAGACCCGAGCGGAACGCCGCGAGACCGAGCTGCGCCATCATGCGGTTGAACAGGATCTGCGTCGCAATGTCCGCGTCCGTGATGTTGTCCTGGATGTGCGACATCAAGAGCAAGTCGCGCGCGTCGTGGAACCGGTCGTGGAGCGCGTGGTGGTAGATGCGGCAAAGCATCGCGCGCGTCTTCGCGCGGATGTCCGCGTGTTTGAACACAAACAGACACACGTCGCGGAGCTCCTTCTCCGTGTCGAGCGGCACGACCTTGACCGTCGGCGGACCAGCGATCGACGCCGGGTGCGTCGTCGACGCATCAAACGACGCGATCGCCACGGCCTTGACCGAGCTGCCGTTGCACGCCGGGTGGAGCAGCGCAGGCTCGCCAAACACGCGGCGCTTCGCCGCCGACTCGTGCAGCGCGTTCGCGACCGACTCGTGCTTGTAGTAGATCAGCTCGGCGCGAATGAGCGCGACCGTCGACGCGCGCGACATGTCCTTGCGGCGCTCGTAGTAGCCCTGCACGCGGTGCGCGGCCTCGATGAGCAGGCCTTCGTCAAAGAGACGGCCAATGTACTCGCTCGTGTGCGGGTCCGTCTGCTGCAGCGCCTTCGTGTACTCCTCCGAGAGGCGTTCGACGAACGTCGCGAGGTCGCCCGAGACCTTGATCGCACCCTTCGCGCCAGCAACTGGGAGCGTGTCGACGTAGTTCGAGTCGTCCTCGTCCTTGTCGAGCGACGACGCGTCGCGACCGGCCTGGAGAATGTCTGCCTGGTCCTCCGATGTGAGCGGCGCGATCGAGAAGCCCGGGTTCTTCTCCAGGATCTTCAGGATCGTGAGCAAGTCCGTGTGCGCCGTCTTCCACTGGCGCGCCGACATCACGCGGTCGATCTTCGTCGAGCCGTCAAACATCTGCGTACCGAGCAAGTACATCGTCGCCACGAGCTGGCGCGCTGGACCGAGGCGGCGCGCGTAGTTCGCGAGCTTGCGGAGCGTGCTGAGCTGCTCCGTGATCTCCGTGCCCTTCTTACCGCGCATCGCCACGACCTCCTTGATGCGGCGGTCGAACTGCATGACCGAGAGCTTGAGCTCCTCCTCGACTGGCTTCGCCGTGAGGTCGAGCGACGCACGGCGGACCTTGTCGCGCGTCGCACGCGGGATCTTGGGTCCCTTGACCTTGGCTGCGACCGCAGGCGTCTGCTTGAGCCACTTGGCACGGCCCTTGAGCTCACCGTCGTTGTCCGAGTCGGACTCCGACGATGACTCGGACTCGCTCGGCCACGAGTCATCGTCCGATCCAGAGTCGTCATCGTCATCATCGTCGTCGTCGTCGCTCGACTTGGCCGAGTCCGACGCTTCCGACGACTTGTCGCTGTCGTCATCGTCGTCGTCGTCCGAGTCGTCGTCCGAGTCGTCGTCCGAGTCGTCGTCCGACTCGGACTCGCTCTCAGACTCGCTGCTGCTGCTCTCCGGGTTCTCGCGGAACTTGGTCACGTCCGTCTGGATGCCCTCGAGGTGCTTCTTGAGCTTGCCCTTCATGCGAATGAGCGCCTTGGAGTTCTCCTTGCTCATCTTCTTCTGGTCCGCCTTGTTCTTCGCCTTCTCGTTCAAGAAGTCCTCGAGCTGGACCATCGTGCGGATGTAGAACTTCGGGTTCCCCTGCGCCGCGAGCACGCCCTTGCTCTTCACGAGGTGCTTCTCAAGCGCATCGAACTCGCTCAGGATCTTCGTCCAGTCGTTGATCTTGATAAAGTTTTTGATCGCATCGCACGCGCGCTCGATCGCTTCGAGCGCCTTGTCCTTCCCGCTCTTCACGACGCGCACTTCTTCGTCCGAGTCCGAGTCCGACTGCACGGCCCAGCGCGACGCCGCGCGCTGCTGCTGCTGCTGCGACGTCTCGATCTCCGAGTCGCTCGAGTGGTCGCTCTCCTCCTCGGACGAGGACCCGCCTGCCCAGAACCGGCTCGCCATTGTGTCTGTGTCTGTCTGTGTCGAGTGCTACTGCTGCGGCGGCGGCGGCGTGTCGATCAGGACCTGCTTGCTGCTGCTGCTTGCTTCGTGCTCGCGGACGTACGTGTGTGTGGATTCGAGCGGCTCAATGATAGGGCGATAATAACTGGCTGTGAGGACGTGTCCCGAATTACATTGACAACCCACTTGTGGATCGGGACGACATGTCCCGATTAGTTGGACTTACACGGGACATTCTGACCTCGCAACAACAAAGTACACTTGTACACCATCACTGTATGCAACTACAATGGCAATTGTTGCAAATGCAGCCATCTTGCAGCTTCAACAGCGTGCACGGCGAATCAGTTGGCCAGTGCGACCTCCTGCGGACGATTCGCGCGGAGCCAAGCGACGAGTTCGTAGTACCCGACGCGCTGCGCGTTTGTGATCGCTCGTGGCGTGCATCCTTCCGTGCGGTGCTGGTGAAGCCACACAATGACGTTGCCGTGTCTGCCGGACGCGGCCGAGTCCATCGCGTACGTCGTGCAGCCTTCAGTACGGTTCGCATGGAGCCACTTGACGACGTCGAGGTGGCCGTTTGCTGCAGCTGTGTCCATTGCTTTCGTCGTGCAGCCTTCAGTGCGGTGCAAGTGCAGCCACTTGACAATGTCTAAGCGGCCATTCGCTGCTGCTGCGTCCATCGCGTTGGCCGTGCAGCCTTCGCTGCGGTTCGCATCGAGCCACTGCACGAGCGCAAAGTGGCTGTTTGAGGCCGCGCCGTCCATTGCTGCAGTCGTACAGCCGTCGGTGCAACGCTCGTGGAGCCACTGGACGACGAGTAAGTGTCCCTCACTCGCTGCGCGGTCCATTGTGTCGACTGTGAACGCATGTGAGTGGTGCGTGTGGAACCACTGGAGCACTTCGAGCTGGCCAGCACCAGCAGCCGCGCTGACGGCGTCGCGAAGATCACACTCGCGATAGCCACTTGGCGGAGCCGGCGTCAAGCGCTGGATGAGCGCGAGGTCGCCAGCTTCGCCTGCGAAGACTCGCATGCGCGCGAGACTGAGCCGCAACTCCTCTGCGTGCTCGACCAAGTAGTCGACGACGCGCGCGCGGTAGTTGAGAATCGCGTCGCGCACATCTGTCTCGCGGACGCTCATGGCGCGGTCGTAATGAGCATGAAGCCACGCGATTGTCGTCAGGTGCTCGTTGCGGACAGCAGAGATCATCGCTGCAGGCGTGCAGCCAACGTTGCGCGGATGTGCATAGATCCACTCGAGCACCTCAAGTTGACCCGTGGAGGCAGCGACGTCCATCATATGTAGCACCCACGGTGCATTCGGGTTGTGGTGCACGAGCCACTGCAAGAGCCGCAAGTTCCCGTCCCCAGCTGCTTCCGCCATTGCAGCGTGCGGCAGCGCATCGGGGCAGTACGCGCTCACCCACGCGAGCATCTCGAGGTTGTCGTGCTGGACTGCGAGGACGAGTCCCTTGTTGCACTGGCGCACCAAGAACATGTAGGCGTTCACGTCCGAGTCCGAGCGCTGGATCGGCGGGACGCGCACGCCGTAGCGTCGGAGCAAGTGCATGTAGTTGAGCTCACACGCGCGCGGGACGCACCAAATGTCGGGCAGACAAAAGTCCAAACACGTGCTGATCATGTCGACGACATGCGGCAGCGCAGCGACTTGAGCACGCGCACTTGGTGGCGCGTCCGGCGCTGCGTCGTCGAAGCTCAGGCTCGCGAGTGCGACGCGCACACATGTGAGTGGCTCAAGCAGGTGTGTAGTATGCGCTGCGTCTGGCCGTGCTGTAGTTGTCGCCATCGCCATGCAGTCGTCGTCGCCGCTGTCGTCGCAGTCGTTCTCTTCTGCTCTCTTCTGCACTTGCAGTTTGAGCGCTTGCTCAATTTTGCCGGTTGGCGAATCGAGCGATTGCTTACAGTGGGTTCGTTGCCAACTCGCAGCAGCAGCACATGCCGACACGTGCCTCTGGAGCATCCGTCTCTGCTCGACGCCGTCAATGTGGACGCGTGTTGACGCCTTCGTGTCCTTAGACACTCCATGCACACAGCTGTCCCTACCCACACCACTGCGCTCGGCTTGCGCTCTCTCTACATCTCGGTAGACTCTCGCTCTCACTCGACACGACATCGTCGGCACTCGGTGGCAGCGCTTCAAAGCCTGTCTTGTTGTGGCTGGGCGTCTAGCCGATAGCAGACAGAGGTCGGAACGGAGCTTCACTTGGAGCAACATCAGCGCCTCGATACGCAAGCGAGCGACGTCGTCCTCAGCACTAGGTCTGCATGAAAGAAAGCCTTGCTCTTGTCTTACTTTGAGCCGAGAACCAGTGTGCAGAGCGAGGCAAACGACGAACGTGCTTGCGATTGTGCTTGTGTGCACGGCAGCGAAGTCAAGACCGAGACGACAGTATATTCATTGTAGACAAACGCAGCGCTCACTACTCTCACTCACACCATCCCGTGTTCATTCGCTCGCTCGACTCGAGCGCATACGCGAGCACTGCTGCCAGACCGGGGTTTCGAGCTCGCAGTGCATCGAGATCGACCACACCGAGGTACGTGCGCGCGAGCCACTGGACGATCTCGAGGTGCTCGATCGTGACATCTCTGTACACAAACACACTCCGATCGATGTCTTCGCTTCGGTTTGCGTGCAGGAAGAGCAGGATGTCAAAGTGACCGTTCTCAGCCGCTGCTCGCATCGCGGCGCCGGTGTAGCTCCAGATTTGATGCTCAAGGAGGTACTGAACGATGCCGAAGTAGCCACTTCTTGCTGCGCCGCTCATCGCGCGAATGGTGCAGCCTTCGGTGCGGTGCTCATGCAGGTACTTGACGATCTCAAAGTGGCCGTTCCCAGCTGCAGCGTCCATCGCATAGGACGTACAGCCTTCGGTGCGGTGCTCGTGCAGATACTTGACGACCTCAAAGTGGCCGTCTCGCGCAGCGTGGTCCATGGCGTCGAAGCTGCAGCCTTCGGTGCGGTTCTCGTGGAGCCACTGGACGACGTCAAGGTGCCCGAACTCAATCGCGTACTCCATGGCGTCGACAGTGCAGCCTTCGGTGCGACGCTCGTGGAGCCACTGGACGACATCGAGATGACCATTCGAAGCTGCCCGGTCCATCGCTTCTGTCGTACAACCTTCACTTCGGTGTTCATGGACCCACTTGACGATCTCGAGATGTCCTTTCGAAGCCGCCCACTCCATCGCTTTGGTTGTACACCCTTCGCGTCGATGTTCATGCAGCCACCGAACGACGTCGAGGTGACCATTCAGAGCCGCGCTGTCCATTGCTGATGTAGAACAGCCCTCGCTTCGGTGCTCGTGGAGGTACTTGACGATCTCCAGGTCGCCGTTGCGGGCGGCGTAGTCCATGGCGGCGATCGTACAGCCTTCAGCGCGGTGCTCGTTGAGCCACTGCACGAGTTCCAGATTGCCGCTCTCGGCAGCGCTGTCCATCACTTCCACAGAGAACGCGCCGGAGTAGTGCTCATGGAGCCACTGGGCAACGTGCAGATGCCCCGCCTTGGCAGCAGCGATGACAACTGCAGTGATGCAACTGTCAAGGCAGTTCGCTGGGATCTCAGCCGCCATTGACTGCAGACGCGCGAGGTCACCAACTGTGGCGGCAACGATGATGCCGTCTTTCGCTTGGAGTCCGTACCGATCCGCGTGCTCAAAGAGAAACCACAACGCGTCAGCATGGCCGTTTTCGATACCAACTTGGGCATGGTACACGTGCAACGCTGGCGCAACACTGGTGTGCTCATGCAGCCACGTGACTGTCTCAAGATGGCCAGCGCGAACAGCCTGCGACAGTGCTTCGTTCGAGCAGCCGACGCACTTTGGATGTGCGTGGAGCCACTTGAGCGTCTCGAGCTGACCGGTCGATGCCGCTGCGTCCATCATCTGCGGCACCCACGGCGCGTCTGGATGACGACAATCGAGCCACTGCAGCAGACGCACGTTGCCTTGACGCGCGGCTTCGATCATCGCGGCAAACGGCAGCACGCGCGGACAGTAGTCGTGGAGCCACTTGACCATGTCGAGGTTGTCGTGCTGGATCGCAAACACGAGTGCTTTGCTGCACTGCCACGCCCAAAAGTGCGGGTCCAAGCTGACTGCGGCTGTTGTTGTTGTACTGGCGGTGCGTGTGCCGGCTGTGGTGGTGGTAGTGGTGGTGCTTGCGCTAGTAGAGACGCTTGCATCGCTGCGTGGATCGACTCCACCATCGGCGACATCAAGTGTGCCGACATCCAGACGCGCGCCGAGTCGCTGTGCGAGATGCAGCAGGTTCTTCTCACATGCTCGAGGCAATGTCCAGATGTGCGGATGCGCCACGTCGAGGAAGTCGCTGATCATGTCGACGACGTGCGGCAGCGCAGCGACGTGATCACGTGGTGACACGCGTGCTGCGCGGTCATTGCTGCACACGCTGGTGTCGTCGCTGCTGTGGCGGCCGCACGTGGTGGGACTTGGGAGCACCACATGTACACTCACAAGCGGCGGAAGGTGGTGACGAAGTGGAGCAGAGCGCGCCATGGATGGATGCATGCATGCGCCAAGCGCCGAGCGACTGGCTGCCTTCGTGTCGGCGAGCGAGCGAAGACTTCTTCGCTGGGTTGAGTTGATTGTGATTGTGAGTTGTGAATGGCTCGAAAGAGAAAACCCGGTAGCAGAGCAGCGGTTGAAGTGGAAGAATGCACAGCAATCCACACCGGTCGTTTCTTTTGTTTCACGTGCGCTCGTTTGGTGATTTGTTTCAATTGACCAAGCTCGTTGTTGTGTTGGGAGTAATGCAACCATCGGTGAGTGAAACAAACCCAATATTCACGGTCATGGTTGAATTGGACTCGACTAATCTCTTTCAAAACAATTGACCAATACGTTGCCTCGAATTCGTTGTCTTGGTAGTTTCGTTTCAAAGCAAGTACCAAACAACTGGCAATGTGTATGCATCACTCACATCCTTGCTTGCATTGTAACTAACACGAAACAGCTCCTACTAAGCAAATGGTGAATGAAAGTCAAGTACACGTCAATGTGAGCTTCCAAAGTGTGCGCGACTTGATGTCGTCTCTGCATAGTCGACTCAATATTAGTATGTGCTTCACTTATTAACCCTCGTAACCATAAAGCCTGTACGATACAGGTTCGACGATTTGTTGTCCCGTATTATATAGGATAAGCCTGCCAGAGTATAGGACACAATAGGAGCTTATATTGAAATCAATTCTATCGTTTTGCCGTACATAGACGATGATACCACTTTTTATGCTCGCGTTCAAATCTTGCTGGGGCAGCTCTCGTTTTCATATTTTTTAAAATAGGAGTTTGGCACACTGGCTACCTTACACACGGTAGCGTTTGTGATACAAACAGCGATGTCGCCTCCCCGCTATAATATGTACATATATACGATGTCGCCTATCCGATCCCCCACACTCCCTCACAGCGCGCAAAAGCACGCTATTTTCGAATTCGCGCCGAGTTGCCCACCCGCTTCAAGCTCGCATTGCAAGGGCGTCGACATGACCGGACTGATCGACGCAAACGACAGCTTCCAATTGCAACAATGGACCGACCGACAGAACAAGCGTTGTACGTGGCGTCGACATTCGCCCGCGATGAACAAGAGGCAAGTGTGTATGTGCCAACTATAGCGCTGTGTGCGATCGCGATTTGACCACTCGTCGGGCGGTGCTCACACGCTCCCTCATGTACGTGTGCACTGCAGCGCAGAACAACACGACAATCCAGTACGAAAGCCATGCGTGCATCCATAGGCGTGTGTGACGATGTGCCGTCCAAAATCCGTGAGGACTAGGACGGCGCGGTGGTGCGCAGAGGTGACGAGAGCCTTCCGGGACCTCGGTGCTTCCGGGACCTTGGACCTGGGAGCGCTTCAGCCCTGGGAGGCTTGGTCGACTCTGCCCGTAGTAGAGGAGTCTTCGAGTGCGAGCCAAGGGGTAGGACTCTGTCGAGACTCGGTTGGTCAGACCTCACACTGTGTACCCTTGAACGTTCTTTGGATCGTGGCAATACAGTGGGGAGGACCGTCTTCAAGCCTGAGTGTACGCCTGGGGGACCTTCGGCGACCTTGGTGCTTCGGGCGACGAGGAACGCAAGACTGGGATGAGGATCGTGCACACTTCTTCTTCTTCTTTGCCTTGGGGTGATCCGTTTTTGGTAAGGTCTGATCGAGACCAAACGGGCGATAGCTGTTCGTCTCCAGGTGCGTCGCCGGGCACATCTGGGCTTCACGTCAAGCCTCGGGCGTAGGTCCGATGGGACTGCGGCCTTTGGCGACGACGGTGGTCAACAGCGCTTGTGCGACTGGACCTGGGTGATCAACCGCGCTTGCGCGACGGGACCGGGGTGTCAACAGGAGTCCTCGGGCACGGGCACTCTCTGGACGATCGGTCGAGCGAGATGTTCTTAATCGCCGCGGCCTGGGGGCACTTCTTCTTGGGCCAGAGTCTCGAGGGTTCTCTCTCACCTCGAGCTCGGCGGGACTTCGGTCTCTTTTTGTGTCTTTTTGGTGGCAGTCCTGATGATCTGGAGCCTCGGCGTGTGGTGGCTAACCGAGCTCCGTCCGACCCTCAGGGGCACACAATACAATATGGAATACACTCCACTATTGGCCTTGCCTCGAGCGCAGCGCCAAGATGTATGTGTAGATACAACGGGCTTGAACCCTCAAGATGCAAGCACACGGCCCTCCACTTACTCTTCTGCAGGTAACCCTTCGTAGAACCACGCGTGTGCTGCAGTCGTTGTGCCGAGTGCAGGTGTCGAGGTCGAAGGTGTCCGCTGGACAGCTGAGTTGAGGAGACTTGAGCAGTAGCTGGCAAATTGGCGAGTTGTATTGATAAAGTTATGCATAGACTAGAGAGGTTCACTTTGCTGCTCACTAGGCTGCCTTGAGCGTCCTTGTGTCTTGGAGCTGCTCGAGTGTCGACACTTGTGCTGGTTGCAGAGCTCCGAACATGCACGAGAGCCTGCGTTTCTGTGCGCGCGCTGAGTTCGCATGGATACACCGTACCACTGTCTTGAGTCACCTTCTGGGGGTGTGCCTCCGAGGGATGTTCCCTGGGGCCCGCCCCTGGGGGTGCGATCGTCCGAGTCGACTATTGAGAAAGCTTCGCGCTGGATTGCGTGACGCGCGCGCGGTCCTGTGACGTTCGTCGTGATGGTCGACTCTTGCAGACGCTTGTGTGACGCCAGGTGGTCTCTTGCTTCGCCCTCTTGTGTGGTCTTGATCGTTGCTGCAGCTCGTGCCTCCAGGGTCTCTCGCATGTCGAGAAGCCGTGAATCCAGTCACGTCTCTGGCGCACTCGGGTGTCGCACGCTGAGTGTTTCTGGCAGTTGCTCGCCCCTGATCTCGCAACCGCGCAGAGAGTCTTGAACACTCGGACCCTTCAGTGCAACGAGTTCGTGCGGGACGAGTGCGCGAGACGAGCGGGTCACAGTGCGTCTTGGTCTGCAGTGCTCATGCGAGCTGCGGACGTTGCTGCCGCGTCGCGATCCCGGGCCTTGCATCGCCACACGTGACAACCACGACATCGACTGTCGCTAAATCTTCTGTAGCCGTGAGACGCCCCTGAGCGCCGACTACCACGCTGTCGCTATTGTCACGGGAGTGTGTTCCGTGACGTAGCTTACACGTGGTCTTACGAGGAAGCGATGGGGTGAAGCGCAGGGGAACTGCGCTGAACTCGGTATTTTCAACTCTGAGGTTTTTGTATTGAGATCATGAATAGTGATGAAAGTGAGGGAGCTAACCTAATTAGTGAGCCCACTGATGGGACGACCATGGTCGTCAGAAATCAGGTTAGGCCACTAAATGGGAGTCTGCTGTGCTCCTTCGTACTTAGCACAGCAGCCCCGTTACACCATCCCCCACACAAGCTTGCTGACACGCAAGCGAAAGAAGGCAAATGCACACAAAACCAAAGCACACAACGCGCACACGTGGCGCGACGCAGCAAGCAAGAAGAGCAACGAACACGAAGACCATGCAGCGCGGCACTGAGAGCCGCGCTATCTGCAAGACCTGCGACCAGCCGATGCCGAGCGCGAGCGTGATCGCAGCGACGACGACATACGCCGACGCGCTTCGCCGACTGTCGCTGTACGACTGCAGCGGCGTGCGGGACTCGCCAGGCGACGAGGCACTCGCCGACATGTGGCGTCGATGGCGCCAGCCGCGCGGCAAGCCGATCACGACGACCGGCAACGTGACGAAGGAGGCGCTTGACGAGTCGTGGACGCGCTTCGTTGCACGCTGGAACCTCGAGCCAAACATGGCGCTCGAGCTCGAGCGCCGCGAGGGACAGCACGAGCGCTACCATCTGGGCGACCTCGCCGAGCGCGTGTGCTCGGCGTCGTGGGACGCAGACCGGCCGTGTTGCTTCGTTCACGTCGTGGCGTACTGTCGCATCTGCAACCACCGCGAGAAGCCGACGGTCGCTCAGTGGGAGGCGATGCGCGCGGGAAGGCGACGCGCGCTTTGCGCGCTCGCAGGACCGGCATGTGGCGTGGCAAGAGCCGGGCAGGCGATCGCGTTCACGCTCTCGGTCGCGTGGTCGCGCGCGCGCCTTCGCCTTGGCGCGAGCAGCGGCCTCGTACGCCATCACCAGGTCGCGGACATCTTCAAGGAGCGTGGCGCGAGGCTCCCACGAGTCATTGGACTGATCGAAGCCAAGCCAGCGAACGCGATACTCGCGCGTTTCCGGAACACCATGACGGTCGCGGTGACTGGCACCATGACGACCGGGGTCGCGGTGATCAAGCAGGCGATCGACGATCCAGCGCGGATGACCCGCGCTGTCGACAAGAGGCGGCGGACCATCGCGGCGGAACGTGGCGCGACGAGACGACGGTCGCACCTGCGCCTGATCAGCTTCGGATGCTGTCGCACGACACGGATGTGGCTCTGAGCCGAGCGGACGACGCGATCGCAGGGACGGACCGGCTCGACTCCGAGGTTGCTGCGCTGAAGGCGCAGCTGGCGAAGGTCGTTCAAGCGAACGAGGCTCTTCGCGCGGACAACCGGGCGTTCCGTGCGGGTCAGCAGCCACCAAGTGCTCTGGCGAAGCCGCGTCCTCGTCACGTCGGGTCGCGCTTTGAGCCTGGTGTGGCGGCTCGTCCGTCGGAATCGTAGCGGCAACATAGCGCTTTAAGCGCCCGACATAAAAGGTCGGGTGCACCTTCAATGCACTTGGCATGTCGAGAGTGTACGCCTCGCCTTTGCGTCGTGTGATCGTGAACGGGCCTATGAAGCGCGGTGCGAGCTTGGTCGCACCAAGGTTCGTGACAGAACCAGGTGCAATGCCGGACGCCGATAACAAAACAAGGTCACCGACCGCGAATTTCTCCAAGTTCTTGCGCCCGCGCTGGTCGGCTGCTGTTTTCTGCCGATCGACTGCTGCAGCGATCGCATCGCGCACAAAGCGAGCGACCGACTCGCGCTTTTGAACGAACTCGAGCACACGATCCTCGCCAATCGCAGGTGGAGGCGCGGATGGTTTGTCCGCGCCAGCGCGTGTGGTGATGGCGATAGTGCGTCGCGACGGCGCGATGAGAGCCGCGTTAACCCAAGTTGTCGCCTCGTTTGGCGTCATTGCAACAGCGCAGTGTGACGACTGGTCGTCGCTCGCAACTGTCTCTGTCACGCGCCAAAGACCGCCGCACGATACCGATGCGCTCGGTGTCCCTCCCCCTTCAAGAGAGCTGCCGTCGTCAAAGCCAAGAAGTGCGGGAACGCGCGGGTGTCGCGCGTTGTTGATGAAGAACGGCGTGAGACCAGTGGACTCGTGCACCGCGTTGTTGATCGCGAACTTGACCATCGGCAACAGCGCGCTCCACGACGTGTGTGACGTCGCGTAACTGCGTAGCACGTCCTCGACGACTCGATTGACGCGCTCCGTCTGCCCGTCGGTCTCCGGGTGCGACGCGGTCGACATGAGCAACCGCGTCCCGAGGAGCTGGAAGAGGCGATCCCAGAACGCTGCCGTGAAGCGCGGGTCACGGTCAGAGACGATCGACGTCGGCATGCCGTGGTGCCGATACACCATGTCGAGGAAGAGCTCAGCTGTCTCCTGCGCGGTGATGCCGACCGCGACTGGCGCGAGGTGTGCCATCTTGCTGAAGCGATCGACAACCACGAAGACGCCTGTGCGGCCAGCATCATCCCGAGGCAGCCCGAAGATGAAGTCCATGCTCACGGATCGCCAAGCATCCGCGGCGATTGGGAGCGGTTGCAGCGGGGCTTGCGACGACTGCGATGGCTTCACGCGCTGGCACGTCTCGCACGACCGGACCCACTAGCGCACCCACTTGTACATGTGGGGCCAGTAGAAGTCGCGCGCAAGGGCGAGATACGTCTTCTCGCGGCCAAGATGGCCGCCAGACGCAGCGTCGTGGTACTCGTGCAAGATGCGAGCGCGCAAGTCGTCGTCGAGTGGCACGACGACTCGAGGGCTGTCGAAGCGGTCGATCTGGTACTTGAGCAAGTCGCCGGAAACCGAGAAGCGCGGCGCCTGGCTCCGCGCTGAAGGAGCGAGAAGCTGCAACGTCGATTTGGACGGTTCTTGGCAGTACTTGAGCATGGCGGCGCACGACGGGTCACGGGAGTACGCCGCGACGATCTCGTCTCGCAGCGGGCTCACAGCAGTTGACGGCGTCGCGCTTATGCCGAGCGCGACACACGCATTGCACTCGTCGTCATCGTCGTCGTCGGCGGCGTGGCGCGGCGAGTTGGGTCGCGGGTCGTAGTCCGGACGCCGCGACAACGCGTCAGCGATGATGTTTGTCGAACCGGGCTTGTATAAGACGACGAAGTTGTACTCGGCGAAGAACGACAGCCAGCGCGCCATGCGCTGGCTCAAGTGCGGCGACTTCGTCGCGGTACGGAGTGACGCGTGGTCGGTGTAGATCGCGAACGTCTGCTCGCCCAGCAGATACACGCGAAACTTCACCAACGCGTAGCGCATCTCGAGCAGCTCCTTGTCGTGCACGGGGTAGTTGCGTTCCGCGGACTTCAACTGTCTCGACTGGAAGCTGATGACGCGCTCTCGTCCCTCGTCGTCGTGTTGCATGAGCGCGCAGCCGATCGCGAAGTCACTCGCGTCGCACACAACGTGGAACGCTTTGGTGTGATCCGCCAGAGAGAGAACCGGCGCGGTGGAGAGCCGCGTCTTGACGTCGTCGAACGCTGTCTGGTGCTCGCGACGCCACTCCCACGTGGCGTTTTTCTTCAGCAACTGCGAGAGCGGGAAGATGACTGACGCGAAGTCTTTCGCGTAGTGGTGAAGGTAGTTCGCGAGCCCGAGCCACTGCCGAAGCTCCTTTTGATCGCGAGGCACCGGCCAAGACACGGTCGAGTCAACCTTCTCCGGGTCAGCGCGGACCCCGTCCGCGCTCACATAGCTGCCGAGCACTGGAATCTCGGGAGCGCAGAAGATGCACTTCTTCAAGTTCGCGTACAGCTTGTTCTCGCGCATGGCTTCGAAGAGCTTCCGCAAGTGCCCAAGTTGGACGTCCAGATCTGTCGCGCCCTCAGTGGCGCGACTGTGCACGAAGATGTCATCGAAGTAGCTTGGAGCGAAGTCACGCAATTGGCGCAGCACGTGCGAGACCATGCGGTTGAACGTGGCGGGGGCGTTCTTCAGCCCTTGCGGCATCACAAGCCACTCCCAGAGCATGCCGCTGGGAGTACTGACCGCCGTCAGCGGAACGTCCGACTCGCGCATGAGGATCTGGTAGAAGCCGTCCGTGAGGTCTATCCCGCTGAAGATCGTGCTGCCAGACATGGTGTCGAGAACCATGTCTTTGCGTGGGATCGGCGTCTGCGCCGGGATCGTCGCATCGTTGAGCTTGTTGAACGCGTGCACAATGCGCCAGCCTCCGGTCGCCTTCTTTACGCAGAACGTTGGACTCGAGTGCGGAGACGTCGATTCGCGTACATGCCCGGCAGCTCGCCGGCCTTCGAAGAACGAGTCGATCGCTTCGACTTGGTCGCGCGGCAGTGGCCACTGCCGCGTCACGCAGTACTTTGTTCCAGGCACGAGGTCGATCTCGTGGCGTACGCCCCTGTCCGCCGGTAGCACCGGCGGGATCTTGTCGGGGAAAATGTCGGAGAACTCGCGGGCGAGGTCCAAGACTGGGTTCCCAGATGCTTCGAGCTCGTCCCACGACTGCGCAGCGTAGCGTTCTTCTCGAGCGGACTTCGGCTCTGCTCCAGCAGGGCGCTCGCTGGTAGCGAGCGCCGGATCCGCTGGGTCGACCACGACGGCGCAAAGCTGTTCGACGCGACCGAGTTTGATCTCGCTGAGCATGTTCTTCCAAGACATCACAGGCAGCCGAGTGAGCTCGGCTGCTTCGCGAGGCGGACTCGTGATCTTCATGTCGTGGCGCGGCGGGCCGTGACCAGTCATGTTGATGATGTGGTGGAACGACCACAGCAAATTCTTGTCCTCAGTGTCAGACCCTTGCCGCTCCGTCGTATACCGGATCGCAGGGCGCGATCCGCTTTACCGGCGTGTAGTGTCGACCGTTGGTGGTGGGGAAGACGGTCCTCAGAGAGAGAGAGGGACTTGGGGTCGTGCGATCTCGCTGTTCCGGCGAGATGCACTGCGCGATCGTCGAGGGTCTTCAACGATCGCGGGTCGTGATCGTGGTTGTGAGGCACGATCACGGACGCACGGCGCGATCAAATGAGCCGTGCGGGGCGCAGAGCTTCTGTAGCGGGCGGGTTGTGAGGCCTCCTTGATGCTCTGCTGGGGGGATCGCCGGTGCGTGCGGATGATCGTCGCACGAAGCCGGCGGTGCTTGAAGATCGCGGTCGCGATCCCAAACGGCGCACAAAGATCTGCGAGCGTAGACGCTGCAGACGGTAGCAGGGACGATCTGGCCAAAGCTTCCAGGCTCGTCGCGTGCTCTTGATCGTCGGTGATCGCCAAGATCGCCAGATGATCGCCAATGCCAATGCCGATCCGATGACCCCACGTCGGTCGATCGGAGCGGTTCTTCGGAGCTTTCAATTCCGGACCTGCGCGTCGCAGGTGCTGGGCGTGAGGGGTGAGAACGGGCCCTGCGAGGCTGGTCACTCACGATCCCCTATCGACTGGATCGGACGTGTGCTGGACAAGGAGAATTCCGGACTGAATTACTTTGCTTAACTATCTACCGCTTCGACTTGATCTCACTATACTTGACTAGCTTGCACTATCGTGGACCTCTGCTCACCTTGCGCTTCACTGGATCGTCGGGAGATGGGTCGATTCCCGGTCGCTCAGTGGTCTTCCAATCGTGCTGATGGGACGAGCACACTCACTGCGAGTCGATCGCGCTTTCCGAGCCACTTGACACAGTCGACGTAGATGGTGTCTGCATATGCCTTCGCGTTCGCGGCCAGGCTTGGCTCTGGATCGCCCTGGATCGCCAATGCAACCACACAGGATCGCCGATGGCAGTCGCGCGCGATCGTCGACGGTGATCGTGATCGCACGACGATCATGGGGACTTCGTAGCACATGTACGACGACGCCGATGCCACACGACTCGGGTCGCGTCACGCTGAGCCGTCGCGACCGCTGTCGCCACGCTCGATCGCCGAACCGCTTCTGCACTCCACGATCTTGGGTTACTTGGACGATCGCGTGTCGTTCCTGACCTCTGGACACCGCTGTCGTGTTGCTCGTCCTTCTCGCGGCGTGTGCGTCGTCGTCACGCGCTAGTTCGTGGTGACAGGGTCGCCGGTCGCCACCCTCGATCGCCGATGTGCCGTCTCGCTTCGCGATCCGCGTTGACTTGGGTGATCACACGTTGTCTTGGACGATCGGCCACCTCCCTCACGTAGCTTGTTACTTGGGTGGAGCGTCTGACGCTGCCGCACGCTAGTACATGCCGATCGGATCGCTGATATGATCGCTGATCTTCCCCTGGATCGCTGATGCCGGTTCTCGATCGCCGCTGCACGATCGTGGATCGAGCCAGATTTTCTGACCGCGTTTCACAACAGCCGCCCCTTTCACACGTCGCAGGAACGCAATTGCGCAGACGTGTGACCCGGATGTTCCGGATCGTTCCGTGCTCTTAGTCGAATGGTCCGGGATCGTCGACACCCACTAACGCTCGCGTACGATCGCGAGTTTCCGATCGTTGGTCGCTCTCACTTCCGAACTTCGACGATCGCAGCCGCTTGCGATGTCACAGCCGCCGCCATCCGACGATCAGGGTACGTCCATGTGTGTGCTCCGTTGTTGCGCACGCTGCGGCATCCGTAGGCGTCGTTTGACGTGTTGCTGTGGCTTGTGGTGTTCCCAGCCGATCCGCGCCAGGCGCTGCCGATTGCTTCGCTCGATCTGGAAGAGCGTCGACGTCGATCGGCTCTGGAGACGCGCTTTCTCGACGCAGTGAACCGGTTCCTCGCGCGGCGCAACGACTACGACCAGGCGTCCTTCGACGCGATCGCTCCCGCTGCGGCCAGGTTCTGTGAGCTGATCGACGATCCCACGAGTGGCGTCAGTGGCGCCAGTGACTCTTTCGCGCCAGGACCCGTCATGTCGCCGTCAAGATCTGCCGTGCCCTCGCCACCGGTCGCTGCGCCAGCGCCGTCGACCACCGACCACCAAGACGAGCTCGCTCAGCGTGACGCTGCGATCGAGTACTACCGCTCACGTGCCGAGCAGTTCCCAGCCATGGCGAAGTCGTTCTTGACGCTGTTTGAGGCCTTCACGCCGACTGCATCCCTCCTCGCTGCGCGCGAGCAGCAGACAGCGGCGATGCGCGATCACTTTGGCTCACTGCTGATGATGGCGTCGACGTTCCACAACGATCTCACAGCTCTCCTCTCGCGGGCAGGCGATGCGACATCTAGCGATCTGGGCGTCGCGTTCGGTGGCTTGCCGCTGCTTCGTTCGCTCCACGCGGTCCTTCGCATGCTCGAAGACTCAGGCGAGTTCCACGACTTCACCGATCGCACCGACCAGCTGCGATCTCAGCTGTTCGCGACGATCGACAATCTCGGTATCGCGTCGAGCGCTGGTCTGCCAGTGTCCGCGATCGGCACTGCGTCCGCGGCGTTTGATCCCTTGCGGCCGTTCGACATGCTCGCGTCGGCGCCGCACACGATCCCGACGCTCGAAGCCGCTGCGCAACGGTTCTGCGAGGCGTTGACGTGGCTTGACGTGCCTTCCGTTCGCAAAGCTGTGGACGACGCGCTCGATCAGGCGAGCGCTGCAAACGATCGCTCGAGCGACGCCGCTTCGAGCACACCTCCTCCCGCACGCGCTATCGACTTTGACGAGACGTCGTCATCCAGCGACGAGCACGATCACGCGCAGCTGAAGACGGCGATCCGCAAGAGCATGCGATCGCAGGCGCCGCTGATCGACCTCACCGACTCAGATGGCACGATTGGCCGTCGTGTCGCCCGTTCGCGCCAAGGATCTCCGTCGCCCGCACCGTCACAGCCGCCAACGCCTACTGCGCCGACCAACAAGCGTCGCCGGATCTGGCGTGGCGGGAGCCTTACGCCGGTCGCGCTTCTGCCTCGTGCTGCCGGATCCTTGACGGCGATCGATCGCTACGCCGGGCTTGATGAGAGCGCGTGGCCATTCGCGGACCCGAGCGCCGAGCCAGTGCCGTCGACGGTGGCCGAACTGCAAGCTTTGATCGCTCGTGTTCCGTACTTTGCGATCGCGCCGATCCCAGTCGCGCGCCTGGCTGCCGTACGCGACCATCTCGGTCGCCCGAAGCTCGACGTGTCTGCTGCAATCCGTTTCTACGAAAGCGAGCCCTGGGCGTCGCTCGTTTCTCGTCTCCCTGACGGTCTCGTGACAGCGTCTCGACCATCGCGCGGTCTCCAAGCGCTCCTCGACGCGGTGATTGCGCACATCACGCGTCACGGTGCGACGTACTGGGAACGTACGCACTACTTCGCCATGACGGAGTCGACGGCTGCGAATGCGACGCGATACGCGGTTGCCCGGAAGCAGCGCAACTCTCACGCGGCGGCGAGCTGGCGCGATGTGCTCGCGATCGCGCTTCGCCTCATCCAGAACGGTACGGTGGACATCGACATCCTGCTCGAGCCGATCCTGCTGCCACTGCCTCAAGCCTCGCACGCGATCTTCCCGCCTGGTGGCGTCACGATCGAGGCGGCGGTTCGCGACGAGGACCAACGCGATCCGGCGCGCCTCTACTTCCTGCAGCGTCCCGAACTGCACTTCTCGCAGCTGCCGGCGGTGCACGCGCGACTCGTCGACAAGATTTCGAGCCCGGGATCGCGCACGCACTCCCAGCGCATATCGCGGTCCTTGTCTCCAGCACGAACGATCGCGACGCCAGCTGCGGCTGCAAGTGGTGCCGGGACGCCGAGCGCGCCTAGTTCATCCGTGTCTGCGCCGTCTGCCGCTGCTCCGGCCTCAGGATCTCCGGCTCCACTCGCGAATCCGGTCGCGAGACCTGCCGGCGATCCGGCGGCCTCAGATGACTCAGCGACGCCCGACAATGCTCTGGCGGCGATCGCCGATGATCAGACGGCGCCTGTCAACGATCCGGCGACGGCCGTCGGCGATCCAGCGGTGCCTGTTGGCGATCCGACGACGCGTGTCGACGACCCAGCGGTGTCCGACATCGACCCAGCGGCTGTCGACACACCATCGACCGATGAGACCCCAACGCTCCTCTGATCGTCTGAGTCCGCGCGCGATCTCGCGCGTTGATCCCGTAGCGTAGCTTGCGTGTAGTCGAGCCTTACGGCGGTCGTTAAGCTTGATGTCTTCTTGGTCTTGCTTCTCCTTCTTTGTATGTCCTTATGCAAACATGCCGTACTCGTTGTCAGCCGATCGCGCCCCACCTCTCAGCTGCGCGCCCGGTCATGACGCGCGCTAGCGTTCCTCACCTGGTGACGTCTCCATCACCATGGCTTGGAACCCTCCGCGCGCTTTCGCCATTTGCTCGTAGTCGTAGATGAGACCACCGCAGGACAAGTCGTCCTCGGCGACCCAGCTCGGACGATCGTAGCCCTTCCACTGCACTTTGAACTCCCGGACCTTGCGGCCGAAGCGCGTGATCTTCTTGATGCGGTGATCGAGGATCGCCTCGACCTCATACTCGTGAGTGCTCGCGTCTGGTACCCAGCTGTCTTCTGGCAGCAACGCCTCGTCGAAATCAAAGCGCTCGCCCTCTTGGATCGTGAGCTCCATCTCTGGCCGTAGCGGCGACGATCGCCGCGGCTTCACCCTTGACACATGCACGAGCGGGTAGAACGAGTAGTCGGTACCGGCGGTCTCGAGACGCAGCATGAAGTCACCGACCCGATCACTCACTCGAAACGGACCGTGCCAGAGATGTGCGAGCTTTCGCGCGTATCCTGGCTTCACGCGATCGATGAACAGCCACACTTGCGATCCGACAGCGACCCTGTCGTCGTCTTCGGCCCGCTCGTTGTTAACTCGTGCTCGCGTAGCCATCGCGTCTTGCAGCAGCTTGTTGGCAGCCGATCGCGCGCGCGTGTAGCCTCGCTGGATCTGGGCTCGCCACTTCGTTGCGTCGTCCGATCGTACGCCTGGGTTGACCTGCGGCAGCGTCGACTCGAGCGTGGTACGCAGGTCCCATCCATGTACGAGGTAGAACGGGGTCTCGCCGCGCGTCCGATCGTACGCGGTGTTGAGCGCGATCACCAAGCGTTCTGAATGATCGTCCCAGTCGCGTTGCTCTTCGTCTTGGACGTACATCTTGATTGCCCGCGTCATAGTCTGCACCATGCGCTCGATCATGCCGTTTGCCTGCGGTCGGTACGCGAGCGTCGCCTTGCTGCGCTGTCCGATCAGCCGATTGAACTGCTTGAACACGTCGGACATGAACCCCGGTTCACGATCGTGGCGGATCACCTCGCTCGCACCGAACCTACGGTAGACGCAGCGCTCGTAGCTCTCGGCGATGGTCATGGCCGATCGTGAAGCGTTCGCTGAGACGATGACAAAGCCAGAGTGCTGATCCACCCAGATCAGAAGCTCGGTGTTGCCGCGGATCGACTTTGGCAGTGACGGCACGTGATCCATGCCGATCACCTGAAACGGGTAGGTCGCCACCACGTTACCAGGCGATCTGCCGCGCAGGCGGGGCTCTCCTTTGCCCGTCTGGCAGTCGACGCACGATCCAATGTACTCGGCGACCGATCGGTGCATGTTGCGCCAGTGACACTGCTTTCGGATTTTATCGTACGTACGCGCGATTCCCTGATGACCACCGGCGAGGCTCGCGTGGAAGTGATGTAAGATCTCGTCGTGGAGCGTCGTCGGGATCACGAGCCGGAAGTGCGCTTCAGGATCGTCGCTTGACCGCTTCTGCCTTGAGACGAACAGGAGCAGCCCGGACGCGTCGGCGTCGTAGTCGCGCGCGATCTTCTGGCACTCTTCGGCTTCTGCAACCGAGAGATCTTGCACGTCTCCTTGAATGTACCGTTTGAGGTTCCACATCCATCCCTCTTCGTCTTGGGCACGGCGGATCCGATCACTGCGCACTTGCCCGATCGTCGCTGCAGTCGCAATCGTGGATCCTGCGGTCGCACGCGTCGTCGCAAAGACCCGAGCGACTTCGGCGACGGCCGCTGTCTCGTCACGGATCAGCACTTCGGCCAGACGGTTCAGCGATCGCAGATCGTCGTGCTCGTCCTCGCTCACATGCCCGCCCCTTTGTCGCTGGATCGCGCGGCCGGTGATCAGGTCGGCTGCCGCGTTGTACTCGCGCTTCACGTGCACGAGCCGAGCGGACTGCAGACGCTGCAGTTCATTGCGCGCTTGGCTCCACAACAGCTTCAGACCCGATGCATGGCACTCGATCTCGCCGGTCAGCTGCTGGATCACGATCCTCGAGTCGCCACAGATGATCGCGTCTCGAACACCGTGCTTGATAGCCAGCTGGACCGCTCCGATCATGCCGCGGTACTCAGCCTCGTTCACCGTAGCGTCGTCAAAGTACTCGGACATTGCTTCGATCACCTCCCACCCTGGCAGGCGCCAGAGGATCGCGCCGTAACTGCCGCCGATCCGTTTGGGCTTCGCCGATCCGTCGAACGATACGACGAACGCCGACTCGTCCGCAGCCAGCGTTGGCGGGATCATGACGATGCGGCCCTTGTTCAGCATCTTGCGTGGTCGGATCTGCGCGAGCGCCTGGTCCATGTGCGACCGTGGCGTCACCGACGCGGCGATCAAACCTGGAAGCTCGTCTTCGCCTTTGAATGCCTTCTCGATCGTGAGCTCCCATGGCGAGAGGATCGCTGCCCACTGTTGCAAACGACCGTCGAGGTGCTTGGATCGGAAGAGCCATGCGAGCGTCGAATGCCGAGTGATCACGCGAAGCGGCCGGCCGATCACGAGGTTCAGACTGGTGTGGATCACACGCAGCAGACCCAGGATCTCCTTCTCAACCATGCTGTACCGCAGCTCGTTGTCCTTTAGAACGCGACTCGCAAAACGCACAGGCATCCACACTTGATCGTGCTCTTGAAGGAGCACACCGGAGACCGCCCAGTCGTTCGCGTACACGGCGATCGTGATTGGTCGATCAGGATCAAAGTGCTTGAGCACTGGTGCGGCGATCAGCTTCTGCTTCAGGGCCTCAAAACCAAGACGCGCTTCGCTCAGCAGAGCCGGATCGGATCGATAGCTACGCAGATCGTCCTCGGTCAGCTCGTACAACGCGGCGGCGTAGATCGCAAAGTCTTCGACGTGCTTGTGATAGTAGTTCAGCGATCCTAGGAACGACTGAACACCCTTGAGCGTCTGTGGGAACTCCAAGCTCGCCAGATCCTTCATGTTCTTCGGCTTGGCCTTAACCCCGCGATCGCTGATCTCGTGACCGAGGTAGTCGACGATCCGACGTCCAAACGCGCTCTTGGGTACGCTGATCGAGAGTCCCCATTCGTCGCAGGCATCCATGAGACGATCCGTGAGGTTGCAGAGTTCGTCCCAAGTTGCAGCGCCGAAGAGGATATCATCGATGTACGATCGGCGGCTGATCACCGAACTGCGGTCCACAGGCACAGGATCGCCGTCGCGGAACACGTCTGCGTCAGGCGATTGACGGCCGTCAGGTGTCAGCTGCAAGAAGCCGTACAGTGCGTTGTCGAGGAGCCGTTGGTAGATCTGAGGCGCGTTCTTGAGGCCAAATGGCATCCTGGTCCACTGGAACAGACCGAACGGCGTGATGAACGCGGAGATCGCCTTCGCGCGATCCGTCATGCGCACGACCCAGAAGCCGCTCGCCATATCCAAAGAGCAGAACCAAAGCATCGAGTCGAGGTTCTCGAGCAGATCGCCGACGAGCGGCATCGGGTACACCATGAGCCTGGTCAAAACGTTCACCGCGCGATAGTCGATGCACAGCCGAATGTCGATCCCGTTCTTCTTGACTATCACGACGATCAGTGATGCCCACGGCGACGTCGACACCTCGATGATCCCTGCGCCGACGAGCCCCTTGAGCAACTTGAACACCTTCTCGAGCGTCTCGGGTGGAAGCTTGCGCACTCGCTGAGCGATCGGTGCCGCAGATCCAACGTCGATATCGCATACCGCCCCTTTGGCGGGAGGCGGCAACGCGTTGCCTACTCCCATGCACAGGTGCTTGCGTCGCCACACGATCTCGCGTAGTCGGGCGATCTCCTCCGGCGTGTTCACCTCGGGGTCGCCGATGCACAGATCGTCTGCGGTGACCGCGACGTCATCTGGATCTTGTTCGGGGATGACTGCGAACTCGTTCGACACACTCTCGGCATGTAGATCGCTGCCCTCTTTTACGAACACTGTCTCCTCCATGTCGTCTTGATCGAGCTCGACATCCTTCAGTTGCACAGCCGCGATAAAACGCGCTTCTCGTACGCGTGACGACGTTGCCTGCAGGTGGCACGCATGAGGGGCGCCATGACGGTCTCCGATGTCAGTTGTGACGTCCGACTCGCACGCAACTCTACTCGACGTCTCGGCATCGACGATCGGGTTCAAACTGTCGACGTTCGGGGCTATCGGAACGTTCCGGGAACACTCGTGTAGGCCTCGTTGATCGTCTCCGCGGGCGTTTGCGCAGCCAGAAGCGATGGGTGGTAGTCGATCGTGGCTTCGATCGAGTTCGTCCACGATGTCGGCGTTCGGTTGCTCGTGCTCGCGCGGCACGCGGAGATCGGCATCACTCATCGACACTCGGGCAGCACCGGTTGTTTTCTCCTCGCACGTTGTACGCTTCAAGACCGCACGCGGCGTCGTGTACGTCGGCTTGTTCGTCGCCGGCGGCAGCGCCTCGATGGCGCGCCGATGCTCGATCGCCTCGCGTCGTGCGATCTCTGGGTCAGGCGAGGCCTCGTACGCCAACACCTGCCAGTCGCGGTAGCGGCGCGACCTTGACGACACGAAGCCGGGCTTCCGTGGCACATGTCCGCGCGCGAGCCACAGGCCGATCGTCACCGTCGCCTGGATCGTCCGCGTTTCGTCGCCGACGTTCGTGATCCTGAGCGTCCGCGGGGAGCCGTCGTTGCCATACATGATCGTAGGCACCCAGCCGTCACCGCGCGTCACCCAGAGACGCTGCCGATCGCGGTCGACGAGATTGATCGACGTCGTGTCGCCTGGGTCAAGTCGGATCGCCTGTGGCAGGGCTACGTGTCGCTCCATCGCGTCGAAGATCTGGCGTCGTCCGTCGAAGCGTAGACGCACCTCGTCGGGCAGGCATGCCGATCCGTCTGCGAGGTCGAGTCGCACGCCTGCCGGAGCCATGAAGTCCATCCCAAGGATCGCGTCCATGCCAGAGAGCTTGCCGATCCAGAGCGAGAACTCGTACGCGAGCTCGCTGGCAAGCGTGATCTTCACGCGCGACCGGCCCTCGGTGGGATACGCCGCATCTCCAACGCCGACGCACTGCAACGACTGTGAAGTGTCGATCTCGACTCCTAGCTCACGCGCAAAGCTTGGATCGAGGATCGAGACCTCGGCACCAGAGTCCAGGAGGATCCTGGCGCGTCGATCGTTGATCGCCGCGTGGACAATCGTCTGTCGGTGCGACTTGCCGGCGTGAGACCGCCAGTAGCCGCGTCGTTCGCCCGGGAGCAGCGACAGTCGCTGGATCGCAGGTCGTCGTTCAAAGTCTTGGTCGTCGGCGATCCAACGCGTAGGATCCAAGTCGTCTTGAAGTAAACGTACGTGCGATTCATCTTGGTTATCGTTGCCCTTCTTGCCCGTCTGGATGAATGCGTAGATGCAGGTAGCAGTGGATGATCGCTCGGCGCGTACCGACTTCCCAGTCGGCGAGCGATCTAGTTTAACCACTGGACTACGTTCGGCGGCAAGATCGCCGCGTGCTCTTCGGGCTTGAACCAGCGCTTGAGATCTACGAGCAGCTTCTCGTACTCGCACTCGCCGCGATCGTGCACCTTGCCACACCCCTTGCACATGTGCAAGCAGCGATCGGTCGGGTGGCCTTGGCGTCCGCACATCTGGCATGTGAGCCGGCGCCAGCAGTCGAGATTGCGGTGCTTCGACGACCCACAGTGGGTGCACGGCGGTGCGTCGCGACGATCCTGTGGTGCTGGATCCCGCTTGGCGTCCTTCGACTTGCTCATCGTGGCGAAGATCTTCATCAGCTCTTCGAACTGGTCGTTCGGCGCGCGACGCGGTGGGCGATCCGACGACTCCGACTCGCTCGATCCACTCATGCTGAACGCCTCGGTCGGCTCGCGGTCGCGCTCGCTGCCGTCGCTCTCCGACGCCCAAGTCTCATTCGGCGGTGCGATGAACTGGATCCTGCGCGTGGACTCGCGCTTGACCGGCTTGGCAACCTTCGTCGGCGCACCAGCGATCTTCTTGCGCGACTGCGAGCGGCGAATCGAGACGAGCGTGTCCTTCAACGCCGACACGTGCGGCAGACAAATCGGCACCAAGATCCTCGCCAGATCGTCGTCGCGCACCGTGTCGATGAAATGATCGACGTGCTCCTTCGCTTCCTTGGATCCGGCCACGAGATACGGGATCTTCGCACGTGCAGCTTGCACGTTCAGCCGGTGAAGGTAGTCGATCGGTCGTTCGGAGTACCAGCGACGAATTTCGTAGTACTTGCGCGAGCTCGAGATCGCCTCGCCGCAGTACTCGGCCTTGAACGCTTCGACAACTGCATCCCAGTTGCCACGCGTACGACGCGGGATCTGGCGGTACCAGTTGAGCGCGGGACCAGCGAGCAGCTCGGAGAACGTCAAGCACATCTCGTCACGCGTCAGCTGGTCGCGTCGGAACGCCATCCTCGCCTTCTTCAGCCACGCGATCGCCTTCGACTCGTCATCGTCACGACCGCTGAACTCCTTGAGCTCGGAGACCACCGACGATCGGATGGTCGTCGCCGCCACGGTGCTGCTCGTCAGAGGCAGCTCATCGTCGAAGACGCCGTGGTCGTCATCAGAGATCGGCTCCAGCTTCACCTTCACCTCGCGAACGCCGAGCGGCAATGCATGATCCGCGGCCAAGTGCGGCGGCTTCATCGCATTCGCTTGCACCAGGTGATCCACTTGTTGCTGAAGCTCGCGGATGGTGTTCGACTGGCGCTGGTGATCGTCGCGGGTCGCGCGCATCTGCTCGATCGTCATCCCGGTTGCGGCGATCATCAGCTGCTGAACCTCTTCGAGCTTCTGCTTCTGTTGGTCGGCGCGGATCTTCTCGTCGCGCTTCACCTGCTCTTCCGCTTCGGCTTGCGCGCGCTGGAGCTGCGTCGCGGAGCGTCGCTGCGTCACGATCAGGCTGAGCAGGCCGGTCGCGGTCTCGCCGATCACACGGATCGTGGCCGGGTTGAACGCGAGCAGCGGGGCCATGTCGACGATCCGGGTGACGTAGCCGGCAGTCAGGAGCATCTTCACGATTGCTTCGACCATCGACTGAGCGTTCGTGAGCTCGGACCACCTCGGGACATGCATGCGATCGGTCGCGGCGTAGAAGCGCGCACCCATGAGCCGCATGAAGTGGTTGTACGCGATCAGACGGTCGAACTCGTCGATCGGCGGCTGCGCGTAGTCGATCCGAGGCGGCAGCGCGTTCATACGTTCCGTCATGACGTGGTCGTAGCTGAGCGCGGCGGCGACTGCAGCGTCAGACGATCCGTCAGGGACGATCGGAGCGATCGTCGCGACCGAGATCATGTCGATGTCCAACTCGCCCGGTAGCGGGTTGTCAAGCGCGATCGACTCATCCGATCCGTAGCCGTCATCTTCGTCCTCGTTCGTGTTGTCGACAGTAGTCGGAGATCCTTCAACACGATCTTCTTCTTTCGTTTCATCGTCGCTCTCGGAGGATCTCGATCCCAGAGCGTTGATGCGAGGCTTCAGTGATCCAGCACCGCTCGCAGCCATCGTGGCGGGCGGGCTGTTGCCCTTCTTCTTCGGGGGCGTCTTCTTCACCATGCTGGTCTTCACAGGATCAAGGAATCTGGGCATGCGCACCAGTTGTGGTGGAACGACCACAGCAAATTCTTGTCCTCAGTGTCAGACCCTTGCCGCTCCGTCGTATACCGGATCGCAGGGCGCGATCCGCTTTACCGGCGTGTAGTGTCGACCGTTGGTGGTGGGGAAGACGGTCCTCAGAGAGAGAGAGGGACTTGGGGTCGTGCGATCTCGCTGTTCCGGCGAGATGCACTGCGCGATCGTCGAGGGTCTTCAACGATCGCGGGTCGTGATCGTGGTTGTGAGGCACGATCACGGACGCACGGCGCGATCAAATGAGCCGTGCGGGGCGCAGAGCTTCTGTAGCGGGCGGGTTGTGAGGCCTCCTTGATGCTCTGCTGGGGGGATCGCCGGTGCGTGCGGATGATCGTCGCACGAAGCCGGCGGTGCTTGAAGATCGCGGTCGCGATCCCAAACGGCGCACAAAGATCTGCGAGCGTAGACGCTGCAGACGGTAGCAGGGACGATCTGGCCAAAGCTTCCAGGCTCGTCGCGTGCTCTTGATCGTCGGTGATCGCCAAGATCGCCAGATGATCGCCAATGCCAATGCCGATCCGATGACCCCACGTCGGTCGATCGGAGCGGTTCTTCGGAGCTTTCAATTCCGGACCTGCGCGTCGCAGGTGCTGGGCGTGAGGGGTGAGAACGGGCCCTGCGAGGCTGGTCACTCACGATCCCCTATCGACTGGATCGGACGTGTGCTGGACAAGGAGAATTCCGGACTGAATTACTTTGCTTAACTATCTACCGCTTCGACTTGATCTCACTATACTTGACTAGCTTGCACTATCGTGGACCTCTGCTCACCTTGCGCTTCACTGGATCGTCGGGAGATGGGTCGATTCCCGGTCGCTCAGTGGTCTTCCAATCGTGCTGATGGGACGAGCACACTCACTGCGAGTCGATCGCGCTTTCCGAGCCACTTGACACAGTCGACGTAGATGGTGTCTGCATATGCCTTCGCGTTCGCGGCCAGGCTTGGCTCTGGATCGCCCTGGATCGCCAATGCAACCACACAGGATCGCCGATGGCAGTCGCGCGCGATCGTCGACGGTGATCGTGATCGCACGACGATCATGGGGACTTCGTAGCACATGTACGACGACGCCGATGCCACACGACTCGGGTCGCGTCACGCTGAGCCGTCGCGACCGCTGTCGCCACGCTCGATCGCCGAACCGCTTCTGCACTCCACGATCTTGGGTTACTTGGACGATCGCGTGTCGTTCCTGACCTCTGGACACCGCTGTCGTGTTGCTCGTCCTTCTCGCGGCGTGTGCGTCGTCGTCACGCGCTAGTTCGTGGTGACAGGGTCGCCGGTCGCCACCCTCGATCGCCGATGTGCCGTCTCGCTTCGCGATCCGCGTTGACTTGGGTGATCACACGTTGTCTTGGACGATCGGCCACCTCCCTCACGTAGCTTGTTACTTGGGTGGAGCGTCTGACGCTGCCGCACGCTAGTACATGCCGATCGGATCGCTGATATGATCGCTGATCTTCCCCTGGATCGCTGATGCCGGTTCTCGATCGCCGCTGCACGATCGTGGATCGAGCCAGATTTTCTGACTGCGTTTCACCACAATGACGTGGATCGTGTCGTACGCCGGCGCCGGCGCAGAGGGCCAAGCCTGTGCGCGTGGGTGACTCTCTTGGGGTAGCGGAACTGGAGCGCGAGCCACTGCTCGCGCTTTACCTGCTTCTGCACGATCGGACGCCGTTCTGCTTCTCGCCGCAGATGCCGCTGCCTTCCTGCGGCTCACAGTGACCCACTCGCCATCGGCGTTCGCTTGTCGCGTCGGCGTGGCGCACGGTGCTTTGCAACAAACCGAGCATGAAGGGCCAGCCCTCTCTTCATGCGGGTTGAGCGTCGTGGAGTCGGGGCCCACGACTGTCACGTGCGGCCAGGCGCTTGCGCTGTCGCTCAAGTGGGCGAGAACACCGCCGATGTCGATGTCGCGCGGCTTCACTGTGCGACTCAGCCAGTCGATGTCAGGCCGGTGGCGTGCAAGCCACGGCATTCCAAAGATGCAGTCAAACGAGCCGCCAAGATCGACAACGAGGAACGCGTCGCTGCTCTTGAATCCGTCAAACTCGTACTGGAACTCAACCGAGCGCCGCGACAGGGACCGCGGTTCGCCGTCTGCGAACTTGACGATCATTGCGCCTGGTTGCTCGCAGGCGCGCACCCGCGAGGGCAGGAGCTTCAAAGTCTCGGCTCGTACAAAGTTGTTCGTCGCGCCTGAATCGACAAGGGCGCGAAGGGATCGCTTCGCGCCGGCGACGTGCAAGCTGAGTACGATCAGTCGCTTGTCGCTGCTTGAGGTGGTGGCAAAGAGCTGCGCATGAAGCGCAGCGTCGGAGGGGCTAGCGGAACGTGACGCCACCGGAGGCACGTTTCGCTCGATGAGCCCAGTAGGTCGCCCTGCACCTACTGGGTGCCCGCGTTTTTTGCATGCGCGGGCTGCTCGGTCTCGTCTTGAACCTCGACAGTAGCAAGTACTGGAGCTGGCGCGCGGCACACTGCCGCGTGATGACCGACCTTGCGGCAGCGGAAGCAGATGAGCTGCTTGTTGCTTGGTCCGTTGCGACGACTGCCGTTGCTGCTGCCGTTGCCACTGCTTGCGCGCTGCGAGTTCGCGTCGTGCTCGATCGCGTCGATCTCCATCGGCTCGGCGCCATTGTCAGCTCGCGGGGCGACGGTGTGATGGCCCCGCGAGGCGGATACGCTGAAGTCTTCGCGGATCGCGATCGCAAAAGCCTCTTCAAGCGACATCGGAGGCTTCTGGGTCAAGTACAGACGCCGATGACCAGCGTTCAAGCCGGAGATGAAGACATGGACCTGCGTCGCCATGTCGATCGGAGCTGATGTCACACATGACACGAGATGGCGAGCACGTTGCACGAAGTCGCGCATGGACGCACGACCTTGCTTGAGTGCGAGAAACGCAGCGCGATGATGCATCTCGTCTTGAGGCGGCTCGAACGCGAGTCGCAGGTCGCCCTTCAGCGCGTCGAGCGTTGGGAAGCAGTCAGGGTCGGCGACAAGCCGACCCAGCGCCCACTCCTTCACTCGACCACCAAGCTTGGACAGGAGGAAGTGGGTGCGTGACAGTTCGGAGGTGAGCTGGCATGCATGGATGGCAATGTCGATCTCACAAAGCCAGCGGTTCAAAGCGAGTCGATTGGGGCCTTCTCCGTTGTAGCTTGTGACGTCGAGCTTGACGACGTCGCCCCTTGTTGATGCCGCGGGAGTTGAGCCTCGCCGACGCGCGTCGGCGAGTTCGCGGACCATGAACTCTTGTGCAGCGGCACGTTGGTGCTCCTGCGACATCGCAGACAGCATCGCTGCGACAGCCGTTAGGCCGGACACGTCGGCGAGGCGGCGCAGCGCGTCCCATTCGTAGGGCGTCAAGTGTGCGAAGTCGCTGTAGTTGAGCGACGTTCCGTTGTCGCCTTCGATCGGGAGCGTGCTCATCTTGGTCGTTAGACGGACTACGAAGTGCTACCAGGTGTCACGGGAGTGTGTTCCGTGACGTAGCTTACACGTGGTCTTACGAGGAAGCGATGGGGTGAAGCGCAGGGGAACTGCGCTGAACTCGGTATTTTCAACTCTGAGGTTTTTGTATTGAGATCATGAATAGTGATGAAAGTGAGGGAGCTAACCTAATTAGTGAGCCCACTGATGGGACGACCATGGTCGTCAGAAATCAGGTTAGGCCACTAAATGGGAGTCTGCTGTGCTCCTTCGTACTTAGCACAGCAGCCCCGTTACAGCTATCTTGACTTGCTCGACGAATGACACTTCACCGCCTCGACGCAGCCCCAGGCGAGAGACGACTTCGACAGCCGTACTAAGCGACGCAGCACTGAGTATGCATGAGAAAAAGTATAGTTCAGTACGTTTAGCAATGTAAAAGGTTTAGCAGCGACGATAACACCTTGGTGATAAAAGATAGCGCACAAAATATGAAAGGAAGTGTTGTCACTCAATGCAAATATGAAAGCAAGAAGTCTGAGACCGTCCAAAACAACGCCTTTGCTCACTATCAATCAGAATCGTGCATCTCTTCAGCGGTCGACCTAGTACTGGTGCACCTGACCCTGAGCCACCGCTTCTTCAGCCGCAAAGTCGTGAGATTATAATAAGTGAAGCACATACTAATATTGAGTCGACTATGCAGAGACGACATCAAGTCGCGCACACTTTGGAAGCTCACATTGACGTGTACTTGACTTTCATTCACCATTTGCTTAGTAGGAGCTGTTTCGTGTTAGTTACAATGCAAGCAAGGATGTGAGTGATGCATACACATTGCCAGTTGTTTGGTACTTGCTTTGAAACGAAACTACCAAGACAACGAATTCGAGGCAACGTATTGGTCAATTGTTTTGAAAGAGATTAGTCGAGTCCAATTCAACCATGACCGTGAATATTGGGTTTGTTTCACTCACCGATGGTTGCATTACTCCCAACACAACAACGAGCTTGGTCAATTGAAACAAATCACCAAACGAGCGCACGTGAAACAAAAGAAACGACCGGTGTGGATTGCTGTGCATTCTTCCACTTCAACCGCTGCTCTGCTACCGGGTTTTCTCTTTCGAGCCATTCACAACTCACAATCACAATCAACTCAACCCAGCGAAGAAGTCTTCGCTCGCTCGCCGACACGAAGGCAGCCAGTCGCTCGGCGCTTGGCGCATGCATGCATCCATCCATGGCGCGCTCTGCTCCACTTCGTCACCACCTTCCGCCGCTTGTGAGTGTACATGTGGTGCTCCCAAGTCCCACCACGTGCGGCCGCCACAGCAGCGACGACACCAGCGTGTGCAGCAATGACCGCGCAGCACGCGTGTCACCACGTGATCACGTCGCTGCGCTGCCGCACGTCGTCGACATGATCAGCGACTTCCTCGACGTGGCGCATCCGCACATCTGGACATTGCCTCGAGCATGTGAGAAGAACCTGCTGCATCTCGCACAGCGACTCGGCGCGCGTCTGGATGTCGGCACACTTGATGTCGCCGATGGTGGAGTCGATCCACGCAGCGATGCAAGCGTCTCTACTAGCGCAAGCACCACCACTACCACCACCACAGCCGGCACACGCACCGCCAGTACAACAACAACAGCCGCAGTCAGCTTGGACCCGCACTTTTGGGCGTGGCAGTGCAGCAAAGCACTCGTGTTTGCGATCCAGCACGACAACCTCGACATGGTCAAGTGGCTCCACGACTACTGTCCGCGCGTGCTGCCGTTTGCCGCGATGATCGAAGCCGCGCGTCAAGGCAACGTGCGTCTGCTGCAGTGGCTCGATTGTCGTCATCCAGACGCGCCGTGGGTGCCGCAGATGATGGACGCAGCGGCATCGACCGGTCAGCTCGAGACGCTCAAGTGGCTCCACGCACATCCAAAGTGCGTCGGCTGCTCGAACGAAGCACTGTCGCAGGCTGTTCGCGCTGGCCATCTTGAGATCGTCCAGTGGCTGTGTGAAGACTGCGGACGTGATCAAATGTGCTCGGTGATGACCATGCGCTTATGCGTCGTAAACGGCCATGTGGACGTCTGGAAGTACTTGTGCGAACGCGGGCTTCTGACCAACCTCCAAGTGGTCTATGGCATCATGTCGGCCGCAGCCGCCGGCAACATTGAGCTGATGCAGTGGACAGCGTCGCAGATCCCCGTTGATCGCTTTCGAAGACGCGCCTCGACATTTGCTTTGGCTGCAGCTCGGTCCGGTCACATGCACATCGTGCTGTGGCTCGACAAGAACTTCCCAAATGCGCTCACGGTACAAGCGATGGACTGTGCTGCGCAGAGCGGGAACGTCGAGCTCGTGCAGTGGTTCCATGAACACCGTACCGAAGGCTGTACGACCAACGCGATGGACTGGGCAGCGTCAGGCGGTCATCTTGACGTCGTCCAGTGGCTCCATGAGCACAGACCAGAGGGCTGTACACGCAGTGCGATGGACGAAGCGGCAGAGAACGGCCACCTCGACGTCGTCCAGTGGCTCCATGAACACCGAGCCGAGGGCTGTACCGCGAATGCAATGGACACTGCAGCGATGAACGGCTATCTCGACATCATCAAGTGGCTCCATGCACACCGAAGCGAAGGCTGCACATCGAACGCAATGGACGCTGCTGCGATGAAAGGCCAGCTCGACGTCATCGAGTGGCTGCACACGAACTGCACTGAAGGCTGTACAACCAAAGCGATGGACAACGCGGCGTCAAGCGGGCATCTCGACGTCGTCCAGTGGTTGCACACACGTCGAAGCGAGGGCTGCTCGACGAAAGCGATGCACAGCGCCGTTTTGAATGGCCACCTCAGCGTCGTCCAGTGGCTCCATGAGAACCGCACTGAAGGCTGCTCGAGAGATGCCATGCGCCATGCTGCCGAGTTCGGACACTTTGACGTTCTGCTCTATCTCTACCAGAACCGAAACGAAGGCATCCTCCACCACGTCTTTCGCGGCAGACTGGAGGTGATAAAGCACCTGGAGATCGTCCAGTGGCTCCACCACACGTACCCAGCGTTGTCAATGGACCTCGAGGCGCTTCGAACTCGAGGCGGCGGCTTCATGGCGCCTCTACTAGCGTATGCACTGAGAGACGTAGTTGCGAGAGTGTGAGTCCGGAGCGCGAAAGAAGCTGTGAGGGCGTCGGTGTAGGCTCGGCATGATTTTGTCTTCGTCCTGCGCATGACATGGCAACGGACAAGCGACTGCTGCCAACAGCAGTGCAAGCGCTGGCAAGTTTGATGAGCAGTGTGCTCACGGTATCGCGGGTTTGATCATCAGAGTACTGTACTGACACTTGCCAGTGCGGCAGTGCGCGTTTCAATACGAGAAGTCAAAGAACACGAGAGCATACGCGAACATCTCACTCTAACTCTCACTCACGCACTTGATGCAAGTGGGTACGCGAGCACTGCTGCCAGATACGGAGCTCGAGCTCGCAGCGCATCGAGATTGATCACACCAGGGTACGTGCGCGCGAGCCACTAGACGATCTCGAGGTGCTCGATCGTGACGTCTGTGAACACAGTCCTGAACGGATGTCTTCGCTTCGGTTTGCGTGCAGGAAGAGCAGGATGTCAAAGTGACCGTTCTCAGCCGCTGCTCGCATCGCGCCGCCGTCGCAGCTCATGCGTCGCTGCTCATGCAGGTACTGGACGATCTCGAAGTGGCCGTTCCTAGCTGCAGCGTCCATCGCGTAGGACGTACTCCCCTCGGTGCGCGTCTCGAGCAGCAACTTGAGGATCTCAAAGTGGCCGTACTCAACTGCAGCGTCGATTGCGTAGGACGTACAGCCTTCAGTGCGGTTCTCGTGACGCCACTGGACGGCGTCGAAGTGGCCCTCACTCGCAGCGTTGTCCATGGCATGGGTCGTACAGCCTTCGGCTCGGTTCTCGTGCAACCACTTGACGATGCCGAGGTGGCCGTTTCTCGCAGCACGGTCCATGGCGTGGGTCGTGCAGCCTTCGCGTCGATGTTCATGCAGCCACCGAGCGACGTCGAGGTGGCCTTTCATTGCAGCTTGGTCCATTGCGCTGTGCGTGCAGCCTTCCGATCGGTTCTCGTGGAGGTACTTGACGATCTCGAGGTCGCCGTTGTGGGCGGCGTAGTCCATGGCGGCGATCGTACAGCCTTCAGTGCGGTGCTCGTTGAGCCACTGCACGAGCTCCAGGTTGCCACTCCGAGCAGCGCTGTCCATCACGTTCACAGAGAACGCGCTGGAGTAGTGCTCGTGGAACCACTGCACGACGTGGAGGTGCCCAAACCTGGCAGCAGTCGAGACGCCCAGGTCGGCGACTTTGTCGACGCGATCTTCTGGCATCTTGGCCGCCATCGACTGGAGTCGCGCTAGCTCGCCCGCTGCGGCGGCAACGATGACACCATGCGTCGCATGGAACGTGTACCGATCCACGTGCTCAGCGAGGAACAACCACACAAGTGCGTGCTCACTCGCTACACCTCTGCACATGGTCCTCCAGTGCGCCTTGAAACGGGGAGCACAATGCTCATGCAGCCACTCGACGGTCTCAAGATGACCAGCGCGAACAGCCTGCGACAGTGCTTCGTTCGAGCAGCCGACGCACTTTGGATGTGCGTGGAGCCACTTGAGCGTCTCGAGCTGACCGGTCGATGCCGCTGCGTCCATCATCTGCGGCACCCACGGCGCGTCTGGATGACGACAATCGAGCCACTGCAGCAGACGCACGTTGCCTTGACGCGCGGCTTCGATCATCGCGGCAAACGGCAGCACGCGCGGACAGTAGTCGTGGAGCCACTTGACCATGTCGAGGTTGTCGTGCTGGATCGCAAACACGAGTGCTTTGCTGCACTGCCACGCCCAAAAGTGCGGGTCCAAGCTGACTGCGGCTGTTGTTGTTGTACTGGCGGTGCGTGTGCTGGTGCTGGTAGATGCGGTTGCATCGTTACGTATGTTGCCACCACTGCCAGTATCGTCGATCGTGCCGACATGCAGACGTTCGCCGAGTCGCTGTGCGAGATGCAGCAGGTTCTTCTCACATGCTCGAGGCAATGTCCAGATGTGCGGATGCGCCACGTCGAGGAAGTCGCTGATCATGTCGACGACGTGCGGCAGCGCAGCGACGTGCTCACGCGCCGTTGTTGGTGGTGCGAAAGGAAGAGTGGGGATAACAACACCGCCTGGTTCATCGTGGCTCCTCGTGATGACGATGTGTCTTGTGAATGCGAGCTGCACGCACTTGAGTGGCGGCAACGACGATGGCGATGATGGACGTGTGAGAGTCGACGACAGTGTTGCTGCCATATCTCTTGAGTAGTAGTAATGGTCACAGAGCCGACAGCAGCAGCAGCGGTAACGATGGCAGCAGCGACCACAGCGATCGTTGTCGGTGTTGTTGGCGTGGCGTCGTCGAGGTCTGCGCTCGCTTGCTTCGTGTCGTACTTGCTTTCGTGTCATGCGCAAAGAGCCTCACTTGCGTCGCGAGTGGGTTCAACATTAACCACATCAACCACAAAATCGTGTGGCCCACGTCACTCACGCAAGCCGAAAAGACAACAACACTGAACTAACAACACTGAGCTAGCAAGACGGAGCTGGCAAGACGGAGCTAGCAAGACGGAGCTGGCGATGCCGTTGCGACTGATCTCTACCACTTTCTCATTCTCTCACGCATTCGTACGTGCTTGTACGTTTGCGTCTTGTTGTCTTTCAGATCTATACAGGCTCACTCACTCATAAGCACTTCTCTCACATACACTCACAAGCACTTCTCACTTCTCGCACACACATCTCGTCGTCTCCACTGCAGATCCTTCCTGGTTGTCGTCGTCGTCGATGCGTCCATTGACTCGAGCTACGGACGGTCTGTTGTCTTCATAGCATCTGTACGACTAACGTGCTTGCTAGTACCGGTAGATCGCCTCTCTGTCTCGGCACCGCTCGCGCAGATGCGTCTCGGTTGCCTCGTGTCTTCATCGGCCACACCGTTGGGCACCGGAGCACCCACCTTGTATGACTCGACGCTGAAGCTTCGTCAAGCACGACGAACTCGTCTCGTACTCGCCGACTCGGAACCGCGCTTGCACGCTCTTGCACGCGCGTCTTCAGAACGCTGAGTGGTGCGCACGCATTGCGCCTTGGCTACTCCAATCTCCGCGTCTCAAGGGTTCACTCTCGGTCGCATCAACGTCGCCGTCCTCGCTCTCTGCTCCATCACTACCGTGTCGTCAACTGTTCCAAGGAGCAAGCAATCGCCATCGCTTAGACAGACCGGTAGAAGTGCTGTTGAAGAGAGAGGATACAACTACGCCACACCACGACACGCTCCTGCTCTGCAGCGACTCGCCTCAGTTGGAGCACACACATGACAAACTCACTCGCTACTCGCGACAACGGTCGTAGGAGCTGGCGCTGCGACCTCGCTCGTAGCGCCACGACCGCCACGTCCACGACTGCCTCGACCTCGTCCGCGGCCGCGGTTCGAGCGACCACGCGCACTGACGTCGCCGCCATCGCCAGCGCCATCTGACGCAACCACACTGTGTTGCTGCTCGTGTGGCGCAGCGTCGCTGGGTGTCACTGCTGTGTGATCGCTACGCTTTGCTCGCGACTTGCGCGGACGACTCGCCTTGCGTGATGATGTTGCACTCGCAGGCAGACTAGTGTTGGTGCTCGCGTCAACTGCCGCTGGTGGCGCAGGCGTCTGTGCATCACGCGGAGTCAGTCGCTCGCTCTCACTTGGCGATGCTGCTGCATGCGCACTCGCACTCGATCGAGCTTTGCGACCAGCGCCACCGCGTCGGCTCTTGCGGCGTCCGCGCTTCGCTGTACCGTCGCTCTCTCGCGCAGGTTTCGTCTCAGAGCCGCTCTCGCTCTCGCTCTTTGCGTTCCGCGGCGACGCTGCGCCACGTGCAGCAGCTCGAGAGCTCGGAGCGTTTGCTTGCCGGTTGCGGTTCTCCTGGTCGCTGTTGTCCGATTCGTTGGACGCAGCAGCAGCGCTGCTCGCGGCTTTGCTGTTGCGCGTGTCCGAGCGCTTTGAGCTCTTGCGAGCCGATGTACTGCGAGGTGCACCAGACTTGCGCGCCTCGCGGTCGTCCGCTGCAGGTGTCACGAGCTCAGCTGGGATTGGACTCTGGTAGCCTTCGTCGTGCTCATTGAGCGGATCGAGCGAGAGCTGGATCGAGATGCTGGGGATGTGGCGCGTCGTCTCGATGCGGTCGAGCCCTTCTTCAAGCGGCTCGTACACGTCAATGGTCTCGATCGATCCCAGGCGCGTGATCTGGTGCAGCCCAACGACGCGGTGCTTGAGGATCTCTGCGACAGACACGGCTTTGCTGATCGCATGGCCCATGGCTTTGAGCACGACCGTGCGCTCGCGCTTGTCCTGTTGCGGGAGCGCGATCCATACCAAGCGTTGTGTAAGTCAGACGTACTCATACAGCCGTCACAGCCATCGCAGGAGTGCACGAACGAGCGCAACGTACTGCAAAGAGCCCGTTGGCATACGAGATGTAGCTGCGCACGTTGCCTTGCTGCGTGATGCGGATCTCGTTCGCGTCGACAGCGAGCGTGTCGTGCGCTTTGGGCTTCTCCACACGGCGGTACTTGTCCATCGTTGTTTGCTTCTCGCAGAACTGCTGCGCTGGATGTCGTCGCGAGAGCTGCTGCAACGGCGACTCGTGCGTCGTCTTGTGAAGATGCGAGAGTGAAAGATCGGAGCTGGAGTGGGTATACAACACGATTGTACTCTATGCGCCGAAACTATAAGAGCGAACCAACGTTGACGTCTGTGCGTGAGCAGCTCTCCCAAGCAACGTGACAGCGCAAGACATCGTGGCTCGCTGCTTGCGAGCGGTCCTTGGTCAGACTCGGTCCATGGCGACGATGGCTGTGTGTGTGGCTGTAGGAGTCTGACGAATACCCAATGACAAGTGTAGCCATGTTGAAGAGATCACAGACTCGCTCTCACTCGCTTGCACTCGGACTTGGCTCGACAGACGACGACATCGACGACGACGACGTTGACTGCGTGCGAGTTGGCGACGCGCTGTTGCTGTTGCTGTTGCTATTGCTACTGCTGGTCTTGCTCACTACGGTCGTGCTCCACTTTGCAAGTTGCGACCGAATCGAGCGCGGACTTGGCAATGGCGACGGCGGCGACAGCGACGCCTCCTTCGATGCAGCCATTGTCGTCAGCAATGATGTGTCACTCGCTCCTTGCATCGACTGTTGCTCTTTGATTGGCGACGACCTCGGTGACGCGGATGCGCCTGTGCTGTCGATCGTTCTCTGGAGAAACAGCGAGAGGCGCGCGAGCTTCTCGTCAGTCTCTCGCTTGCTCTTCATGGCGTTCGTGTACTCGTGCTGGAGCTTGACGCTCGCGTCGCGGCGCTTGTGCAGGATCGTGTGGAGCTGCACGAGCTCTTGGTGGAGCTTCTTCTCTTCGCTCATGATGTGCGCTTTCTCGTCTGGACGACGACACAACGGACGAGTCGAGGCGTAGAGCGTCAGACACACACAGCTCATGCGCTCGACCACTTTGATATGAGTGAATGAGAGAGTGACTTAGTAACGCGAGCACCTTTCGTGTCTTGGAGCTCTTGCTTTGCGTCTTGCAGCGCTTTCTGGAGCACACGCACGGCGCGCTCGTAGCCGCCGACTTCCATGAGCCGTTTCTCAGCAAGTACGCGCTCATTGATCGCAGCGTCTTCCGACTGCTTCACGAGCTCTTCGTCGAGCTCGAGCTCTTTCATGCGCACTTTGAGCGTCGCCGCATCGATCGCGAGCGCCTCAGACTGCTGGAGCGCAGCGGCGATCTCCTGCTGTTTGCTCTCGAGCTGTTGCGAGCAGTCGGCAATGTCATCTCGGATGCTCTCAATGTACTGATGGTACTCGTTGCTCGCACTCGGCTCCATCACGTCAGCGTGTGCTTGTCCTACGTCCTGCTCGTGCTCGTGCTCGTTGGTGCTCGAGACCTTCGCTTAGGTCCGGTCGTTTCGTACTACGCACGTTGATCCCTTTCCCAGACACCATCGGTTGGCTCATGCTCGTGGTCACAGTGCTGTCGTCAGTGCTGCTCCGCTGAGCAGTCTTCAATTCGCTTCGTCCAGCACACCCCAGCTCGAGACGCCACCGATCACCGTCTTTCTCAAGCCGCTCCACGCACGATGCTCCGCTCGCTCCGTCGCGTCTCGGTCTTTGCGCTCATGGCAGCGCTCGTGTTCGTCACGACGAGTGTTGATGCGAGCGACCAAGGCTGCCGGTGCAAGCGCACGATGAAAGGCCGTGAGCACTTGCACCCGTCTGTGCGCGAGCTCCCAGCGATGACGCTCAGCGAGCGCCGCGAGCTCGACGAGCAGTACCCGAAGCACTTTGACTGGTGCGAGCAGGGCTACTGCGTGCCGTCGTGGAACCAGCACATTCCGCAGTACTGCGGCTCGTGCTTTGCGCACGGTGCGATGTCGAGCGCGCAAGACCGGATCAAGATCATGAACAAGAAGCGCCACTTCACTGGCGCAGACGTCATGCTCGGTCGCCAGACGTTCTTGAACTGCGCGCCAGGCCACGGGTTGTCGGAAGGCTGCAACGGCGGCGAAGCGAAGGACGTGTACGAGTTCATGGCGCGGTACGGTCTCCCGGACGAGTCGTGCTTGCCGTACAACGCGACGGACCACACCAAGTTCACTGCGACGAACGGGACGTGTCCTCCGCACGGCTACTGCATGAAGTACGATGCGCTTGCACTGCTGTTGCTATCGAGCGTGGTATGGTGACCAAAGGACTGACTGACTGACTCGTGGGTGTGTCGGTTCCTGTTCTTGACGCTGCAGCTGTATGTACACACCTCAGAACCCGACGACTGCGACGTGCTTCCCAGTCACAAAGGTCGTGCGGTACCGCGCGAAGCGCTACGGCCACCTCTCGGGCGAGCACGCGATGATCAAAGAGCTCGCGAACGGTCCGATCACGTGCGGCATTGCGTGCAGCGACGGCTTCACGTACGACTACAAGGCTGGGATCTACGAAGACACGACGGGGTTTATGGACATTGACCACGACGTCGAAGTCGTCGGGTACGGCGAAGAGAACGGCGTCAAGTACTGGCACGTGCGCAACTCGTGGGGCACGTACTGGGGCATGAACGGCTTCTTCAAGATCGTGCGCGGCAAGAACAACCTCGGCATTGAAGCCGACTGTGCGTTCGTCGAGCCGGACATCAGCGACGAAGAGCTCGTGTGGGAGGAGAACCCGATCTACGGCGGCTCAATCTTTGGTATCGTACCGTTCGCGCAGGACGCAGCAGCGAAGCATCCGATCGCTGACACGCAGGACGTGACGCGCCGGGACGTGCCACTTGCGACTGCGGCGCTGGCGGAAGTCGACGTGCTTGCGACGACGTCTGCTGCTGCTGCATCGGGCATCGCGACGTCTGGCACCGCTGCGACTGCCGACGAAGGCTTCGTTGCGATGCACGCGTTCTCGTTCTTCTTCGCCGGCAGTCTGTGCACACTGCTCGCAGCGCTCGTGATCGTGAAGACCAAGATGCGGCGCTTTGTGTACCGCTCGATCGCGTAAGAGACAGAGAAGACGTTAGCGAACCAGAGAGCGCGCGCCATGCATGTGTGTGCAGTCAGCAGCAGTGCGAGAGCAAGTGAGAGAGCGAATGCAACGCACTGCAATTGATCGACTCGGAGTGTCTTTTGATGGAGCCACTTTGAAAGGAGTGTGTCATCATCATTCAGAGTGATGGTAGCATGATGACGCGTTGATCAATCTATTCTGACGCTTGCATACAACTGCAACTTATAAAGTGGACTTTGGTTTTCACGCACAACAGAGTGATGGCGGATACAAAAGACGAATCGCGAGGAAGTCGATGCGATCAGATCACCAAGCAAGCGCTCTTCTCAAGGACGAGCTCACGCACGTGTCGGCCACATCTACATTGCTTCACTCAAGAGCACACATACACACAAGCACACTCGCACACAAGCACCCGCTCACTTGACAGACATGGTGCTCTCGTCGGCGTTTGCGTCGTTCCTCACCAACACGCTCACGTTCGTCGCGTACTGCAAAGGCTTTGGGACAAAGAGCGTCGTCGCGGACGACTTTAGCTGGAGCTACATGGAGCGCGAGGGCAAAGAGGCCGCGACGACTGACACGGTCGTGTTTCTCCACGGCTTCAGTTCGATGAAAGAGTCGTGGGTGCGTGTCGCGAGCGGCGTGGACCGGCGCTTCCAAGTCTTGATCCCCGACTTGCCGGGTCAAGGTCGCACGACGCCAGCTGACGCGCTCTTCAACTACAGCGTCGAGCACCAAGCGCGGCGCTTGCACGCGTTCCTCGAGACTGCTGTGCCAGCTGACAAGAAAGTGCACCTCGTCGGGTGCTCCATGGGCGGCATGATCGCCGGTGTGTACGCTGCCAAGTACCCCGAGCGCGTGCGGTCGCTCACGATGGTGTGTCCCGCTGGCATCTCAATGAAGACCAAGAGCGACGGCTTGCGGATACTCGAAGAGACGGGGCGGAACCTCCTGCTCGCGCACACGCCCGAGGACATCAACGAGATGAACCAGCTCATCAGCTACCGCCAGCAGTCGATCCCGCACTTTGTCGCGTCGCTCATTGGCGCCGAGCGAGTACGTCTCTGTCTATCGGCGACCGTGGCTCGTGAATGTACCCCATGGCGCTCCGACTGACGCTGTCGCTCTCTATCTGTATGTTGGCGTCCTGTACTGATAGGCAAAGCAGCTCCACGTGTTTGAGAAGATCGTGAACGACTGCCTCACGGAGCCGACGATCCTCGAGCAGTACCTCCCGCAGATCCGCGCCAAGACGCTCGTGATGTGGGGCAAACAGGACCGCGTGCTCGACGTCTCGTGCGTCGAGACGCTCGACGACGCACTCAGCGTCGACCGCAAGCACGTGCTCGTGTTCGACAAGTGCGGCCACATCCTGCAGCACGAGAAGCACGAAGAGTGCACGCACGCGATCAACCAGTTCCTGGCCGACAAGGTCCCAACAGGCTCGCCACTCGACGTCTAGGACGCACACAGGCGTCATTCCTCACAGTCACACGCGTACTCGTACTTGATCATATAACGCTCTAGACGACACGCTCTACGCTTGCGTGAACCTGCTCTTCACGACTGGGGACTTGCGCACCATCGGCGAGCGCAAGTACGTGAGTCCGTGCGTCGGCGTTGGCGCGTGGTGCGGGTGGTACAGCCCAGCGTTGTCTTTACCCATGAGTGCTGCGATGCGCGCTTGCTTGCGTTGCTCGCGCTCGCGCTCGTGCTTGCGCAAGTACTCGGTGAGCGGCACGAGCGCGAGGCAGAGGACGAGCGAGAGCGCGTAGAGCGCAGTGAGGTCGCCGTCAAAGTACGCGTTCGAGACGTACACTGCCGGGTACTCGGCGAGACTCACGACCGAGCCGATCGAGAAGATGATGCCCATGAGCGAGCCCATGTTCTTGAGCCCAAACCTCTTGGCCGTGAACGCCGACATGACTGCGTACAGGAACGCGCGGTAGCCCGCAAAGACGAGGAACGTGAGGCACTGGACGTCGAGTCGCGGCACGAACGCGAGGACGTTGTAGACCACGCCGAGGGCGTTCGTGACCACGAGCGAGAGTGCCAAGCCGCGCTTCTCGACAATGTGGTCGATCGCTGGGACAAAGAGGAACCCGAGCGGGAGCACGAAGCTAAAGACCTTGGTGTACAGAAAGTCGTGTTGCCGGTCACCGTAGTTCTCCAAGAGCTTGTTCGTTGTGCCGATGTAGATCGTCGCGCGGAGCACTTGGACCGCAGCAAAGATGACGATGTAGACGAACTCGAACGTCTGCACTTGCTTGCGCATCGCGACGTCCACGAGCTCAAACTCGTCGTCAATGCGCTGCTGCACGAGTGCGAGGCGCTGCTGCTGCGATGGCTCGGCGTCGAGACTGCCGTACTGAACGTGCTGGCTCGAGGCGTCGTCGTTGCTCGGGTAGTGCTCGCTCTCAGGGGCGTTTGCTAGCAGCGCTGCGCGCTCGAGCGCGTCGTCACTCACGCTGCTGTTTGCATCACTTGCGTCCGTGAGCGCGTGCTCATTGACGTGCCAGAGCGCAATGAGCACGACGTAGATCGCGCCTGCGATCGCTGCGAGCGCGACGAGGAGCTCCTGGCGCGAGAGGTCCCAGGTCTCTTTGATCGAGTAGAGCACGAGGAAGACGACGCTGCTGCCGTCAAAGAGACAGCTGATCGCTGCGAGGATCGCAGTCTGGTACTGCATCACGAGGAAGCTCGCAGGGAACGACGCCATCATCGTCATGCTCCCACCGAACGCCAGGAGCGTGTACGCAGGAAGGAACACGTCAAAGCTCTGCGAGTCGGCGAACGCGAGCAGGAGCAAGCCCGAGACTTCGATCGCTGCGGCGACGACGACTGCGATCTTTGGACCCGCGTAGTCCAAGAAGAAGCCGATTGGGAGCGCACCGGCGTTCATCGTGACCGACGCGACTGCAAACATGAGGTTCAGCCGGTTCTCCTGCGCGACGCACGTGAGCGGCGCGTCGTTGCCGTCGTTTGCGTCATAGTCTGCGCTGTCAAAGCCGCAGAGCTCGACGTACTGCTGCTCATCCTGGAGCATGAGTAGCAGCGGCGCCCAGCCAAAGACCAAGCCCGTGAGCAGCAAGTCTGAAAGGAAGACTGCGAGCACAAGCGCGACGCGCGAAGGCTCGAGGCGCGCGTGCGCCACCGGCGTCAGTGCGGTTGCTTCGTCGCTCATGGCCGCGTGGCGAGTGTGTTGTTCGGTGCGCAGCAATGGAGAAATGGCGCGCGCAGCGCAGACGACTTAGATCTGGAGCAACTGGAGCAGCAGCACCACCGCCACGCGCCGCCACCACCCGTCGTCGGTGACGATGCCCACGAAGGTGTGCAACGTTCGGTCGATCAGACTCTGAATGTGAGTCTGCGTTGCACGACCACGCACTTGTGTGTGCTCTATCGCAAATCAATCGAAATTATTTTCAGAACATAAATCATAACTAAATTTAACGCACAACGTTGGTGTGGGTTGATTTGATTTGCATCAACATCAGCAACAGCGATGAGCATGAGCTCCACGACCGCTCCAATGCGCATTGAAGCTGAAGGCTACGCGATCCACGTGCGCGCAGTCGCTGGCGTCGAGTCGTGCTGCTACATTGAAAACCTCGACGTCGCGTTCGATATCGGCTGCTGTCCGCGGTTCGCTGCAAACAAAGGACATGTGTTCATCACGCACGGCCACGCCGACCACATCAGCGCGTTCGCGACCCATGCTGCGCGCCGGAGTCTCCAACGCATGAAGCCGGCCAAGTACTACGTGCCAGCGCACCTCGTCCCTCACATGCAACAGATCCTCGCGAGCTTCTCAGCGATGCAGGGCGACGACATTCAAGCGGAGATCGTCCCGCTCGCGCCGCTCGACGAAGTCCACATCTCGACGCAGTGGATGGTCAAAGCTGTGCCAACGATGCACCGCGTCGCGAGCCTCGGGTACATCCTCTACCGCAAAGAAGCCAAGCTCAAGCGCGAGTACGTGGGCATGAAAGGCCGAGAGATCGGAGCTCTGCGGCGCGACGGCCACGAAGTCACGACGACTGTCTTGAGTCCCGAGATCGCGTACACGGGCGACACGACGATCGATGTGTTTGACACCGACACATTCACGGTAGCAAATGCTGCTACGAGTGACCTCGCTGCGGTAGAGCCACTTGCACACGTGAACGACTTGCTCAACGTGAAGGTCCTGATCACGGAGGTGCGTCTGTGTGTGCAAGACCGAGAGGTTGGTCGATTACTGCTGCCAACGCTCACTTGCGCTGTTTGTGCTGCTGTTACTACTGCGTACCCCTCGGTTGCTAGGCGACGTACGTGTGCGACAGCAAGACACCTGACGACGCAGTTGCACGCGGCCACATCCACTTGGACCAGGTGCGAATCAGTATGCTTTTGAACTTGACGCTCGATGCCCACTGTTGCATGTACTGACTGGACGGCATTACGATGCTTTTCGTAGCTCATCGAGCGCGCGAATCGGTTCGAGCGCGTCGGGACGATCGTCTTGGTGCACTTTTCGGCCAAGTACCGATCGAATGAACTCGAGACGACGATCAACCGGAAAGTCCTCGAGCCATTTCGGTCCAAGCTTCGCATTGGACAGCCAGCATCCTCCTCTGCTTCCTCAATCGTCACGACACCACCGCAATCGGATGTGTGAGTCAGTTTGTGCGTCTGTCGATCACGCACCGCAGCTTGTTGCCATCGCTTCAAGCAAACGCAAGTACGTCAAGCCAAGGCAAGTCGCCATGCGAGCAAGTTGTGCTTCGCGCAAGCAACAACAACAAACAAGAGGATGAGTTGTCAAAGTGTCGGGTTTTATCTTAATAAATAGGGACTTATGATAGTTATGCGAGACACTTTGGCTGGCGTCGAGGAACCTCAGTTCCAGAGCTCCGAGAAGTTCGTGACTGGGATCGGTCGCGAGGCGCGGAGCACAAGGATCTCTTCGCGAATGAGCGGCGGCATCGGCATCGGCGAGCGGTCCATGTCGTCGCACTCGATCGTCACGACCTCGTCGCTAAAGCGCACGCGGCACGTCGACGACGATGAAGTCTTGTCGGCGTCCTGCTCGCTCTGTTCCTGCTTTGACTGTTGTTGCTGTTGCTGCGCGTCGTGCTCCATGTTGTACTGGTGGATGGCATTCGCTTGGTCCCGCACGAAGCGGCGGCGCTGGCGCGAGATCATGTCGTTTGCGCGCTCGATCTTCTCGAGCACGTGCAGCGCGCGCTCGCACTGGTTCTGTAGCAACAGACTCAGCGCGTGACGCCGAGCGTTTTGAAGGAACGGAATCGCGGACTTCATACTTGAGCACGCCTGGAGCAGCGGCGAGAGCGACGCTGGTGCGTCGGCTGTCACGTCTGCTGGGATCACGCGCGCCGGTGGCGGCGACAAGAACTGCTTTCGTCGCACTGGCTGCGGTGCGCCGACTGGCGAGTGCGGCGACGCTGGGTCCGAGTGCTTGCACGCTTTGAGGACGTGGTCAAGACTGAGGCGATCGGTGGAGCTGCTGCGCGCGCGCTTGAGCATGCGCGGCGACTGTGGAGGCATCGCTGCTGCCACTGGCAAGAGGCACGACGAGCTCATGCTCAAGGTTGTGTGAGGTGGTGGTGGCTGCGTGGCTGTTTGCGTTTGAGTGTGTTGCCAACAACACAAGGCAAAAGGCAAGGCACCGAGCACAAGCAAGAGAAGCACTGGCCGTGGCGCAGATTCGAGAATGGGTGAGCTCCTCGTGAGCTCTCGACTGCTTGTTGCCTTTGCTGTCGCTGTCGTCGCAAAGAGCTGGCTGGCTGGCGCTGTCTCTGTTCGCCGCCACACAAACGCTCACTTGCGCTTTGTATATGCGACGCCGACTGCGATTTCGCTTACGGCGCGACGACATGCGGGGTACGTGCGTTTTTTGTCGCGTGTTCGCGAAATGTGCAGCGCGGCATACAAACTCCGAGTCAACGCTGTCGCATGCGTCTGCATGTTTCTTCCACGCGATTGGCTGCGCTGACTTGGACCATCACTCCGAAAACGGTGATGGTCCAATCGCTTGACAGGTCGCGCTCGCTGGAGATCAAGCCTGAATTCAGCCTTGACCACGAGATTTGGCGCTGGCAAGAGCAAAGCGTGCCACCACCATTCACACTTGACACAAGCAAGACTCTCGCGAGTGCGTGTGCGCTTCGGGAGAGGACAGGATAGCGAGGAGATGGAGGTCGTGGAGGTGGCGCGCGCGAGCCGGCGCGAAAATCTCACGCGTGTGCGCTGTCTTCCTCTGCATCGAGTCGATCATGAGCCGAGTGAACGAACCATCCAGTGAGCGAGGCGCTGTTTGCCTGTGGGTCTGTGGCAATGCTCGAAAGCCGAGCTGAAGACACCGGCCGTGACAGCTGCGCACTTGACGCTCTTCGCGAGAACCAGCACCACCGCGGTCGGTCGCTGCATGTCTTTTTGCAACTTGAGCAAACCCGAGCATGTGTGCATCGAGCATCGAGCATTGTGCACTGCTGCTTTGCAATGTGAGTCGGGATACCGTATTCTTATCCATCAAGTGCACAGTTCACACAGAGCGCTCGAGAGGAGGAGGAGCACGATGTACGTCGTTGTCGTTGTCGCCGTCGCGTGTGCATGCGTCGACGATGTCAAGCGAGGGCTTGCTTGTGTTGAAGCAGTCCCTCGCGCTCGTTCGCCATGCAGCATTGGTCGAATTGGTCGACTTGCAAACAACCGAGCAAACAGACACACACGCTCAAACCTGCATGACATGACAGACAGCGTGTAACCACATCCGGTTGATGCGCTGAGCTCGCGTGAACAGCATGCGTGAACAGCGTGTGCGTGCTGACATGTGTTATTGCTACTGCGGCTGGCCGTGGCCGCAAACGCGAGACGCAGAACAGCAAGAGCATGCGAGCGGCGGTCGCAGACACATGGCAACGAGAGCAGCAAGAGCAACAAGAGCAACAAGAGCACAGGAGTGCAGGAGTGCAGTACTGCAGGAGTGCAGGAGTGCAGGAGTGCAGCGGCTGCTCGAAAATTCCTGCGCGCATATAGCGTCAGTTCGAGCGGCTTCAACAACAACAACAACAGCAACAACAACAAACAACAGCAGGCGCCAGGCAACGACACAGACGTATGTAGTGCTCTTGCAAGTGAGTTCGCGACGACAGCGACGAGATTCCTTGCTACTCCTGCTGGCGTGCGTGCGTGCGAGTCGTCTGGATGCGTCGGAGCGCGAGAAGCGCAAGACGACGACAACAACAACAACACCGCCACGACCCAGGAGTACATCCACGTAACCGCATTACACCAGTGTGTAACCTTGACTCACAAGCAAAGACAAACTCGACCTGTCACACACTGCAGGCAAATGTCGCTCACTCCCTCGAGCCCTTCATTCATATCGCACTGGGTACTGGAGTACTGGAGTGGCGAGATGATTGATGCCAACGCGCGTGAGAGCTATGGACGCTATGTACTAGGTGAGGATAGTCGCTGCCGTTGTGCGCGTGCGAATACCAACCAGCGTGAAGAGAGAGAGAGAGAACAAGTCGGCTCTTGGCAAAAAGAGCTACCAGTCTGAGAGAGATCTGAGAGGCAACTCGTTTTCAGATTGACAACACATCAGTTCATTGTCACTTATTTTTGCCTAATCAGATCAGAGTTGCGTACAAAGTTAAACAACAAAACAACGAAATCAAACGAATCAGCTAGGTATGCCGAGCACTTCAACTTGTGTGAGATCTCTTCGTTTGCCCTGGTAGGCACGCTACACTGCACTCTCACACTATCCGCTGTTCCCAACACAGACGAACGCGGACACTCGCGAGCACTTGAGCAGCGATAAACACTAGACGTTAGACGCGTGCACACAGATCGCTGCAGTCAGCGTATTGAGGCGTTCTGCGAGGTGTGCTCTTATCTCAACGACGCAAGAGCTGAGAGCGGTCTCGAGCCCGGCCTGGTGCGGACACCGACGGCGACATATAATCGCGGCACTTTGCCGTCAGGGCAGTGATGTACATGTATACACTCGATCCGAGAGCGCCGATGACATCATGGACAGACTTGCGTATATTACCAAGTATGCCTTGAAGCCCAAACGCTTTGCCTGTGTCAGTGACAGTGACGGCAGTCCGAGCACAGCCGTTGAGCGCCGCGGCCGCGCCGGCCTCGTATTGCTCCGGTCCAAAGCCACGCACTTTCTCGGTTCGGTGTCGCGATCGACTTGAACAAAACTTGCTCGCGCTTAAGCAACCTCACTGAGTACTGTTGTCGTCGTTGTCGAAATACCACCGCGACACGTGCTCGACAATTTTCGCGTCTGTACTCCCACGCCACCGCACACAGGCACCGCGTGCTGTGTCATCGCCTCGTGACGAGCGTGAGTCCTGCAGTAGCATCAACCATCCACATTGGTCTCGAAAAGAGGAGTAGTAGAACCAGCTCGCAACAGACCTTTCGGTGACAGCGCACTCACAAAAGCCACGCTTCGTGTCTGCGTGGTCATGATCTGTGTGCGTGCTAACGACAGTGTGCTGGTTATGCGCAAGACAAAGAGAGCGCTGGCGTACGCCCTAGCGTCTCGGATCGAGTGTATACATGTACATCACTGCCCTGACGGCAAAGTGCCGCGATTATATGTCGCCGTCGGTGTCCGCACCAGGCCGGGCTCGAGACCGCTCTCAGCTCTTGCGTCGTTGAGATAAGAGCACACCTCGCAGAACGCCTCAATACGCTGACTGCAGCGATCTGTGTGCACGCGTCTAACGTCTAGTGTTTATCGCTGCTCAAGTGCTCGCGAGTGTCCGCGTTCGTCTGTGTTGGGAACAGCGGATAGTGTGAGAGTGCAGTGTAGCGTGCCTACCAGGGCAAACGAAGAGATCTCACACAAGTTGAAGTGCTCGGCATACCTAGCTGATTCGTTTGATTTCGTTGTTTTGTTGTTTAACTTTGTACGCAACTCTGATCTGATTAGGCAAAAATAAGTGACAATGAACTGATGTGTTGTCAATCTGAAAACGAGTTGCCTCTCAGATCTCTCTCAGACTGGTAGCTCTTTTTGCCAAGAGCCGACTTGTTCTCTCTCTCTCTCTTCACGCTGGTTGGTATTCGCACGCGCACAACGGCAGCGACTATCCTCACCTAGTACATAGCGTCCATAGCTCTCACGCGCGTTGGCATCAATCATCTCGCCACTCCAGTACTCCAGTACCCAGTGCGATATGAATGAAGGGCTCGAGGGAGTGAGCGACATTTGCCTGCAGTGTGTGACAGGTCGAGTTTGTCTTTGCTTGTGAGTCAAGGTTACACACTGGTGTAATGCGGTTACGTGGATGTACTCCTGGGTCGTGGCGGTGTTGTTGTTGTTGTCGTCGTCTTGCGCTTCTCGCGCTCCGACGCATCCAGACGACTCGCACGCACGCACGCCAGCAGGAGTAGCAAGGAATCTCGTCGCTGTCGTCGCGAACTCACTTGCAAGAGCACTACATACGTCTGTGTCGTTGCCTGGCGCCTGCTGTTGTTTGTTGTTGTTGCTGTTGTTGTTGTTGTTGAAGCCGCTCGAACTGACGCTATATGCGCGCAGGAATTTTCGAGCAGCCGCTGCACTCCTGCACTCCTGCACTCCTGCAGTACTGCACTCCTGCACTCCTGTGCTCTTGTTGCTCTTGTTGCTCTTGCTGCTCTCGTTGCCATGTGTCTGCGACCGCCGCTCGCATGCTCTTGCTGTTCTGCGTCTCGCGTTTGCGGCCACGGCCAGCCGCAGTAGCAATAACACATGTCAGCACGCACACGCTGTTCACGCATGCTGTTCACGCGAGCTCAGCGCATCAACCGGATGTGGTTACACGCTGTCTGTCATGTCATGCAGGTTTGAGCGTGTGTGTCTGTTTGCTCGGTTGTTTGCAAGTCGACCAATTCGACCAATGCTGCATGGCGAACGAGCGCGAGGGACTGCTTCAACACAAGCAAGCCCTCGCTTGACATCGTCGACGCATGCACACGCGACGGCGACAACGACAACGACGTACATCGTGCTCCTCCTCCTCTCGAGCGCTCTGTGTGAACTGTGCACTTGATGGATAAGAATACGGTATCCCGACTCACATTGCAAAGCAGCAGTGCACAATGCTCGATGCTCGATGCACACATGCTCGGGTTTGCTCAAGTTGCAAAAAGACATGCAGCGACCGACCGCGGTGGTGCTGGTTCTCGCGAAGAGCGTCAAGTGCGCAGCTGTCACGGCCGGTGTCTTCAGCTCGGCTTTCGAGCATTGCCACAGACCCACAGGCAAACAGCGCCTCGCTCACTGGATGGTTCGTTCACTCGGCTCATGATCGACTCGATGCAGAGGAAGACAGCGCACACGCGTGAGATTTTCGCGCCGGCTCGCGCGCGCCACCTCCACGACCTCCATCTCCTCGCTATCCTGTCCTCTCCCGAAGCGCACACGCACTCGCGAGAGTCTTGCTTGTGTCAAGTGTGAATGGTGGTGGCACGCTTTGCTCTTGCCAGCGCCAAATCTCGTGGTCAAGGCTGAATTCAGGCTTGATCTCCAGCGAGCGCGACCTGTCAAGCGATTGGACCATCACCGTTTTCGGAGTGATGGTCCAAGTCAGCGCAGCCAATCGCGTGGAAGAAACATGCAGACGCATGCGACAGCGTTGACTCGGAGTTTGTATGCCGCGCTGCACATTTCGCGAACACGCGACAAAAAACGCACGTACCCCGCATGTCGTCGCGCCGTAAGCGAAATCGCAGTCGGCGTCGCATATACAAAGCGCAAGTGAGCGTTTGTGTGGCGGCGAACAGAGACAGCGCCAGCCAGCCAGCTCTTTGCGACGACAGCGACAGCAAAGGCAACAAGCAGTCGAGAGCTCACGAGGAGCTCACCCATTCTCGAATCTGCGCCACGGCCAGTGCTTCTCTTGCTTGTGCTCGGTGCCTTGCCTTTTGCCTTGTGTTGTTGGCAACACACTCAAACGCAAACAGCCACGCAGCCACCACCACCTCACACAACCTTGAGCATGAGCTCGTCGTGCCTCTTGCCAGTGGCAGCAGCGATGCCTCCACAGTCGCCGCGCATGCTCAAGCGCGCGCGCAGCAGCTCGCAAAACTTGCTAGAGCTGTGTGTGAATCGTTGTCATGTAGACGCGAGTACCTCTAGAGGAGTTGTGCGCGTCCTCATTGCTTGTCTGAGATCACATTGCGTCGTGCAGCTTAGGTCACGGACGTCGGTCGTCCTCATGGTGTGGTCGTGATCATGATCAAGACTGCTGCTTCGCGGCTCTCTTGGATACTTTGTCATCTTGGAAAGTCGCTAGCATTGTCGTCTGCATGGCACGCGATCTCCTTGCGCTCTTCGCTCGTGTCGCTTCCTGTGTTTCGAGGCACACAGATGTCGACGACGTTCGCCACTCAACTCATTGCTTGAAAGCGCGATGTGGTGTACGAAGATGTACCCAATACGCAAAAACTAAACGACCGAATGACTTGGTGTACCGAGTGGTGTGTCACATTCACTCACACTCCATCAAACGCGCCAAGCGCCAAGAAACCGCATCGCGACACCCAGCAGCAGCAGCAGCAGCAGCAGGAGGAGCACTTCCGATCTCTCTCGCTGTCCATCGACACCACCAGCAGCAGCCGCAAGCATGAGCAACCCGCGCATCGGCCAGCCCGTGGGCAAAGTCATCATGACAAACATCGCAGTCGTGCGCCTCAAGAAGAACGGCAAGCGCTTCGAAGTCGCGTGCTACAAGAACAAAGTGCTCAACTGGCGCAACGGCGTCGAGACCGACATCGGCGAAGTGCTCCAGATCATGCGCGTGTACGAAAACGTCTCCAAGGTTCGTTCATTCACACTCGCTCGTATCGATCTCCTGCATCTGCTGCAGCACGCTTGCACGCAGCCGATCGCAGTCATTGCGACTGCCAACATCGGTAACTGAGAGCTCACTCGCGTGTGTCAATCGCATGTGCATCTCCAGGGCAAGTTTGCAAAGAAGCACGACTGGGTCCAGGCGTTCGGGATGCAAGACGATGCTGAGGTGTGTCGCCACATCCTCGACCACGGCGAGCTCCAAGTGTCCGAGGGCGAGCGCAAAGCGCAGGTCGAAAAGTACGAGCGCGCCGCTCACTTGTGACGAACTGCGTCTGGTCGTGCGACTCACGTCTCTATCTACGCACTATTCACTCATGCGCAGTCTGTACCGAGACATTGCGACGATCGTCGCAGACAAGTGCGTGAACCCCAACTCGAACCGGCCGTACCCGTTCAGTGTGATCGAGCGCTTGATGAAAGAGATCCACTACGCCGTCGTGCCGAACCGCACAGCGAAGCAACAGGCGCTCGAAGTGATCAAGCGGCTGCAGGGGCACATCCCGATCGCGCGCGCGAAGATGAAGATCCAGCTCACGCTCCCGCTCGCCGGCGCGAAGCAGATGAAGCCAGCGTTGCTGCGCGAAGATGTAGAGATCTTGGAGGAGAAGTGGAGCGAGCCGACGCGGCTCGTGGCGCTGATCAACCCTGGGTCGTACCGCATCGTCGATGCAGCCGTGAACGACTGCGTCGATGAGTACGGGAGCGGTTCGCTCGAGGTCATTGAGCTCAACAACCACAAAGAGGGCGAAGACAACATTGACGACGAGATCAGCCAGAAGACCGACCGCCTCGCACCGGTTGACCGGCGCTCTGCAGCACCGACGCCGCTGCCAGTTCAGACTGCTGGGACGAGCACGCACGACCAGTCAGCAACAGCAGCTGCGAGCAGCGAGACGAAAGCGCGCCAGTGCAGCACGTGCGGCGGCGACTTTGGGACCGACATGGCGCTCTACCGCGCGCACTTTCGCTCGGACTGGCATCGCTACAACCTCAAAGCCAAGTCGCTCAAGCGCTCGGTCGTGACCGAAGCGGAGTTTGACGCGCTTGACGCAGACGCGATCGCAGCGACGCTCGCTGCGATGTCAACGTAGCTGTGTCGGTGAAGAATGTGATACAGACATTTGAGACATCTCTGAGACCATTTGAAACACAGCAATTGGTTCCATCGATTGTGTCGCAAACGTGTTTGGTTGCCAGTGTTGATTGCTTAAGAGCACTCGACAGGTCTCGTGGCTTATGTCTCATGCTGCTGCGCCACTGAGCGCATAGCGACGCTTGTCGCGATCGTTTGCGACCGTGTTGCCACGTTTGCTACTGCTACTGCTGGTCATGCTCGTCGAGAACGCTGGCTTGGCCTTTGTCGTCGCTTGTGGCGCTGGTGTCTTGTCCTGGAGCTCGAGCGGGATCGCGACGTAGACTTTTGCGCGATCGAACACGCGGATCGCGTCTTCGATCTCCTGGAGCTTCACTTCGAGCGCGCACTTGCGGCGGATCTGACTCGGCGTCTCAATGCGCAGCGGCAAGTGGTTCATCTGCCACCGCGCTTCGTCGAGCGACGTGCGGAGGACTTGGAGCGTGCGCTGGCGCTCGTCTTCGTCGAGCAGCATCATGCCTGGTGGGCAGTCTGGATCTGGAGCGTTCCGCCGTCGCTCCTCCTCTTCGCGCGCCCACTGCTCCTTGCGCTCGAGGAGGTACTTTGGGATGCGTCCAAAGTTGCGGTTGCACGCTGCAGTCGCAGCCAGCGGCTTGTGCTCGAGCGGCGGTGGCTGCGCTTTGACAGCTGTTGGCACTGCGACGTCGCTTGCCTTTGCAGGCGCTGGCGACACCGGCGCCTTGCTCGACGACTTGCGGATCACGTCCCACGCATTCGCGTTCACAAAGTCGGTCTTCTCTTTCAGTGTCTGCCATCAACACCCGTCAACATCCATTAACATCCGCCAACCGCCGTACTGTCAGTCAAGTACGTACCATCTTGGCCACGAGCTCACGACTGCGCGCTTCGAGCTCATCGAGCGACGGCACGGGCTCTTTGCGCACGACGCGCGTGGGCTTTGGCTCGGATCGTGCAGGCGCTGGCTTCGCGAGTGGCGGCTCGGCAGGTTCGTGCGCTGCGTCTCCGCGCCGCAGGAACACGTGCTTGGGCTCTGGACTCTGCGCGTCATGCGTCTGCACAGACGTACGTGAGTCTCCTTGTTTGGACAACGCAGTGCGTGCACGCGACGCTCTGTGCGGTCGCACCTCGGTCTTGTACACGCGCGGCCGTACGCCTTTGAACCGCGTGAGCTTGAACGCTTCGCGCCGCGCAGCTTCCTATTGCATTTGCATACATGCCAGTAGTGCAGCGTGAACAGTGAGTTGATGGCTCACGAAGCAATAGAGCTCTAATATGACGGGAACCGACCTCGCGCAGGCGCTGCTCGCGGTTCTGCCGCTGCATCTGCTTGAGCCGCAGCTTGTTCTCGCGCTCATAGTCTTTTGGCGTGATGCCGCGCTTCTTGAGCTTCTCTCTACGCGTCACAGCACACGCATGAGCCAGTGTTCGCACAAGTGCAGCGAATGCAGCGCCGATGCGACCGCACGTTGTCGGCATCGACTGCGATTGTAGCAGCGATGCAAGCACAACGGACGCGCGCAGCAGCAAGACGAAGACGCAGTCGCCTGCGAGACGCACCGGTAGCCCTCGTGCGGATTGAGAATCGCAGCGATCGCTTCCGACGAGTTGCCATCGCGACGTCGGATGCCGTGCATCCTGCTGCTGCGTTCGTCGGTCTGTTTCACAAAGACCACTCGTAGGTCGAAATATCAAGAAATAATCGTGAATATTAATGTGAATAATAGGAACCAGCACTCAACCCATTTGACAACCAGCACAAGAGCTCAATCAGCAGAAGCCTCGTACGCGCATCGATGTCGTCTGCTCCACTTCGTCACCACCTTCCGCCGCTCGTGAGTGTGCGGGTCGTGCTCTCACGCCCCACCACGTGCGACCGCTATAGCAGCAACAACGACACCAGCGTCTGTGGCAACGACCACGCAGCACATTTGCCAGCGCGCGCTCAGGTCGCTGCGCTGCCGCACGTCGTCGACACGATCAGCGACTTCCTCGACGTGGCGCATCCGCACATCTGGACATTACCTCGAGCGTGCGAGAAGAACCTGCTGCATCTCGCACAGCGACTCGGCGCGTGTCTGCATGTCGGCACAATCGACGATACTGGCAGTGATGGCGACTCACGCAGCGATGCAACTGCTTCTACTCGCGCAAGCACCTCAACCGCCGGCGCCACCACCGGCGCCAGCACCAGCAGCAGTACAACAACAACAGCCGCAGTCCGCTTGGACCCGCACTTTTGGGCGTGGCAGTGCAGCAGAGCTCTCGTGTTTGCGATCCAGCACGACAACCTCGACATGGTCGCGTGGCTCCACGACTACTGTCCGCGCGTGCTGCCGTTTGCCGCGATGATCGAAGCTGCGCGTCAAGGCAACGTGCGTCTGCTGCAGTGGCTCGACGCTCGTCATCCGGACGCACCGTGGGTGCCGCAGATGATGGACGCAGCGGCATCGACTGGTCAGCTTGAGACGCTCGAGTGGCTCCACGCGCATCCAAAGAGCGCCGGGTGGACGTTTATAGCGATGATGATGGTGATCGATCGCGGTCACTTGGAGACGCTCAAGTGGCTGTACGAGCACGCCAGTTTTGCTCCAGGTTTGCACATGTACAGTGTGGCAATTGGAATCAAGATCGGCCAAGCTGACGCGTGGTGGTTCCTGTTCGATCACGCGGATCGGTACGGACTCCAAGCAAAGGACGGCATTACCGTTGCCGCCACAGTCGGTGACCTCGCGCGTCTGCAGTTGATGGCGGCCAAGATCCCAGCGAACTGCCTCGACAGTTGCATCCCTGCAGTTGTCATCGCTGCTGCCAAGGCAGGGCATCTACGCGTCATCCAGTGGCTCCATGAGCAGTACTCCGACGCGTTCTCTGTGGAAGTGATGGACAGCGCTGCCGAGAGCGGCAATCTGGAACTCGTGCAGTGGTTCCACGCGCACCGCACTGAAGGCTGCACAACTGATGCAATGGACTGTGCAGCGTCAAACGGCCACCTCGAGATCGTCAAGTACCTCCACGAGCACCGAAGCGAGGGCTGCACCACATCGGCGATGGACAACGCGGCGTTGAACGGCCATCTCAACGTCGTCCAGTGGCTCCACGAGCATCGACGCGAAGGCTGTACAACCAAAGCGATGGACTACGCCCCCCGCAACGGCCACCTCGAGATCGTCAAGTACCTCCACGAGCACCGAAGCGAGGGCTGTACGACGGACGCAATGGACAACGCTGCCATAAACGGTCATCTCGACGTTGTCCAGTATCTGCATGAGAACCGTACTGAAGGCTGCACGACCCATGCGATGGACAACACGGCGATGAATGGCCATCTCGGCGTCGTCCAGTGGCTCCACCACAATCGCACTGAAGGCTGCACCACTCGCGCAATGGGCTACGCCGTGGGTTTCGGCAACCGTGAGGCGATCGAGTGGCTCCACGAGCATCGGCATTTGAGCTACGACAGTGGCGCGATGCAAGTTGCTGCCCGACGTGGACGCTTGGACGTCCTGCTCTTCCTGCATGCAAACCGAAGCGAAGACATCCGCGCAGGCACAGCCCGCTCTCCAGGTCTGTTTGCGTTCACAACACTCAAGATGGGGCACCTCGAGATCGTCCAGTGGCTCGCACGCACAAGCCCTGGAGTGATCGACCTCGATGCGATGCGAGCTCGAAACCCCGAGTTGTCAGCAGTGCTCGCGTATGCACTTGAAGCGAACAAGCAAGTCATCGAGCGAGCGCTCGTGCGTGCGCACATAGCTTTGCTGCCTCCTCTCGAAGCGGGAGATGTCGATCACTGCAGCAATGCAGACGACTTCACACGTACCTCGCTGTTATCGTAGTCCTCTCCCTCCTCCGCCGTAGGGTTCTCAATGCGAACTGGCGTTGAGCACGAGCTCGAGCATTGCTACGCTTGATGCAAAGACCACGGTTCTCGACAACGCGTGCCCTTTGCTCGCACACGAGAGAGCGCTTGTGGTACTCAATGTCGTTGATACCACGTGTTAGCCTCCTTTGGTGTCGACGAGACTCGGCAATCAAGACTGAAAGTCAAGCAGCTCTTGCCTCCGTCCTTCAGTGAACGAACGGAACGACCAATCGAGCCAGCCAAACCATTCACACGGACATGCATGCGGCTCCTACTCACGCTCTTGAGGCTGCGTGTCTTGTAGTGCGTACGCGAGTAGAGGTGCCAAGGAATCGCCGGCTTGACTTTGAAGCTCACTAAGGTTCATCGATGCTGGGTACGTCTGGTGGAGCCACTGGAGGGGCTCGAGATGCTCAATCATGCTTGGAATGCGATCGACGTGTGCTATGCCTTCGCTCCGGTGCGTGTGAAGGAACAAGACGACGTCAAAGTGGCCGCCCATGAGAGCGTACCGCATGGCGTGGGCTGTGCAGCCTTCGGTGCGATTCGCATGGAGCCACTTGACGACGTCGAGGTGACCTCCGCCTGCTGCATAGTCCATGGCGTCGGTTGTGCAGCCTTCCGTGCGGTGTTCATGGAGCCATTCGACAACGTCAAGGTAGCCTCCACAGGCCGCCAAGTCCATTGCACTGGTTGAGCAGCCTTCCGTGCGATGTTCGTGGAGCCACTCGACGACGTCGAGATGACCGTTTGTGGCAGCCATGTCCATTGCGCTCCAAGAACAGCCTTCTGTGCGGTGGTCATGGAGCCACTGAACGACGTCGAGGTGCCCCGAGCGTGCAGCGACATCCATGGCACTGATCGTGCAGCCTTCAGTGCGATTAACGTCGAGCCACTGGACAATCGCAAGATGGCCGCCTGAGGCTGCGTCGTCCATCGCAGCTATAGTACACGCTGTTGGGTCGTGCTCGTGGAGCCACTGCACGAGCTCGAGACTCCCACTCGCAGCTGCACAGTCGATCAAGCGCTCACACTTGCTGCCGTACTCGTCGTGGAGCGTGTAGAGCCATTGGACGATGTGCAGGTGCCCACTGCGCGCTGCTGCTTCGAGCGCACTTGCAATGTTGACGAGCAAGCCGGCGGCAGTCGCTCTGCTGTGGAGCCACTGAAGCATCTTGAGCTGACCATTATCCGCAGTAGCGACAATGCCGACCTCCAATTCGTGCACAACCACGTTTGGGCTCCGATGGTGCAGCTGGTCAAGAAGCTCGAAGACGAACTCGGCGGTATCGATGTTCCCCTCGCGAAGCGCATGCACACAATCGTACGCGGACGGCTCAAGGCTCCTTGAGTAGTGAACAGAGAGCCACTCGACAGTCTCGAGATGGCCAGCTAGAACGGCCAGCGACAGCGCAGTCGTTCGTGCAGCCGACGCTCTTTGGATGCGCGTGGAGCCACTCGAGCGTCTCAAGCTGACCAGTCGATGCCGCTGCGTCCATCATCTGCGGCACCCACGGTGCGTCCGGATGACGAGCGTCGAGCCACTGCAGCAGACGCACGTTGCCTTGACGCGCAGCTTCGATCATCGCGGCAAACGGCAGCACGCGCGGACAGTAGTCGTGGAGCCACGCGACCATGTCGAGGTTGTCGTGCTGGATCGCAAACACGAGAGCTCTGCTGCACTGCCACGCCCAAAAGTGCGGGTCCAAGCGGACTGCGGCTGTTGTTGTTGTACTGCTGCTGGTGCTGGCGCCGGTGGTGGCGCCGGCGGTTGAGGTGCTTGCGCGAGTAGAAGCAGTTGCATCGCTGCGTGAGTCGCCATCACTGCCAGTATCGTCGATTGTGCCGACATGCAGACACGCGCCGAGTCGCTGTGCGAGATGCAAGTGGTTCTTCTCGCACGCACGTGGCAATGTCCAGATGTGCGGATGCGCCACGTCGAGGAAGTCGCTGATCGTGTCGACGACGTGCGGCAGCGCAGCAACCTGAGCGCGCGCTGCATTTGTTGGCAAAACGTCGCGAGCATCACTCGGTTCGTTGTGACTCTTGTTGCTGCTGCGTCTAGCGAATGCGAGCTGCACGCACTTGAGCGGCGGCAACAACAACGACGATGGTGATTGAGGCGAGAGAGACGACATTTCTTGAGCAGTAGTAGTGGTGACAGCGCTGATAGCAGCTATGGTAGGAGTAGCAGCGATGGGCGATCCTGGCGGTCGTCTTGTGGAATGCCGTCTTGCTCGCGTTGCTGTGGTCTTGTGTGTGTGCTTGTAGCACAGTGGTATTGTTATGCATATTACCATCACTCACCAAGCTGAGACCAGCACTCACTCTCCGACGATCTGACGCGCCTTCATCTCTTCGTGTGTCGACAGCTTCGACAAGCGTCACTGCCGCGAGTAGCAGCAGCCAGTTGTGCTTTTGTCGACCACGATGCTGTCGTTGTGGAATGCGCTGCTGAGTGTCGAGCCAGCGCTGCTCGCACGTACGCTCGCGCTGCTCGATGCGCGCGACATCGTCGCTGTGATGGTGTATGCGCTCGAGTTTGGCGGCCAGACGGCCGCTGAGCTGCTGCGCGAATACGCGCCAAGCTGCATCACAGAGAAGACGCGCTTGCTGCACGCTGCAGCTGCACATGGCTGCTTGCGGACAGTGTACACGCTGCGCAAGGACGCGCTGCCAATGCACACCAGCACGTTTCCAGCGAAGAAGCAGCAACAGCGCCTCGCCATCGCCACATCATCGTCGTCATCACCAAGCGCCACAACCAATGTCAAAGGCAAAGACAATCTCGCCACTTCCAATAGCACACAACACACTTGCTTGGCGTCCTGGGTGAGCGCCTATCGCCCGTACCTCTTCCCTGAAGACGTCATGTACGAAGCCGCCAAGCGCGGGAACCTCGACGCGATCCAGTGGCTCCACACCACGACCGAGTACATGCCGTTCCTCGCAGTCGAGCACGCTGCGCGCGCAGGACAGCTCGCAAGTGCGCAGTGGCTTGCAGAGCACGCCCACGACGCGCCGTATCCACACCGACGCGCCGAGCCGTGGGACGTTGTTGCTGTCGAGGTGACAGCGCCATTCGACCCGGCGGTCGGCATCTTTGCGTGGCACGCGCAGAGCACTGCAAGCGCCACTCGGAGGAACTATCGATGGAAGAGGGTGAACCGAAGTGGCTTTGCGTTCCGAGGGACAACGCAGCCACAGCAGCAGCTCGCAGTCGCAGTCAACATTGTTGGCACTTGGTCGCGGACGAGCAGCGACCCAGCAGCGTATGCGATCGAACAGCACAACGACGAGCTCTTTGAAGTGCTCAAGCGGTCCAGAGCGACGCACAACTGGGTCTTCACGCAAAAGACGCTCGTGTCAGCAGTGGCATGCGGCCGACTCGATGCGCTCGAGTGGCTGCTCGACAATGGCGACGTGACCAACTACGACGTCCATGGACTCGTGAGGTCGGCGGTGGAGTCGAACGAGCTGGCGGTTCTGAAGTGGCTCGACACACGGTTTGCACTCGGCGCATTCTCGACGGACCTACTGCAGATCGCCATGTACTCGAGCAGTCTCGACGTCGTGCAGTGGGCGTACGCTCGCTTCTCGTCGCTTCCAGTCCACAACGAGCTCACGCAGCTCATGAAAGGGTACTTGTACAAGTCCGAGATCCTCATGTGGCTCCACGCGACGAAAGGGCTCTGCTTCACGCCGCAGCTTGTGCATTCGTTTGCGCGCAGTGGCGTCGACAACCTGAAGATGTTCTTGTCCAAGTTCTCGGCTCACGAGCAGCAAGCGATGTTGACAGCCACTGTCTTGGACGAAGCCGCCATGGTCGGGAACTTGGACGTCGTCCGCTATCTCGTGGACGAGCGCAGAGTGTGGAGCGTCAACGCCGCGAGGTACGCAGTGTCAGGGAAGCACTATCGCGTGTTTCGCTGGCTCACGCAGAGCCACCAGCCAGTGTGTCGGCTCGAGTGCTCCATTGACTTTGAAGTCGCTCCGAACGCGCACGTCCAGATCGTGTTTGACTCGTGGGAGTCCGTGCTGAGTCCCGATGACGAGGGCGAGGACGACACCCACTGGCGGCAGCAGCAGCCACTGTCATTGTACCATCCGTACCGCCGCTCGGGCGACGACGGTGATGTCATGGCAAAGAAGGCGTCTGTTGAGGCGGCTCTAGCGCATTGCCCTGATCGCATCGACGGTGTCACGACACTCGGCGCTTGGGCCGCGCGCCACGGATTCACCGACATCTTTCGCACGCTCATCGACCTCGAGTACCGAGACATCTTGTCGCGCAAGAACCTGCGACGCCTCTTGAAGACAACGAGCGACGGACCGCTCGTGCACCTCTTTCTCGAGCGCTGCGACGAACCACCACTGACGTACGCGCTGTTCAAGTGGGCAGCTCAGCACAAGGACGTTGCGCTACTGACGTACCTCTTTGCTCGTGTGCGAGCGCAAGAGCAGCAGCACACGCAGCAGGCGCGAGCGAGCAGCCGACAAGCACTGACGCTGAGCATTGCTAGCTGCGTCCAGCTCGTTGTTGCGACTGCGAGCGCGTTCGGTCATCTCAGCGTGCTCCAGTGGATGCTCGCTACTCGTTGGAGCACCCGTATCAATCCGTGGGCGAGTGGTCGACATGGCCACGTCTTCGTCCTGCAGTGGCTGCGCACGAACAAAGCGATGGACGAGCAACTGCTGCCGACAGCGGTGCAGGCGAGTGTCAAGTTCGGTCATCGGAGTGTGCTCCAGTGGTACCGCGCGATCGGACACACGTACTGCTTCCAAGCGAGCGAACTGGAGCGGGCAGTGCGACGAGGCGACGTCGACGTTGTCAAGGACATTGCGAGCGAGCAGCCAGAGCTGGTGTACAAGACCGACAGCATGAAGCACAAGGTCGAGGCACTCTTGAGCGAGTGGCAGGACCAGCTCTGCATGTAGATGTGTAGTTGGGCGTCCAAGAGAGAGAGAGCGCATGTGTATGAATGGATGGATGCACACTTGCAATTGAGTGACAAAGTTCACAAGAGCTGTGCCTGCGAACACTTCTCAGGCCACTGCGGCAGTGTGCGCTTCAATACGAGAAGACAAAGTACACATGACGCATGAGCGTACACGAGCATCTTACTCAGTTCCTCCCTCACGCACTTGATCCGAGTGCATACGCGAGCACTGCTGACAACTCGGGGTTTCGAGCTCGCAGCGCATCGAGATCGATCACACCAGGATACGCGCGCTCGAGCCACTGGACGATCTCGAGGTGCTCGAGTTTGGGGGTTGCGTACTCGAACACGGTTGGACGGATACCTTCGCTGCGATTCGCATGCAGGAAGAGCAGGACGTCAAAGTGGCCGAACTCGGCAGCTGCTTGCATCGCGTCACTGGAGCAGCTCATGTGTCGATGCTTGTGGAGCCACTTGACAATGTCGAAGTAGCCGCCTCTAGCCGCGCCGTCCATGGCGGTGAAAGTGCAACCTTCAGTCCGGTGCTCGTGAAGCCACTGGACAACAGCGAGGTGACCGCTCTCTGCAGCTCTGTCCATCGCAGTGGCTGTACAGCCTCCGCTTCGGTGCTCGTGGAGGTACTTGACGATTTCGAGGAGTCCTCTCGTAGCCGCCCAGTCTATGGCGTAGGTCGTGCAGCCTTCAGTACGGTTCTCATGCAGATACTGGACAACGTCGAGATGACCGTTTATGGCAGCGTTGTCCATTGCGTCCGTCGTACAGCCCTCGCTTCGGTGCTCGTGGAGGTACTTGACGATCTCGAGGTGGCCGTTGCGGGGGGCGTAGTCCATCGCTTTGGTTGTACAGCCTTCGCGTCGATGCTCGTGGAGCCACTGGACGACGTTGAGATGGCCGTTCAACGCCGCGTTGTCCATCGCCGATGTGGTGCAGCCCTCGCTTCGGTGCTCGTGGAGGTACTTGACGATCTCGAGGTGGCCGTTTGACGCTGCACAGTCCATTGCATCAGTTGTGCAGCCTTCAGTGCGGTGCGCGTGGAACCACTGCACGAGTTCCAGATTGCCGCTCTCGGCAGCGCTGTCCATCACTTCCACAGAGAACGCGTCGGAGTACTGCTCATGGAGCCACTGGATGACGCGTAGATGCCCTGCCTTGGCAGCAGCGATGACAACTGCAGGGATGCAACTGTCGAGGCAGTTCGCTGGGATCTTGGCCGCCATCAACTGCAGACGCGCGAGGTCACCGACTGTGGCGGCAACGGTAATGCCGTCCTTTGCTTGGAGTCCGTACCGATCCGCGTGATCGAACAGGAACCACCACGCGTCAGCTTGGCCGATCTTGATTCCAATTGCCACACTGTACATGTGCAAACCTGGAGCAAAACTGGCGTGCTCGTACAGCCACTTGAGCGTCTCCAAGTGACCGCGATCGATCACCATCATCATCGCTATAAACGTCCACCCGGCGCTCTTTGGATGCGCGTGGAGCCACTCGAGCGTCTCAAGCTGACCAGTCGATGCCGCTGCGTCCATCATCTGCGGCACCCACGGTGCGTCCGGATGACGAGCGTCGAGCCACTGCAGCAGACGCACGTTGCCTTGACGCGCAGCTTCGATCATCGCGGCAAACGGCAGCACGCGCGGACAGTAGTCGTGGAGCCACGCGACCATGTCGAGGTTGTCGTGCTGGATCGCAAACACGAGAGCTCTGCTGCACTGCCACGCCCAAAAGTGCGGGTCCAAGCGGACTGCGGCTGTTGTTGTTGTACTGCTGCTGGTGCTGGCGCCGGTGGTGGCGCCGGCGGTTGAGGTGCTTGCGCGAGTAGAAGCAGTTGCATCGCTGCGTGAGTCGCCATCACTGCCAGTATCGTCGATTGTGCCGACATGCAGACACGCGCCGAGTCGCTGTGCGAGATGCAAGTGGTTCTTCTCGCACGCTCGAGGTAATGTCCAGATGTGCGGATGCGCCACGTCGAGGAAGTCGCTGATCGTGTCGACGACGTGCGGCAGCGCAGCGACCTGAGCGCGTGCTGCAGTAGTTGTTGTGGTGCATGACCGGACACACGCGCATCACTCGGTTCGTTGTGACTCTTGTTGCTGCTGCGTCTAGCGAGTGCGAGCTGCACGCACTTGAGCGGCGGCAACGGCCGTGACAGCGACGACGGCAGCGATGACATTGACAGTAGCTGCTGCTGGTGCGAGGGAGACAAGCGTGTTGCTGTCGTTATGAGCAGTAGGGGCGTCAGGAGCAGGAGCAGCGATTGTCGTCGTCGTCGTCGGCGGCAGTTTGGTCTGTTGATGTACGTAGGTGTGTGGTAAATGTGCGCGTGGGTTCATTTCGAAGACGAAAGATCATGTGGGCCACATCGAATAACATGACAAGAACAAGTTGTCGATGTCGATGTCAAAGCAAGTGACGCTCTAGTTCTCACTCTCGTTCTCTCGTTCTCATACGCACATGCGCACATGCGCTCATGCACGCATGTAAGCTCGTCGACCTGGAGCCAGCCACTCCTGCAGATCAGGGCATGCTGTTGTACTTGCGTTGCTGGTATTTACACTTTTACGAAACTTACCGTCTATTGTGCAAAATATCGAAACATCACTTGTGTCGTCCACATCACACAACTCGCTTGACTTGAGCAACGTATGTTGATCAACTAGAGCAGTTGTTGATAGTGCAGTAACCAAGGGCTCAGTTGCTTCAAAGCCCGCATATATAAACCTTGTTGTTTGTATACCTCATGTACTTTATTATGACACGAGTGTGACTCTTGTCCAGTGTGCAGTTCAGATCATCAGCACGAGCGTCGGCACGAACTGCAGCGGACGCGAGGCACCGAAGAAGACACTCGCGATCACGAGCACGCACGCGCGCTCTCTCTCTTTGACACGACCGTCGATAACGTCTGCAATGGTGCTCCGCCACGTGCGTCTGCTCGCACTCGCGCTCGTACTCACAGCACTGAGCACAGTCGCGCCAACTGCGAGCGCATTCGAGTGCAGTGCGTGCCAGTACACTGCGCGCAATTGCTCGACACTCGAGAGCGACGCGCTGCTCGCGACAGCAACTGCGAGCGACAGCGTCGCAGTGTGCGACGCCACTGGCAAGATCCAGCTTGATGACGTTTTTTGCGACGGCGACGAGTGTCAGTGCGCGGACGGCATGCGCTGCGCGAGCCTCGTCGTCGGCTGCACAAACATCTTCCAAGCGCGGAGCCGCACGCGCTGCATCGGCGTCGACGCGATCGAGCGGCGCTTCCAAAAGTGCGCAGTCGCACAAGCGCTCACGAGTACGTTGTCTCTTGTGTACACATGTCGCTGTCGTCGAGCTTGTCACACCCACTAACACTGGCGCTGTGGCTGCGTCCTAGCGCTGAGCGCGACCAACTTGGACCCTGACTGGGTCTACTTCAAAGACCCCGCGCGCTGCAGCTCGCGCGACTGCGCTGCGGTGCGGCAGTTCCACCAGAGCGGCGTCGTGCAGTGCGGCTACCTCATCGTGGCGTGGAAAGACAGCGACGCACTGTACCACTTTGTCGTCGACGGCTCGCGCGCGCGTGACATGGCCGCTGGCGTGTTCCACTACGAAGCGCCGTTCGAGCGCAGCGAGCTCGCAACGGCAGGCGTGCGCGAGACGCGCATTGAGCCGTGCTACGCGCTCCAGACGCGCAATCAGCAGAGCGACGGCGCAGCGTGCGACGGCTACTACATCCAGTACGACACTGCGGTGCAGTTCAGCAACAGCCACGACTACCAGCTCTCGACGCTCGAGTGGCCGATCTGGTTTGCAGTCGTTGGGAGCGTCGCGGCTGCTGTGATCGCAGTCGCAGCGCTCGCGCTTGCGTCCTACCGCTTCCGCCGCATGGACACGAGCGACGGCGCGGACGACGAGCTCCTCCATGCACTCGACGCTGACAGCGACAAAGCAGCGCCTGCTGTTGGAGCCGACAGTGCGCTCCCAGTCACGACGAACGACTTGCGTCAGCGCGCGCTGTCGCCTCGGTCGAGCGGCGATGACAGCGCATCGACGTCGCACTCAGTCTAGCACCTCAAGCGCTTCTCCTGCTGCCTGATGGCGCGAGTGCGCAAACCCTTCGGCCACGCCACTATGTCTGCACGTCCATCCATCCATCTATCGATACAAAGGAACCACCTCACGCCACTTGCGTTCGTCATGAAGGACTGACTCTGTAGCTCGTAGCCCACTGCGCGTGCTACGGACGCGCTGCGTGACTGGCGTGGCGCTTGAGGATCGCAAGGAGCTCCTGTATGTGAGGACGGCAACATGCGCTGCGTGTGAGTGGCGCTCAACTAAAGCGCGCAGGACAGCAACGCAATCGAGAGGACGTACGACCACGCTCGCATGCTGCAGCTCGTGTGGACTTAGCTGCTGCGCAATGCCGTCCGAGATGAGCGGCGTGAGCACGCGGTCTTCCTCGATGACGCAGCGAAAGAGGTCGAGGAAGTGGAGCTCGCTCGACGACACGTCCACGCCGCTCGCTTCGCCTCGCGCGTCAATGTGCTGCAGCAGTGCGCCAAGCGCATGGAGCGTCTAGCGACCGGCGATCTCGTTAGGTCGTGGCACGAATGATCGAGCGCTACTCACACACGCAGACGTACTTGGCATCGCTCGAGCAAATCGGCTTTGCGGTACCGCACGCGCGCCAGCCAGAGCTCTTTCTGGGCCTGGTACGTCGGCAAGGACGTGTCGTCCGCCATGACGAGTGACAGGCGTTTGCTAAACATCTTCTCGCCTTCCGCTTGGCGCAGCGCTAGGTCCAGGAGCAGCAGTAGTGCCCATGAGCGTGAACACTCGAGACGTGTGTGTGTGTGTGTCATTGTCGAGTGGAGCAGTACGTACCCAGCTGCGCATGGAGCTTCATCGATCGATCGAGGCGCGTCTTGTGGAAGTCGTCAGTGAGCTTCCGCACCTCCAAGCGCTTGGCTTTCACGCGCTTTGCCATTCTACAGACGCAACAAGGTCGTCGCACATCTCAGTACACGCTTACACACATGGCAATCATGTAGTAGCGCAGTGTGACGACGCACTTGCGCCGCAGCGTCTTGCCCATGGCTTTCTCGATCGTGATCTCTTCGCTCTTGCGGTGGCGATGGTCGCGTTGGTTCATGCGACTCGCGCGCAATGCGCCAGACTCCATCTTGATGCACCGACAGCCGTTGGCGTCGAGCGTGTAGCACACGCCGCGCGGCGTGTTGCGATTCGCCGCAGCGGTTGACGCCGCTGTCGAGTGCTCTCCTCTCGCGCTCCCAGAGCCGTGGAGCGGCGTCTCTGGCTCAACGTCAAAGAACTTGAGCGCAGGCACTTCGCGGATCATGCGCCGCGAGAGAATGCCGACAACGTGTGCAGACTGGATGCCGTTGTCCTTGCGGAGCTTGTTGCCGTTCATCATCGTGAGCGTCTTGGCTTCGCTGCGGCGCTTGCGCTCGCGCCACATCCGCACGACTGCGCACGGAGCCACACACGCGCATTGATAGAGTGAGTGTGTGGAAGAGAGTGAGCGACAACGTCGCAGCGAGTGCTGGACAGGAGCTCGACTGCAGCGCGCACTTCGACTGAACGCCGCCATGACTTTCTTCTCGAGGTCGTGGTGTGAGATGTCTCGACTGCTATCCCCACTGCTCGACACGCCAGCGGCAGCGCCTGTAGCCGCAGTCCCAGCTGCATTAGCGCTTGGAGCGCTGGTCGTATCCGAGCCATGACTCGCACCGCTGTTCACGATACTGCCGTGTCGAGGCGAGTACTGCTGCAGCTTTGTACTTCGTCCAGGCATCTGCTTGCCGCTGCTCTCTTCGCCCATGACAACCTTCCGTCGCATCCACTGCGACGACTTGATCACCGAGTCGAGCTTGGACGAGAGCTGCTTCCGCATCAGCGAGTCACGCAGACATACACAGATGCGAGCGAGGTGAAGTGAGGTGAGAAGCAGTGAGCTTGCAACACCGAGAGCAAAGAGCGAGTCACTTGCGTTGTTCCGTCCTCGCGGCGACGTGAGCATCACGCTCTGTGGTGCGCGGTATGTCTGAGGTCCTTGTGGTGCGCTCGAGTCGACGAGAAGTCGGCGCTTTGCAACTGTGACAGGCCTGGTCAAGGCACCAGCTCCATTGCTGCCACTGGCTGCAACAGCGCCGCCGCCGCTCGAGTTCGCAGCCATCGCTTGCATGTGGGCAGCGTGCGCGGCCGAGATTGACAGTCGCCGCGCGCGATGGACGCTCTTGCCAGCAAAGAAAGCGGCGAGAGGCTGCTGCGCTGCACTTGCTGGGCCTGTGTGCTCGCTGTCGCTATGCACGTGTGCATGGAGGTGTCGCTGCACATCGTGGTCCTCCTCTTCGCGCTGGTTGCTCGCGCTGGCCACGGATGGGTGCTGACGAAGACGGTAGCTCGCGCTTTCAGCTGGCGCAGTGCTTGGTTTTGCTGGCAGCCGCACCAAGTCCTGCTTGCTCCTGTGGTTGCTGCTGTGTGGAATCGAGTCCTGAGGCTCGTCAACTGCTCGCGGCGCGCGGTCCTCGCTGTCGCTTTTTTCCTCGACGCGGGGTGAGTCGTAGAGCATCGTTGCTGCGTTATTGAACCTGTTTGAACGAGTAGTCAGTGTTACTCCTGCACCAGTTTGCTTGTGTAGCAGAGTCGCGGCGGCGCGACTCGTGCAACCGAGTGCCAATGCATTGCATCCACGCGCAAAGTACGTACTTGGACGCTTCTCGTCGTAGATCCGACTCGTGCACGTAGCTCTTGATGATGTGTGCGCCGCTCAGGAAGCGCTGGTGGCGACTTCCCGCGCTCGCATGCGCTACAGAGCTCGCTGGCGCCGTCGAGCTCCGCGTCGTCGGTGGTGTGACGACAGTATCTGTGCTTGTGTGTAGCGACCGCATACTTTGGCGCTGCAAGTGCGTTCGAGTGATAGCAGCACCTCCGTTGTCGCACACACGTAACACGCAGCTCACGCCTACGATGCGGTGCGGCGCCTTGAGTGGTCGCTAACGAGCAACAAATGCTTGCAGACAAGTCGAACCGCAAGTGTTGGCTTGTGAACGAGTGACGCCAATCGTATACTCGGCACAAGTCAGGGACCGGAACAGTGTTGGTACTGGTGGTGCATGATGTCGAGCTTGCTTCCGAGCGCGCACGCACACTGGCACATTCGTAGTGCGCGTCTTGTGCTGACGCCGAGGCACTTGGCAGACGAGAGCCGGTGATCGGAGTTGGCCGCTATCCATGTACTTAAGCGTGCTAACTCGCTGCGCTGATGTACTGTCGTCCGGTCTATGAGGCGACGCAGTTGAAGAGCGCCGACGAGTCGAGCGTACTCTCGACTTTGACGACACTAATGTCTTGAGCGTCCTAGGTCTCATGATCCCCAGCTTTCAATGTGGTCGCAAGAAGTCTTTGGTCGCAAGTCTGTCGTCGATAACGTCTGCTAGACGACGCAAGATGTGCACCGCAAGTGCGTGGCTGGTGTCTTTATTCTGGTTGCTACTGTGTGAAGAGGAGCGTAGTGATGGCGAGATACCAAAGACCCTGAGGACTTGGTGCGATGCCAACCAAACAGGAGAGCAACGCAATTGAAGACAAGGTAGCTCCCGCCAGGGAACTGTGTGGCAGCAACAACATGGGCGTGCACGATGAGCACCAGGCACCTAGTCATGCAGACAAGCAAGCAGGCACACAAGAAAGAGGATGTCCACGTGCACTCTCTCTTCTTCCTCTTGACACCAAGAGGTCTCGGCACCGAGTCCGTCAGCTAACGACACTGATCCCTTCTACTAGCGCAGACTGCGAGAGGGTATGAGTGCGAGTGCCATAGAGAGAGATAGCGACGAAACCTCGCATTGATATCGACATCGACATCTCACTGCGCCGACTGAGACGTCTTGAGACGTCTTGAGTGCAGGCTCGTCCTCTTGAGATCGCCTTTGACCTCTTGTGTGACGTGGGCCACACCAGCCAACCACTGTGGCAAACTGAACCCACTTGCACACAATTCCAGCAGCAAGAGCTCATCAACAACAGACCAAGCCCAAGCACAGCAGTCCAAGTCACCGCCAACAACGACGACGACGACGACGACAATCGCTGCTCCTGCTCCTGACGCCCCTACTGCTCATAACGACAGCAACACGCTTGTCTCCCTCGCGCCAGCAGCAGCTACTGTCAATGTCATCGCTGCCGTCGTCGCTGTCACGGCCGTTGCCGCCGCTCAAGTGCGTGCAGCTCGCATTCGCTAGACGCAGCAGCAACAAGAGTCACAACGAACCGAGTGATGCTCGCGACGTTTTGCCAACAAATGCAGCGCGCGCTCAGGTTGCTGCGCTGCCGCACGTCGTCGACACGATCAGCGACTTCCTCGACGTGGCGCATCCGCACATCTGGACATTGCCACGTGCGTGCGAGAAGAACCACTTGCATCTCGCACAGCGACTCGGCGCGTGTCTGCATGTCGGCACAATCGACGATACTGGCAGTGATGGCGACTCACGCAGCGATGCAACTGCTTCTACTCGCGCAAGCACCTCAACCGCCGGCGCCACCACCGGCGCCAGCACCAGCAGCAGTACAACAACAACAGCCGCAGTCCGCTTGGACCCGCACTTTTGGGCGTGGCAGTGCAGCAGAGCTCTCGTGTTTGCGATCCAGCACGACAACCTCGACATGGTCGCGTGGCTCCACGACTACTGTCCGCGCGTGCTGCCGTTTGCCGCGATGATCGAAGCCGCGCGTCAAGGCAACGTGCGTCTGCTGCAGTGGTTGGTTGATCGTCATCCGGACGCACCGTGGGTGCCGCAGCTGATGGACGCAGCGGCCTCGACTGGTCAGCTCGAGATGTTGCAGTGGCTTCACGCGCATCCAAAGAGCGTCGGCTGCACGAATGAATCGATGGCATCTGCACTCAGTTCGAATCGTGTCGAAGTCGCCAAGTGGGTCTTTGAACATCACGCGATGAGCGAGGTGTTCGTCAAGTGGGCTGCTCGCATGTGCGCTACGAACGGATTCGTCAACGTCTGGAAGCTCCTTTACGAAAAGCACGAGCCTCTCGTCTCTGAGGCGACCGACGCACTTGTCAAAGCAGGAGACCTGGAGCTGGTCCTTTGGATCGCGTCCAAGATGACGCATGGCCGAAGCACTATCTGTGCTCCGTCGCTTGTTCGCGCTGCTGCTCGCTCCGGCCGCCAGCAGATCGTTCAGTGGCTCCACGACAACTACTCAAGCGAGTTCACGGCAGAAGCGATGGATGACGCGGCTGCAAGCGGCAATCTGGAGCTCGTCCAGTGGTTCCATGAGCATCGAAGCGAGGGCTGCACGACCAACGCGATGGACTGGGCAGCTCGCGATGGTCACTTTACGATCGTTCAGTGGCTCCACGCAAACAGACACGAAGGCTGCACGACGTATGCGTTGGACGACGCAGCAGCAAACGGACACCTCGACATTGTCCAGTGGCTCCACGCAAACAGACAAGAAGGCTGTACACGACATGCAATGGACGGCGCTGCTGCGAGTGGGCATCTCGACATCGTCCAGTGGCTCCATGAGCACCGTACTGAAGGCTGCACGGCGTATGCGATCGACGGTGCGGCAGCAAGTGGACATCTCAACGTTGTCCAGTGGCTCCACGAGCATCGCACCGAAGGCTGCACGACCAATGCGATGGAAGATGCAGCAGCTAACGGGCACCTCGCCGTTGTACGGTTACTGCACACGCACCGCACTGAGGGCTGCACAACGAGCGCAATGGACCGGGCAGCGTTGAACGGCCACCTCGAGATCATCAAGTGGCTACACACGCATCGACTCGAAGGCTGCACAGTCAATGCGATGGACTGGGCAGCGAAGCATGGCCACCTCGCTGTCGTCCAGTGGCTGCACAAGCACCGAAGCGAAGGTTGCAGTGACAGAGCCATGCGGTGTGTCGCCGAGCGCGGACACTTTGAGATCCTGCTGTTCCTCCACGCGCACCGACGCGACGCTGGCGTTGCTCGCGACCAGTGCGGGCTGAGCTTCATCGAGCACATGGAGATCGCACAATGGCTCCACTGCCAGTATCCCGAGTCTTTGAATCTGAATGTGCGGAGACCACGAAGTCGGTACATGCTAGGCGTGGTTGCGTACGCTTTGAAGACGTAGGTGTGCGTGTAGACACTGTCGGCGTGTTGTACATCTCAGTGCTTTGCGCTATTGATCCCTTAGTACACATGGGCCTTGGAGAGCTGCTGGATGAATGGTGCCTCGTGCTCGCCTACTACTCACTTGATCCGAATGCCACACAAGCGACAAGGGCTAGTAGCTGTCTCTGCTGACACTTGATGCAATGACACTGTTGAGATTTGACATGAACCTGCTCGTCCAAAGGACCGAACACTAGCTTACGCTCTCAGTCCAAGCGCATACGCGAGCACGGCTGACCGACTGAAGCGTCGAGCTTGCATCGCATCGAGATCGACCACACCTGGGTATGTGTGCTCGAGCCACTGGACAATCTCGATGTTCTCGATCTTGAGGTCGGAGTACGCAAACGCTCCTGGAGCGATGTCTTCGCTTCGGTTCCGGTAGAGATAGAGCAGGATATCAAAGTGTCCGCCCCTGGCAGCTGCGAGCAGCGCACCATTGTTGTAGCTGATGTGTAGATGCTCGTGAAGGTACTGGGCGATGTCGAGGTAGCCGCCTCTAATGGCACTGCCCATCGCGTCGGTCGTGTAGCCTTCGGGCCGATGCTCGTGCAGGTACTTCACGATCTCAAAGTGCCCGTTCTTAGCTGCCGAGTTCATGGCATAGGTCGTACAGCCTTCGGTGCGGTTGTGATGGAGCCACTGGACGACGTCGAGGTGCCCTGTTGAAGCTGCCCAGTCCATCGCATCGGTCGTGCAGCCTTCCGTTCTGTGCTCGTGCAAGTACTTCACTACGTCAACGTGACCGTACTCGGCTGCATTGTCCATCGCATCGGTCGTGCAGCCTTCGGTCCGGTGCTCGTGCAGGTACTTCACGATCTCAAAGTGACCGCTCTTAGCTGCCCAGTCCATTGCTTTGGACGAGCAGCCCTCGCTCCGATGCTCATGCAGCCACTGCAAGACGTCGAGGTGACCGTTCATAGCTGCCAAGTTCATCGCTTGGGTCGTGCAGCCCTCGCTTCGGTTCATGTGGAGCCACTGGACGATGTCGAAATGACCGTACGCTACTGCGGAGTTCATCGCTTTGGTTGTACAGCCCTCGGTGCGGTTCGTGTGGAACCACTGCACGAGCTCGAGGTTGCCACTCCAGGCTGCGCTGTCCATCGCGTCCGTTGTCCATGCGCCTGGGACGTTCTCGTGGAGCCACTGGACGATGTGTAGATGACCCGCCCTGGTAGCAGCTACGACAACCGCTGTGATGCTGGCGGAGAGTTGGCTCGCATCAAAATCGGCCACCATTGGCCGCAGTCGCTCGAGATCGCCAGCTGCAGCGGCGACCTTCAAACCAGCGAGTGGACTGAGCCTGTACCGCTCTGCGTGCTCGAACAGGAACCACCAGACGTCAGCGTGGCCGTTCTTGATCCCTTCAAAGGCGTGATACAAGAGCAAAGGACGAAAAGAGGTGTGCTCGTGGAGCCACTTGAGCGTCTCCAAGTGACCGCCATCGATCGCGGTCTTCATTGCGTCGCTCGTGCAGCCGACGCTCTTTGGATGCGCGTGGAGCCACTCGAGCGTCTCAAGCTGACCAGTCGATGCCGCTGCGTCCATCATCTGCGGCACCCACGGTGCGTCCGGATGACGAGCGTCGAGCCACTGCAGCAGACGCACGTTGCCTTGACGCGCAGCTTCGATCATCGCGGCAAACGGCAGCACGCGCGGACAGTAGTCGTGGAGCCACGCGACCATGTCGAGGTTGTCGTGCTGGATCGCAAACACGAGAGCTCTGCTGCACTGCCACGCCCAAAAGTGCGGGTCCAAGCGGACTGCGGCTGTTGTTGTTGTACTGCTGCTGGTGCTGGCGCCGGTGGTGGCGCCGGCGGTTGAGGTGCTTGCGCGAGTAGAAGCAGTTGCATCGCTGCGTGAGTCGCCATCACTGCCAGTATCGTCGATTGTGCCGACATGCAGACACGCGCCGAGTCGCTGTGCGAGATGCAAGTGGTTCTTCTCGCACGCACGTGGCAATGTCCAGATGTGCGGATGCGCCACGTCGAGGAAGTCGCTGATCGTGTCGACGACGTGCGGCAGCGCAGCAACCTGAGCGCGCGCTGCATTTGTTGGCAAAACGTCGCGAGCATCACTCGGTTCGTTGTGACTCTTGTTGCTGCTGCGTCTAGCGAATGCGAGCTGCACGCACTTGAGCGGCGGCAACGGCCGTGACAGCGACGACGGCAGCGATGACATTGACAGTAGCTGCTGCTGGCGCGAGGGAGACAAGCGTGTTGCTGTCGTTATGAGCAGTAGGGGCGTCAGGAGCAGAAGCAGCGATTGCAGCGATCGTCGTCGTTGGTACGGCTGGGTTGTTGTGGACTAAGAAATTCCGATAGTGACGAAACCAAGGAGGTTTTCAATGCGAAGTCGTGTGAGTGGAGTCAAGCAAGCAAAGCAAGCGAGCGCGAACGTCAAGCAACTCGATCAGCAGCAAAAAATGGAACCTGCTCGCGCTGCTGCACCCGCGGCGGCCACGCCTGCGGCAGCGAAGATGATGACGAAGACGTCTTCGCGTACGTGGATCGCCTTTGTTGTTCATTTGCGCTCGCTCTCAGTCTCTTGTTGATTCGTCGCGAGCTCACGCGCACACGATGCTCGTGCTCTGGGTCCTGCTCTTCTGGCTCGTGCTGTGCACAGACTCGACGTCCGCGTCCGCAGCTCCTACAAGCGTGACGCCAGCGCCTGGGAGCGCGAAGAAGAAGAAGAAGCGTGCGCAGCGCAACAAAGGAGGCGCGAAAGCGCCAGTCACAGCGACTCCTGCGGCGCCGCATGGTGCCGAGGGGGAGGACGAGGACGCCGAGGAGGTCGAGAGCGAGGAGCAGCTGCTCTTGCGCCAACAGCAGCAGCAGCAGCTCACTACGAAGTCCAAGCGCAGTGCGAACAAGAAGAAGAAAGCTGCTGCAGCGCCGCCACCACCGCTCGATGACTCGCTCGATGGACTCTCGACGCGAAACACGATCGCAGACGGCGGCTCGAGCGTCCGGAGCTCGCTGAGTCCGCACACTGGCGCGCGCACGGGTCACGGCCATGGCGCAGACGACGACGACGACTGCACAGACGACGGCGTCGATAGCGCAGCGTGGAGCGACGTCTCGAGTGCGCAAGACAACGACGACGGCGACTACTTCTCGACCGAGAGCGAGGAAGAGGAGGCGAAGAGCTACAAAGCTGGCGGGTACCACCCCGTGCAGGTACGCAGTCCCTATTGCAGGCATATTGTCCTACTGTCCGAGCGAGACTGAGATGATAGTGTCCCTATATTAGGTCGGACAAGTGTACAAGAGCCGCTTCGTTGTGCTCGAGAAGCTCGGGTGGGGCCACTTCTCGACGGTCTGGCAGTGCCGCGACTTGGCGACCGACGAGATCGTGGCGATGAAGGTCCAAAAGAGCGCGCGGCACTACACGGAAGCGGCGCAGGACGAGATTGAGCTGCTGCAGTGCACTGTGAAAGCAGCGACTGCCAGCCAGTCGCTCGAGACGATCAAAGTCGTGCGGCTCATTGACTCGTTCGAGCACGCGGGTCCTCACGGCAGACGTACGTCATCACACTCGGTGTCGCTGGTCTGTGAGTCGCTGGGTCTGAGACTCTCTCTCTCTCTTTGTATCCAGACATGTGCATGATCTTTGAGATGCTCGGCGACAACCTACTGACGCTCATCAAGTACTACAACTACCGCGGTATTCCCATGGCGCTCGTGAAGCGCCTGAGCCGCGACATCCTCGAGGCGCTCGCGTTCTTGCACACCGAGTGCCGCATCATCCACACGGACCTCAAGCCCGAGAACGTGCTGCTGTCGCACCACATCCCGCGCTTGCCAAAGCTCCAGCGCTCCGAGTACGTGCGCTTCAACACGCAAGGCGCAAGCAACAACAACGGAAGTGGCCGCAATGGACAGCAGGCATCGCGTGGCAATGGAGCGACGGACGCGACCGCGCAGCTCTCGCGCGACGAGAAGAAGAAGCTCCGGAAGAAGCAGAAGAAGAAGCAAAAGAAGACGGCGCAGTCGACAGGAGCTGACGACGCGACTGCGCCCGCTGGAAGTAGCAGCAATGGCGTCCAATGCGACGATGGAGACAGCGGAGCTGTCCCAGCGCTCACGGACGCACTCGCAGACCTCTCGACAGCGAATCGCCGTGACGCACCAGTCACAAGCGGTGTCCACGCAGAGCTCCTGAGCAACTTTTGCTTGGATGCGACGAGCGACGCCCCAGTCGACGCGAAGATCATTCATCCAGGAGGCGCCTCGGAGCGCCTGCGCAGCAGCAAAGTGCGCGCTGCAGCAGGTGTCATCGAGGACGACAACGGAGACGACGATGACGATGACTGGGTGACGCTCGCGCCGGAGTTTGCTGCGCGCGTGATGCTGCTCCTGCCTGATGGTCGCGTCGTCGGATCGCGGAAGCGCGAGATTGAGATCACGATCGCAGTGCCGCCGCAGCACGTGGCGCCAAACGCGCTGCGCGCCAGTGACAAGAACGACGCGACCAAGACGCAGCAGAGCGTGCGCACGTCGTTCACGCTTCGGTACGTCTGCACTAGTGGCGAGTGTCTCGATAGTGTGTGTTCTGACTCTGTAGCGATGGTGCTGTGCGCTCAACACCAGGTACCTCGACCGCGTTCGCGGCAACGCGACAGTGGCGCTCGAAGACGGACTCGCGAGTGCCTTCCAACAAGAGACCCACGCGACGTCCGCAACTGCGACCGAACTCGCAAAGAAGCACATGACGCTGTGGAAGGTCGAGTTTGATGCGCGGTACTTGACTGCGGTCCTCGGTACGTCCGCAACACGCTCTTGCTCTGGGTCCAATCGCATCGTACAGAAGGCTTCCCGTGATGATGGACGACGATAGGAGTGATCGTGAGGCTCACATGTGATGACGGGTGTGTGTGTACAGCGCACTTGGAGCAGCACATTGACGGTCTCAGCTTCCTCACGCTCCCAGCAACGTCGCCGTACAGCTACCCAGGCTTCTACCTCCCGAGCGCACGCACAGGCAACGACAACACTGACGCCTCGGACTCGCCTCAATCCACCCTGCCCGCAGCGGATACAACTGAGGAGCTCATTCTCCAAGGTGTGGCGCTGCCACTGCTCACAGCGCGCGCGTACAAGACACTCGTGGTCCAGCCGCTCGCTGTGCGTCTTGCCAAGTGGCAGCGCAAGCTCGCGACGCTCGCAGGGAGTCTGCCGTTTGACATGATGGCGCTCCGTGCTAAAGTGTGCGACCTCGGCAACGCGTGCTGGACGCACAAGCACTTTACCGACGACATCCAGACGCGGCAGTACCGGAGTCCAGAGGTCATCCTCGGCCGCAAGTACGACACGTCGGCCGACATGTGGTCCATGGCGTGCTTCATCTTTGAGCTCCTCACGGGCGACCTCCTGTTCGACCCCAAGAGCGGCCGGAACTTCAATCGCGACGAGGACCACCTCGCGCAGATGATTGAGCTCCTCGGCCGCATGCCCAAGGCGCTCACTGGGTGTGCGCGCGGCACGAAGGAGTTCTTCACGCGCAAGGGCGAGCTCAAGCGCATCAAGAGTCTCAAGTACTGGGACCTCGAGCAAGTGCTGATTGAGAAATACCGCTTCGCCGTCCGCGATGCCAAGAGCTTAGCGTCGTTCCTCGAGCCCATGCTGCGGTACGACCCTGCGCGCCGTGCAACCGCGGCCGAGTCGCTCCAGCACCCGTGGCTCCTCGACGCGGCTGCGTACGATGCGTACTACGACAATCACGACGACGACGACGCTGGACGACACGAGGACGCTCAGCACTAGGCTCGCTCAAGCATACGAGGTAAATCCATAGGTCCATAGGTAGAGAGCGCACGTCGTGGTCATTCGCACGAGCAATGATCTGTTGTTCCTGTCAAGACGAAGCCGCCAGAGTCGAGTTTGTATCACGCACTGACGGAAAAAGTTGCCATGCAGCGATACCAATGCACGAAGCTGAAGCTGCTCGATGCGCTCTCGCAACCAGCTTCCACATGTATTTCATGGTGTTGCTGTCGATGTTCACAATGCGCGTCAGGACAAGAGCAAGAGCAAGAGCAAGAGCAAGAGCAAGAGCAAGAGCAAGAGCAAGAGCAAGAGCAAGAGCAAGAGCAAGAGCAAGAGCAAGAGCAAGAGCAAGAGCAAGAGCAAGAGCAAGAGCAAGAGCAAGAGCAAGAGCAAGAGCAAGAGCAAGAGCAAGAGCAAGAGCAAGAGCAAGAGCAAGAGCAAGAGCAAGAGCAAGAGCAAGAGCAAGAGCAAGAGCAAGAGCAAGAGCAAGAGCAAGAGCAAGAGCAAGAGCAAGAGCAAGAGCAAGAGCAAGAGCAAGAGCAAGAGCAAGAGCAAGAGCACGAGCACGAGCACGAGCACGAGCACGAGCACGAGTTTGTTTGGCTAGTCGCGCCAATGCTGCGACGTTTCATTTGCATGAATATGATGTGGCACAACTGTACCACACGATAGACTAACCAGAATAGCTCTCGAAGACCTCGCACGCCCTCGACATCGATATCGGTACTCTGGTGCTGGCGTCGCGACACAAGCTACTCCTCCAAGCTAGCACTAGCATTGGCGGTGCTACTTCCTTCGTCCGACTACGAGACACCAGCGTGCGCTTGAGTACGTGAACGAGAATGGCAGATGATGGCGGCTCGTTCGAGCTCTCGGCGGAAGAGATGGGGGCGCTACGAGGTACATGCACGTCTCGTGCTCGTGTGTCTCGACTTCGTCTTGTAGAGACTGACGAACTGCGTGCGTGCGATTCACAGCGGTGTTCAACATCTACGACGAGAGCGGCAGCGGGTTCATTGCGACGGAGCACATTCCATCGATACTCGAGAAGCTCGGACGCAATGCGACAGAAGGTGCGCTCACTTGTCTGTCTGTCGGTTCATGGGCACCGGCCGCACGAGAGAGAGAAAGAGAACTAATGCCTTGTGTGTGGGCAATTGTGCTTGTACCTCCCTAACAGAGATGCTCAATGAGCTCGACGACTATGCGAACGAGAAGAACGAGATCAACTTTGCCGACTTTGTCGCTATCATCCAGTCCAACATGCAGCAGACGCAAGCGCAGGAGCTCAATGGCGGTGACGCGGTCTTTCGCACGGGCCCGGACCCGAAGGTCATGGAGTTCATCACGATCCTCGAAGAGTACCGCATGAAGTGCGAAGAGGACGGGAACTACCTCGAAGCCCAGCGCGCAGACACGCAGCTCACGGCGCTGCGCAAGCAAGAGTTCAAGCGGCAGTCCAAGGCACTCAAAGCGAAGCAGATCGCGGAGCGCCAGGACATTCAGATCGCGCACAACATGCAGTTCAGCGACTTCAACACGGCGTGGGACCAGTACATGGACGAGTACGACCGCATGGCGCAGGCGTACGTGAAGCAGATGACCGAGAAACATGGCAGCGACATCCGCGAGTTCCAGGAGAAGCTTCAGCACGAGATGCTCGAGCGGCCGCCCAAGTTCTCGAAAGAGCTCATTGAGTGGCGCCGCCGGCAGCACCGCCTCGCGCAGCAAAAGAGCTACGGCGAGGCCCAGAAAATCAAGCAGATCGCCGACGAGATCGAAGCCGACGAGCGTGCCAAGATGAACGACGAGTACCGCCAAGTCTTTGCGCGCAAAGAGGCAAAGCTCCGGCAGCAGCAGCACGCTGAGCTCCAGGCACTGCTCAAGCGCATCGACGGGCGCCGCAAGGAGCACCTGAAGCAGCGGAACCTCGACTCGAAGCGCTTGCTCCAGCGCAATCGGAACGTCCAGGCCGTGCTCGAGTCCAAGCAGATCGTCGAGGCGACGAAGAAACTCCAGGACATCAAGATGAGTCTCTTGCCGAAGGACCGACCCGTGCCGCGCGGGACGTACAATGTCATTCCGCCGCAGGCGCGCGTCATTCGACCCAAGAAGCCCGCGACGTCGCGACCCGCAGAGCACGCGACGTCGCCAAGCGGGAGCTACGTTCCAAGCGAGTACTGACTCGCGTAGCAAATGACGGGCTAACTGGTGAACCAATCGCAGTGATAACAGCGCAGCACATGGACAGACAGACAGAGCGAAGGTGAATGCGACTGCGCTCTCTTGATCTCTTCCTTTGCTCTGTTCTCCAACTCGACTGTGCTGCTTGGGCCAAGGCAGTCAGTCGCGCGTGCAGTGGTACTTTGTGTGTGGTCGTTTAGTCGTGAGAGTGTGCGCTCATGCGTGTACTCTCACTGATACAACACTAGTGGCAGTCCTAGTGCGCCATGAGGTGCACTGCGTCATTGAGCTGCGTCGTCTTTGTGTGCAGCGCGACTGTGATGAGCTTCCGGAATCGCTTCTCGGCCTCGACGTCCGCGTGCTCGAGCATGAGCGCTTTGTGGACCCACTTGATGTCCTCGGCGCTCGAGAGCTCGGGAATGCCGCACGTGAGCGCGAGCACGAGGAGCGTAATGAGCAAGTTCGAGTGCGCGCGCAGCACGCGGAACGCGCTGCACGCGAGCGACTCGAATAGCGCGTAGTTCGCAGAGCCTTTGCCGCCAATGGCGTCGAGCATCGACGGCGTGAACACGAACGGCGCGCGCTCGCGCTTCACGCCGAGCTTCGACTTGAAGTTCCCGAGGAAGTGGCCAAAGTCAATGTGGAAGAACTTGCCCGAGCGCTGGAGCATGATGTTGTCATTGTGCCGGTCGCCAATGCCGAGGACGTACGTCGCGACGCAGTAGCCAGCGCACGAGCGAATGAAGTTTTGCGTGATCTCGTCGTCGCGCACGAGCGCACTCGCGCGCTTGAAGCTCATGCTCCGAAGGAGCTTGCTCGGTGAGAGCGGAAAGCACGCCGACACAGACGGCGCGGCCTTGGACGGACTCTGCGCTGCACCGACCTCGAGCTCGATCGCGTCCGTCTCGAGCTCACGATCGATCGCCAGTGGCGGCAACGGCGCAGTGGCGTCAGGCACAGCGGCATCCGCTAGCACCGCGGTCGTTGCACTCGCATCGTTTGGTGACGACGACGGCGTGAGCGCCACGCTTGCGTCGGTCGCCGTTTTAGTCGAGCGCGACTGACTAAAGAGCCACTCGGAGATGACGCTGTCGGTCACGAGCGCGTCTTTCGCTGACTTGAGCTTGCGTCCGAGCTTTGTGCGCGACTTGTCGTGGCGGCCGTAGATGATACTCGCGAGCGTCTCGGAGTCTCCAACGACTTCGATCATCCCAAGTTCGTCGCCTGTTGAGATGCACGAGTACGGCGTGAGGCAGAGGTCGAGCTCGGCTTCGCGCCAGAGGTCGTCCATGACGCGCAGGATCTGGATCACGAGCTGATCTTGGCGCAAGTCGTCGCCCGACTTGAAGATCACGTACGGACAGCCGTGCTGCGCTTTCGCGTTCTCGAGCTGGAGGAACAGCGGCCGCTTCTTCGACTCCATCACACGGCACTTGTCAACGAGCACCGAGGTGTAGAACGTGCGCGGGTGCAGTGGGATCTACAGCGCAGTGACATCACCATCGTGTTTGAGAGTGATGGTCCACAAGTTGCCGTCCAACTAATGACCATGAAAAGACACGAGGAGGTCCGTACCTGGAACGTCTCTGGCAGCACTGCGTGCTTGAGCTCGTGGTGGAGCTTCTCTTTGCGCGCACCTGGCGTCGTCTCCAACTTGACTGCGGCAGCGATGGTCTCGAGCTTCTTCATCACGTACACGGACTGTCGGAGCTCGAGCTTGTAGCTCCCGCAGAGCTGGAGGTACTGCGACATGATGAGCTCAAAGCGCTCGGTCACTTGCTCTACGTGCGCCTCGGCGCGGAGGTACCAGTAGAGTAAGTACCCGATCTGCGCAGGGTTCATGAGCCCGCGCATGAGCAAGAAGCGCGCGAGTGCCGAGTCGTGGTACCGCTCGTTCTTGAGCACTTGCACGAGCTGAAGCAAGTAGAGACGCAAGCGATGGTCTGGCAGCGCGTGCATGCACCGCACGGCGTAGGCGCGGACCTTTGGGTCTGGGAACCCAGGGCTCAAGAGCTGCAGCGCTTGCAAGTACGTCGGCGGCTGCCAGAGAATGAGCAAGCGGTAGGCTTCCATCACTTGCTCGCGGCGGCTCCAGTCCACGGACATGAGGAACGTCGGCAAGAGCTCTGGCTCTTCGAGGAGCGACAGTCGCGACTCCCACACAAACTTTCGGTCCTCGGTCGTGAGCACCACGAGCGGGTTCTTCTTCACTTGCGCCAAGAGCGCCTGTTTCTTGGCCGGGAGCGACGCCAATGCGTCCGCAAGCTGCATCGAGTCGAGTTGCTTCGAGTCGACCGAGTTGTAGAAGATCGACGCGCGGAACGTGATGCTCTTCTTCTTCGTGATGCTCGAGAACGCAAAGACTTGGGGCGACGTCCCAGTGCACTCGAGTGTGAGCTCCAGGGACCCGAGGACGCCGGCTTTCAACGCCCGGTCGCGCTTGAGGCAGTTCTCGACTTCGAGTGGCGTGATGACGCCTTTTGTCATCGCGCGAACGTCGACAACCATGCGGCCCGTGCGCAGTGCGTGGCCAAAGTCAAAGAGGTGGAGTCCAGTCCACGCGACGTGCTCGTTGCTCTTGCCGCGAAAGACAATGCGCAAGTGCGATCCGTGCGGGAGGTTCGCGAGCGAGATCCCCATCTCGGTCGACGTGCCGTCAAAAACGCACTTGCGCGGCGACTTGGCGGCTCCTCCTGCGGCTGCGCTGCCTGGTCGCTCTTTCGTTGGCGACGCAGGGCACGACACAGGCATCGAACGCACCACGAGCGGCGTGCGACCGAGCTGGATGCACACGTCAGCGCGCGTGATCGCCGCTGCGCCTTCGAACGCAAGCGTGTGGAAATTCACGACAAGGCTGCGCGCGTCCTCTGCAGCGTTCGTATCTGGCGCGGGGAACACTTCCGGCAGCGGCTCGTGGGCCTCGGTGATGTCGTCAATGTCGCCAGTGCTCGTGTCACGGCCATCACTCACTGGCAACTCGCCAGCGGACGACGCGGACGCGACGTGGAAGAACTCGTTGTAGTGAAAGTACAAGTACCGACTGAGCTCTTGCGCCGTAAGGTCGAGAATGCACATGTCATTCTCCGTCGCTGTCGGTGTCGGTACTTCAGATGTCGAGCTGGACGCTGGCGCCGGCAGGACGACTTCGAGGATCCCCACGATCTTTGGCGGCTCGAGCGACGCGCGGTGGACACCGAGCGGAAAGTACTCGAAGAACGGCGCGGCGAGCACCATGTCGTCGCGGTGGTAGAGCATGCTCGCGAGCACGTCCGTGTCGTCATGGCACACGTCCGAGGCGCGCGGAACAAACACGGCTTCGCGCTTGGCGAGCACGTGGTGAGCGATCGTGTTTGCCATGCGGACGTGCGCTTTCGGCAGGCGTTCGTCCGAGAACTGGCACCACACGAACGAGCAGGGATGCTGTTAGTTAGTACGATCACCGGGCGTCGTTGGCGAGCGCACACTGCGATTCAGAGCACGCAGTGGTCGTCGTACCTTGATCACGAGTCGGTCGTTTGGCTCGTCGACTGCGTAGACACGGATCTTGCGCGCAGAGAAGATTGACGTGAGCGCAGACCGCGCGTGCTCGAGCGTGTGGTCGAGCTCGTTCTCGGGCGACATGTGCGGGAAGTGGTCTTTGCAGAACGTCTTGACCGAGCAAGTGGCAAGTCCGCCAGGCTCCGCGGATGGGAACTCGGACTTGGTCGCTGCGATCGAGAACTGAAGCGCCCACTGCTTGTAGCTCTCGGTCTTGTAGGCGGTTCGTCCGAGTCAAGCATCCCACAAGAGCAGCAGCAGCAGTGAGAGCAACGCACAAGACATGAGACTAGTCTGAAGGGCACGAATGCGACAGAAGATCAATGGACGCACCTCGGACGCTTCGCACGCCATGTCGTTCGTCTCGGCTCGGATCTGCTGGCTCAGCTCCCGGTGGAACTCTGCGATCGCATGCATGGGGACCACGAGGCACTCGACCGGTTCCATTGCGATCACTTTCATCGCAGACGCCGCCGAGTGGACGGCAAAGAAGTCTCCGATGCCGAGCTTCATCGACGGTAAGAGCTCGGCTTGTTTGACTGCCTTTGCGTTCTCCGCCTCGGCGCGCGCGAGTGCGAGCGTGCCGCTGATGACAATGTAGAACTGCCCATCCTGACGCGTTGTCGCTGTTGCCATCGCCGGCGAGCTCGACGAGTCTGCGCACGCCAGTGCTTTGCTCTCGCCTGGTCGGAGCGTCTCGCGCTGACTCAGGACCACGAGCTTCATGATCTCCTCCGGCGTGAGCGCATTGAAGTACGGGACGCTGCACATGAGCGACATGGGCTGGACGACGGGCCATAGTCATGTGTGAAGGTGTTAGTGAATAAGAACGTCTCGTTCGCTCAGGACGGCAACGAGACGTGCAGTGGACGCACCGAGATGTTTTGCTGACGCAGCTCGATCTCGTTCTTCGCGCGGTCGTTGAACTGCATGTTCATGCGCTTCATGAACACGAGCTGGCGGAACGCAAGCTTCCAGCGGTTCTCCTTTGTATTGCCATGCGCTGGCGCACTGTCCGTTGCTACATTTGCATCAGTGAATGTGTCGCTCTCGTCCTGCGCTGCGCATCGAGCTGCAGGAGTAGCGTCGCTCGCAGTCTCTGCACGCCGCGTTTCGTCCGACTCTTCCGAGATCGGCGGGAGGCTCTTGCGCGCATCTCGCACGTCGAGCGAGCGCACGGACGACGTCGTCGGGAGCGTCTCGAGCGCGCGGTCGGTCATCGCTACGCGCTGCGAAAGTCGATCTGCGAAGTACAAAAGAGCTTCGCATGAGTGGTCGTCGGTCGGTCAGTTTTCTTGATACGACTCCTCGCCCTGCTGCAACAGTAAATGGCTCCGTAGGACGTCCTAGAAACTCTTGGACGGGCACAGCCAGCACAATGGCTCGGAACGTGGATGGAGCGCAGAATCGCTGTCGCTCCGTCCAGCAACAACAGCACATGCCACACAACGCGCACCCTCGCGCGCAGAGGATGTCCTCTCGAGCCATTTGGTATCCGAGTTGGATGTTGAGCTTTTGCTCGCTTCAAGATGTCGTGTGCACCACATAACTATTCGAACTTCCTGCAGCATGAACTGTAGCGGCTCGAGTGTATCTTGCCAACTGTATGTCGATGCCGATACAGTCACTTTCCCACTCGGAGCTTGACGTACGTATCAAATCATACGATTGTTGACAGCATTCGCAAATCAGCACAGCAACAACGTGCGGCAGTTCGAGCTGAGCGCTGACGAGCAAAAGTGAGCAGCGCAGGTCATTGAGCAGCGACGGCGGTGAGCGCGTCGGACGAACGACTGGACGCGTCGATCAGCGCGACGTTCGTTCGCAGCCACTTGCTCAGCACCGCGAGTCGCTTGCGATCGTTTGTCTGCAGCCACCTGCACACGCGTCGAGTGACCACACGCTCGCGTGCGTGAGAGAGAAGACGAAGATCTGAGCAGCCAGTCGTACACACACGCGCGCATTTGAATCGAGTCCAAACGCTTCGACGCACACGAGCACACTCCAGAGCTCACGCATTGCTACGATGAAGCTCCACAATCCGCTGCTGAGTCTCGGCACAGACGCGCTGTCTGGCAAGCCCTACCACCTCTGTTCGAGCAAGGTGCGTGCGAGAGTCTACAATCACTATGACACTGTCTTTGTCACTCACGCATTACGACGTACTCGCATACATCTCTTTGGCTCGTTCTCTCTCTACACACATACACACAACGTAATGTGCTAGTCGCTGCTGTCGCTCGCGATCATCGTCCTCCTCGTGCTCGCAATGTCGTCCGAGCGCTTCATGTTCAAGCTCATGGTCGATCGCATGGAGTCGTATCGGTACGTGCGTTTGATGCATTTGCGATACTGCTGCATGGCGCTGCAAGGACTCACGACGCGCGCTCGACAGCTACTTTCTCTGCCAGCTCATGACGTTCCTCTTCATCCCGCCGCTCTTCTGCATCATTGGCTACAAGTCGGCGCAGGACGTACGTGCGCACGCTTTGTGTGAGTCGTGTACGAAAAATGCATGCGCACTTACCAGCCGCACTCTTTGTGGGAACGACCAGGACTTTATCGAAGAAGAGGTGACCGAGTTCCCAAAGATCCACTTCTTCGCCATGGGCATGCTCGACCTCCTCCACGTACGAACGAACGCTTTGATCGACTGGCGTTTGCACCGCAGCGCTGACAATCGATAGCTCGTACGTGCGTCTAGGCGATGATGCTCTTCCTCGCCGGTGGCAAGACTGAGCCGATCCAGACGCTGCTGTTCATGCAAGCGTCCATTCCGCTCTCGGCGCTCGTGTCGTCCATTGTCTTTGGGACGCGGTACGTCGTCTGTTGGAGCGCATGTCCACCGCTATGTCCTCACGCATTGGCGGTTTCGTGTGCGTGGCGCAGGTACTCGCGAGCACAGGTACTTGGGATCCTCGCGATCAGCACAGGCATCTTGATCTCGCTCCTGCCCGAGTTTCGAGAGTACGAGTCAACAATGTCTAGCTCTTGACGTGCACAAGCGCTCGTGACTGACCTGGCGTCGTCTCGTGTGCGTATGTTGGTCCTACAGCATCAATAGCGACCGAGCTGATGACCGCGAGAGCGCGTGGAACAGGTGCATGCGAGCTCAATGGAGCTCCTGACGCCGACGAGCGACGAGCGACGCTCACTCTTCCTCTCTCTCTCTGTATCACTACTGCGTAGCTTTGTGTACCTCCTCGCGGCTGTGCCTGGCGCATTGTCGATGACGTACAAGGAGCGCGCGATCCGGGACCAGCCCATGGACATGGTCTACCTCAACGCCTGGGTCTCGGTCTACCAGTTCATCGGCGGTCTCATGATCGCGCCGATCATCTTTGACGCCGAGGTGCGTCCTCCACTGTCATCCCTAGGAGCGTTTTCGTGTCCTATCGCCTCACGCGCGTGTCGTGGGCGCCTGCAGTTCCTCCAGCTGAACCAGAAGACGAGCGGGCTCGAGTGTCTCATCAACGGACGAGCTGAAGTCGCGTCTGACCAGTGCCACGTACGTTGTCCAGCGTTGCTCGAGTGAGGCGCTGATCCACTGAGCCATCGACTGACAACCAAACGACTGCGCTCGATGCTGTGGCTGTGTGAACGCAGCTTGGGATCGTGATCCTGATGCTCTACGTGCTCTGCAACGTCTGCATCAACATCCTGCTCATGCAGCTCATCAAGCTCACGAGCGTCGCCGTCATGTACGGCTGTACGCTCGTGGGCTTTGTGCTCTCGTTCGCTGTCATGGCGTGGTACCAAGTCGACCCGGACGAGTTCGGCGCCATGAACTTCCACGACGGCATCCGCGACTGGATCCCCGACTCGATCTACCTCGACGTCGTCGCGTTCGCTGTCCTCCTCGCAGGCAAAGTGCTCTACCAGTGGGACGACGACCCGGACGTCGAAGCCACGACGACGTCAGCAGAAGACAAGGAAGCAGCGTCGCTCCTGAATGACGACGACTATGGCTTGCGCTACACGTGAGCGACGAGGACGCAGTGGCGTCTTGACGGGCGCCTGGGTCCCGCAAGGCCGTGTCAGTGCCAGCGAGCGAGCGAGCGAGAGAGGCAAGAAGGAGCATGTGTCTAATGATATTTAGATTGCTAGGAGCAGCGCCTTGCGACCTGAAGACGTTCAAGTCCATTGTCCTTTGCTGCTTTGGATGCCGCGAAGAGTCACAGTACTCGTCGGTTCACGCGTGGATCATCGCAGAGGAGCGCAATGGCGTCGACCGCGACGAAGCTCACGACTGCGTCGCGCCTGGCAAAGACAAAGAAGCCGCTGAGTGACCTGCACCAGCTCCAGCGCGCCGTGAAAGATCTCCAGCGCGAAGCCGCGGACCAGCTCGTGCTCGAAGTCGAGTCCCAAGCGACGTTCGAGTTCCTCACGTCGCAGATCAAAGCGCTCAAGAGCGCGTTCGATACGCTCTCGGACGTGCTCATGAACGAGATCGACGGGCTCCGGAAGGACACGCAGCGCAAGCTCAGCGACATGGACGCGCTCGTGACGCGGCAGACCGAGATGCACAAAGCGACGCACGTCGAAGTGATGCAGCTCAAGCGCACGATGGAGATCTGGTCGCTCAAAGAGCGCGACTGGGCCAAGGACAACGAGATCCTCAAAGCCTCGCATGCGCACAACATTGAGTGGATGCAGCAGCTCCAGCGCGACGTCATGGACGTCAAAGACAAGGTCCACGAGTGCAAGAGCGACGTCGCGGCGCGGACCGCAGCGGTCTGTGAAGAGACCAACAGTCTCCGCGTGCACTGGCAGAAGCAAGTCGACGACGTGATGGCGCAGCTCCAGGACTTTGACGCTACGGCGCAGAAGCAAGTGGCGATGGTGCGTGCGCAGACGCAGCAGCGCGTTGACGACATGGAGCTCATGGAGCAAGCGTTCAGCACGCTGCAGAACCAGCAGCTCCACACGCGCGCGAGTCTGGACGACTACATCCAGAGCGCGAGTGCGCAGTTTGCGCTCTTATGCAAAAAGATGGACGTGCTCGAGTCGCAGAGCAGCGCTCAGCGCACTCTTGTCGAACAGCTCCGAGCCAAGAGCGTGTCGGTCGAGAAGGAGCAGCGTCGACGCATGGAGAACGTCAGCAAGATGTTTTCGGTACGTGCACGCGTGTGTGTCGATGTCTGCCATCGCTCTGTGACTCTGTACGGTTGGACTGAGAGTCGACAGATGAACTGACAGATCTTTGGCGCGCGGCGTTTGCATCTTGCTCGATCACAGGTCTTTGCCGAGGCGCTGCATCTGCCTCCGAGCAAGCTCGAGCGAATAGCGTAGACGTGTTGTTTACGAATGGTGTAGTCAATGCGTAGAGCGAGACGCTCCAAGACACTTGCAGGTAGCAAGACGAACGATGCGTCAAGCAAGCAAGACGAAGCGCCTCGAAGTTGGTGCGTGGCCCCACTAGAGCTAACTTAGCTTATAGGTCTAGACGTCCAGACAAGCAAGCAGGCACACAAGAAAGAGGATGTCCACGTGCACTCTCTCTTCTTCCTCTTGACACCAAGAGGTCTCGGCACCGAGTCCGTCAGCTAACGACACTGATCCCTTCTACTAGCGCAGACTGCGAGAGGGTATGAGTGCGAGTGCCATAGAGAGAGATAGCGACGAAACCTCGCATTGATATCGACATCGACATCTCACTGCGCCGACTGAGACGTCTTGAGACGTCTTGAGTGCAGGCTCGTCCTCTTGAGATCGCCTTTGACCTCTTGTGTGACGTGGGCCACACCAGCCAACCACTGTGGCAAACTGAACCCACTTGCACACAATTCCAGCAGCAAGAGCTCATCAACAACAGACCAAGCCCAAGCACAGCAGTCCAAGTCACCGCCAACAACGACGACGACGACGACGACAATCGCTGCTCCTGCTCCTGACGCCCCTACTGCTCATAACGACAGCAACACGCTTGTCTCCCTCGCGCCAGCAGCAGCTACTGTCAATGTCATCGCTGCCGTCGTCGCTGTCACGGCCGTTGCCGCCGCTCAAGTGCGTGCAGCTCGCATTCGCTAGACGCAGCAGCAACAAGAGTCACAACGAACCGAGTGATGCGCGTGTGTCCGGTCATGCACGACCACCAACTACTGCAGCACGCGCTCAGGTCGCTGCGCTGCCGCACGTCGTCGACATGATCAGCAGCTTCTTGGACGTGGCGCATCCGCACATCTGGACATTGCCACGTGCGTGCGAGAAGAACCTGCTGCATCTCGCACAGCGACTCGGCGCGTGTCTGCATGTCGGCACAATCGACGATACTGGCAGTGATGGCGACTCACGCAGCGATGCAACTGCTTCTACTCGCGCAAGCACCTCAACCGCCGGCGCCACCACCGGCGCCAGCACCAGCAGCAGTACAACAACAACAGCCGCAGTCCGCTTGGACCCGCACTTTTGGGCGTGGCAGTGCAGCAGAGCTCTCGTGTTTGCGATCCAGCACGACAACCTCGACATGGTCGCGTGGCTCCACGACTACTGTCCGCGCGTGCTGCCGTTTGCCGCGATGATCGAAGCCGCGCGTCAAGGCAACGTGCGTCTGCTGCAGTGGTTGGTTGATCGTCATCCGGACGCACCGTGGGTGCCGCAGCTGATGGACGCAGCGGCCTCGACTGGTCAGCTCGAGATGTTGCAGTGGCTCCACGCGCATCCAAAGAGCGTCGGCTGCACGAGCGACGCAATGAAGACCGCGATCGATGGCGGTCACTTGGAGACGCTCAAGTGGCTCCACGAGCACACCTCTTTTCGTCCTTTGCTCTTGTATCACGCCTTTGAAGGGATCAAGAACGGCCACGCTGACGTCTGGTGGTTCCTGTTCGAGCACGCAGAGCGGTACAGGCTCAGTCCACTCGCTGGTTTGAAGGTCGCCGCTGCAGCTGGCGATCTCGAGTGACTGCGGCCAATGGTGGCCGATTTTGATGCGAGCCAACTCTCCGCCAGCATCACAGCGGTTGTCGTAGCTGCTACCAGGGCGGGTCATCTACACATCGTCCAGTGGCTCCACGAGAACGTCCCAGGCGCATGGACAACGGACGCGATGGACAGCGCAGCCTGGAGTGGCAACCTCGAGCTCGTGCAGTGGTTCCACACGAACCGCACCGAGGGCTGTACAACCAAAGCGATGAACTCCGCAGTAGCGTACGGTCATTTCGACATCGTCCAGTGGCTCCACATGAACCGAAGCGAGGGCTGCACGACCCAAGCGATGAACTTGGCAGCTATGAACGGTCACCTCGACGTCTTGCAGTGGCTGCATGAGCATCGGAGCGAGGGCTGCTCGTCCAAAGCAATGGACTGGGCAGCTAAGAGCGGTCACTTTGAGATCGTGAAGTACCTGCACGAGCACCGGACCGAAGGCTGCACGACCGATGCGATGGACAATGCAGCCGAGTACGGTCACGTTGACGTAGTGAAGTACTTGCACGAGCACAGAACGGAAGGCTGCACGACCGATGCGATGGACTGGGCAGCTTCAACAGGGCACCTCGACGTCGTCCAGTGGCTCCATCACAACCGCACCGAAGGCTGTACGACCTATGCCATGAACTCGGCAGCTAAGAACGGGCACTTTGAGATCGTGAAGTACCTGCACGAGCATCGGCCCGAAGGCTACACGACCGACGCGATGGGCAGTGCCATTAGAGGCGGCTACCTCGACATCGCCCAGTACCTTCACGAGCATCTACACATCAGCTACAACAATGGTGCGCTGCTCGCAGCTGCCAGGGGCGGACACTTTGATATCCTGCTCTATCTCTACCGGAACCGAAGCGAAGACATCGCTCCAGGAGCGTTTGCGTACTCCGACCTCAAGATCGAGAACATCGAGATTGTCCAGTGGCTCGAGCACACATACCCAGGTGTGGTCGATCTCGATGCGATGCAAGCTCGACGCTTCAGTCGGTCAGCCGTGCTCGCGTATGCGCTTGGACTGAGAGCGTAAGCTAGTGTTCGGTCCTTTGGACGAGCAGGTTCATGTCAAATCTCAACAGTGTCATTGCATCAAGTGTCAGCAGAGACAGCTACTAGCCCTTGTCGCTTGTGTGGCATTCGGATCAAGTGAGTAGTAGGCGAGCACGAGGCACCATTCATCCAGCAGCTCTCCAAGGCCCATGTGTACTAAGGGATCAATAGCGCAAAGCACTGAGATGTACAACACGCCGACAGTGTCTACACGCACACCTACGTCTTCAAAGCGTACGCAACCACGCCTAGCATGTACCGACTTCGTGGTCTCCGCACATTCAGATTCAAAGACTCGGGATACTGGCAGTGGAGCCATTGTGCGATCTCCATGTGCTCGATGAAGCTCAGCCCGCACTGGTCGCGAGCAACGCCAGCGTCGCGTCGGTGCGCGTGGAGGAACAGCAGGATCTCAAAGTGTCCGCGCTCGGCGACACACCGCATGGCTCTGTCACTGCAACCTTCGCTTCGGTGCTTGTGCAGCCACTGGACGACAGCGAGGTGGCCATGCTTCGCTGCCCAGTCCATCGCATTGACTGTGCAGCCTTCGAGTCGATGCGTGTGTAGCCACTTGATGATCTCGAGGTGGCCGTTCAACGCTGCCCGGTCCATTGCGCTCGTTGTGCAGCCCTCAGTGCGGTGCGTGTGCAGTAACCGTACAACGGCGAGGTGCCCGTTAGCTGCTGCATCTTCCATCGCATTGGTCGTGCAGCCTTCGGTGCGATGCTCGTGGAGCCACTGGACAACGTTGAGATGTCCACTTGCTGCCGCACCGTCGATCGCATACGCCGTGCAGCCTTCAGTACGGTGCTCATGGAGCCACTGGACGATGTCGAGATGCCCACTCGCAGCAGCGCCGTCCATTGCATGTCGTGTACAGCCTTCTTGTCTGTTTGCGTGGAGCCACTGGACAATGTCGAGGTGTCCGTTTGCTGCTGCGTCGTCCAACGCATACGTCGTGCAGCCTTCGTGTCTGTTTGCGTGGAGCCACTGAACGATCGTAAAGTGACCATCGCGAGCTGCCCAGTCCATCGCGTTGGTCGTGCAGCCCTCGCTTCGATGCTCATGGAACCACTGGACGAGCTCCAGATTGCCGCTTGCAGCCGCGTCATCCATCGCTTCTGCCGTGAACTCGCTTGAGTAGTTGTCGTGGAGCCACTGAACGATCTGCTGGCGGCCAGAGCGAGCAGCAGCGCGAACAAGCGACGGAGCACAGATAGTGCTTCGGCCATGCGTCATCTTGGACGCGATCCAAAGGACCAGCTCCAGGTCTCCTGCTTTGACAAGTGCGTCGGTCGCCTCAGAGACGAGAGGCTCGTGCTTTTCGTAAAGGAGCTTCCAGACGTTGACGAATCCGTTCGTAGCGCACATGCGAGCAGCCCACTTGACGAACACCTCGCTCATCGCGTGATGTTCAAAGACCCACTTGGCGACTTCGACACGATTCGAACTGAGTGCAGATGCCATCGATTCATTCGTGCAGCCGACGCTCTTTGGATGCGCGTGAAGCCACTGCAACATCTCGAGCTGACCAGTCGAGGCCGCTGCGTCCATCAGCTGCGGCACCCACGGTGCGTCCGGATGACGATCAACCAACCACTGCAGCAGACGCACGTTGCCTTGACGCGCGGCTTCGATCATCGCGGCAAACGGCAGCACGCGCGGACAGTAGTCGTGGAGCCACGCGACCATGTCGAGGTTGTCGTGCTGGATCGCAAACACGAGAGCTCTGCTGCACTGCCACGCCCAAAAGTGCGGGTCCAAGCGGACTGCGGCTGTTGTTGTTGTACTGCTGCTGGTGCTGGCGCCGGTGGTGGCGCCGGCGGTTGAGGTGCTTGCGCGAGTAGAAGCAGTTGCATCGCTGCGTGAGTCGCCATCACTGCCAGTATCGTCGATTGTGCCGACATGCAGACACGCGCCGAGTCGCTGTGCGAGATGCAGCAGGTTCTTCTCACATGCTCGAGGCAATGTCCAGATGTGCGGATGCGCCACGTCCAAGAAGCTGCTGATCATGTCGACGACGTGCGGCAGCGCAGCGACCTGAGCGCGTGCTGCAGTAGTTGGTGGTCGTGCATGACCGGACACACGCGCATCACTCGGTTCGTTGTGACTCTTGTTGCTGCTGCGTCTAGCGAATGCGAGCTGCACGCACTTGAGCGGCGGCAACGGCCGTGACAGCGACGACGGCAGCGATGACATTGACAGTAGCTGCTGCTGGCGCGAGGGAGACAAGCGTGTTGCTGTCGTTATGAGCAGTAGGGGCGTCAGGAGCAGGAGCAGCGATTGTCGTCGTCGTCGTCGTCGTTGTTGGCGGTGACTTGGACTGCTGTGCTTGGGCTTGGTCTGTTGTTGATGAGCTCTTGCTGCTGGAATTGTGTGCAAGTGGGTTCAGTTTGCCACAGTGGTTGGCTGGTGTGGCCCACGTCACACAAGAGGTCAAAGGCGATCTCAAGAGGACGAGCCTGCACTCAAGACGTCTCAAGACGTCTCAGTCGGCGCAGTGAGATGTCGATGTCGATATCAATGCGAGGTTTCGTCGCTATCTCTCTCTATGGCACTCGCACTCATACCCTCTCGCAGTCTGCGCTAGTAGAAGGGATCAGTGTCGTTAGCTGACGGACTCGGTGCCGAGACCTCTTGGTGTCAAGAGGAAGAAGAGAGAGTGCACGTGGACATCCTCTTTCTTGTGTGCCTGCTTGCTTGTCTGCATGACTAGGTGCCTGGTGCTCATCGTGCACGCCCATGTTGTTGCTGCCACATAGTTCCCTGGCGGGAGCTACCTTGTCTTCAATTGCGTTGCTCTCCTGTTGGTTGGCATCGCACCAAGTCCTCAGGGTCTTTGGTATCTCGCCATCACTACGCTCCTCTTCACACAGTAGCAACCAGAATAAAGACACCAGTCGCGTATGATTTGCGGCTCATACCGTGCGTGGTCTAGCACCATGACCATCACACTATCGACAACTCATAGACTGGTTCAAGATGCCGTTCTCTAGCTCTCTCTCTCTTCTCACCCGCTCTCTCTCTCTTCTGTCTCTGTCTAGTGCTGCGCCGCAGCGTTCATCTCGAGCGAGATCTCTTGCACGGCCTTGATGAACGTGTTGACGTGCGCCGGGTCCATGTCTGGGAAGCACCCGTGGCCAAAGTTCGCCACGTACGCGTGCGTCCCAAACGCCTGGAGCATCTTCTTGACCTGCTCGCGAATGATCTCGGGCGACGCGTAGATCGCGCTCGAGTCAAAGTTGCCCTGGAGAGCGACTTTGCCGGCCACGAGCGCGCGGACATCGGTGGGGTTCGACTGCCAGTCGAGGCCGAGGCAGTCGTACTGCGTGTCTGCGAGCGCAGCGTACGCGTACGGCGTGCCTTTCGAGAAGCACACGATCGGCGTGTCCGGCGTCGCGTCCTTGACGCGCGCAGCGATCTGCGCCATGTACGGGAACGCAAACTCGTAGTAGTGCTCCTGCGTAAGGACCTCGGCGCCGACGCTCTCAAAGACCTGGAGCGCCTGCGCACCGGCGCGCTGCTGCGCGACCAAGAAGTGCACGCAGACGTCTGTGATCGCCTGGAGGAGGTTGTGCGCAGCTTGCGGGTGCTGGTACAAGAACGTCTTCAGGAGCGCCTTCGTGCGGCTCCCACCGCCTTCGATCATGTAGCACAGGAGCGTGAGCGGCCCGCCGACAAAGCCAATGAGTGGGACTTCGCCCTTGATCTCCTGGCGCGCGAGGTTGAGCGCGTCGAGGACGTAGCCGAGCGTCTTCTCAATGTTCGGGTTCAGCTCGAGCTTTGCAATGTCGTCCGGGTGGCGAATCGGACTCGGGAGCACCGGGCCGACGCCTGGGACCATCACGACCTCCATGCCCATGGCCTGCGGGATCACGAGGATGTCCGAGAAGATGATCACCGCGTCCATGTGGTACCGACGCAGCGGCTGCAGGCTCACTTCGACCGCGATCTCTGGCACGCCGCACATCTGCGAGGCAGTAGCAAGACGTCAGTCGCCCAAGGTCCAAGGCAGTCGACATGGCACCAAGGCACACACGCACCGTGAAGAACTCGTAGCCAGCGTTGCGCAGTGCGCGGAACTCGGGCAAGTGGCTGCAGCACAGGCACGATACACAGCAGAGCGTGTGCGTGAGGGAGTGAAGGCTCAATAAGCGAGAGAGCCATCTAGGACGCACCGTCCAGCTTGACGCATGCACCACACTGGCACGCGCTCGGTCTTTTCGCCCTTGAGCGCGCGGAGGAGTAAGTCGTTCTTGAGCTTTGGCATGCGCTCGAGCGGCACGCGCTTGATCGGCGTGCGCACGCTCGGGAACGGCCGCGCCTTGGCGATCTTCTGTTTGCGCGCGAGGATGAGGCGAATCGCCGCGGCTGCTGCGACTGCGATCGCGAGCGAGCGCACGGCAATCGCAGCGGTCGTCGAGCTGCTCTCGGTCATGATACGAGGTGCGTGCGGTCGTACGGTGGCGAGCGAGCGAGCGAGCGAAGGTCGAAGAAGCGCGAGCTGCTGCTTGCGGGCGGAGCTGCTGGTTCCCAAGTGAGCGAGTCGAAGCTGTGTGACGTCTGGATGCCACGATTTCACTTGTATGATTGTACAGCATCAATGCGATCAAGTGCGCGATTCAACTGTTTGATACAAACATCAACTACACATAGTGTGCGAAGGTAACTGAAACGAGGTGATACAACTCTGCTCGAATACCTCGTTTACATCACTATCGAATCTACACACGATCGTCGGAATCGGGGAAGACATCGTCAGTCAACATGCTGTACGCAGCACGCGCACCTCGGCGAGGAGCGACTGACTGAATGGATGGAGACGGCGCGCGTGCGCTAGATCGTCGAGCGGTCAGCCGATGGACACACGTGGCGGATCGCACACTCGGTGCACTTTGGACCGCGCGGGTGGCAGATCGTCTGCCCAAAGCCCACGAGGAGCAAGTTGATCGGGCCCCAATACTCGCGCGGGAGCCAGTCCTCGAGTTCCTGTACGACACACGCAGCGCTCGCATCAGTCACGCGTGTCACGCTGTGCAGATCTCGACTCGACACGCACCTGCCGCGTCTTCTCGGGGTCCTGCGCCTTTGGGTTCTTTGAGTTCCACGTCTTGACCCACCCGAGGCGGTTCGAGATCCGATGCACGTGCGTGTCGACGCAGATGCCGACAACGCTGCCAGTGTGCACGAGCGACTTGGTGCATGAGTGCGGCATACAAACACACAGATAGCGGCCATTGGCTATTGACGTACTCGTTCCATGCGCAGTCCATGACGAGGTACGCCATCTTGGGACCGACGCCTGGCAGCGCGACCAAGTCGTCAAACGTCCGTGGGATGTCGGGGACGTCTGCGCCAGTCGCGCGCTGCTGCTCCTGGAGAATCGACGCGACTTGCTTGATGTACTTGGCTTTGTTCCGGTAGAACCCGACGGGATGGATCGTCTCGGCGAGCTCCTTCTCGTCGATCGCGAGCATCGACGCGACCGTCAGTCCTGCGAGTTTGTGCATCAGCCAAGGCATCACGACAGTCAGTTTGGCATGCGTCGTCGCGCTGTCTGCTGCGCTTGAGTGAGGCGAACGCACCTCCTTCGCGCGCGAGGAGCCGCTCCATGGCGGCGGCGTTCACTGGGTCCTTCGTCTGGCTGCTCAGCATCGCAGACACGAGCGTGTGGAAGCGCCACTCGTGCGGCGGGTACTTGGTCGTCTTGTAGAACTGTGTCCACCAGTCAAACGCAAGTACATGAGTCTCTTTCAGCCAGTTGACACACACGCGAGCGCTAGAAGACGCACCTCGCAGCCCATGCTGTCGACTTCGGCGCCGCCGCCTGCGCGCATCGTCTGGATGCCTTCGAGCATCTCTTTCCAGCGCGCTGGCGCCGTGCGCTTCACGCGCGACGCGTCGGTCTTGCTCGAGCGCTTGGCTTTCTTGCGCACAGCTGGACTCGCAGACTCGGAGCTCACGAGCTCAACGGCCGAGGCGTCTTCCGACTTGACAGACACGTCTGCGCTATCGTGCTCGTTTGCTTCATAGGCGAGCGGTGTTGGCGCTTTTGCTCGTGTTGTGCGCTTGCGTGGCTGCGGTGTACTCACAGGTGATGATGAAGCGACAGCGAGATCTTGCGCAGTCGGTGAAGTATGCAGCTGGCGCTTGATTCGCAGACTCGAGCGCGTACTGACTGGCGAGCGCTCGTCTTTGATTGCTGGCACGCGCGGTGTGATCGTCGCGTTTGCAGCAGCAGTAGTGCGTTGCGAGCGCAGACGCAGCTGCATGCGACCGAGCGCGCCAGTGCTGCTGCTGTTGCTGTTCGTAGTTGAAGCTGCTGCGCGCTGCATCTGGAGCTCAATGGATCGAGAGACGCGTCGGGTGGTCGACCAGTTGCTGCTCCTTGCAATGATGAACATGACCGTCGGAATGGCTTTGACTTTGGCACACATGTATAGTCCATGATTTTCCCAGCTCCCGTATCTGGATAAAACATGGACATAGTACGAAAACCCAAAACCAAAAGCAAAGTGCCAAGGCGAGCGAGGAGGCAGCGATGCCAACTGCGAACAAGGGCGTGCTCGTCAAGTGGTGCGTGCGCGTGTGCGCGTGTGTGCTCATCGTGTATGCTTACGTATGTGTTCTACTAGCAGCTACTAACGCTTGTGTGTTTGTGTGTGTACGATGACAGCGACCCGGCCACAAAGCAGTATCTGCTGCATCTCAATGAGACAGCAGTGCAGGTGCGTACAGCTGCGTGTGTTTGGCTTGCACTCGCTCAGTATTCACGACAGCAGCTCTTCATGGACACATGAGCGACGACGTACTGTGTTGTTTCCGCTGCATACACATGATGCTCACTCTTCACACTCGCTTGCTTGCTCTCATTCTCTTTGATCTCGTGCCATCAGCACCGCTTTGTGATCGAGGACCTCGACGAGACGCACTTATTTATTGTGCCAGACCCGAAGGTCATTGCGTTCATCGAGAAGAAGATGGACGAGTGGAACGAGCGCAACACGTACCAGCCGCCGACAGGTTAGCGACGTCAAAGGCACGTGTCACGGCTCTCAAGCGAGACGAAGAGCGCTGACACCACACAACGACAGACAGGTCGCAACACACTACAGCTAGGAGCGCAAGACGTGTCAATACAAAGCAACGTCTTGCTGGCACTCGATCCTATTCGAGTCGTGGCGCTGAAGATCGCAAGGGCACCTCGAGCATCTTCGTCATGAGCGCTTCTTGGAGGCGATCAGTTAGTGTGGACACCTCAAATATGGCAGTACAGTCGACAACGTGATGTGGTACTACTCGCGACAGATCAATACAATCTCTTTGAAGTTGAGTGAATGCCATTCGTCCAATCGAACGGATCATCGTACGACCGACAAGCAGAGCAGAGCAGCAGCATGACGGACGCCCCGCCCTTCACGATCGGTGCGTACGCACGTGTGCGTGTGTATGCAGCTCTTCTCTATCTCCCTCTCTCCCTCTCTCACGCCCAACTCCTGCTGTTCCTGTATGTGCAGATGCCCCCAAGTACGACCAGTCGACGTACTACGGTCGCTGGCGCCAGTTCGTCGAGCTCGTGTCGCCAAGGTGCGTACTACCAGCCAACCAATCGCCATGAACTATCGCTCACATGCTCCCTCTCTCTTTGTTCGCGTGTCTACTTGCGCAGTGCGCTGTTCCTGACCACTGAGGAGATCCAAAACGCGACGCGCACGCTCGCGAGCTACCGCAATGGCGACATTGCGCCAGGTCAAGTCTCGGACGCCGAGCTCTGGCACGCGCGACGCGGTACGTCCACACTTGAGCGCAGTCCACTGATGCGTGAATAGCTGACTAACGCTCTCGCTTGATCAAGTGTACGAGTCGGCTGTGCACCCGCAGACTGGCGAGACGCTGCCGCTCTACTTCCGCCTCTCGGCGTTCGTGCCCGTGAACATTCCCATCTGCGCAGGCATGATCCTCGCGCCGCCGACTGTACGTCTGTCATCACTGCTGTCATTCAGTCAAACGAGCACACACGCGTACTCACAGCGCCTGGTCAAACACTCGTGCTTGTGTGCGTTGCGTAGCTCGGCAACACGATCTTCTGGCAGTGGATCAACCAGAGCTACAACGCAGGCTTCAACTACGCGAACCGCAACGCCAGCAGCGAGCAGGACAACTCGACGATCTTCAGTGCGTCTCGCTCTCGCCACTCGCTTTGTCGTCTCTTGCAACGCATGACCAACTCACGTCACTCTCTATCATGCTGTGTCATGGTGCGTGCATCGCAGAGTCGTACGCAACAGCGTCGATCGTGTCGTGCGTGACAGCAGTCGGACTCGGTCGCGCAGTCGAGTCGGCCAAGTCGCTCTCGCCAGGCGTGCGCTCGGCGCTCCGCAAGGTCCGTCAGAGCGTCTCTCTCTCTTTATCTCTTTATCTCTGGGTCTATGGCGCTTGTGGTGGCCGTCTCACTCACATCTGACGTCTTGTGCTGCTGCTCGTGCCTCGCGACTTCTTTGCGTCTGACTGGCACTCACGCACTGACGGCCGGTGACGAGCGCAGACGGTGCCGTTCGTCGCCGTCGCAAGCGCTGGTGCCTTCAACGCCGTCTCGATGCGCTTCAACGAGTACACGTACGTCCTGAGCTGCTGTGCTCACTGCTCGTTCACTGTGGACTGAGCTCCCACTGCTGACCGACTAACGACCGAATGGATGCCTGTAACGCCAGTGAGGGCATTGACATCATGGACGACGACGGCGAAGTGCGCGGTCGGTCCGTCGCAGCAGGTCGCCAGTCGCTCACGCAAGTCGCACTCACGCGCGTCGCGCTGCCCATGCCGAGTACGTCCAGCAGCGCGTTTGTAGAGCGACCCGCATATTGTCACTCGCTTGCCTTGGTGGCAATGGCGCTGCTGGTGGTGCTCACGCTGTCTATTCACTCGCTCGCATGTACACATCGCCAATGCGCAGTCCTGCTGCTGCCGCCGTACTTGTACGAAGGACTGAAGAAGGCCAAGCTCATGCCAAAGGCCAAGTACCCGCGTCTTGCCACGGAACTGAGTGCGTCTCTCTCTCACTTTTATGCTCTCGCGTGGCTGGTACACGTGCTCCACCGAGCGTCACTCACTCAGCCACTGTCGACTCACGCGTGCGGTGGCTCGTGTGTGCGTGCTGTTGCTGCAGCGGTGCTCACGCTCTGCCTCTGGGGAGCGCTGCCTGCTGCCGTCGCGCTCTTCCCGCAGAACGGCTCCATCGCTGCCGACGACGTCGAAGCGCCGTTCCGGAACCTCACAGACAAGAGCGGCAAGCGCATCACGACGTTCACGTACAACAAGGGCATCTGAGCGCCTGGAGGCTGAGAGCAGAGGCGTTCGTCTTTGAGCTTGAGCTCGAGTCGCTGTCGGACTGTCGATACAAGCAAGAGACACACAGAGCCTATGCAAGAGCCAAGCATGCGCTTGATCGAGTCACTGCCGCATTCAGACACAGCAAGAGTTCACGTCCATTGACTGAGCTCACGAACGCAAGAGCATCAAGACTGTCGTTGGTACTTCACTCGAGCGCTTGCACTGGCAGATCAAGTCACGCATCTCAGAGCTCACGTCCAAACTCAGTCGCGTAGGCACCAAGCGCGTACGTGAGCACAGGTGCCATGCGCGCGTGAGACTTGAGATCGAGAGTGCCAGGAGGGAACGTGCTGTAGAGCCACTGCGCGATCTCGAGGTGCTCGGTCATGTACTCTCCGACTTGGACACCACTGTGGACACCTTCGCTTCGGTGCGCGTGGAGGAAGAGCACGACGTCAAAGTGACCGCGCTCAGCAGCCAACCGCATGGCTAAGTCCGTACAGCCCTCGGTGCGATTCGCGTGGAGCCACTGGACGACGTTGAGGTGGCCGTTCATAGCTGCCAAGTTCATCGCTTGGGTCGTGCAGCCTTCAGTCCGGTTCGCGTGGAGCCACTGGACGACGTCGAGGCGGCCGTATGCTGCTGCGAAGTCCATCGCGTCGGTCGTACAGCCCTCGGTGCGGTTTGTGTGGAGCCACTTGACGATGTCGAGGTGACCGTTCTCAGCAGCGTTGTTCATCGCTTGGGTCGTGCAGCCCTCAGTCCGGTTCATGTGGAGCCACTGGACGATGTCGAAATGACCGTACGCTACTGCGAAGTTCATCGCTTCAGTCGAGCAGCCTTCCGTCCGATTCTCGTGGAACCACTGCAGGAGCTCGAGATTGCCGCTCCAGGCTGCGCTGTCCATCGCGTCTGTTGTCCATGCGCCTGGGACGTTCTCGTCGAGCCACTGCACGATGTGTAGTTGACCCGACTCAGCGGCTGTAGAGGCAAGCTCAGGTGCGATGCTGGCGGAGAGCTGGCTGGCTGGGATCTTGGTCATCATCGACTGCAGTCGCTTGAGGTCGCCAGTAAAAGCAGCAGCGAACATACCGGCAATCGCATCGAGTCCGTACCGCCCCATGTTGTCAAACAGGAACCACCAGACGTCAGCGTGGCCGCTCTTGACCGCACGGTGCACTCGGCACGCGCGCAAGAGAAGAGTAACACTGGTGTGCGTGTGCAGCCACTTGACAACCTTCAAGTGACCGCGATCGATCGCAATCTCCATCGCTTTACGTAAGGAGCCGACGTCCTTTGGATGTGCGCAGAGCCACTTGAGCGTCTCGAGCTGACCAGTCGAGGCCGCTGCGTCCATCAGCTGCGGCACCCACGGCGCGTCCGGATGACGATCAACCAACCACTGCAGCAGACGCACGTTGCCTTGACGCGCGGCTTCGATCATCGCGGCAAACGGCAGCACGCGCGGACAGTAGTCGTGGAGCCACGCGACCATGTCGAGGTTGTCGTGCTGGATCGCAAACACGAGTGCTCTGCTGCACTGCCACGCCCAAACGTGCGGGTCCACGCGAGTCTCTCTCGGACTGCCATTGTCGTTGTTATCACCAACGCCAGTCACCTTGTGCTGCTGCAGCGGACGCGGGCCGAGTCGCTGTGCGAAGTACAGCAGATGCTTCTCGCGTTTGTGCGACACAGCCCAGAGGTGCAGATGCGCCATGTCCGAGAAGCCGCTGATCGCGTCGACGACGTGCGGCAGCGCAGCGACCTGCGTGCGAGTGCTCTCCGTCGTGGAGGCAAACGCAGTCGGAGCGACATCACTGGCGAGGCTGTTGTTGCGGGAGCTGCCAGTAGCGCTGGTAGCGAGCGCGAGCTGCGCTGTCGTGAGCGGAGGCGTCGCCATCTCTCGTATCGCGTGTGGCGCTAGTGATGACTTGTCGAGCCGTGCTGGGCTGTGTGTGTGTGCTGTGAGTGCGTGCTGCAGACAGCGCGAGTGGAGTCGAGTGCGAGTGGCACGAGTCGAAATGGAAAGTGCGCGCGGAGCAACAGGAGAACGAGCAGTAGCAGCAGTTGGTGGCGCTTTAGTCAATCTCAGTGTCTTGACTTGATGGATTCGACTCCGAGCTCGCACCTCTTGCTCTTTCTCTCTCTCTCGCTCGATCTTCTTCGCAGCGTCACAGCACAAGATGCGAGTCTCTGTGAGAGAGAGACTCGGTGTGCGTGAGTGTGCGTGAGAGAGTCGTTGTAGACATCTTGTCAGAGCATGCACGGACTGACGAGCTGGCACACGGCTGGTTGGTCTATACAAGCAACTCGATGTGATGGTTCACAGCTCGGAGTATAGCAGGCAGGCACACACGCGTACCCAAGCAGCTTGCTTCGTCATGAGCAAACAAGCAAACAAGCAAACAAGCAAACAAACAAGCAAGCTAGAGCACCAGCACGCACATGAGGCTGCGATGTGGTGTGTGTGTGCGTTTGCTTCAATGGAAGCGGCCAGCTGATCGCCGCAAGTCGTGCGTTGTCGTGTCCTGCGATGCGATGCCATGCCATGCCATGTCAGAGATGTTCTTGGCGATGATCTTGGAGACCGCGAAGCGACACTTTGTCTCTTGCACGTGCTGTCGATAACTGCAAACGTCGCTTTCTCTCTCATTTTCTCTCTCTCATTTTTCACACTTTCACTCTAAACAGCGACTCGTTCTCGACAATTTGCTCTTGACAACACAAACACATTTCTCTACAGTAGCAGCAACACACACACACACACACACCAGTTGGCTTGACACATCAAGATCACTATTGTCGAGTAGTAAGTAGAAGCAGCAGAGGCACTCGATGCGACCACCTTCCAGCTCAGCAGTAGCTGCACGAGCTTCACGTTGACGACTTCGGTGCCTATTTGCTGCTCGCAAACCTCTAGCAGTGTCTCCAGACACTCGACGACCTCCAGACAAAAAGCACATGCGTCGTTGCACTCACGCGCTCTCGTTCTATCGCATACACACAGACAGACGGAGTCACATAGCACAGAGCATTGAGAACAACGACACGAGCGCGTTCGAGCTTCAAGACATCAGAGCAATTTGGACGGACACAGAGCGTAGTGAGTGCATATGACTCGCACGAGCGCCAGTATTGCCATTCAGTAGAGTTGCTCAGACTGCGAGGTCTGCCGCGACATCACTGCCGCGCACGTCAAGTGGTATGCGTGGACTACGCACTGCGTTCGCTGGAGCAGCGTCGTGATGGCCGCCAGACGCAGTTGTTGCTGCTGGTCCACCTCCTCCCGCTGCTGCTATTGGTGCTGGTGGCGCCGTGTCAAAGTGGCGCTTGCCTCTGTGCGCGTCCATGTAGAGCAGCATGCTTTTGCGCGCTTCCGCTCGCTTCGCATCGCGCGTCTTCCACAGGTCGCGCTAGCGCATATGTCCAACACGAAGAAGCAGTCGCCACGACAGTCAGTCCGTCTGTCTGTACGCTTTGAGACGAGCGAGTGTGCGTCGTGTGTCGTGTAGCAACCGCACAAGAGGAGTGTGCGCGTGTCATTCCGAGCACGCACCTCTTGCGCTTTGCTTGCGTGCAGCGCATCGTGCAGACGCGTCTCGAGCTCCCAGCAGTAGCGCTGCCACTTCTCCTTCTCAGTCACTTGGCTGCATCGCACACATGCAGACGCGTGCACGTGCATATGAAGAGACAAAGAGAGACGTAGGCAATCAAACCTGTCAGCCAGTGTCTTGTCCGTACACTGTCGTGTAGAACCATGCAAGACCAAGTGAGCACACGTGAGTGAGCATTTGACGCACTCTTCTACGAGCGCGCGCATGTCGACGACTGCGCTCATGGCAGCAAACAGGTCCGTCTCTGCCTTCACGAGCTTCCGCAGCGACTCGTCCGCTGGATCAATCGCAAGTGATCGAGACAATGCATGTGCACGACATCAGCAACGGCGTCCAGGGTCCAGTGTCGTGAAGAGTGTCAGTCAGTCCGTCAGTGACTCGAAGGACAACAACGACGCTGTCGCTGTCGCTGTCGCTGTCGCTGTCGCTGTCGCTGTTGTATCTTGTCTCCTCCTCATACGATGGCAACATGAGTGAGCAAGTACCTCTTGCTCGCGCATCTCGACACTCTGCGTCAGCTCGTTCGTGCTGCTGCACAATGCGCGCGACCTCGGCGTCTTTCGTGTCGAGCGACGCTGTTGTCGATGCGAACGCGTCGCGCAAGCGAGTGATCGCTCGCTACGGACACGTCAGATGCACACATGAGCAGCAGTAGCAAGAGTAGCAATGACAGTGTTAGCGCAGCAGCGGCCGTGGTCGTCTCCGAGCAAAAGAGAGACGCATTCGTATGCGCACGTATGCACACTCGGCGCTAGCACACAGCCGCACCACTTTCTCGTGCACTTCGCTCTGGAGCGCGCTCGCCTGAGCTTGCAGCGCCTACACGTGCACTCAATCAGAGCGTACGTGTCCATGGTGCCAGTGAGCTTACTGCTGCCACACAACAACGCACTCGCATCGGGCTCATCGCAGTCGGCAGTCGGCGATATACAATAGACGCATGCACCTGCGTGTCGCGAGCCGACTGCGCGAGCCGCACACTGCACTTGGCGACGTCGTTCGCCAGCGCTTCGTCTGAGCCTGAGCGAGCGCAGTCCAGTGATGTGGCGCCATCTACAGTCAGCAGCGACGCATTGCCAAATGGTCGAAGCGGCACACGCACGAGCTCAGACGTACCAAAGGCAATACCGAGCGCTCTCAAGTCGCGCTGGAGATCCCCTGCACCGCCATGGACACTGCTGCTAGCACTAGCGCTGATGCTAGTAGTACCGCCAGTGCCACTGCTGCGAGTGCGAGTGCTGCCATCGTACAGAGCGAGTAGCATCTCTGGACATCGTTTGCATAGTGCGTCGTGCGCGTTGAGCCCAAGCACGTTGTCGACGTCGCCATGCTGCGCGCGCAGCGTGCTCTACACCATCCACACACCGGCGTGAGTCTGCTGGAGCAAGCCTTAGATACAGACACGACGCATTCTGTCTGCTATCAGCAGGCGTATGCGCGTACGTACGTTGAGCTGAGCCCACTCGGCGTCGGTGAGATCGCCGTCCTGGTCGGCGTCGAACGCGCTCCAGAGCAGCTGGACACCGACGCTCGTCCACGGAGGCAGCGACGAGTCTTGGACAAGGGAGTCGTCATCACTGCAGCTGCTGTTCCTGTTGTTGTTGAGTGGCTGTAGCGGGAGCTTCTGCACTTGCGCGAGCAAGTACGCGAGGCTCTGCTGCTTCTCTTTCTGCACGAGGCAAGCGAGGACAGCGAAGACAGAGAGCGTGTGTGCGTGTGAATAAGCCATGCATCCAAACAAGACATGCGCATGAGCATCTCTCTCGATCGCAACCGCAGCGATTCATCATCCACACGGTCGTCTGTGCAGCAGTTGGAGCAACGGCAGCAGCAGTGCGTACCAGCTCGGCTTCGAGGTCGCGCAGTCGGACCTCTTGCTCGTAGATCGTCTCGCGTAGCGTGTCGAGCTCGTGGTGCACAGCTCTCGTCTCCAAGTAGAACGTCTGCGTGTGCATGTGTGTAGAGAGAGTGCAAGTGAGGTCAACAGTGTGCGTGCATGTGAGCCATTGCAGCAGGCATCAAGCGAGTGTTGCGTGTGTGCGTGCGTATGTGTTCATCACACGCTCGGCACCTTCATGCTCTGGATGTGACGGCATCCTTTCTGCGGCACAAAGCACAATCAGAGAGACAACCACATACATGCGTGTCACCCATGTAGAACCCGTTAGTCACTCACTCGAGCGTACGTGATGCGTGTTGCGTAGTAGGCAGACCGAGACGCCAAAGCGAGTCGGGCACAGAAGCGAGCGCACGCACCCAGCAGTAGAGGAAGAGCTCTTTCGCGCCACACTCGGCGCAGCAGTAGCGCGACAGCTTCTTCAGTGCGTCACTGTGTGAGTGGGCAAGATAGCGAGATAGATAGAGAGCAGCAGCAAGTGTACGAGCAAAGTAGTCAGGTGTGTCCGCTCGTATGCAATACGCCAGCAGCAGCTGTAGCAGCAGCAGTAGCATCACTTGTGCAAGCAATGCCGTGGATGCACGCAGCAGCAACACATACGTCGCAGCGACGGGAGCATTGGTCGCCATGATCTTGATGCGCTCGTTCACTGCTCCTTGTTGCTGCGGATGCTGCGACGCTCGCATCAATGGCTCAACAACACCCAAGTTGAAGTGAAACCAATCACTCACTCATCCTCCTCTCTCTCTACAAAAACAGCGGTTGCTCGAATCTCTCTCTACTAGAGCGCTCGCTGGTCATCAACATTTTCAGTCGATCGACGGCCATCATCAATGCTCGCAATAGAAGATCGATCTTGTGGTCTGTATGCTCGCAGTCCACTGGATCGCTCGATTACTAGCCCCCATGAATCACCAACTTGATGTACTAATCGCCGCCGATCCTAACACGGCACACACACGCGGCACCAGCAACAGCAGCGGCGGAACCCCTCGTCGCACACACACACACTCGACTGCAGCACCTGCGGCTGTCACAATCGCTCTCGCACGCACATACACACACACACGCACCGCCCTCTACAACAGACAACCATGGCCACGACGCTCGTCCTCCAGCCTGCGCACGGCTACATCCCGCTCCTCGTCGTCGGCACGGCGTTCGTGAACGTCTGGGCGAGCATGAAGGTCGGCGCTGCGCGCAAGAAATACGGCATCGCGTACCCGCAGGTGCGAGATCTTTGCGAGCGTAGCAGCAATGGCAGCAGTGGCACTTCACACACGAGCACACCGAGCCGCGATACTGACAATGCAATGGTGTCTATGCGCTCTCTCCTCTCTCCTCTCTCCTCTGTACGCACACACTCGCACACACGCAGATGTACGCCGAGCAGAGCGACAAGAACGCCAAGGCGTTCAACTGCGTCCAGCGCGCACACCAGAACATGCTCGAGAACGTCCCGCTCTTCCTCGCGCTCATGGTCGCGTCTGCGTACGTCTCTCTGCTCTGTCGTACTCAACTGTCTGTCTGTCGGCTCGAGTTGCTTGTCTGTGTGTGTGCCTGTGTGTGACTGCGCTCGCTTGGGCATAGCTCCAGTGGTCATGTGCACACATCATCCACACTCCCACTCACGCACTTGCACTCTCTCGATGTCTGTCTCGCAGTCCATTCCGCCCTGAGATCGCTGTCGGTGCGAGCGCTGTGCGCCTCGCGAGCTTCGTCGTGTACGTGCGCGGGTACGCGAGTGGCGAGCCAACGAAGCGCTTGCAAGGCGCATTCGGTACGTCTCGTGCCGTGCTTGCGTCGGTGGTCGTTGGTGTGAAGTCTGCTCGACAGCCTGGCTGTGTGGCTGCGTGGCTCGCTCGTGCTTGTGGCGCTATCGGCAAACTGACACTGACTGCGTGTGACGTTGCTGTTGTGTGGTGATGGTGGTCGCTAGGCTACCTCGGCTTGCTCGTCTCGGTCGGTCTCTCGATCGAAGCGGGTCTGCGCATCGCAGGGTTCCTCTAGACACCGTCGGAGAGTGTTGCTACGTCGCGCGCGCCGCGTCGGCACCGTACAGAAGCAGCACCAGTACCAGTCGGTCGCTCTCTCTCTGTCTCTGTTTGGCCGATGCTACATTGCATATACAACGTCAACGCACATCTCGACTGCTCACGCACGCATCATCCTTTGCTCGTTGTCAATCGTTCATCGCTCTTCATTTGTCCATCGCAAGCGATCAACCGCGACTGTGCTGATGCGCTGCGGAGCTCCAGCGCCAGTGGCTGTGCGTTGTGCTGAGACGACGAGCAGCTAGTCACGCGAATACAAGCCGCAATCTTTCACTCGCAACTGACTGCCGACCTCGCCGCCACACCAGTAGCGACTCATCTGATCTTCTGCTCTCAGTAACACGACCACATGCGGCGACACACTCACTCCTTTGCACTTTGCACTTTGCACTTTGCACTTTGCACTTTGCACTTTGCACTTTGCACTTTGCACTGCATGTCTAGCGAGGTACAACGGGGTCTGCGGATATGTAGCACGTACTAGCACGCAGCATGAGATAATCGCGGACTTAAGTATACTAGTACCTTTTTGTAGCACAAATAATGTTATTTAGTGCAGTATCGCTCAATTGTACGAAAATGGTAGCAAATATCTGTACATATATATTATAGGAAAATTATGCAACAATGAATTGATTTCATTATGGATGAATATGATCGATTATCGGCCCTGACTTGCTGGTTGTCTGTCTTGCTGTTTGTATGACCGGAACTGCCCAAATTGTTAGTCACGGGCATATCACTTTCATATTTGTGTGCTTTCGGACGATGGACATCAGCAAGCTTAAACGAGCAACACGCAGCGCTCGAAGCTAACGGCGCCGCAAGTGTTTGCGAGGTTTCTGAGTGCGGATAGCATTGAGCATGCGTATGTGTGTGAGTGCATTGAGAGTGATGCGAGTGGACGTGTGTTAGTGTCAGTGATGGACAAATTTGGCATGTACTTGGTTTTTCAAGAGACCAAGAAGGAGGGTAGCCTCCTGACTAGAATACGTGTTCTCAATACTATCGTCAAGTGAAGTTGTGGCTGTCGAGCATGTTTTCTGCGCATCGCGTGGTGCTTGAGAAGCGCCTGCTTGAGATTAGACGTCCGTTTGATAGCTACTCCGTGATGCGTGAGGATGGCAGCGTGGCGAAGCAGTTGACTCCATGCACAAAGGCCAATTTCAAATGCATGACAGTGTACTTGTACTCAAATGCTAGAAAGACGAGGGACTATCATGACGCGTATCTTCCCGTTTTGCTGAGGTATTTGTTCGGCGTGCGAGTGACATCATGCATGTGCGGAAGCAGACCGTATCGATTGATACAGGTGGTGTGCTGTTTTTGCGATTGATCCGCGCGAAAACGCGTGAAGAACAAGATGTGTCATTGTATTTCGCCACCGATTATGATGTGTCATTGCATTTCGCCACCGATTATGATGTGTCATTGCATTTCGCCACCGATTATGATGTGTCATTGCATTTCGCCACCGATTATGCTACGTGTTCGCTCCTCGCACTTGTATGCGCGCTTACAACACAATAATTACCCTCTATCGATGTCGTCACTGGTCTGCAAGAAGCGTCACCTGTCGCTGCGACATCGCTCGAAGACGAGCCGCCGCTCACAGAGCTGCTCGACGCTGCGGAGCTCGCGCTAGACCCTCCTAGCCGCACCAGCGCGCTAGCTCCTGTCGTCATTCACAGCCACATCATTTGCCTGGTTGAGCGCGTCCCCGGGCCGGATGGTGTGCAGGAGCAGCTGCACTGCAACCTTTTTGCAGAGGCGGCGCGCAGTACGCGAACTCGTGCGCAGTGCTGACCGACCGCTGGATATTGGACAGGGGCGGCTGCAACACCAGCACGACGTACAAAACATACAACTTCGTGTCCGACACGCGCAAGGTAGACCACAGCATTGCGAAGGTGCTCAGCGGGCACGACCCGGCCGCGCACGTACCTCTTCCCTGACTCGACTGTCTCGACTACACGGCGCGCCAGCAAATCGCCTCTCGGCTCTTCTCGTGCTCAGATACGCATATCTTTGTCATGTCTGGAATGTAAAGTGAGACAACATAAAAATTGAGAACGTGAACATACCATAAATGCCGTGGGTCACCGTATACTTTCGGCTAGGTACGACTAGCGGCCCTTCACTCATGCATATTCGTTTTAGTAGGTGTTCTATTAGCAAGGTATCTCTTTAGAGAGGTGCTCCTATTAGAGGCGCCCTTCATTTGAGTGGCTGTCAGTACCTCCGCACTTTAGCGGACAGCACTATTGAAACCAAATAAATAACCTCTGTTGAAAAACACACATTTCACTCAAGCTTCCTCTGATATAGTGCAAGCAAGTCACTCCCGTGACAATAAATCACTCCGAGACAATAAATCACTCCGACTTAAGGAGCACTGATAATGACGGATGACGCCGTTACGGATTAATACATTATAGTAGTGCTCACAAGAAACGAACCAAGGCGCTCGAACACTGCGTGAAGGTGTACGTCAGACACATTAGCCCTGACGCAAGCATGGACTTTGTCCTCTTCTACATCTTGGTCAGCAAAGAAGCCATTTAATCGAGCTGGGCGTCCTGGCACGCACTTTGCGTTTTCGAAGGACCAACATGTCCATGCTTGCAAACTCAACAATGAGAACATGATGTCAAGACTCATGATAACACCAATTCTGGGCGGACCACTCTATTTTTGCGCCCCCGTTTCTAGAAATCAGCGATGTGGTCCGAACTGTGTGGTTAGTTTCTAGTCATTCACTTTTACTTGCCTCTAAACAATTCTAACTATCGCTCCAAATGTCCACGCAAATAATTTTTTTACAAAGCACAGCGATTGGCGACAATAGGTACAGGCTCCAGAATAATTTTACAATACAGAGCCTCGCATAGACACCAAAATTAGCTCGATAGAGAGTGACGATTGTGTTGTAAGCGCGCATACAAGTGCGAGGAGCGAACACGTAGCATAATCGGTGGCGAAATGCAATGACACATCATAATCGGTGGCGAAATGCAATGACACATCATAATCGGTGGCGAAATGCAATGACACATCATAATCGGTGGCGAAATACAATGACACATCTTGTTCTTCACGCGTTTTCGCGCGGATCAATCGCAAAAACAGCACACCACCTGTATCAATCGATACGGTCTGCTTCCGCACATGCATGATGTCACTCGCACGCCGAACAAATACCTCAGCAAAACGGGAAGATACGCGTCATGATAGTCCCTCGTCTTTCTAGCATTTGAGTACAAGTACACTGTCATGCATTTGAAATTGGCCTTTGTGCATGGAGTCAACTGCTTCGCCACGCTGCCATCCTCACGCATCACGGAGTAGCTATCAAACGGACGTCTAATCTCAAGCAGGCGCTTCTCAAGCACCACGCGATGCGCAGAAAACATGCTCGACAGCCACAACTTCACTTGACGATAGTATTGAGAACACGTATTCTAGTCAGGAGGCTACCCTCCTTCTTGGTCTCTTGAAAAACCAAGTACATGCCAAATTTGTCCATCACTGACACTAACACACGTCCACTCGCATCACTCTCAATGCACTCACACACATACGCATGCTCAATGCTATCCGCACTCAGAAACCTCGCAAACACTTGCGGCGCCGTTAGCTTCGAGCGCTGCGTGTTGCTCGTTTAAGCTTGCTGATGTCCATCGTCCGAAAGCACACAAATATGAAAGTGATATGCCCGTGACTAACAATTTGGGCAGTTCCGGTCATACAAACAGCAAGACAGACAACCAGCAAGTCAGGGCCGATAATCGATCATATTCATCCATAATGAAATCAATTCATTGTTGCATAATTTTCCTATAATATATATGTACAGATATTTGCTACCATTTTCGTACAATTGAGCGATACTGCACTAAATAACATTATTTGTGCTACAAAAAGGTACTAGTATACTTAAGTCCGCGATTATCTCATGCTGCGTGCTAGTACGTGCTACATATCCGCAGACCCCGTTGTACCTCGCTAGACATGCAGTGCAAGTGCAAAGTGCAAAGTGCAAAGTGCAAAGTGCAAAGTGCAAAGTGCAAAGTGCAAAGTGCAAAGTGCAAAGGAGTGAGTGTGTCGCCGCATGTGGTCGTGTTACTGAGAGCAGAAGATCAGATGAGTCGCTACTGGTGTGGCGGCGAGGTCGGCAGTCAGTTGCGAGTGAAAGATTGCGGCTTGTATTCGCGTGACTAGCTGCTCGTCGTCTCAGCACAACGCACAGCCACTGGCGCTGGAGCTCCGCAGCGCATCAGCACAGTCGCGGTTGATCGCTTGCGATGGACAAATGAAGAGCGATGAACGATTGACAACGAGCAAAGGATGATGCGTGCGTGAGCAGTCGAGATGTGCGTTGACGTTGTATATGCAATGTAGCATCGGCCAAACAGAGACAGAGAGAGAGCGACCGACTGGTACTGGTGCTGCTTCTGTACGGTGCCGACGCGGCGCGCGCGACGTAGCAACACTCTCCGACGGTGTCTAGAGGAACCCTGCGATGCGCAGACCCGCTTCGATCGAGAGACCGACCGAGACGAGCAAGCCGAGGTAGCCTAGCGACCACCATCACCACACAACAGCAACGTCACACGCAGTCAGTGTCAGTTTGCCGATAGCGCCACAAGCACGAGCGAGCCACGCAGCCACACAGCCAGGCTGTCGAGCAGACTTCACACCAACGACCACCGACGCAAGCACGGCACGAGACGTACCGAATGCGCCTTGCAAGCGCTTCGTTGGCTCGCCACTCGCGTACCCGCGCACGTACACGACGAAGCTCGCGAGGCGCACAGCGCTCGCACCGACAGCGATCTCAGGGCGGAATGGACTGCGAGACAGACATCGAGAGAGTGCAAGTGCGTGAGTGGGAGTGTGGATGATGTGTGCACATGACCACTGGAGCTATGCCCAAGCGAGCGCAGTCACACACAGGCACACACACAGACAAGCAACTCGAGCCGACAGACAGACAGTTGAGTACGACAGAGCAGAGAGACGTACGCAGACGCGACCATGAGCGCGAGGAAGAGCGGGACGTTCTCGAGCATGTTCTGGTGTGCGCGCTGGACGCAGTTGAACGCCTTGGCGTTCTTGTCGCTCTGCTCGGCGTACATCTGCGTGTGTGCGAGTGTGTGCGTACAGAGGAGAGAGAGAGGAGAGAGCGCATAGACACCATTGCATTGTCAGTATCGCGGCTCGGTGTGCTCGTGTGTGAAGTGCCACTGCTGCCATTGCTGCTACGCTCGCAAAGATCTCGCACCTGCGGGTACGCGATGCCGTATTTCTTGCGCGCAGCGCCGACCTTCATGCTCGCCCAGACGTTCACGAACGCCGTGCCGACGACGAGGAGCGGGATGTAGCCGTGCGCAGGCTGGAGGACGAGCGTCGTGGCCATGGTTGTCTGTTGTAGAGGGCGGTGCGTGTGTGTGTGTATGTGCGTGCGAGAGCGATTGTGACAGCCGCAGGTGCTGCAGTCGAGTGTGTGTGTGTGCGACGAGGGGTTCCGCCGCTGCTGTTGCTGGTGCCGCGTGTGTGTGCCGTGTTAGGATCGGCGGCGATTAGTACATCAAGTTGGTGATTCATGGGGGCTAGTAATCGAGCGATCCAGTGGACTGCGAGCATACAGACCACAAGATCGATCTTCTATTGCGAGCATTGATGATGGCCGTCGATCGACTGAAAATGTTGATGACCAGCGAGCGCTCTAGTAGAGAGAGATTCGAGCAACCGCTGTTTTTGTAGAGAGAGAGGAGGATGAGTGAGTGATTGGTTTCACTTCAACTTGGGTGTTGTTGAGCCATTGATGCGAGCGTCGCAGCATCCGCAGCAACAAGGAGCAGTGAACGAGCGCATCAAGATCATGGCGACCAATGCTCCCGTCGCTGCGACGTATGTGTTGCTGCTGCGTGCATCCACGGCATTGCTTGCACAAGTGATGCTACTGCTGCTGCTACAGCTGCTGCTGGCGTATTGCATACGAGCGGACACACCTGACTACTTTGCTCGTACACTTGCTGCTGCTCTCTATCTATCTCGCTATCTTGCCCACTCACACAGTGACGCACTGAAGAAGCTGTCGCGCTACTGCTGCGCCGAGTGTGGCGCGAAAGAGCTCTTCCTCTACTGCTGGGTGCGTGCGCTCGCTTCTGTGCCCGACTCGCTTTGGCGTCTCGGTCTGCCTACTACGCAACACGCATCACGTACGCTCGAGTGAGTGACTAACGGGTTCTACATGGGTGACACGCATGTATGTGGTTGTCTCTCTGATTGTGCTTTGTGCCGCAGAAAGGATGCCGTCACATCCAGAGCATGAAGGTGCCGAGCGTGTGATGAACACATACGCACGCACACACGCAACACTCGCTTGATGCCTGCTGCAATGGCTCACATGCACGCACACTGTTGACCTCACTTGCACTCTCTCTACACACATGCACACGCAGACGTTCTACTTGGAGACGAGAGCTGTGCACCACGAGCTCGACACGCTACGCGAGACGATCTACGAGCAAGAGGTCCGACTGCGCGACCTCGAAGCCGAGCTGGTACGCACTGCTGCTGCCGTTGCTCCAACTGCTGCACAGACGACCGTGTGGATGATGAATCGCTGCGGTTGCGATCGAGAGAGATGCTCATGCGCATGTCTTGTTTGGATGCATGGCTTATTCACACGCACACACGCTCTCTGTCTTCGCTGTCCTCGCTTGCCTCGTGCAGAAAGAGAAGCAGCAGAGCCTCGCGTACTTGCTCGCGCAAGTGCAGAAGCTCCCGCTACAGCCACTCAACAACAACAGGAACAGCAGCTGCAGTGATGACGACTCCCTTGTCCAAGACTCGTCGCTGCCTCCGTGGACGAGCGTCGGTGTCCAGCTGCTCTGGAGCGCGTTCGACGCCGACCAGGACGGCGATCTCACCGACGCCGAGTGGGCTCAGCTCAACGTACGTACGCGCATACGCCTGCTGATAGCAGACAGAATGCGTCGTGTCTGTATCTAAGGCTTGCTCCAGCAGACTCACGCCGGTGTGTGGACGGTGTAGAGCACGCTGCGCGCGCAGCATGGCGACGTCGACAACGTGCTTGGGCTCAACGCGCACGACGCACTATGCAAACGATGTCCAGAGATGCTACTCGCTCTGTACGATGGCAGCACTCGCACTCGCAGCAGTGGCACTGGCGGTACTACTAGCATCAGCGCTAGTGCTAGCAGCAGTGTCCATGGCGGTGCAGGGGATCTCCAGCGCGACTTGAGAGCGCTCGGTATTGCCTTTGGTACGTCTGAGCTCGTGCGTGTGCCGCTTCGACCATTTGGCAATGCGTCGCTGCTGACTGTAGATGGCGCCACATCACTGGACTGCGCTCGCTCAGGCTCAGACGAAGCGCTGGCGAACGACGTCGCCAAGTGCAGTGTGCGGCTCGCGCAGTCGGCTCGCGACACGCAGGTGCATGCGTCTATTGTATATCGCCGACTGCCGACTGCGATGAGCCCGATGCGAGTGCGTTGTTGTGTGGCAGCAGTAAGCTCACTGGCACCATGGACACGTACGCTCTGATTGAGTGCACGTGTAGGCGCTGCAAGCTCAGGCGAGCGCGCTCCAGAGCGAAGTGCACGAGAAAGTGGTGCGGCTGTGTGCTAGCGCCGAGTGTGCATACGTGCGCATACGAATGCGTCTCTCTTTTGCTCGGAGACGACCACGGCCGCTGCTGCGCTAACACTGTCATTGCTACTCTTGCTACTGCTGCTCATGTGTGCATCTGACGTGTCCGTAGCGAGCGATCACTCGCTTGCGCGACGCGTTCGCATCGACAACAGCGTCGCTCGACACGAAAGACGCCGAGGTCGCGCGCATTGTGCAGCAGCACGAACGAGCTGACGCAGAGTGTCGAGATGCGCGAGCAAGAGGTACTTGCTCACTCATGTTGCCATCGTATGAGGAGGAGACAAGATACAACAGCGACAGCGACAGCGACAGCGACAGCGTCGTTGTTGTCCTTCGAGTCACTGACGGACTGACTGACACTCTTCACGACACTGGACCCTGGACGCCGTTGCTGATGTCGTGCACATGCATTGTCTCGATCACTTGCGATTGATCCAGCGGACGAGTCGCTGCGGAAGCTCGTGAAGGCAGAGACGGACCTGTTTGCTGCCATGAGCGCAGTCGTCGACATGCGCGCGCTCGTAGAAGAGTGCGTCAAATGCTCACTCACGTGTGCTCACTTGGTCTTGCATGGTTCTACACGACAGTGTACGGACAAGACACTGGCTGACAGGTTTGATTGCCTACGTCTCTCTTTGTCTCTTCATATGCACGTGCACGCGTCTGCATGTGTGCGATGCAGCCAAGTGACTGAGAAGGAGAAGTGGCAGCGCTACTGCTGGGAGCTCGAGACGCGTCTGCACGATGCGCTGCACGCAAGCAAAGCGCAAGAGGTGCGTGCTCGGAATGACACGCGCACACTCCTCTTGTGCGGTTGCTACACGACACACGACGCACACTCGCTCGTCTCAAAGCGTACAGACAGACGGACTGACTGTCGTGGCGACTGCTTCTTCGTGTTGGACATATGCGCTAGCGCGACCTGTGGAAGACGCGCGATGCGAAGCGAGCGGAAGCGCGCAAAAGCATGCTGCTCTACATGGACGCGCACAGAGGCAAGCGCCACTTTGACACGGCGCCACCAGCACCAATAGCAGCAGCGGGAGGAGGTGGACCAGCAGCAACAACTGCGTCTGGCGGCCATCACGACGCTGCTCCAGCGAACGCAGTGCGTAGTCCACGCATACCACTTGACGTGCGCGGCAGTGATGTCGCGGCAGACCTCGCAGTCTGAGCAACTCTACTGAATGGCAATACTGGCGCTCGTGCGAGTCATATGCACTCACTACGCTCTGTGTCCGTCCAAATTGCTCTGATGTCTTGAAGCTCGAACGCGCTCGTGTCGTTGTTCTCAATGCTCTGTGCTATGTGACTCCGTCTGTCTGTGTGTATGCGATAGAACGAGAGCGCGTGAGTGCAACGACGCATGTGCTTTTTGTCTGGAGGTCGTCGAGTGTCTGGAGACACTGCTAGAGGTTTGCGAGCAGCAAATAGGCACCGAAGTCGTCAACGTGAAGCTCGTGCAGCTACTGCTGAGCTGGAAGGTGGTCGCATCGAGTGCCTCTGCTGCTTCTACTTACTACTCGACAATAGTGATCTTGATGTGTCAAGCCAACTGGTGTGTGTGTGTGTGTGTGTTGCTGCTACTGTAGAGAAATGTGTTTGTGTTGTCAAGAGCAAATTGTCGAGAACGAGTCGCTGTTTAGAGTGAAAGTGTGAAAAATGAGAGAGAGAAAATGAGAGAGAAAGCGACGTTTGCAGTTATCGACAGCACGTGCAAGAGACAAAGTGTCGCTTCGCGGTCTCCAAGATCATCGCCAAGAACATCTCTGACATGGCATGGCATGGCATCGCATCGCAGGACACGACAACGCACGACTTGCGGCGATCAGCTGGCCGCTTCCATTGAAGCAAACGCACACACACACCACATCGCAGCCTCATGTGCGTGCTGGTGCTCTAGCTTGCTTGTTTGTTTGCTTGTTTGCTTGTTTGCTTGTTTGCTCATGACGAAGCAAGCTGCTTGGGTACGCGTGTGTGCCTGCCTGCTATACTCCGAGCTGTGAACCATCACATCGAGTTGCTTGTATAGACCAACCAGCCGTGTGCCAGCTCGTCAGTCCGTGCATGCTCTGACAAGATGTCTACAACGACTCTCTCACGCACACTCACGCACACCGAGTCTCTCTCTCACAGAGACTCGCATCTTGTGCTGTGACGCTGCGAAGAAGATCGAGCGAGAGAGAGAGAAAGAGCAAGAGGTGCGAGCTCGGAGTCGAATCCATCAAGTCAAGACACTGAGATTGACTAAAGCGCCACCAACTGCTGCTACTGCTCGTTCTCCTGTTGCTCCGCGCGCACTTTCCATTTCGACTCGTGCCACTCGCACTCGACTCCACTCGCGCTGTCTGCAGCACGCACTCACAGCACACACACACAGCCCAGCACGGCTCGACAAGTCATCACTAGCGCCACACGCGATACGAGAGATGGCGACGCCTCCGCTCACGACAGCGCAGCTCGCGCTCGCTACCAGCGCTACTGGCAGCTCCCGCAACAACAGCCTCGCCAGTGATGTCGCTCCGACTGCGTTTGCCTCCACGACGGAGAGCACTCGCACGCAGGTCGCTGCGCTGCCGCACGTCGTCGACGCGATCAGCGGCTTCTCGGACATGGCGCATCTGCACCTCTGGGCTGTGTCGCACAAACGCGAGAAGCATCTGCTGTACTTCGCACAGCGACTCGGCCCGCGTCCGCTGCAGCAGCACAAGGTGACTGGCGTTGGTGATAACAACGACAATGGCAGTCCGAGAGAGACTCGCGTGGACCCGCACGTTTGGGCGTGGCAGTGCAGCAGAGCACTCGTGTTTGCGATCCAGCACGACAACCTCGACATGGTCGCGTGGCTCCACGACTACTGTCCGCGCGTGCTGCCGTTTGCCGCGATGATCGAAGCCGCGCGTCAAGGCAACGTGCGTCTGCTGCAGTGGTTGGTTGATCGTCATCCGGACGCGCCGTGGGTGCCGCAGCTGATGGACGCAGCGGCCTCGACTGGTCAGCTCGAGACGCTCAAGTGGCTCTGCGCACATCCAAAGGACGTCGGCTCCTTACGTAAAGCGATGGAGATTGCGATCGATCGCGGTCACTTGAAGGTTGTCAAGTGGCTGCACACGCACACCAGTGTTACTCTTCTCTTGCGCGCGTGCCGAGTGCACCGTGCGGTCAAGAGCGGCCACGCTGACGTCTGGTGGTTCCTGTTTGACAACATGGGGCGGTACGGACTCGATGCGATTGCCGGTATGTTCGCTGCTGCTTTTACTGGCGACCTCAAGCGACTGCAGTCGATGATGACCAAGATCCCAGCCAGCCAGCTCTCCGCCAGCATCGCACCTGAGCTTGCCTCTACAGCCGCTGAGTCGGGTCAACTACACATCGTGCAGTGGCTCGACGAGAACGTCCCAGGCGCATGGACAACAGACGCGATGGACAGCGCAGCCTGGAGCGGCAATCTCGAGCTCCTGCAGTGGTTCCACGAGAATCGGACGGAAGGCTGCTCGACTGAAGCGATGAACTTCGCAGTAGCGTACGGTCATTTCGACATCGTCCAGTGGCTCCACATGAACCGGACTGAGGGCTGCACGACCCAAGCGATGAACAACGCTGCTGAGAACGGTCACCTCGACATCGTCAAGTGGCTCCACACAAACCGCACCGAGGGCTGTACGACCGACGCGATGGACTTCGCAGCAGCATACGGCCGCCTCGACGTCGTCCAGTGGCTCCACGCGAACCGGACTGAAGGCTGCACGACCCAAGCGATGAACTTGGCAGCTATGAACGGCCACCTCAACGTCGTCCAGTGGCTCCACGCGAATCGCACCGAGGGCTGTACGGACTTAGCCATGCGGTTGGCTGCTGAGCGCGGTCACTTTGACGTCGTGCTCTTCCTCCACGCGCACCGAAGCGAAGGTGTCCACAGTGGTGTCCAAGTCGGAGAGTACATGACCGAGCACCTCGAGATCGCGCAGTGGCTCTACAGCACGTTCCCTCCTGGCACTCTCGATCTCAAGTCTCACGCGCGCATGGCACCTGTGCTCACGTACGCGCTTGGTGCCTACGCGACTGAGTTTGGACGTGAGCTCTGAGATGCGTGACTTGATCTGCCAGTGCAAGCGCTCGAGTGAAGTACCAACGACAGTCTTGATGCTCTTGCGTTCGTGAGCTCAGTCAATGGACGTGAACTCTTGCTGTGTCTGAATGCGGCAGTGACTCGATCAAGCGCATGCTTGGCTCTTGCATAGGCTCTGTGTGTCTCTTGCTTGTATCGACAGTCCGACAGCGACTCGAGCTCAAGCTCAAAGACGAACGCCTCTGCTCTCAGCCTCCAGGCGCTCAGATGCCCTTGTTGTACGTGAACGTCGTGATGCGCTTGCCGCTCTTGTCTGTGAGGTTCCGGAACGGCGCTTCGACATCACCGGGAATGTCAGACCCTAGCATCGGGCATCCGTGCGAGCTGTCAAGCGGGTAAAGAATGGGAGCTAACGAAGCGCAACCAAGGCGCATTCGGTGCTTTCGCTTGCATGGGCGGCTTGGGGACTACAGATCGTCCTCGTGGAGTGCGCAGGCTTCCTTGGTCTGCTTGCGTCCGTTCGACTGAGCATCGAGATCGGCTTGCGTCTGCTTGAGCTCGTGTCGCTGCTGCGTCTTGCGCTCGCCTTGTCTCGATGGATGGTCATGCATTCTGTCTACTGTAGCAATGACACCATTGCTATCGATCATGTGCTGTACGCGAGAGGTGCTTCAATGGAAGCTCTCGCAGTGCGCTCACTCTCGAGTCCGCTCTTGCTTGTCACTCACTTCAACGTATGCAATTCGAGAGTGAAAAATCACACTTGATTAAAGTATGGAACACAAAACATGCAAATCTAGAGGCATTCAAGGCAAAAACAAGACACTTGAACTCTAATGTAGCAACCATATCGAATCAAGCATACAAATGCACAGATACATCTAGAAAACCCACTTCAATGTCAACCTCGCAAGTGGCAACCAGATGGATTGTGTGTACCACACACTTTTTGCTACTTGCGCTCTCCACCAGCCAAACACTGACTGTGAGCACTCAAGCGCACACAGCAGCAGACAGCATTGACCATGGCCGCGTCGTTCACCCATCAACGCGAGCGCTCGAATAGGGCCCTGCACCTGCCTTCACGCCTGTTTGTGTGCACACACACAAGTGCTCACGCGCCAGCCACGTCGTCGACAACAACAGCCGTTTAGCGATGTCGAAGTTGCGCTGTGCTCCGATCAGTGGCCTGTCGATTGTGAGTGGCTAAAATGCTGTCTTGCGCGCGCTCATTCGCTGAAATCCAATCCAGCGCGCTTCGCCACCCACGGCCGCACACGCACCACGCTCGACACGCCCGAGCGCAGCCGCCGATGTCGAAGTGCGCCGCATTCGCGCTTTCGCCGTCCGCTCCCCAAGCACCACCGCTCGCCCGCCGCCGCCACCGCCATCGCCCACGATGAGCCACATCCTCCACGCTGTCTCGAGCGCCGGCTCGACCGTCTCGCTCGTGCCAGTGCGCCGCGCGCTGCTGTCCGTGTCGGACAAGACCGGCGTCGTCGAGCTCGCGAAGCTCCTCTCGCAGCACGGCGTTGAGCTCCTCTCGACCGGCGGCACGGCGAAGGCGCTGCGCGACGCGCAGCTCCCAGTCATTGACGTGTCCGAGTACACAGGCGCGCCGGAGATGATGGACGGCCGCGTGAAGACGCTCCACCCAAAGATCCACGGCGGGCTCCTCGGCGTCCGCGGCAACGCGCAGCACGAAGCCGACATGGCGGCGAACGGTGTCAAGCCAATTGACCTCGTGATCCTGAACCTGTACGCGTTCGAAGCCGCAGTCGCGACGGGCGCGAACTTTGACACGTGCATTGAGAACATCGACATTGGCGGGCCGTCGATGCTCCGGTCGTCGGCAAAGAACCACAAGTCGGTCGTGATCTGCACGAGCCCGGCGCAGTACCCAGAGCTCATTGCCGAGCTCCAGAGCAACAACTTTGCAACGACGATCGAGTTCCGTCGCAAGTGCGCGGCGGCGGCGTTTGCGCTCTCAGCGGCGTACGACTCGTCGATCTCGTCGTGGATCAACGGCGAGCTCGGCGCAGCGGCACCGACGGTCACGCGCGTCTACAAGAACGAGCTGACGCTCAAGTACGGCTGCAACCCGCACCAGAAGCCGGCGTCGATCCTGAGCCTCTCGGGCGCGAAGCTCCCGTTCAAGGTCCTCAACGGCACGCCCGGGTACATCAACTTGCTCGACGCTGCGAACGCGTACCAGCTCGTCCGCGAGCTCCGCATTGCGCTCAAGCTCCCAGCTGCTGCGTCGTTCAAGCACGTGAGCCCAGCTGGCGCAGCCGTGGCAGTCGACCTCGAGAGCTCGCTCCACGCTGCGTACGAAGTCGGGAACGTCACGCTCACGCCGCTCTCGCTCGCGTACTTGCGCGCGCGCAACGCCGATCCGCTGTCGTCGTTCGGTGACTTTGTCGCAGTGAGCGACGTCGTTGACGAAGCGACTGCGAAGATCCTCAAGCGCGAAGTAAGCGACGGTATCATCGCGCCAGGCTACGAGCCTGCGGCGCTTGAGATCCTCAAGGCGAAGAAGAGCGGCAACTTCATTGTGCTCGAAGCCGACGCGGCGTTCAAGCTCCCGGACGTCGAGTACCGCGAAGTCGCCGGCATTACGTTTGCGCAGAAGCGCAACGACGTGGTCTTCACGGAGGAGCACTTGGCGAACGTCCAGACCACGGGCGCCGGTGAGCTCACGGCTGCGCAGAAGCGCGACCTCATCCTCGCGGCCATTACGCTCAAGTACACGCAGTCGAACTCGGTCGGCTACGCCAAGGACGGTCAGATGATCGGCGTTGGCGCGGGCCAGCAGTCGCGCGTCGACTGCGTCAAGCTTGCGGGCCGCAAGGTCGCGATCTGGCACTTGCGCCAGCACCCGAAGGTCCAGGGCCTCGCGTTCAAGAGCTCGGTGAAGCGCCAGGAGCGCGTGAACGCCCGTGTGCGGTACATTGAAGGCGACATGGCGCCAGCGGAGCTCGCGTCGTTCAACGCGCAGTTTGACGTTGCGCCGGAGCCGCTCACGGCGGCCGAGAAGGACGAGTTCCTCAAGTCGCTCGACAACGTGAGTCTCGCGTCGGACGCGTTCTTCCCGTTCCGCGACTCGATTGACCACGCGACGAAGCTCGGCGTGCGCTACATCACGCAGCCAGGCGGGAGCAACCGCGACGCGGACGTCAAGGCGGCGTGCGACGAGTTCGGCATCACGATGGCGTTCTCGAGCCTGCGTCTGTTCCACCACTAAGTGCGCACCATGCGCTGCTGCTCACACATTGTGTTCGTAACAATTGTTGTTGTTTGCCTAGCTTGTCTTTTGCAATGCTTGTATTGCCTTGCCTTGTCTTGCAACTCTTGCCTTGCTTATCAAGGCAGTTGTTGTCTAGCTTGCAGATGGAGTGGAGCAAGTGTCTCTCGTGTTCATTCGTCGTCTCTATATGTTGCGCTACCTATTGCAGAACAAACTTTGTCCTCTCTTGCTCTCTCTCGCTCGCTTTGTGTCGCGGACGACAAGGCACAAGCGAATCGTCTGCTGTTGTTGCACTCCTACTGCGTCTTGAGTGTCTTCGTGCTCTTCGACGCCTTGTTCGCTGGCTTGTTTGCGACTGCAAAGTAGATGCTCGAGCCGACAATGAGGACGCCAAAGATGACGCCCCAGATGATCTTGACAAAGAGCGGGAACGGCGCCGTGAACATGCCTTGGCCGTGCTTCACGATCACGCACACTTCGGTGCACACGACAATCACGCCAAGCCACGCTCGCGGTCCGAGCTTCTTCACTGGCACTTGCTCCACGCCGTTCACGTGCATCGTGAACGTCGAAAAGATGTAGTACTCTGCGACGGCGTAGCTCCCAGCAGTGTACCAGATGATCAGGCGGTAGACGTTGAGTGAGCTCGAAGCTGGGACCCAGAGCACGGTCTTGAGGAAGAACGAGTTGAGCATCATGACGGAGAGGATCGTGACCATCGACATGACGCGCCAGAAGCGGTCGGCCGAGCGGAAGATCTTCCAGTCGTACGCGAGCCAGTACGCAGGCGTGAACTGCGCGATCGCGCGCTTGGCTTTGCCGCTCAGGTTCGGGATCTTGCGGATGCCGACCCAGTTGAACTTCTTCATCTCGTACCAGCGGCAGATCTTCATGCCAATGTAGATGCCCGCGGCGTTGCACGTAAAGATGTCGAAGAAGAGGTGGTCCCACCAGCACTCGTTAAAGTTCGCGAGCCAGTGGCGGAACGTGAGCTCGTAGACTTCAAACATGACGCTGAGGACCCAACTGATGAAGTAGCTCCGGACCATGAGCGAGCCGACGATCCAGCCAAAGAAGTGCATGATCACGAACCGGTCAAAGAACGTGTTGCGCAGGTTCACAAAGTGCGACTCGGGGTTCTCTGGTGTGTACAGCCGGCAGTCCGCAGCGTACGACGTCTCCGGGAGCTCGACACCGAGCTTTGGGTCCAAGTGCTTCATGAACGCGCGTGCGTCGTCGGTGCGGAGGAAGAGCATGAAGATCAAGAAGAGCTCGTACAGGATGAAGCAGCCAGTGATGAAGCGCCAGAAGATCGGGTGCGGACGCACAAAGTGGCCGTCTGGGAGCTGCAGCGTGCAATACGTGAGGAAGAAGACCGCTGCGTACTTGACGCCGCGCTTGTAGTCGTCTGCGCGCTGCGCGTCTGGGTCGTCAAACGACGCGTGCGGCTCGTGGAACGCAGCGTAGATGATCCAGAGCATGAGCATGAAGCCGATCGTGAGCGTGTGCGGGTTGCTCGTCCACTCGTTCTCGTTCTCGTCGTCGACAGCAACGGTCTCCTCCATGCTCCACTTGCGGTTCTGGTAGTTGCTGCTGCTGCCCGTGCGACTGCTGCTGTCGTCGCTCGCCAAGCTCGCGTTCACGCTCGCGATTTCATTGCCGTACACTGCGAGGTCCGAGCCTTTGCGCACGCGCAAGACCTGGCGCTGCTGCTCTTCAGCGAGCAGATCCGTGGCGTCACCAAAGCGCCGCTCTTCGTCGGACGACGCGCGTCGGTCGCCGACAATCGTCATGCTCGTTGGGTCGTTCGTTGGTTGGTTGTATGAGCCACTCACTTGGTGTGCCTGTGAGCTGCTGCACGTGCTCGTGCGGTGGTCGTGGCCGTGATGTCACGTGCGCTGGCGCTGCTCGTGTGGATCGGTTGGCGTCGAGTTGAGAGTGAATGCCGTCGAGAAGGCACGCGACACAAGAAAGTGCACTTTCTTGTGTCGCAGTGATCATGTTGCTAACAGTACTCTTGTCAATACAAAGTGCTGGACAAGTCGGATCGATTCAAATAATGCGTCGTTTGCAGTAGATGCCATTGTTGGGTAAGCGTGTTTTCTAAACATTTACGTTAGCATTCGTGAATATTGCAATCCATATCGCATACAAAATCCCAGTCTATTTGTGCTAGTGACGACAACACCAGCATTGACATCCAACATGGCGAAGAAGCGCAACCGATGGGACTCGGACTCGGACGACGACGGCGACGTTCGTGCGCATGCGTATGCGCAGCGACAACGCACGCGCTCGCCTTCACGTCCAGACGCACTGACAGAGACGCAGCTATGCAGTACAGCTGAAGCGTCACTTGATCCTGCAGCGACCACCAGCAACACCAGCAACACGTCCGACACACAGCGTGACAAACCACCACCAGAACAGCACAACTTTTACTTGCACGGCTGCCGCAGCGTCGACTGCTACGCACGCATCGGGAAGATCGACGAAGGGACGTACGGCGTCGTGTCGAAAGCGCGCGACAAAGTCACGGGCGACATCGTCGCGCTCAAGCAAGTGAAAATGAGCGCAGACGTGTGCCACGAGGGCTTCCCGGTCACTGCGCTGCGCGAGACGAACGTCTTGCTCGCGCTATCACATCCAAACATCGTGAGTGTGCGCGAGATGGTCGTGGGCTCGACGCCCGACAAGATCTTCATGGTCATGGACTACGCCGAGCACGACCTCAAGAGCGTGATGGAGCACAAGCTCACGCAGCCGTTCCTCCAGTCCGAGGTCAAGTACTTGCTCCAGTCGCTGCTCCGCGCCGTTGCGTACATGCACGAGCGCTGGTACATCCACCGCGATCTGAAGACGAGCAACTTGCTGTACGACCGTGACGGGCGCCTCCGCGTCTGCGACTTTGGCTTGGCGCGCAAGTACGGCTCGCCCTTGCGGTCGTACACGCAGCTCGTCGTGACGCTCTGGTACCGCGCACCGGAGCTCCTGCTCGGCGCCACGACGTACTCGACTGCCGTCGACATGTGGTCGGTCGGCTGCATCTTTGGCGAGCTCCTGCTGCTCGCGCCGCTGTTTCCAGGTCGCGGTGAGCTCGACCAGCTCGACCAGATCTTCCAAGTCCTCGGCGCGCCGACTGCCGCCACGTGGCCAGACATGGACGCGACGTGTCCGAGTGCGCAGAACGTGCGCTGGAGCAAGTACTCAAAGCAGAGCAAGCTCCGCGACACGTTCCCACTCGCATCGGCAGCGTTTGCGAGCACCAGTCGGAGCAGCCGTGGCGCCTGTGCGCTCTCGACCACGGGCCTCGACTTGCTCGCGCGCATGCTCGCGGTCGACCCAAAGCAGCGCATCTCGGCCAACGACGCGCTCGCACATCCGTACTTTCGAGAAGCGCCGGCGCCAGCGACGCAAGACGCGATGCCGACATTCGCGTCCTAGACGCACTCGATAGGTCCTGGTAGAACCTACAAATCAACCTACAGGTTTGTAGGAGAAAACAACTGATTGATATACATGTAGGTTGTGCTAGAAGAAGTGTCTCCTCAATGTGGACGCACACTTGCTCACTCACTGCTGCTTGGCGTCGTGGATGAGCGTCTTACCGAGGTCGACGTAAAAGTCCACGAGCGCGCGGAGGTCGTCGATCTCAATGAACTCGCGCGCACAGTGCGCGTCCGTGATGTTCCCTGCGCCGACGAGGTACGCGCGGCCGTCAAAGTTAAAGTACGGAATGTCCGTGTTGAACGACGCAATGTCCGTCTCGTAGCCCTCGACGACCGACAGGTGCACCGGCGCGTTCGACGTGTACAGCTCGACGTCAACGCGACCGCCGACAATCGTCTGCTCCATACGATTCAACAGAGCACACGTCAGTCAGTCCGTTGGACTCACGCATCCACAGAGCAACTACAGCAGACGCACCTTGACGCGCTCGAGAATCTCGTCTGGCGCAGTCGTGAGGCGGAACATGAGCATCGCAGACGCCGAGTCGGGGATCGCATTCGCGGCTTGACCGCCGCTGATGAGCCCAATGTTCAGCGTCGTAGCGCCGAGCTCGTCCGACTGCGGCCACGCCTCGTGCTTGAGGTCGTGAAGGACGTCAATGAGCGGATCGATCGCCGACTCGCCCAAGTGCGGGTACCCTATTGACAAGCATCCATCTGTCCGTTAGTCAACCATACGAGACCATCACTCACAGTCCAAGACAAACGCACCGCTGTGTGCTGCCTGGCCTTTGCGCGACAGTCGGAGCTTGAGAATGCCTTTCTGGAGCTTCACCATCTTCATCGCCGTCGGTTCGCCCACGACCATGTGTTTTGGGCTCAAGCCGAGCTCGTTCGCTTTCTTCATGCCGCTGTGGTCCGTCTCCTCGGACACGACGTACAAGAGCCCGACGTCGTCTGCGTATCCCGCGTCCACGAGCTTCTGCGCAGCGACCATCTGCGCTGCGACGAGGCCCTTGGCGTCGCACGAGCCACGGCCAAAGAGCGTCTTGCCGTCCGTGCGCGCCGGCAAGAACGGCGGAACCGTGTCCATGTGCGAGTTGAACAGCAGACTCGGCTGCTTGTTCCCGTTGCGACTCGCGTACACGTTGTACCTAAGGCAGCGCATAGGAGAGAGCAAGTGAGCAAGGCGTTCGACTGCTGCTACGAGCAGCAGGAACGTACCGGTCGGCTTTGACTGCGGCATCCGACTGCGGCGCGACTTTCTGGAGCTCGACGCGCCACCCGCGCGTCGTGAACCACTTTGCGAGCGCCTGACCGACCGCCTCTTCTTCGCCACTCGTCGACGGGATGTTCATGATCCCGCACGCGAGCGCCAAGACGTCGTCGCTGTTTGCGTCTGCGAGCTTCGCGGCTGCTGCGAGCTGCGCGACGTGCTCTTTCGAGAGCTGCGGCGCGTCGGCGGTGCTTGTCGCACTCGCAGCGCTCACACTGCTGCTGCTGGATGACGACGTTCGCGTGCGACGCCACTTGCCGTTCACGCACGTCGCTTTCACGACGCTGCTGCCGTTTGCGCCAAAGATGAACGCGCCAAGGAGCGACGCCGGCGTCGCGAACTTGAGCTGCTCCTCATTCATGTCGATGAGCGCAAAGTCTGCGCCGTAGCCGTCTTGGATCGCTCCCTAGCGATGACAAACCAGACAACAGAGTCAGCTCTGATGGCGATCAAGCGACCACAAAGTCGTAGAGCGAGGCGATCAGGACGTACCACACGGAGGTTGAGTGACTCGGCGCCGTTCGCCGTCGCGTACCGGAAGAGCAGCTTTGCGAGGTCGCTCTCGCTCGTCGCGTCCGTGCACACACCGCGGCGGCTCTCGTTCAAGCGGTGGCCGTACTCGAGCCAGCGCATCTCTTCGCACATGTCAATGCGCGCGTTGCAGTCCGTCCCGAGGCACACGCGGTCGAGGCAGCTCGCAATGACCGGGAAGCCGTCGCCCAAGTTGCCCTAGCAGCGCACATACACAGCCACAAGAGCGTGTGAGCTCGGCACAAGCTGCATAGCACAAGCCAAAGAGAGAGGCAGTGACATACCTCAGTGAGTGGACAGATGCAGACGTTGCCTTGCTTGTCGACAAACTCGCGCAGGAGCGCGCCGTCGGTCCACGTGCAGTGCACGGCCGTGAACTTGCTATCGATCTTCAGGTGCTTGAGCAGCAGCGCCATTGGCGACGCGCCGTCGTGCGCAGCTTTGCAGTCCTCGACCTCCTTTGTCTGCTCCTCCAAGTGGATGTGGAACACGAGACCGCGCCGCACGCTCTCTTCGTGGAGCTTGACAATGTCCGGGAGCTCGACTGCGCGCATCGAGTGCGCAACAACACCGAGCGACTGCGTCGGCGCGAGCGTCGGCGTCAACGCGTCCATCTGGCGCCAGTACTCGTCGTGCGACGCCACTTTGAAGCGCTTCTGCGGCTCCGACATCGGCGCGCGCGCAAAGCCGCCGTGCTCGTAGAATGCGTTGAGGAGCACGATGCGAATGCCGACGTCCTGCGCCGCGCGGAGGATCTGCGCGTCGTACGCAAAGCGGCTGCTGTCGCTCTCTTCTGGCCGCCCGTGGTGAAAGTAGTGAAACTCGCCGACGCTCGTGATACCGGCATCGAGCATCTCAGAGAAGCACTGCTTCGTGAGGTCGTAGATCTGCTCCTGCGTCATGCCGCCGACGAGCTTGTACATCTCTTCGCGCCACGTCCAGAAGCTGCTCTGGCCCTGCGCGTCCTTTGGGTACGTCTCGCCAAGGCCGCGCAAGCCGCGCTGGAACGCGTGCGAGTGCGCGTTCACCATGCCAGGCACAAGCGCGTGACCAGGCAGCGCAATCGCATCGTCGTCGTCTTTGCTGTCTGTGGCTTTCGTGACAGCTTTGACGAGGCCGTCGCTGCCGACGCGCACGCGCACGTTCGTTTCGAAGCCCTCGCCGGTCCATGTGAGCTCTGGTGCGAGCGTGTACGGCGAACCAGCAGTCGCGGCACTGATGCCATGTTGCTTTAAGAGGCGGTCCATGATCGAAGTGGAGGAGGAGGAGGTAGCAAACAAGCGACGACGCGCAGCGAGGGACGTTGGTCGTGAGAGGATCGAGGAGGATGCAGCAGCAGACGCGCGATGGCAGCGGCGTGCGGCGCGGAGCATTCACAGACACTGGCGCAATTCGCAAGTGTCGTCGTCGTCGTCAAGAGCTGCTCGAGTGTTTGAGCGAGCGCATGATGTGATGTAAAATCTCGCTGATGAGGACTGGCAGTTCAGAAGACATTTCTTTATTTCACTTGAACAACATATGTGCAAAGGGAAAGTGTAAATGCTACTAAATAGTGAGATTGTAATGTTGAAGTTGTCGTTTTATTTACAGCTATTTACAAGATGTAATTACGCTTCTAGATCGTATCTATTCGAAGGGATATAGTACACAGTGTCGTTGAAGCTCATCTCGATCATACAAAGACCCGCAGAACAGGAACTTGAGCATCAAGCGACTGACATGCTGCGCAAAGCGACTGCCGACGTCGTCGTCGTGGGCGCAGGCGTCGCCGGCTGCTCGGCGTTCTACCACCTCGCGAAGCTCAATCGCCTTAACCGCGCATTCAAGCCGATCCTCGTCGATGCGCTCCCGCCGCTCTCGCTCACAAGGTGCGTGCGTCGTTCACACACACAATCAGCTCATGCCGACGACAACAACAACAGCTCTGGATCCTCACACTGAACGACGCACTTGATCTGCAACGCGCAGTGCGAATGGCTCGTTCAGCTACCGCAACTGGTTTCCGAGCGACGACGAAGCGCCGATGCGCGCGCTTGTGACGCAGTCGATCGACGAGCTCGACGACATTGCACGCAGGTCGGATAACATGATCGAGCTCAATCGCAACGGGTACTTGTTCGTCACGCGTCACAGCGCGAAAGCCGGCGAGTTCAAGCGCTTGGGAAACCAGCTCGCGCGCAATGGTGGCGGCGCGTTGCGCGTGCACGATGCAGACCTCCGCAACTACCGCCCTTCATCCACAAAGCTCGAGCTCGACCTTGATGGTGCTGACTTGCTGCTTGGGATCGACAACATCACGCGCGCGTTTCCGTCGCTGCGGGACTCAAACGCAGTCGCAGCGCTCCACGTGCGTCGCTGCGGGTCGATGAACCCGTTCAAGCTCGTACGTCCTGCTCAGCCGTGCTTGTGCTGCTCTTTGTGTCTTGTGCTAGGCGATCTGCTCCCTCTGACGCGCTGGACTGCTATTGCTGACGACCGTATAGGGCAACTACGAGCTCACGAAAGCGCTCGAGTACTGTCCGCACGCGCAGATCCTGCGCGGTCGCGTCGCAGACGTCTCGGCCGATGGCGGACGCATCAGCGGCCTCCGAGTCGAAGCGCCAGACGGCGAGTCGCACGACGTCGCGACGCCAAACGTTGTGTTTGCGACCGGCCCGCTCTTGGAAGAGACGCTCGAGATGCTCACGCAGCGCGGGCTCTCGAGGTTTGACGTCCCGATCCTGAACGAACTCCACGCGCGCGCGGTCTTTGACGACCCGCAGCAGACGATCACGCCGACGATGCCGCTCACGTTCGACTCGGACCCGATCGGGTTCTTGGAGGTGCTGCCTGCGATTGTTTCGATCCACGAGACGCAACACGGTAGACTCACGCAACGACGCGCTGTGCGTTTGCTGCACGCAGTTCTCGGACGAAGAGCGCGCCGAGTACGCGCGTAGTGCGTCGACGTCGCGGATGCTCGAAGAGTTCCCGTCCGGTGCGTCCTCCGCCTTTTGCTTGGCTGTCGTATACGACTCTGTACGACTGACAGACTTGACTGTCGTGATGCGCAGGCGTCCACGTGCGTCCGTACGTGAACGCGAAAGCGATGTGCGTCTGGACGTACGACATTGAGCCCGTGCCAGCAAAGTACCCAGTCGAAGAGCTCTTGGATCCACGGTGCGCTGCTGCTGCTTTGAGGCGGAACGAGTCAATGATGAGGCGACCTCACGACCGTACGCGACTGACTGCGCTTGTGTCTGACGGACAAATTCGTCCGTCAGGTTCCCAGAGACGTGCTTGCGCGGTCTAACGAAGCTCTTTCCGCAGATGCGGTCGTACTTGGACGACCCGCAAGTGCGCAGCTCGTTCACTGTGAACGGCGGCTACTACTGCAAGACATTGGACAACATGCCGCTCATTGGACCAGCGCCGAGCACAGTCGACGGCGTGTTCCTGCAGTCGGCGATGTCGGGCGTCGGACTCATGTACGTCACTCGTCAATGGACGCTGAGTGAAGGTCAAACTCAAATGGTTGTTTGTGGATCAACTAGGTCGAGCGGTGCATCCGGTCAGCTCTTGGCAGCGCATGTCATGGGCGAGACGCCACGCGCGCCGCGCCTCGCAGAGGTCGCCGACGCGTTCCTCCCGAGTCGCTTTGAAGACCGCGCGTACGTTGCGTCGCTCGCTGGCGACCGCAGTCGCTTGGGTCAAGTCTAGCGCATATGCGTGAGAGAGACCACGAGTCAACGAGAGTACGAACCAACAGACACACTCGCTCTTGGGTAAAGACACCGAGTGCTCAGGACAAACGATCGTCAGTCACGCGCCATGGCGAACGACTGCGCAAGTGTCGATTGTCATGGCAAGGGGTCTAAATGTCAAGAAACAATCTTGCAATATGACATGACTAGGACCTGCTTGTGGACGAGCAGTATGTAGTGACAGGTTCAGCGAACTTCACCGAGCGCGGCATGCGCCAAAACACAGAGAGCATGCTGCTCTTCCGAGCCGGTCCTGTCTTCGACTGCTCGGTTCTACGGTGGAATGCGGCTTTTGCTGAAGCGGTGTACGCACTCCAGCCGAGCACAGAGCAACCTGCGAAACACCACGCGCGTGCTACGACGTCAGTGCGGAAGCTGACAGCACAGTGTCAAGCGCAAGCCGAACAGCACGCGCAACAGACCCAGAACCAACTACAGCTCGTGGTGCTCTTGCAGCGCAACCAGCAAGCATACTTGGTGCTCGTGAGTGCTCGCGCAAGCGAGAACCAGCTCACTCGAGACCAGATGCGCTGGGAGCACCAAGCGTTCCTGCGCTCTAGCCGTCTCCAGCACAGCGAGCAGCTCCTGCAATATCAAGAGCGTGCGCGGCTGTGCGGAGCCATGAGCAGACGACACTGCTTCTAGCAGCTCTGGTCCAGCGCAGCAGTGCCTGATTGTTATCAATTCATTCATGCACGTGGAGGTCAATCGCGCGGCGATACATGCATGTACGACCTCTCCTATCATGCCTGTATGAGCGAGCTCTCGATGTCAAACCAACCAACGCATGAAGATCCGAGAGAGAATTGGGCACGTCGTGGCGCAGTGCTCGTTGTCGCTCGTATCTTCACATCAGTCTGCGCAATCCTCCGTCGCTTGTTTGTGCCCAAGCAGCACTGTGCTCTGCTCCAACACCTGCAACACGCGCTCTGGTCGATGCGCTGCCGTACGTCGTCGACACGATCAGCGACTTCCTGGACGTCGCGCATCCGCACACCTGGAGTCTGCCGCGTGCGTGTGAGAAGAACCACTTGCGATTGGCACAACGACTCGGTGCGCGTCTGCTGATGCTGCTCGAGACGGCTGGAGATGATGCTAACAACGCAAGTTGTGATGCAAGCGCCACCACCGCCACCATCACAACGACAGCAGCCAGCTCGGACCCGCACTTTTGGGCGTGGCAGTGCAGCAGAGCTCTCGTGTTTGCGATCCAGCACGACAACCTCGACATGGTCGCGTGGCTCCACGACTACTGTCCGCGCGTGCTGCCGTTTGCCGCGATGATCGAAGCCGCGCGTCAAGGCAACGTGCGTCTGCTGCAGTGGCTCGACGCTCGCCATCCGGATGCGCCGTGGATATTGCAGCTGATGGACGCAGTGGCCTCGACCGGTCAGCTCGAGACGCTCGAGTGGCTCCATGTGCATCCAAAGAGCGTCGGCTGCATGGACGAAGCGATGAGAGCAGGCATTCGAAGCTGGTCATCTCGCGATAGTCAAGTGGCTGCACGAGCACTACGCCATCGCTCTTTATGTGTCATCTCGTTCTGCGTCCAAAGGGATCGCGAGCGGCCGTGCGTCGGTCTGGTGGTTCCTGTTTGAACACGCGGAGTGGTACAGGCTTTGTCTCCTGGACGGCGTCGGAGCTGCCTTGCTCGCAGGCGACCTCGAGCGGATGCAGTCAATAGCTGCGAAGGTGCCAGCCTACCGTCTAGCAAAGCGCGCCTCCTTGTTTGCCCCGATTGCAGCCGAGGTAGGTCGTCTCGACATCGTGCAGTGGCTCCACGACACGTACCCAGACGCTGTCGATCTGAACAGAGTGTGCCACACTGCGCCGTACATGCCAGCGGTGCTCGTGTACGTCTTTGGATCGGATGAGTTGTGAGCGAGTGAGTGGACAGGTAAGCGAGCGAGCAACCGGGTGCTAGGATCACGAGTGCGTGTCAGTGTGTGTGTACGTGTGCGAGCAGAGGCGTAGTGACCGTAGGAAGAGAGACAAGCTCAGAGTCTGGTAGTATGTTGAGTCGTTGCGATAGCATGTGCCCACTGTCTCTATCTCTCTCTATCAAAGCCTCTCTGTCTCTAGTCGCGCTGGAGCGTGAAGCCCGTGCCGAGTTCAATGTGCGAGAGCTCCTCAAGCACTTGGTGGCCTGCGAGGATCGGCGGGTACTTGGCGACTGCCTCTGGCGTCGCGAAGCGCCCAAGTGGCTCGAGCGTCGAGTCGGACGCCGAGTGCGAGAAGAGCGTCGAGGACACGCGCCAGAGGCTCTTGCCCGCAGCTTTGCGCGCTGCGATCGTCTCGAGCGTCGCTTCCGAGACAATGACTTCGTGGAAGCCAGCTTGGATGTACCCGCCCGTGAGGTACTCCATCTGCTTGCCAGCTTGCACGAGCAAACAGCCGTCTGGGATCTTTACGGCCGTGCGCGTGCCGTCGCGGAGCCAGATGAAGAGGCCTGGGAAGCGCGACTTGCCGTGGATCGTGAGCAAGTTGAGGTCTGTCGGCAGGCGCATCGAGCGTTTGTCAGTCCACCTACGTCCTCATACAGTCCCAGTCCCAGTCCCAGTGTCTCAGTCGCCGCACCGTAGTGGTACGACGCGAGGACGTCGTTGAGCTTGTTGAAGCGCGCAAAGTTGCTCCCAGTCGGTGCGAGCAAGTGCGGTCCGTACTCGATGCGGCGCGTGAGCGCGTCCTTCTCGAGCCCCAAGCCGATCGCAGCGATCTCGACCAAGTCGCGGATCGCGTCCATCATCTTGCCGCCCCACATGTTCATCACAGTCTCCCACTCCGGGAACGCCTTTGGGACCACGGGCTCGGCATTGAGCTCTGCAAACTGGGTGTTTGCCGGTCGGTCGCCAATGCGCCAGAAGAAGCGGCTCTTCTTGTCGGCCTCTGGCGGGCAGATCGACACTGGCGCGTGCTCCTTTGCGAGCGCCTCGGCGCGCGCACAGTGGTTCCGCGCGTGCTCCTTGAGCTCCGGCGTGACACCGACTTGGTAGTGGTAGTCTGGACGCGCGTCTTCGACAAAGTCCGTCGCCTCAAAGTACCGCTCCATCATGTTGAGGAACGTGTCGTTGTCGGCGTCTGCTGCGCGCTGTTGCAATCACAAGCGATGGGCAAGCAGGCGTGCGCGCGTGCGTGAGTGTACAATGCGCATGTACAGGCAGCGCACTACGCATCGAGACGCACCTCGTCACGGAGACAGAGCACGCCGTACTTGCGGAGCGACTCGGCGGCTTTTTCGCACTCGGCGCGGTCGCCCGTGCGCTTGTAGTGCTGCAGGTCGATCACAGGGAGCTCAATCATCGTGTATGTGTCGTATTGTGTGTGCTGTGTCGAGTGCGCTGGAGCGAGCGAGTGCGCGAATGAGTCGTCGACAAGCGCGTGGATGGCGGACGTCGAGAGCGTCAGATGCAGCAGACAGATGCCGTCGACGCACTTGCTGGAGGTCGAGTCGCTTTGAACGCTCTTCCGTTTTTGAGCTTTCCTTGTTGCTGCATAGTTGCTCTTGATTCCTTACCGCTTATTGCTGATATACTGTTTGAGCAGCTCTCGTTGCTGCATGAACCCTTTGGATCCGATCGACTTGAAGTGTGTCGCGTGAATGCGTGCAGCTGGACAAAACACAACCAGTGCGCGTGTTTTTATCTTTCTGGTGGTCACGATTCTCATTCGGCTTTTGTATGCGATGGCAAGTGATTGGTGCAGAGTAAGCAATCCGAAGGCAATCACGACGAGGGCGAGTTAGCATTCGCAGCATTGCTTCAACAAGTGACCTCGTCAAGACGTGAACAAGCTGCGACGCTTGAAGATCGAGATTGACCGTGGCTGCTGTGTGTCGTGCATCACCACCAAGACGCCATACAGGCTCAAGCACGAACTCAGTGACATCTTTGTGTGACCGCTCAATTAACACAAGTAGATCGCTCCTGTCGGCACAGCGCTTGAGCGACACCTCGACAATCTTAACGCGATCGTCTTCATCAACCGCAAAAGTCGTGGCAGCGCCATCTTTGCAAGTAGATGTATATACACGCATGGATGAACAAGCTGACTCTACGGACACGCCTAGGCATCGTACTCACGCTCTCGATCCAAGTGCATACGCGAGCACGGCTGCCATGTCGGGGTTTCGAGCTCGCATCACATCGAGATCGACCACACGAGGGTACGTGCGCACGAGCCACTGGACGATCTCGAGGTGCCCCATCTTGAGTGTTGTGAGCGCAAACACACCTGGACGGATGTCTTCGCTTCGGTTGGCGTGCAGGAAGAGCAGGACGTCAAAGTGACCGCTCTCGGCAGCTGCTCGTATCGCGTCACTGTCGTAGCGCAAGAGTCGATGCTCGTGGAGAAACTGGACGATGTCGAGGTGGCCACTTCTAGCTGCTTTGACCATAGCGTGAGCCGTGCAGCCTTCAGTCCGATGCCCATGGAGCCACTGGACGACGTCAAGGTGACCGTTCTTCGCAGCTTTGTCCATCGCATCGGCCATGCAACCTTCGGCTCGGTGTTCATGGAGCTACTGAACGACGTCGAGATGACCACTCGCAGCCGCATTATCCATCGCGTACGTCGTACACCCATCGCTTCGATGCTCGTGGAGGTACTGGACGACGGCGAGGTCGCCGGTGCGAGCTGCAAGGTCCATTGCGTTGGCCTTACAGCCTTCCGCACGGTGCTCGCGAAGCCACTGCACGAGCTCCAAGTTGCCGCTCTGAGCGGCGTGGTCCATCGTTCCTGCTGAGAACGAGTCAGAGTGGTGCTCGTGGAGCCACTGGACGACGTGCAGATGACCGGCGGTGGCAGCAGCTGCGACGACGACACCGATGATGTATGCCCGACAGTCCTCTGGTATCTTGGTCACCATGGCCTGCAGCCGCTCGAGGTCGCCTGCTGCGGCAGCGACATCTGCCAATTGAAGTCCGTACCGCTCTGCGTGATCAAACAGGAACCACCAGACCGACGCACGGCCGCTCGCGATCCCTTTGGACGCAGAACGAGATGGCACATAAAGAGCGATGGCGTAGTGCTCGTGCAGCCACTTGACTATCGCGAGATGACCAGCTTCGAATGCCTGCTCTCATCGCTTCGTCCATGCAGCCGACGCTCTTTGGATGCACATGGAGCCACTCGAGCGTCTCGAGCTGACCGGTCGAGGCCACTGCGTCCATCAGCTGCAATATCCACGGCGCATCCGGATGGCGAGCGTCGAGCCACTGCAGCAGACGCACGTTGCCTTGACGCGCGGCTTCGATCATCGCGGCAAACGGCAGCACGCGCGGACAGTAGTCGTGGAGCCACGCGACCATGTCGAGGTTGTCGTGCTGGATCGCAAACACGAGAGCTCTGCTGCACTGCCACGCCCAAAAGTGCGGGTCCGAGCTGGCTGCTGTCGTTGTGATGGTGGCGGTGGTGGCGCTTGCATCACAACTTGCGTTGTTAGCATCATCTCCAGCCGTCTCGAGCAGCATCAGCAGACGCGCACCGAGTCGTTGTGCCAATCGCAAGTGGTTCTTCTCACACGCACGCGGCAGACTCCAGGTGTGCGGATGCGCGACGTCCAGGAAGTCGCTGATCGTGTCGACGACGTGCGGCAGCGCAGCGACCTGCGTGCGTGCTGACACTTGTGCTGCATGGTCGTTGCCACAGTTGCTGTTGTCGTCGCCGCTGCTGCCGCGGTCGCACGTGGTGCTTGGGCTTGGGAGCACCATCTGCACACTCGCGAGCGGCGGGAGGTGACGATGGAGCGGAGCAGACGACATCGATGTGCGTGTGTGTGTGTGACGCTTCTGTTGCTCTGCTCTGCTGCTGCTTCGAGGTCTCGTGCAAGAACTGCTTCTTGTGCTTGTGCTGGTTGTCAAATGGGTTGAGTGCTGGTTTGTATTATTCACGTTTGATGTCTCGATATTCAGGACAATTGCTTGAGATTTCATTCTACGAGTGCTCAAAGACCTGAGCGTGCTACTGGTGTCTCGACTTGAGCAGGCTGCTCTGGGTCTGCGATGCATTGAGATCGAGGTTGGTCTGTGTGCTCATGGCCAAGACGCGACGGAATACACGTGGTGCTCGGCGTTTGGCTGTCTTGGCATCTCGTCGGCTTCAGTTGCCTCGCAAATGCACACGAACTGCTCTGGTTCACGACAGTCGAAAGCGATGTCTGCGATGCAAACGCTCGCGACACACAACTCTCTCTCTCTCAGTCACATCGAGACGAGTGGACAGATTGCTTCATGTACGCATTGCGCACACAGTGTCAATGCACTTGCAATGGTGCCATCACGACACAGAGCGACAGAGCCAGAGCTGCAGAGGTCTGCTGCTTCCCGTTTTCAGAAACACAATCGCTTGCCATTCGCCAGTGTCACTCAACTACATACAAACACACAGACAACGCGCGTCGCAGCTACGAATGTGCCCATGACGCTTTCTTGCGCATTCCTATCAATCGCTTTGGCATCGAGTTGCTTCTCCAATATCGGAAGCAACCAATCTGCTGCTCCAGCTCCAAGCAGCTCATGGCGTCAATAGCTCCGCCACTGTCGTTCTACACATGCGCGCCAGCACATGCGCTCGAGCTGGATGACGTCGAGCGACTCGGTCTCTTGCGCTTGCAGGTGCTCTGCGCGCTCTCCTCGCCACGCACTACTGACCGAGCGCTGGCGCACCACGCAGTCGACTCGCTTGACGCGTTCCAGGAGCTCTTTGCATTTGCGGCACCGAGCGACCCGAACGACGCCTGTAGCACGCGAGACACTACGTCGCACTACGCGTTGCGACTGGCGTTCTGCAAGTGCGTGAGCTGCTTCTTTGTTTCTTTGCGTCGTTGTTGCTGCACGACACGCCCCAATAGCGCCACAGAGTCATCGTGTGCGCGCACATTGCCGCAGTGCTCAAGCAGCGCGACGGACAATGAGTGGATCGCTACGTCAGCGCCACTCACACGCGCTCATGTATGTGTGTATGGCACCTGTGGATCCATTGACAGGACCCGCGAGCTGATCGACTGGCTGGTCGACGCAGAGACTGCGCTCTTCCACTTCCGCTTGCATCGTCGCGCACCACACGCAGCAGTCGACGTCCTCGCGCGCGAAGGCGTTGTGTACGCGTCGTCTCGGAGCTCAGAGGCAACCGTCAGTAACCAAAGCAAGAGCGACTCGAGCCATGCGATCGTGTACCACGTGCCGTTCCCAGACGCGCACCGACTCGTCCAGCGCCGCAGTGTGCGCATGCGCCGCGGACTCTGTCTCGTGCCGCTCGAGCGCATGCACGTCGTAGCGCAGCACCACTTTCGCACGGCGCTCACGCAGCAACTCTGCGTTCTCCAACGCGCGCTGCCAGCGAACGCAGACGCAGTCGACGCACTCGCGCGCCTCGACGCGACGCTCGCGCGCTTCGTTGCGCACGCTCACGTCCATCAGCGACACCGCACGTCCGTGCCGCACCGGCCACTTGCGATCACCGCCGCGACGATCGACGCGCTGGCGCCGACGCACTTCCCGCTCTGCATGCGGCAGCTCCACCGCAAGTTCCGCGAGCACCACCACCTCAAGTACGACGGTCGCCTGCAGTACTGCATGTTCCTCAAAGGCCTCGGCTGGTCGGTGCACGACACGCTCGTGCACTTCCGCGCCGAGTTTGTGCGCGTCCTCGCGCCGGCGACGTTCGACAAGGCATACGCGTACGCGATCCGCCACAGCTACGGCTTGGAGGGCGGGCGGAAGGACTACGCGCCGTTCGACTGCGCGCAGATCCGCCACGGCGCTGCGCCGCGCCATGGACAGTACCACGGCTGTCCATTTCACCACTGGGACGCTGTGCACGTGGTGCGCGAGCTCGAAGCGAGCGGCGTCGCGTCGGAGGCGGCAGTTGCGATCGCGCACGTTGCTGCTGCAGGCGACGCCCAAGGCGCGTGTCAGCGCTTTTTTGACGCGTCGCACGCGCGCTCGTACGCAGACGTCGTCCGCACGAGTGTGGTGACGACGATACAGCAGCAGCGGCAGCTGCGAGGCTCTCCCAGTAACAGACGTGCTAGTGCTAGTAGGCAGAGCCAGCAGAGCGACCCGCAGGACGATGGCCCACAGCAGCAACTGGCGACACACGCAGTCGCACGCGTGAGCCACCCGAACGCGTGGGTCGACGCGAGTCTCCAGAGTCGATAGACACGCAGGCACTGCGTGCTCGAGAGCGCAATCGCAGTGGACGATCCCCAAGTGCTCGAGGCCGAGCGGTCGGAGCAAGAGCGCAGCAGGAGCAGTGTCGGTGGAGAAGCCCTCTGCGTTCGTGAGTCCAATTTGACCAGCCTTGATTTATTGCACTATTGTCAAACATTATTGCTCATCAACATACAAATATCAAATATAATGATGCTCAAACTCTTGTTCATACGAAAGACAAGTCTACCGACTGGCAGTGCACCAAATGATTGGCAGTGCATCGAGCGCGAAGCGACAGAAGGTCATGGGGGACGACGAACGTGCATCTGCCGCTGTAGTGACGCCGCCAGCAGCGCCTGCTGCACCAGCGAGCGTCAATGTCGCAGCAGTGCGCGACCTCGAGGCGCTGACGCTCGCAGCGCCGCAGATGGACCCGACCACGCTGCTCGCAATCATCGCCGAGCTGCGTCAGACTGCCGGCGCAAGTACGTTGTCAACCTGCGCAGCAGCCGACCGACATCAGTCGACGCTCATGCAAACATGCACTAACACACTGCGTGTGACTATGTATGCGTGTGTGCTCTACAGAGGCCGTGAACACTGCGATCGCCAAGGTCATGCGGCAGGACCCGAGCAAGCCGCCGGCTCCAAAGCTCCAGCACGAAAAGGTCAAGAAGGCCAAGCCGACAAAGAAGAACCGCGGACGCGAGTTCCTCATGAGCAACTACGCCAAGCGCGCGCTTGCAGTCAAGTTCTTGTACGTCGGCGAGCGCTTTGCCGGCTTTGCGCGGCAGGACCACATGGAGGACACGGTCGAGCGGTACCTCATCGACGCGCTCGTGCGCACAAAGCTCATTGAAGGCGACATTGAGCAGGCGAACTACAGCCGCTGTGGCCGCACGGACCGCGGCGTGAGCGCGTTCGGGCAGGTCATTGCTGTGACGCTGCGCTCGAGCCTCCCGGTCAACGCGACGCTCGTGGACCACGCGCACATTGACGACGTGCGTCCTGGCACGGCGTTCCGGATCCAGCTCCCGTCGGGCGAGGTCAAGACGATCAACGAAGTCGACTACCCGACGCACATCAATCGCGCACTGCCGCCAGACATTCGCGTCTACTCGGTCGTGCCCGTGTCACCCGAGTTCAGCGCGCGCTTTGACTGCACTGGTCGCATGTACCGCTACTTCTTCCTCAAGCGCGACATGGACATTGCCAAGATGCGCGCCGCGGCGCAGCACCTCGTGGGGAAGCACGACTTTCGCAACTTTTGCCGCATCGACACGAACGTCCACACGTTCGAGCGCGCGGTCAAGTCGTTTGAGATCGTGGCGTGCGACGACCAAGTCGCGACGGACCCGAGTCAGCAGATGTACCGCTGCGAGGTGCGATCCATGTGTGTGTGTCTCCTTTGGTCTAGTCGGTGTGTACTGATCAGAGCTGGCGATGTATGGTCGTAGGTGTACGGTCGCGCGTTCCTGTGGCACCAAGTGCGGTGCATGGTCCAAGTGCTGTTCCTCATTGGGTCGGGGAAGGAGGAGCCGGACTTGATCCCGCGCTTGCTCGACGTCGAGCAGACGCCGCGCAAGCCGCAGTACGACATGGCGTCCGACATCCCGCTCGTGCTGCACGACTGCTTCTTTGACAATGTCCAGTTTGAGTACGTCGCCCATGTCGTCTCTGGTTGTTCTCTTGTGGTCCAGCCACTGACACTGTGGTTGGTGTGTGTGTGATGTCTTGTATGCACATAGCTACTCGCCACTGGCGCTGCACCAAGTGCACGACCAGCTGACGCACATGTGGGAGCAGCACTGCATCAAAGGCGCGATCCTACGGAGCAACTTGGACACGATCGCCAACTTTCCCGTCACGTACGCGCACGTGACGCGCGAGCTCGACCACTACGCCCCGACGCTCGGGCAGCTCCTCACGCAGCGAGGCTGTGGACCGAGTGACACGAGCGAAGATGCTAGCAGCAACAGCACGACGACGACTGACGCGACGTTTGCGTGGAAGCACGTCCCGCCGCTCCTGCCGCTTGCGAGTCGGCGCAAGAACATTCCGCTGCTCACGCGCGACACGGGCGACTCGGTCGACGAGAAGAAGAGCAAAGTGCTCGAGCGCAAGCGTCGGCGCCGCGAAGTCGAAGAGAAAGAGGCGAGCGAGCAGATCGCCACTGCTGTCAACGACGCCATCGACGGCTGATGACGATAGACGATAGACGACCATGAAGCGAGCGAGTGCGTGAATGCGCGTGTGGAGATCGTGGCGGCAGCGACGCTTGCGGATCTTCTACGAGGCACTCGCCCATCTCGCAACGACGTCGGACCATGGCAGCACATTCGCGCACTGGCGCTTGAGAGGAGAGCAGCCAGACGAGAGCGACTCGCGTCTTAATAGCGAGCCATGTGGCACCTTCCGCTTGCTTCTTGTGCTCTCGTGTGTCGGTTCGTTCGTGGCGCAAGGCGTCTCTGGACCATCGACGCGCAATCTTCTGGCGATCGCAGCTTCAAGCGACTTATCGAAGAGCTCACTGACGTCAGAGGCACGAGTCAGCGCGTCGGTGACTCGGGAGAGAGAGCGTCACGTACGTACGTCGTGGTCGTAAGGCGATCGTTCATGTAAATAGTTAGTTCAGTTCGTGGCTAATGGTACAAGACGCGCACGTCTATCCGATCGATCGGTGGCGCTGGCGCGAGGCGCCCGTCGTAGGTCTCTATCCCAACTCGCTCTCTCTCTTGTTGTGTGTGATGTGTGTGGCTATTGTACATGCGACCTGGGAGCTCGAGTCTCGTGGCGCAATGTGTGGGATGTGATGTGATGTGAAGATGCTGGAGAGAGAGAAGACGCGAGACGAGCGCACGTGATGGTGCTGCTGGCAGTCGGGAGTCGAGACGTCGCACTCGCGCAGTCGTTGTCGATGGTGAGGAGGATGAGGATGTGTGGTGGCGGCGGTCGTACGCGCCATAATAATAGGAAGATGTGGTCGTACGCGTGCGCTGCGTCGTCGTCGTCGTCGAGGTCGTGTGGTGTGTGTCCGTGAACTGCCTGGTCCTGGTTGTCTAGTGCGTCGTCGAGACAGCAGCGCCAGTCGCGGCTTCTTTGCACTCGCTCAGGCGCTCCATCGCGGCTTCGAGCGGCGCAACGGCTGCGGGCGCAGACGACGGTGTGTCAAAGTCAGCGAGCCGCTCGGTCTCTGCTGCAGTCGTCGACACGGGCGCCGCTGCTGGGAACGACGACGACGCGAGCAAGTGGTTAAAGCACACGACGACTGCGCTCACGTTGTCCATCGATCCGATGCTGATCGCGTGCGACACGAGCTCTTCGCACGCGTGCTGCGCGTTGCCATGCTGCGCGAGCTTCTTGCGCACAAAGTCGACGACTTGCTGCGGCGTCATGACGTCAAAGAGGCCGTCGCACGCCAAGACGATGAACTCGTCGTGCTTGGCGTCGATCGTGTGCTCGACGATCTCGGGCGTCGCGATCACGAGGTCGCCGTTGAACCGGTCCTTGAACGCGCCTTTGCCAGTCTTGAAGTCGTTGTCGCCGAACGCGCGCGAGACGCCCAAGAAGCCAAAGATCCGGCCTTCCGAGATCTTGCCGTTCGCTGCGAGGATCCGTGCGCGCTCGGCCGGTGAGTTGGGCGTGTGGAGCGAGCAGTAGTTACGCGCTTTCCCGCGCGTGCAGAGCACGGCTTGCGAGTCACCGACCGACGCGACGACAGCGGTCGAGCCGCGAATGAGCACGGCGATCGCAGTTGAGCCCGACTCCATCTGCTGCTGGAAGATCTCGTCGTCGGCTTCGACAAACGCGTCTGCGAGACAGCGCTTCATGTCCCGCGGCGAGTTGCGCATGCGCTCAAAGATCGCAGTGTGGAGCTCGTCCGCGAGGTAGTCGGCCACGCGCGCGCCACCGTGGCCGTCGTACACGCCAAAGTACGCGACAACGTCGTCCAAGATGCGCTCGCTCGCGCACACGTGGCGGTCTTCGTTCGATTTGCGCAAGCCCTTGTCCGAGCACGCGCCGTACCGGAGCTGGAGCTCTGGGAAGCTCTGGCCTGTGCGCCGCAGCAGCACTTGTGTGCGCTCCGAGTCGCTCGCAGTCGTCGCAGTCGAGAAGATCGAGCCCGCGGGACTCGACGGGAAGCACGCAGACGACTCGTTCGCGCCTCGCTGTGCTTGTGACGCCAAGAGGTCGTCGACGTGCTCGAGCACCATGCCGCGCTCGCCAAAGATGCTAAACACGTCACGGTGTGAGCCGCTGGTGTCTTGTTGCTTGCTGTGCTGAAGGAGGAGCTGGCTGAGGCTCAGGCGCGGACGCTGCTGTGCGTCCGAGTCGGTCGTGCTGCCAGTGCTGCTCGGGTGGAGCGCCGAGTGCTCATCGCGGGACTGCTGGCAGCCCATTCACTGCGTATGTGTGTTGTGTGTTGTTGTTGGGTGTGTGTCTGGTGCGCGCAAAGAGGACGAGGATCAAGTGTTAGCAAGCTGTTGTTGTTGTTGTTCTTGCTTCTTCTTGTTGTTGTTGAGGGCGTTGCGCATGCTTGAGTGTGCTTGTTTGTTGCGTACCGAGCAAAAGACGACAACAACAGCAAAGGACGTGGCGCTTGCTGAAGTGAGAGTGTCGCGGCTTTTCGCGTCGTATGAGGTTGTTGGTGCAGCTAAACTCGGCGCTGCTGCTGCGGGAATAGCTCGGTTGCTTGTTGTTGCCGAGACGCGTGTGCGAGGACGACGATGTGTGTGTGTGTGCGTTCGTTCGCGCGCTCGACGCTCGTAGAGCCGAGGCACGCAGTGGTGGTGGTGTTGCTGCTCGCGGTGAAGTTCTGAAATGGTGTGGCGACGGTGACAGCAGCAGCAGCAACCGAGGCACGTTTTGCTGCAAAGGCCGAGAGGAGCGACAGGGACCAGCAGTAGTGTTTTGGGTTACAATCACTCGCTCGGCCAATCACTCGCCTGCGCGCACCGGATCTTGCAGCACCAGCGCGCGGCAACGTCTGGCTTTCGACGTCATGATCGGCTCGAGACATTGCCGCCATGTCGTCTCGAGAGAGTGTGAGTGTCCTCTTGCCATGATCGTCCGCTCGATTGACTGCGCGAGCGCGCGCCACCCATTGCGCATTACCTTGGTCTGGTCGGCGCGCGAGCTGGACGGCGCTCCACGCTCTTTTTCCTCGGTGTCACATCGCGCGCAGTGTAGCTCGAGTGGACGAGCGGCGACATGATCCGAGCATGAGCTGTATAGCTTGTCCATATCGATGCGCTGAGCAGCATCTCGTCGCAATTGCGACTTTTGTGTTTTGCAATCGCACGCTTCTACATATTCAAACCAAGCGAAATAGACTTGATATCGATCGCCACTTGTCCGACTGCAGCGGCTAGGGCTCGAGCTGTCAGCACATCTCCGATCAATCATGGAACGCGACCTCGAACGTGTCGACGAGCGAGCGAGTGCCGTGCTCCTCCTCCCAACTTGCTTGCTCGATTCGTCCTCTTGCTCTTGCTAGGCGTGGATGGTAGTCGCTGTAGTGGCGGCAACATCCAGCGACCTCGCTTGCTCTTGCTTCTTGCTTGCACTGCTTCCAGATGCACGCGCACAAAAGCAAAGGAAAGCACAGCTCGCAAAGTGGACACTCAGCTGGCGCGGATAAGATCGACGTGTGTCTCGTGCATGTGTGCTTGCGCGCAAATAATTCGCTCCTTGATCGTGCTCAAGTTCTTGCAATATCCTGCTACAGGTGTGCGGCAAGCAGTAGCAGCAGCGAAGCGGATAGGCAAGTGGGTTCACCTGGAATGTGCTCTGGCAATCTCCACGTCGACGCGCACTTGCGGCCATCCGCGCGAAAACAGCCATGGCATGCCATGGCGAGCGACCAAGGACGCTAGGACGCACGCACTCTCTCGCACGAACGACAAGAGAGTGCAACACGACATCGATCAAGTCTGAGAACCTGAGGCGGTCCGATCGATCGAGCAGATCAACTGTAACCCTGCGCCGCGCTTGAACCCATTCCCCTCTCTTGCGTGAGTGTGTTTGTTTGGTTCTCTCTTGTTTGTCTGGCATGCGCTGGCAGCGAGCAACGACAAGCTGGCACGCGCATTGAGCACATGTGAGCACATGTGAGCACTCGAGGACATGTACGTGCACATGCGCGTTGGTCGCGCTCAAGTGGACTATGTCGCCTGATTTCCAGGACATACCTACAGGTCTGCGAATGCACATGCGTGCTTCCTGACGCCAGCGCGCACCTGCACGTACGTCCATATATGCGCGCTTCGATGATGATGCAAGATTGCTTGTCAAACCACACATACACACACCTGCGCGTTTGCTTTTGACGACACCAGCACCACTCGAGCTCGAGCTTGAGTGTGTGTCGCTCCAGCACAAAGAGCTGGTGCTCGCTCGCCTCGATCGGCTTCAACCTCGCCAGCGACAAAAGCAACACCAACAACGAGTCGTGCAACGCGGTTGCATCACGCATTGACACTCGCTCAGTTTGCCTGACTTGTTCGTGTGCACGTGGTGTGGCGCGCAATTTGTTTCGATGATGACACACGTGTCAAGTGGTCACAAAAACACGCACAGATAACGACAAATGCTGTGTGAGATCAGCTAATTTAGGCTCCGAGCATTTTACAGACAATCTAATTTAGCCTCCGCTTCATTCCAAGTCTCCAACACATCAATCACTTTGTACGCTCGCACGCTCCAAGCGATCGCTTGCCGCTCTTCTTGCAGTGCATGCTCTTCACACTGTGCATGGCAAGTGACGTCCACGCTCACGTTGGACTCGATGTCCATGTGATGCTGGCTGCTGGTGCGTCTATGACCGGGATTGTGGTGTGGCGTGCCGCGCACGTGCGCGCGTAGCATTCAGGTCACACGTGCTCGCATATCGATCGCTTTGTGTGTGTGTGCTAATGATCGGTCGAGCGTCAAAGCACGTGCCAGCTGGACGTCGCACGCACACACATGGCGACAACGACAGCGGCGACAAGAGGCACATGACTGTCATGCGACTGCAACAGAAGGTCGTCGTCGTGCCTGTGAGTGTTTTGGTGTTTCCGCATTTCGTACTTTATTCGACAGGTGCAGTAGATTTTGCCTATGAACCGTCGCGCGATGTCCACCAGTCATTTGCAAGACTCGATTTTGAGCTCAGTCATGCGTTGAGTCGATCAGTTGAGATATCCCACACGACGCACACATGTGCATGCGCTCTGGTCGACCTCTTATCCAGTCTGTTTGTGTGTGTGCTCATGCGTACATGTCCTGCATATCGCTTTCTGTGTGTGTGTGTGTCTTGTACTTGTATTGCCATCTCGCGGATGACCAAAACCATGCTAATACAGAACGCAGCGCGCGCTGCTCCTTGGAGCGCGACGGCGCTGCCGTGTAGAAAGCTTCGTATTCAAACCACTGAGAGATCGGAACCACGTTGCGTATGTGTGTGTCTGCTTGTATGTCTGCATGTGCATGTGCCTCCTACTCGCAAGCTCGCTCGGATTCGTACCTCGTCCGTGGTAGACAGAAGCCGCTCATAAAACACTGCTATGCAATACGGACGCGATGACGTTTGAGGTTGCTCGCACTACCACAGTGTGCAAGTGATCATAGAGTCATCCGACACCTCCTCCACAACAAAGTGCTTGTACATGTGCGTGTCTGCTTGTGTGTGTCTGTGTGAACGCCACGCCAATGCAGAAGGACAAAACTATAACCGGATCAAATAGAGCGACTTCTCAACGAACCACCACATCACTGCCACTTCCTCGTTGCTCTCGTCTCGATCACATTGCGCACTACTCTGCACGGACACCATCGATGCCGCTCGTGGTCTCGCTCAAGCGCGAGCGCAAGCCGAAGAAAGACAAACCCAAGCATGCGCGCGACAAGTTCCTCAAGCAGCTCATGCTGCGCGCGAGCGACGAGCGCAAGCAGACGCACCACGAGCTCGTGCAGGTCAGTGCGCCAGCGCACTCGTTCTTGTCTGTCGGCTAGTCATGGCAGGACGCTGCGCTCACTCACTCACTCACTCACTCACTCACTCACTCACTCGGTCCGTTCATTCACTGCTACTTTGTCACGCCACCTCGCAGCTGACGCAGCAGATCAATGCGCTCATCCGGAAAGAGGAGAAAGTCATGCCCGCGTACCAGCGTGTACGTCCTGCGCTGGAGTGTCCTTTGTGTCTTGTTGCGCTCTTTCAAAGTCGTGCTCGATGAGCTGCTCACCCACTGTTGACATACTTGCTCTATCCTCCGCATGTCCAGCGATTCAAAGACGAAGACCCGCGCAGCATATTCTACTACCGCATGCTACGCCGCATCGGACTGCCAGAAGTACACGCGCGCTATGCGCCGTGGTTCCTCAAGTCGAACCAGATCCAGCTCAATCGCTGGAGCTCCGTGCTCTTTGCACGTCTCGAGCAAGCGTTCTACGCGCGACCAGAGGCGCTCTCGACGCTCGAAGTGCGCATGCGCGAGCACCAGGCAGAGTACGATGCGATCATGAAGCCTCCAGTCCATACGCGCGACAGCACTAACGCAGCACGCGTACGTGTGCTCGAGCCGCGACAGCAGAACCAGCTCATGCTCGCTCGCGCATTCCGCAACTGCTCGTTCAATCCGTGCGACGACTTTGACAGCAGCAAGGGCGCAAGCAGCAGCAACAACAGCGACAGCGAGCTGTTGGTGGCGCAACTCTCGCAAGCATCCAAGCGAGCGATACCCAAGCACTAGCGCAGCTCGAGCTCATTCCGCAAGTTGCAGTCGCAAACGCACCGCCAGGACTCGCGCCACAAGTGCGCGGTCAGCTCGAGAGCCACGGCAAGCACGTCTTCTTCACGTACAGCGGTCGCTGGCGCAGCGGCGAGATGCACGGCCCCATGGGCGTCTACACGTTCAGCGACGGCGGCAAGTACGCCGGCGAGTGGGTCGAGAGCGAGCCGAGCGGCGCAGGCACGACAGTGTACCCGAACGGTGTCACGTACACGGGCTCGTTCGTGGCCGGCAAGTTTGACGGCTTTGGCGTACTGGAGCTGCCCGCGCAGCAGCAGAGCGACGGCCCTGGCTCGTTCAGCTCGAGCACTAGCAGCAGTGGCGGGTTTCGGTACGAAGGGATGTTCAAGCGCGGCGTGCGGTGCGGACACGGTAAGCTGCAGTTGCTCCAGAGCGGCGTCGTGTACGAAGGCGAGTTCCTCGACAACGTGCGCCATGGCAAAGGCGTCGAGACGAGTCCACTCGGGTTCTCGTACAACGGTCTCTGGCGCAACAACCGCATGTGCGGTCCCGGGACGCTCACGTGCCCAGACGGCCACGAAGCGTTCAAAGAGCAGTGGCCACTCTGCGTGCTCGGCGAAGCTGCGCGGCTCGTCAAGCGCGAGCGCGAGGAGGCGGCAGAGCAGCAGGAGATGTGGTACCGCAAGTTGCTGCGCGTGCGTGACGACTTGCGCGCGCTCGACTTGCAGTACGCGCACTGGGACGCAGAGGACGCGCGGCTGCAAGGCGAGGAGGACGCGCGCATCGATCGTCTCAAGCAAGCGCGGCGGGAGAAGCGCGAGGCGCAAGCAGCAGCAAAGCGCGCGTTCACAGAGAAAGCTGCTGCGCAGTCTCGCAACGACGACGATGAGGACAATGATGAAGAGGAGGAGGAAAGTGGCAGCGGTGAGAGTGAGAGTGGCGAAGAGGAGGAAGAGGGCGAGGAAGGCGAGGATGAGGAAGGAGAGGAAGGAGAGGAAGAGGATGCAGCAGAGGACAACAACGGCGACGACGCAGAGGCGCAGAGTTAAGACTGGAGCGTAGGATCATCGGTCACGTTTGCATCGTGTCGTGGCGCACCCACGAGTGGCTCGTTCAGTCCACTGGACGTCTCGATGCGTCGGATGCAGAAGCACAGACAGCAGTGCGCGGTCGCAGCAGAAGCGACGCGCAGGCAGTCGCTCGCGCACTCAGTCTCTCCGTCGCGTGTCGGCGCCGCCGAGCTTCTCGAGCTCTGCGTCGATGTCCTTCAAGTCTTTCGGGTCAAACTCGTTCTCGAACGGCGTCGCTGGCGCACCAGGCGCAGACGCGAGCGGGTTTGGCGGAAAGCCCGCGGACGCGAGGCCCGAGACCACAGACGCTGGCACGGCGCTCCCGATCGCAGAGATCGGGTTCGGCACGCTCGCAAGCGGCGACTGCGCGACGATCTGCGCGCCGAGCGGACCTGCGAGCGACGTTGCAGCGCTCACGAACGACTGGAGCGCAATGCCGGCCATCGCAGTCACGTCGCCGAGCTACCGAGCCAATGCACGAGGAGCAACAGCACCACACGCAGGCGTGAGTCGATCGAGCCAGAGTCGCTTAGACATAGTAGGTATGCATGAGGAGACGTACGTTCTGCGGCACTTCGCCGAGCGCAATCGACTCTTCGACGCGGCGGTCGAGGAACGCCCACGTCTCGACAAAGCCTGGCGACTGGTCCGAGAGCAGGAACAGCTCCGTGCTCGCGTAGATGCCAGTGAGCAGCGCGCGCTTCGTGTACCAGCTCGCGTCCGTGGACTTGTCGCCTGCAAAGTACCAGATCTCGTCCGAGAGCTTCGCGAGCTTGTTGAACGTCGTCGGCGCGTTCTGCGGCAGCGCACCGAGCGCCATGGCCTGCGGCCACGTCGAGAGCACTGGCGCAAGGAGCTCCAAGCGGACGCGGACGCCAAACTTGAGACGGTCCGTCACGCTCATTGACTGCAGCAGCTCCGTGTTCGCAATCAGCTTTGCGCGCAAGTCGTCGTGGCACTTGTCCATGAAGTAGTCCACGAGCTCGATCGCGCCGCGCGGGAACATGCCGTGCGCAACTGGCGGGTACCCCATGTCGGTCGCACCAGCAGCGAGCGCCTCGATCGTCCAGCTAAGGACATGCGATCGTTAGGATCCACGCCGTGTGTGTTGGTGTACAAGAGAGTGAGAGACAACGTACCCGTGCTGGCTGACATGGTTGAGCGCGTTGCGGAGGATCACGTGCTCTGGCTCCGTCGCTGCCTGTGCGTCCGAGCTCATGCTCCGGCGCGCTGGCGCGATGCTCGCAAGGCGAGTTGTCTGTTGCGCGACTGGGAGAGTGTGGATGCGCTGCGTGTGGAGAGCAGCAGCGCGCATCGCTGGCTGAGCAGCCGATCGCATCGCGAGCGCGGACGTTGCGCAGCGGCGCGCAGCAGCAGTCACAGCGCGCATGATCGAGATGAAGAAGATGAAGAAGATGAGGTCGTTGGTCGTCGACGAAGCTCCTGGACGTCTTTGTCGTGAACGTGAAGTGTTCGTGAGCCGCACACACCAAAGACTCGGATCTGTCATGATTCCCTATTGAAAAGCCTTCATGCGCATCTTTTCGAGGCATGTGCGAATTTTGTCGCACGACAACTGTACATTTAAAAAAGTAGAGTGTAGGTCAAATGTACCCATCTTGGTTCTCTGTTCTTGTGGTTGTACCATCCGCTTCTCAGACACGTGGCGAGCGCTTTGCCACGACACAGTCGAGTTCATGCGAGCGCTTTGAGCTCGCGCTCTCATACTGCAGTGCACGAACGCGTGGCATGTGAGACGCAGCGAACGCGTGGCACTAGAGGTGGCGGCGCTCAGAGCAATCGAAAAGCATTCGTTCGGGTGGTGCACGCATTGACGCGTGGCAAGCCACATACGCCACGTCCCCAGTCCTGGAGAACCGATGAGACCAAGTGCTCGCCAACTGCAGCGTGCATCGCTCTTGTACTCGGCCATTCTGCAATTTGCTCCAAAGCATCAACAGCACCACCACAAGAACACTCTACCAGCCAACGCACTGCGCACGAACGAACCATGCGACTGAAGCGACGCAACAACACGTCATCGAGACGCACAGCCACCAAGTCGTGGCTCATCTTGGCTGTCGCGACGCTAGCACTCGCTGGGCTCGCATACACTGCCGCTGCGACTGAACCAAATGGACCAGTCATTGGCATTGACCTCGGCACGACGTACTCGTGCGTCGGCGTCTACCAGAACGGAAAAGTCGAGATCATTGCGAACGACCAGGGCAACCGCATCACACCGTCATATGTCGCATGGGACTCGAACGGCGAGCGTCTCATTGGCGACGGTGCGAAGAACCAGGCGACGATCAACCCGGAGCAGACGCTCTTTGACGTCAAGCGCCTCATTGGTCGCGCGTACAATGACAAGTCGGTGCAAGCCGACAAGAAGCTGCTGCCGTACGCGATCGTGAACAAGGACGGGAAGCCGATGATCCAAGTGACGGTGAAGGGCGAGAAGAAGACGTTTTCGCCCGAGGAGGTCTCGGCGATGATCCTGACCAAGATGAAGCAGACGGCCGAGGGGTACATCGGTCGCGAGGTGTTTGACGCCGTCGTGACGGTGCCGGCGTACTTTAACGACGCGCAGCGCCAGGCGACGAAGGACGCCGGCACGATCGCTGGCATGACGGTGCAGCGCATTATCAACGAGCCGACGGCGGCTGCGATCGCGTACGGCATTGACAAGAAGGCGCAGGGCGAGAAGAACGTGCTCGTGTTCGACCTCGGCGGCGGCACCTTTGACGTCACGCTGCTCGCGATCGACGGCGGCGTGTTCGAGGTGCTCGCGACGAACGGCGACACGCACTTGGGCGGCGAGGACTTTGACCAGCGCATCATGCAGTTCTTCATCAAGAAGTGGAAGAAAGACAAGTCGGTGGACATTGGCACGGACAAGCGCGCGCTCCAGAAGCTCCGTCGCGAGGCCGAGCGCGTGAAGCGCGCGCTGTCGACGCAGGCGCAGGCGCGTCTCGAGATCGAGTCGCTGCTCGACGGCGAGGACTTCACCGAGTCGCTCTCGCGCGCGCGCTTTGAGAAGCTCAACGAGGACTTGTTCAAGAAGACGCTCGGACCGGTCGAGAAGGTGCTCAAGGACGCGGGCTTGAAGAAGTCGGAGGTCGACGAGATCGTGCTCGTCGGCGGCTCGACGCGTATCCCGAAGGTCCAGCAGCTCATCAAGGACTACTTCAACGGCAAGGAGCCGTCGCGCGGCGTGAACCCGGACGAGGCCGTCGCGTACGGCGCGGCGGTGCAGGGCGGCATTCTCGGTGGCGAGCAGGACCAGAATCTGATCGATATGGTGCTGATTGACGTCGTGCCGCTGTCGCAGGGCATTGAGACCGTCGGTGGCGTCATGACGAAGCTCATTAACCGCAACACAGCGATCCCAACGAAGAAGTCCCAAGTGTTCTCGACACACACAGACAACCAACCAGCAGTGTCGATCAAAGTCTATGAAGGCGAGCGCGCGATGACGAAGGACAACCGTCTGCTCGGCAAGTTCGAGCTCACGGGTCTGCCGCCAGCGCCGCGTGGCGTGCCGCAGATCGAGGTGACGTTCGAGATTGACGCGAACGGCATTCTCCAGGTCGGCGCCGAGGACAAGGGCACGGGCAAGGCCGAGAAGATCACGATCACGGCTGAGAAGGGTCGTCTGTCGCAGGAGGAGATTGAGCGGATCATCCGAGACGCAGAGCAGTACGCGGAGGAGGACAAGAAGGTGAAGGACCGCATCGATAGCCAGAACGCGCTCGAGAGCTACTTGTACAACGCCAAGAACACGGTCGAGGACAAGCTCGCGGACAAGATCGACGAAGACGACAAGGACGCGGTGCTCAAGGCCGTGCAGGACGCCATGGACTGGCTCGAAGAGCACGACGCGAGTGCGACGAAAGACGACTTTGAGGCCAAGCAGAAGGAGGTCGAGAAGACGGTGAACCCGATCATGGCCAAGGTGTACCAGAGCGGCGGCGGCAATGGTGCGAGCGCGGACTGGGAGGATGAGGCTGACGACGACGGCGACCACGACGAGTTGTGAGCGAGTCAGCGATGCATGTGTGCATACGTACGTGTGATCGATCGCCTATGCAAGTACACGTCTCTTCATTCATGAGCTACTGCGCTGCTCTTCGCTCTTGCTACTTGATCCTTGGACCCGAGACTGAACTATATCGACACACTACTATCGAGACGAACGCACTCACACACAAGAAGCACCTGACTGCTGCAGCTCCTGTCGCTCGTCGTGGACGATCTCCAGGAGCGAGTCCACGACGTCCGACATGGCGAGTCGCTTCGATGGCTCTCGTACACACATGCGCGTGATGAGACGCCACTGTGCATCGCTCACGATGCTTGGTCGCGTTGGCAAGCGACCAGCGAGCACGAGCACGCGCACGACGTTGTTCGAGACAGCTCCCCACGGCTTGCGCTCCGACGTCGCTCCGAGTACGTGCATGCCAAAGCAGTAGACGTCCGCAACGTACGCCGCAGTCGCACGTGCAGGATCAATAATGTGTCGCTCGAGTGCCTCGGGTGGGAGCCAGCGCACACGATCAGTATCTCGAGACTGCTCGACAGCGGTGCCCTCGTCTCGAGCAGCAGCAGTAGCAGTGGTGTGCGGCGCGAGGTCGCCGTGGACTGCTCCTTGATTGTGCAAAGCGAGGAGCGCGAATGCAGCGTCGTAGAGCCGCTCGAGTGCACTCAGCCGGCGCCGTGCATGCTGCTCTGCGAGCTCATCGCCTTCTTGGAGCTTGTCGCAAACAAAGGTCTGGAGCGCACGAAGGCCGCTGTCGAGCGCATTGGTCAGTTCCGTGCGACTCGAGCAGTTCGCGAGACGCCGGTGCCAGCACGCGGTCTGTTCACCGAGTGTCTGCAGCGGCACACGCAGCGCATCGACCGCTTTGAGAAGACTCGCGATCGCGCGCTCACACGCGTCGGTCGCTTTGGACGTGCTGCTCGCGTGCGCGTTGTGCGGCGCGAGCGTCCACTGCCAGAGCTGCAGCACGATCCGAGCGAGCTGCACATACAGCGTACGAGTCAAGTCTGCGACAGCCAAGTCCACGACCGACTCGCTGCTGCGAAGCTGAGCTACGATGCTACTGAGCTTGCGGATAACTGGTCGCCAGAGTGTCTTGTGCGCGTGCGTGACTGCATAGAGTGCTGTCTCGACGAGGTACAGCCACTTGCGGGCCACTACAGCTGCTGCGCGGAGCTGCTGCGGCATCACTGCGTCGCAGCGCTTGATCAGGACGTCCAGGACTTGCACGGTACTCAAGCGCGGGTGCAAAGGAGCCCTGTCGACTCTTGTTTGCGGTTGTTGCTGCTGTCGCACTGAGCCAAACACTGCTCCGTACGCAAGCAGGTCCGCGACAGTGTCCAAGTGGCCGTGGCGCGCCGCGACGATGACTGGGAGCGTGTCACTCGCACCGTTACCATGCACGCTTGCACCACGCTGGAGCAAGAACGCGACGACAGCGCGTCGATCAAAGCTCGCAGCTTGATACAGTGGCGTCTCGCAGGACGCAGTGGTTGCATCGATCGTTGCGTCGTGGTCGACGAGGAAGCGCACAGTCGCGAGTTTGCCGTACGTCGCAGCTCGGTGCAGCGGCGTCTCGCGTTTGTGTGCCGCGACAGTGACACTCGCACCGTGTGCAAGTAGCACACTGAGCGTCCCGACACTGTCTGTGATGAGGTCGCTCTCAAACATCGCTGTGCGACCACGCGCGTCGCAGTGATGGATGTCTGCACCAGCGTTGAGCAGTGCGCGGACCACGTCGACGCGACCTGTCCGCACTGCTCGGAACAGCGGTGTCTTGCCATTCGCGTCTTGCGCGTTGACGCTTGCACCATGTGCGAGCAGGAGTGCGACGACAGCGCTGTTTGCTGCAAAGTGCAGCGGTGTCTGGTCAAGTTCGTCGCGAGCGTGTGCATCTGCGCCGTGCTCTAGCAACACACGTGCAATGCTCGTACGCTCCGAGTGCATCGCAGCAGTGAACAACGCTGTGCGGTTCGCGTGCCCACGCATGTTGAGGCGTGCAGCTACTGAAGCTGCGCCGTGCTCATGGACGCGCAGCACTGTCAGCGCTTCTGCGTCCGTGCGCACTGCAAACAGCGACGTGTGCGCTCGATCAACGCCGAATATGCTGTCACTTGCATCGTCGAGAAGCGCAGCGTCGTCGTCCTCGAGCTCGCGCAGTGTTGTGAGGTCATCGATCGCTGTCGCCGTGCGGAACGCGTCACGGCGCGCGCGCATCTCGCTGTCGTCGTGGCGATGTTCGCCCATCGTAGTGGGTGTTGAGAATGCCAAGAGAATGCACAGTATAGTGAAAGCAAGTGTATTTTGTCAATCACTCCGCTCCAAGATGATGTAGCCTCGCTCACTCACACTCACGACTCGGATCCAAAGACGTACGCGAGCACCGCTGGCATGAAAGCGCCTTGTGACTCCAGCTCGTCCAGATCGACAACGTCTGGGTACGTGCGATCGAGCCACTGCACCATCTCCAAGTGCTCGATCAAGACTCGCGCGAACGGATACACGTCAGAACCGATGCCTTCGCGCCGGTGTCGGTGGAGAAACATGAGGACATCAAAGTGTCCGCGCTCGGCGGCGAGCTGCATGGCTTGTTCCGTGCAGCCTTCTGTGCGGTGTTCATGGAGCCACTGGACGATCTTGAGATGCCCGTTCTCCGCCGCATAGTCCATTGCGGCAGTCGTGCATCCTTCCGTACGGTTTGCATGGAGCCACTGGACAATGTCGAGGTGACCGCTCTGAGCCGCTTTGTCCATTGCGGCAGTCGTGCAGCCTTCCGTACGGTGCTCATGAAGCCACTGGACAATGTCGAGATGACCGTTCTCCGCTGCTTTGCCCGTCGCTCCAGTCGTACACCCTTCGGAGCGGTGCTCATGGAGCCACTTGACGACTTCCAGGTGGCCATTCTGAGCAGCGCCGTCCATTGCTGCAGTCGAACAGCCTTCGCTTCGGTTCGTGTGGAGCCACTTGACGATGTCCAGTTGACCTCCTCGAGCGGCAAACTCCATGGCGCGAACCACGCCTTCTTCGCTCCTGCGCATGACGTGGAACCACTTGACGAGGGTGATGTGGCCGTGCTCCGCCGCAGCGTTCATCGCTTGAGCAGAGAGCTTGCTTGAGCACTTTGTCAGGATCCACTGCACGACGTCGAGACGACCCGAACGCGCAGCTGCTTCGACCAAGTGATCCCCGGAGAGTGCGAGTTGCTTCGCTGGTACCCTGGCTGCCATGGACCGCAACCGCTTGAGGTCGCCTGCTGTAGCAGCAGCGACGACGCCGTCCAGCACGCCAAGTCCGTACTCGTCCGCGTGCTCAAACACGAACCACCACATCGACGCGTGTCCGTTCGCGATCCCGACGCGTACTTGGGTCGCAGACAGGCGAGGACGAGCCGCGATGTGTTTGTGGAGCCACTTGACTGTCTCCAAGTGGCCACTGGCAATCGCTCTTGCCAGTGGTGTGGACGAGCGTCTGCTCTTGGCGCTCTTCGGATGCGCGTAGAGCCACTCGAGCATCTCGAGTTGACCAGTCGATGCCGCAGCGTCCAGCATCAGCTGCAATATCCACGGCGCATCTGGATGGCGAGCGTCGAGCCACTGCAGCAGACGCACGTTGCCTTGTCGCGCGGCTTCGATCATCGCGGCAAACGGCAGCACGCGCGGACAGTAGTCGTGGAGCCACGCGACCATGTCGAGGTTGTCGTGCCGGATGGCAAACACGAGTGCTTTGCTGCACTGCCACGCCCAAAAGTGCGGGTCCAAGCTGACTGCCGTTGTGGCGGTGGTGGTAGGGGCGCTTGCATCACTCCTTGCGTTGCTGCCAGTGACGACATCGTGTGTGTTGACGTGCAGACGCGCACTGAGTCGCTGTGCAAGATGCAGCAGGTTCTGCTCGCACGCGCGCGCGAGACTCCAGATGTGCGGCTGCGCCACGTCCAAGAAGTCGCTAATCGTATTGACGACGTGCGAAAGCAACATAACTTGAGCGCGTGCTGCAGTGCTGTGCGTGGGTGCACAAGCAGGAGCAAGAGCAGCAGCGGTCGCAATGGGAGCAGCGGGAGTGGAGCCAAGCGCTGCCTGGACACACATGAGCGGCGGCTGAAGTGTGGACTCTTGAAGAGCCATCTCGATCACGATGCGCAGACAGCTGCAGCAGCGAGACGACGAACGAGATGCGAACGACGACGATGCCAGCACTTGGTGCTTGATGCGAGGACGATTAGAAGTGCTGATTGACCAGCAAAGCAATTGCGACTTTTGCCAACTCAGCCTACTGAGCATACTGAGTGCAAGTGATTGAGTGCTCACACTTGTTTCTCAATATTCATGTTGGTTTCCTGACATCTTGACTTCTCGACCTCTCGAAGCACTCGCTCACGGCTGGCAAGTGCTGGCATCGTGAGATGACGGACCTAGATGGCACGTGCACAGTCGTCTACGACGTGCGTTCGAGCGTTCGCGAGAGATTGCAGTCGAGTCAATGAGGTGCGTGGTGCAGTCAGTGTGTCACTCCAGTTCGACTGCGCTTCGAGTGGTGCTTCACTCGAACGTGACTCAACTTTGATCGCTTGTTGCGAGTGGACGTCGTTGGTGTCGTGAGCCGCACCTCCGATGCTGTGAAGCACACCATCGCGTCGAGCAAGTGCGCTGCTGTCTGCTTTTCAGCAAGCAAAGACGCTTGTCACGCCTAGCAATGCGCGGTGCAAGCTTGTCGACAGTGCTCTTGGTTTGTCTTGATGGACGTTGTTCACTCACGCACTCGCTCAATCGCAGTCAGGATAGTCGAAAACCGCTGCTCTCGAGCCACCGACATGCTCTCGAACAAGCTTGCAAACGTGAATCAATACGTGGACACGCTGGTGAGCTCCTTGAACGTGTGTTGCGCAATGCAAGGTTGCGCGTGCAGCTGAGGATCGATGACGACACCATGCAAGTTGCGTTCACGTAGCACACGCCTTTGTCCGGATGCCATTCATTGTGGCAACGAGTACTGTGGTATAGTACTCGACGAATGACGAGTACTTGCACCCGGTCAACTTGTCAACGCGCATTCGTCGTCGCCGTGCACTCTGAATCGCTCGACTTGTTTTGTGTAAGAGAGAGAGGCACGGTCTTGAGACGCTGTGCACACTGCGTTGGACTGCGATCGAGACCGCCCATTCCAATCTGTACTAAGCGGAGCAGCAGCAAAGACTCCAAGCAAGACCCACGCTCGCACCGCTACCAGCAGCAATCGAGTGAGCTTGTGCACGCGCTGGTACCACGTGCAGCACTCGGCGCCTGCGCGTCTGCTTGCGCGCGCTCTCGGGGCTTTTCGGTGACAGAGTGTAGCCACTACGCACGCTCCAGCCGTGGTCCCTCCTTTCGTCCCGCCCGCCCTCTTCGCTGGCTCGCTGCTGGACCGGACAGCGCAGGCTTCTACTGACGCAGCGCTGGCACTGCCTCTCAGCCTCGCTCGATTCGAGCTCATATGTGTGAATGTAAAGCGTGCTTGATGTGTGCAAGTGTCGATTGCTTTTGCGCTCGCGCTCACGAGCTGTGAGCGACGCGTGTGCAGCAGCAGTTAGCGCACGCGATCGATGCGCAGCAGGCCACGTGGTGGTCGCCAACAACAGCGAAGGCTGCCACCAGGAGCGTAGCCATGTTGCACGAATCGACGCGAATGTGCCACGTGTTCGCGAAGTACCTCGGATTTGTCACTATCACTAGTAAATTCTTCCCGTTAAAGTACGGTCCGCTTGTGTGGCAACGCGTGGCAAAACCACAAGTGTCTCGAACGTTGTATGCCGCATACAAACATCAAGTTGTGCAGCTTTCTAGAAGCCAAAGATACCGTCCACGTAAGCACGCTCGTCGCACTTGGTTTCACTATACCGCATGGTCCGCGATCCAAGTCGCCACCACGATCCTCCTCAAAGCAAGCAAGTCGGCTCGGCGCATTCTCGTTTTCGCTCGACCAAGCGCACGCAGCAGACTCTCTCCACACTCACTCACACACACGACAGTCGCACGTTGCCACTCGCGATGAACGTGCTCAACATCCTCGCGCTCGCCGCCATGGCGCTCGCGGGTTCGGCGGTCGCTGACGAGACCAAGGGCCCGCGCGGCCCGGTCATTGGCATTGACCTCGGCACGACGTACTCGTGCGTCGGCATCTACAAGGACCAGAAGGTTGAGATCATTGCGAACGACCAGGGCAACCGCATCACGCCGTCGTACGTTGCGTGGGACTCGAACGACGAGCGTCTCATTGGCGACGGTGCGAAGAACCAGGCGACGATCAACCCGGAGCAGACGCTCTTTGACGTCAAGCGCCTCATTGGTCGCGCGTACAATGACAAGTCGGTGCAAGCCGACAAGAAGCTGCTGCCGTACGCGATCGTGAACAAGGACGGGAAGCCGATGATCCAAGTGACGGTGAAGGGCGAGAAGAAGACGTTTTCGCCCGAGGAGGTCTCGGCGATGATCCTGACCAAGATGAAGCAGACGGCCGAGGGGTACATCGGTCGCGAGGTGTTTGACGCCGTCGTGACGGTGCCGGCGTACTTTAACGACGCGCAGCGCCAGGCGACGAAGGACGCCGGCACGATCGCTGGCATGACGGTGCAGCGCATTATCAACGAGCCGACGGCGGCTGCGATCGCGTACGGCATTGACAAGAAGGCGCAGGGCGAGAAGAACGTGCTCGTGTTCGACCTCGGCGGCGGCACCTTTGACGTCACGCTGCTCGCGATCGACGGCGGCGTGTTCGAGGTGCTCGCGACGAACGGCGACACGCACTTGGGCGGCGAGGACTTTGACCAGCGCATCATGCAGTTCTTCATCAAGAAGTGGAAGAAAGACAAGTCGGTGGACATTGGCACGGACAAGCGCGCGCTCCAGAAGCTCCGTCGCGAGGCCGAGCGCGTGAAGCGCGCGCTGTCGACGCAGGCGCAGGCGCGTCTCGAGATCGAGTCGCTGCTCGACGGCGAGGACTTCACCGAGTCGCTCTCGCGCGCGCGCTTTGAGAAGCTCAACGAGGACTTGTTCAAGAAGACGCTCGGACCGGTCGAGAAGGTGCTCAAGGACGCGGGCTTGAAGAAGTCGGAGGTCGACGAGATCGTGCTCGTCGGCGGCTCGACGCGTATCCCGAAGGTCCAGCAGCTCATCAAGGACTACTTCAACGGCAAGGAGCCGTCGCGCGGCGTGAACCCGGACGAGGCCGTCGCGTACGGCGCGGCGGTGCAGGGCGGCATTCTCGGTGGCGAGCAGGACGACCTCACGAAGGACGTGCTCCTGATCGACGTCGTGCCGCTGTCGCAGGGCATTGAGACCGTCGGTGGCGTCATGACGAAGCTCATTAACCGCAACACGGTCATCCCGACGAAGAAGTCGCAGACGTTCTCGACGTACCAGGACAACCAGCCGGCGGTGCTGATCCAGGTCTTTGAGGGCGAGCGCGCGATGACGAAGGACAACCGTCTGCTCGGCAAGTTCGAGCTCACGGGTCTGCCGCCAGCGCCGCGTGGCGTGCCGCAGATCGAGGTGACGTTCGAGATTGACGCGAACGGCATTCTCCAGGTCGGCGCCGAGGACAAGGGCACGGGCAAGGCCGAGAAGATCACGATCACGGCCGAGAAGGGTCGTCTGTCGCAGGAGGAGATCGACCGCATGGTCCAGGAGGCGGCCGAGAACGCGGAGGAGGACAAGAAGGTGAAGGACCGCATTGACGGCCGCAACGGCCTCGAGGGCTACCTCTACAGCCTCAAGAACTCGGTCGAGGACAAGCTCGCGGACAAGATCGAAGAGGACGACAAGGACGCGGTGCTCAAGGCCGTGCAGGACGCCATGGACTGGCTCGAGGACAACCAGGAGGCCGACAAGGAGGACTTTGAGGCCAAGCAGAAGGAGGTCGAGAAGACGGTGAACCCGATCATGGCCAAGGTGTACCAGAGCGGCGGTGGCGCGGCGCCAGACGGCGACGACGACGATGAGGACGACCACGACGAGCTGTAGACAGTGCGTCTCGCTTGTGTCTGTCGGATCGCCATTGATTGATTGATTGAGATGAGAGAATGTGAAGTCTTTTCATTGCTACGCTGCTGTTGCTGCTTCATGGTGGTTTATGTTGGAGCTCCAAGCGCTTGCTTGCTTGCGATGCAGTCGCGCGTGTGGCACCACTAACAACAACAGCAACAACAACAACAACAACAACAACAACAACAGTTGCAGCAGTGTAAACCGCCTTTGTGTAGCAAGCATCGCGAGTTTGCGAGTTTGCTCGTGTGTGGTGTCTGTGCATGGCGCACAAACTTAACTCCTGTCGGTGGGGTCCCACGCTACATTTCATTACTTTCTGCGCCACCTTTGCTCTTTATCATGAAAGAAGACGATTGTTTAAAAAACTGTCGTGATGAGGTAGTTTCTCTATCCATAGACGCCACGATATGCATATAGTATTGGTTCGTCAGACATTTATTGGTATTGGACAGACATATGTACCAGCACTCAAAACACATGCACACACACAACAGCTTCAACACCACCAAACAAGCGCCGCCACTCCGCTCTCGCTCTCACGAAAGTCCGTGCGCGCGACGCCACGACTATCTCAGCGGCTCTGTGACTGCACCGTGTTTCTCGCTCACTACTCATTTCGAGGACCACCACCACCACCACCGCTACTACGTGAAACCCACAGCCACTGCACACACACGAGCTCTCACTGAATGTCGGCTTTGTGCTCTGGATCGTGTTCAAGGACTCCACTCAATCACATACTTTGTCTTGCGTTAGGAGTCGCGGGAGCCTGGAGCGGAGATCGTCCATGTCACCCGCTCTTTTCTATCAACAGGGGTCAGTCAGTCAGTCAGTCCGTCCGTACGTAGTGCATGCAGCTGGACATGGTCGCGCTGAGCTGAGCAAAGTGGAGCGAGTGTCTGGCGCCGCTCGCACGGTAGCACCATCGACGCCGTTCGAGAACGAGTTTGACCCGAAAGACTTGAAGGACATCGACGCAGAGCTCGAGAAGCTCGGCGGCGCCGACACGCGACGGAGAGACTGAGTGCGCGAGCGACTGCCTGCGCGTCGCTTCTGCTGCGACCGCGCACTGCTGTCTGTGCTTCTGCATCCGACGCATCGAGACGTCCAGTGGACTGAACGAGCCACTCGTGGGTGCGCCACGACACGATGCAAACGTGACCGATGATCCTACGCTCCAGTCTTAACTCTGCGCCTCTGCGTCGTCGCCGTTGTTGTCCTCTGCTGCATCCTCTTCCTCTCCTTCCTCTCCTTCCTCATCCTCGCCTTCCTCGCCCTCTTCCTCCTCTTCGCCACTCTCACTCTCACCGCTGCCACTTTCCTCCTCCTCTTCATCATTGTCCTCATCGTCGTCGTTGCGAGACTGCGCAGCAGCTTTCTCTGTGAACGCGCGCTTTGCTGCTGCTTGCGCCTCGCGCTTCTCCCGCCGCGCTTGCTTGAGACGATCGATGCGCGCGTCCTCCTCGCCTTGCAGCCGCGCGTCCTCTGCGTCCCAGTGCGCGTACTGCAAGTCGAGCGCGCGCAAGTCGTCACGCACGCGCAGCAACTTGCGGTACCACATCTCCTGCTGCTCTGCCGCCTCCTCGCGCTCGCGCTTGACGAGCCGCGCAGCTTCGCCGAGCACGCAGAGTGGCCACTGCTCTTTGAACGCTTCGTGGCCGTCTGGGCACGTGAGCGTCCCGGGACCGCACATGCGGTTGTTGCGCCAGAGACCGTTGTACGAGAACCCGAGTGGACTCGTCTCGACGCCTTTGCCATGGCGCACGTTGTCGAGGAACTCGCCTTCGTACACGACGCCGCTCTGGAGCAACTGCAGCTTACCGTGTCCGCACCGCACGCCGCGCTTGAACATCCCTTCGTACCGAAACCCGCCACTGCTGCTAGTGCTCGAGCTGAACGAGCCAGGGCCGTCGCTCTGCTGCTGCGCGGGCAGCTCCAGTACGCCAAAGCCGTCAAACTTGCCGGCCACGAACGAGCCCGTGTACGTGACACCGTTCGGGTACACTGTCGTGCCTGCGCCGCTCGGCTCGCTCTCGACCCACTCGCCGGCGTACTTGCCGCCGTCGCTGAACGTGTAGACGCCCATGGGGCCGTGCATCTCGCCGCTGCGCCAGCGACCGCTGTACGTGAAGAAGACGTGCTTGCCGTGGCTCTCGAGCTGACCGCGCACTTGTGGCGCGAGTCCTGGCGGTGCGTTTGCGACTGCAACTTGCGGAATGAGCTCGAGCTGCGCTAGTGCTTGGGTATCGCTCGCTTGGATGCTTGCGAGAGTTGCGCCACCAGCAGCTCGCTGTCGGTGTTGCTGCTGCTGCTTGCGTCGCTTGTTGCTGTCAAAGTCGTCGCACGGGTTGAACGAGCAGTTGCGGAATGCGCGAGCGAGCATGAGCTGGTTCTGCTGCCGCGGCTCCAGCGCGCGCACATGTGCTGCGTCTGTGTTGTCGCGCGCGTGCGCTGGAGGCTTCATGATCGCATCGTACTCTGCCTGGTGCTCGCGCATGCGCACTTCGAGCGTCGAGAGCGCCTCTGGTCGCGCGTAGAACGCTTGCTCGAGACGTGCAAAGAGCACGGAGCTCCAGCGATTGAGCTGGATCTGGTTCGACTTGAGGAACCACGGCGCATAGCGCGCGTGTACTTCTGGCAGTCCGATGCGGCGTAGCATGCGGTAGTAGAATATGCTGCGCGGGTCTTCGTCTTTGAATCGCTGGACATGCGGAGGATAGAGCAAGTATGTCAACAGTGGGTGAGCAGCTCATCGAGCACGACTTTGAAAGAGCGCAACAAGACACAAAGGACACTCCAGCGCAGGACGTACACGCTGGTACGCGGGCATGACTTTCTCCTCTTTCCGGATGAGCGCATTGATCTGCTGCGTCAGCTGCGAGGTGGCGTGACAAAGTAGCAGTGAATGAACGGACCGAGTGAGTGAGTGAGTGAGTGAGTGAGTGAGTGAGTGAGCGCAGCGTCCTGCCATGACTAGCCGACAGACAAGAACGAGTGCGCTGGCGCACTGACCTGCACGAGCTCGTGGTGCGTCTGCTTGCGCTCGTCGCTCGCGCGCAGCATGAGCTGCTTGAGGAACTTGTCGCGCGCATGCTTGGGTTTGTCTTTCTTCGGCTTGCGCTCGCGCTTGAGCGAGACCACGAGCGGCATCGATGGTGTCCGTGCAGAGTAGTGCGCAATGTGATCGAGACGAGAGCAACGAGGAAGTGGCAGTGATGTGGTGGTTCGTTGAGAAGTCGCTCTATTTGATCCGGTTATAGTTTTGTCCTTCTGCATTGGCGTGGCGTTCACACAGACACACACAAGCAGACACGCACATGTACAAGCACTTTGTTGTGGAGGAGGTGTCGGATGACTCTATGATCACTTGCACACTGTGGTAGTGCGAGCAACCTCAAACGTCATCGCGTCCGTATTGCATAGCAGTGTTTTATGAGCGGCTTCTGTCTACCACGGACGAGGTACGAATCCGAGCGAGCTTGCGAGTAGGAGGCACATGCGCATACGTCAAAAGGTAGGAGCCGTCACAGCAACAAGCAACAGAGTCCAGACACCAGAGGGTGACAGTGCCTTCAGGTGTTTCAGGTCAAACTCGTTCTCGAACGGCGTCGATGGTGCTACCGTGCGAGCGGCGCCAGACACTCGCTCCACTTTGCTCAGCTCAGCGCGACCATGTCCAGCTGCATGCACTACGTACGGACGGACTGGCTGACTGACTGACCCCTGTTGATAGAAAAGAGCGGGTGACATGGACGATCTCCGCTCCAGGCTCCCGCGACTCCTAACGCAAGACAAAGTATGTGATTGAGTGGAGTCCTTGAACACGATCCAGAGCACAAAGCCGACATTCAGTGAGAGCTCGTGTGTGTGCAGTGGCTGTGGGTTTCACGTAGTAGCGGTGGTGGTGGTGGTGGTCCTCGAAATGAGTAGTGAGCGAGAAACACGGTGCAGTCACAGAGCCGCTGAGATAGTCGTGGCGTCGCGCGCACGGACTTTCGTGAGAGCGAGAGCGGAGTGGCGGCGCTTGTTTGGTGGTGTTGAAGCTGTTGTGTGTGTGCATGTGTTTTGAGTGCTGGTACATATGTCTGTCCAATACCAATAAATGTCTGACGAACCAATACTATATGCATATCGTGGCGTCTATGGATAGAGAAACTACCTCATCACGACAGTTTTTTAAACAATCGTCTTCTTTCATGATAAAGAGCAAAGGTGGCGCAGAAAGTAATGAAATGTAGCGTGGGACCCCACCGACAGGAGTTAAGTTTGTGCGCCATGCACAGACACCACACACGAGCAAACTCGCAAACTCGCGATGCTTGCTACACAAAGGCGGTTTACACTGCTGCAACTGTTGTTGTTGTTGTTGTTGTTGTTGTTGTTGCTGTTGTTGTTAGTGGTGCCACACGCGCGACTGCATCGCAAGCAAGCAAGCGCTTGGAGCTCCAACATAAACCACCATGAAGCAGCAACAGCAGCGTAGCAATGAAAAGACTTCACATTCTCTCATCTCAATCAATCAATCAATGGCGATCCGACAGACACAAGCGAGACGCACTGTCTACAGCTCGTCGTGGTCGTCCTCATCGTCGTCGTCGCCGTCTGGCGCCGCGCCACCGCCGCTCTGGTACACCTTGGCCATGATCGGGTTCACCGTCTTCTCGACCTCCTTCTGCTTGGCCTCAAAGTCCTCCTTGTCGGCCTCCTGGTTGTCCTCGAGCCAGTCCATGGCGTCCTGCACGGCCTTGAGCACCGCGTCCTTGTCGTCTTCGTCGATCTTGTCCGCGAGCTTGTCCTCGACCGAGTTCTTGAGGCTTGTAAAGGTAGCTCTCGAGCGCGTTGCTGGCTATCAATGCGGTCCTTCACCTTCTTGTCCTCCTCCGCGTCTGCTCTGCCGTCTCGGATGATCCGCGTCAATCTCCTCCTGCGACAGACGACCCTTCTCGGCCGTGATCGTGATCTTCTCGGCCTTGCCCGTGCCCTTGTCCTCGGCGCCGACCTGGAGAATGCCGTTCGCGTCAATCTCGAACGTCACCTCGATCTGCGGCACGCCACGCGGCGCTGGCGGCAGACCCGTGAGCTCGAACTTGCCGAGCAGACGGTTGTCCTTCGTCATCGCGCGCTCGCCTTCATAGACTTTGATCGACACTGCTGGTTGGTTGTCTGTGTGTGTCGAGAACACTTGGGACTTCTTCGTTGGGATCGCTGTGTTGCGGTTAATGAGCTTCGTCATGACGCCACCGACGGTCTCAATGCCCTGCGACAGCGGCACGACGTCAATCAGCACCATATCGATCAGATTCTGGTCCTGCTCGCCACCGAGAATGCCGCCCTGCACCGCCGCGCCGTACGCGACGGCCTCGTCCGGGTTCACGCCGCGCGACGGCTCCTTGCCGTTGAAGTAGTCCTTGATGAGCTGCTGGACCTTCGGGATACGCGTCGAGCCGCCGACGAGCACGATCTCGTCGACCTCCGACTTCTTCAAGCCCGCGTCCTTGAGCACCTTCTCGACCGGTCCGAGCGTCTTCTTGAACAAGTCCTCGTTGAGCTTCTCAAAGCGCGCGCGCGAGAGCGACTCGGTGAAGTCCTCGCCGTCGAGCAGCGACTCGATCTCGAGACGCGCCTGCGCCTGCGTCGACAGCGCGCGCTTCACGCGCTCGGCCTCGCGACGGAGCTTCTGGAGCGCGCGCTTGTCCGTGCCAATGTCCACCGACTTGTCTTTCTTCCACTTCTTGATGAAGAACTGCATGATGCGCTGGTCAAAGTCCTCGCCGCCCAAGTGCGTGTCGCCGTTCGTCGCGAGCACCTCGAACACGCCGCCGTCGATCGCGAGCAGCGTGACGTCAAAGGTGCCGCCGCCGAGGTCGAACACGAGCACGTTCTTCTCGCCCTGCGCCTTCTTGTCAATGCCGTACGCGATCGCAGCCGCCGTCGGCTCGTTGATAATGCGCTGCACCGTCATGCCAGCGATCGTGCCGGCGTCCTTCGTCGCCTGGCGCTGCGCGTCGTTAAAGTACGCCGGCACCGTCACGACGGCGTCAAACACCTCGCGACCGATGTACCCCTCGGCCGTCTGCTTCATCTTGGTCAGGATCATCGCCGAGACCTCCTCGGGCGAAAACGTCTTCTTCTCGCCCTTCACCGTCACTTGGATCATCGGCTTCCCGTCCTTGTTCACGATCGCGTACGGCAGCAGCTTCTTGTCGGCTTGCACCGACTTGTCATTGTACACACTGCGAAAGTGCGCGTGACACCAGCTCGATGTGCAATCGCCTTTGCATTCGAAGAAGTGCCGTGTTTGGTTGCGTGGCGTCGCCAGACTCCTCCTCCTGCTCAACTATCGCACCGCTGCGCCACGTTGCAGCAGACGATGATCCACAAGCGAGCGACTCTCGTCACCGGATCATATTATGATCGATGGCGTCGAGGTCGAGATCGATTGCATTAGCAGAGGAGACGGCACGACCGAGTCCGTCACATGTACTCGAAAGCACATGTGTGCTAAGAGAGCTTGAGCGGATCGTCAAAGGTACGTCAAGAGGCAGTATCTCGTTCTTAGTCGAGTCGTCACAGTACAAACTACGCCAGTGCTATCCTCGAACTCGAAGCGTCGAAAGAAGGCAATGAACTTCTGTGTGTGTGTGCCTATCGAAGACGCCTTGGATAAGCCGATCAGCAGCAGCGCGGATGAAGGAGGTACACACTTGCGTTTGCGCTTGTGTCATGGCGACTGCTGCAATACTCGAGTCGAATGATGCGTTCAGCTAGTGCAAGTGCTGCATGCGCGAGGGGTGAAGGCGACGGCGATCCTTCCACGTATCGCCGACACGATGCGCTTCGAGCGCTGGCGCATGGAGACTCTTGCTACTCCCAGACGACACACGAGTCATACAAGTCGTACAAGTTGAACAGCATGCGTGCGTGCGCGTACGAAAGATCGCCCGCGCCTTCACGACGCTGATGGCCACCACCGCAAGCGACTTCAGCGTCAGCTAAGACGCTAAGACGGCGACTGCTCTGCATCAGACGCACCCACGCGCACACAGGGGCTACACGACGCTGACACAAGTCGATCGATCATGGACGCCACTACATCTCTTTTCCGGATTTCGCTGTAGCGCACGGCGGTCACTGTGCGAGTGACGCCATGGTGCGCGACTGGCAGTTGCAACTGCCGCGGTGCGCACGGTCTCCTTCGCTCGCTTGGTCAGCGCCATCGCGATCGCTCACTCTCGAATCTGCTGGGCTCCAGTCAAGCACACACACTTGCGCTTGCAACGCACCGAGCAAACAGGCAAACAACAACAACAACAACAACCACAATAAGCGCAACAACAACCACAACAAGCAACCAGAACTCCATTCACATCATGTCTGTGCGATCGACGCAGCGGAGCTACTTGCCGTCGCACCAGCGCGACGTGCTCACAAAGGAGCTCACGGACCAGGAGCTGTACGAGCACGTGATCCAAGTGCTCCCAAACATCCGTGCCGTGGCGTCTGCACCTGCGTTCCGAGGACCGAGCTGGCGCCTCAAGCGCGACGAACCCGGCGTGCAGCTCCACGAGTACGACTCGTTCGTGAGTCATGAGCCAACCGGTCGACCGCGCGCCATGTCGTCCGCTGGAGCGCTCCAGCGCTGGCCATGGACGCGCTGGCAGTCCGACAACCGGCTCAATGGCTCTGCGGTGTCCCACATCCCAGCGCCACTCACACCAGCGCCGTCGCTCGTGCGCACGTCTGGGTGGCCGAGTCTTGCGTCCGGCGTGCCGTACGCCGTCGTCGTGCAGTGCGAGCTCCACTGCGACGTCACGGAAGCGCTCGACGCGCTCTTTAGCTCCGAGACTGTGCGCCACGACGCGACGATGCGCGCGCTCTGGGGCAAGAAGTTCAAGCGCGGCGACCAGCTCCGGAGCGAGCCATTCGAGCCGCCTCGTTCAGCGCGAGCTGACACGTGCGCCGACGTTCGCAGTAGAGACCGCGCGACAACAACAACAGCGACCGACAAGTCGAGTGGCTGGCTCGCAGTCAATGCGACAGCTATCGCGCCAAAGCACGACCTCCACGTGTCGACGACGCGCCACAGCCACGCGCAGCACCTCTGCTTCACGACGTACTCGCAGCACACGCCGGCGTTGAACGAAGCGTTCTTTGTCATGAAGACACTGCCCAAGTACGTCCACGAGCAGGTCGTTGAGACGACTGAGCGCTCAGCGCTGCGTGGCAGCACAGACCACATCGCAGTGGGGTACCACCTTGTAGGGCACTACAACGACATGACAGGCTACCAAACGCGCCTCGTCATGTGCGCGTACGTCTCGGCGTTCCCTGGCACGGAGCACCCGGACGTGATGCAGTGGCGCATGGGCTTGCGCGCCGCACACGACCGCGTGAACACAGACGCAAAGCACGCCGTCCAGCTCCTCGCGCGCGCAGCGTGTGAGTTTGACAACGTCGTGCGGCGCCGGCGCTTTGGTCGCCACGCGTTCGGACACGTCTCGACAGTCGCGGCGATGCTCCCGACGCACGCGCCGACGCACTGCGACGTGTGCGAGAAAGCGTTTGGTCTCTTGCGGCGCCACGAGCGCTGCGAGCTCTGCGGCCACGCAGTCTGCCGCCGCTGCTCGCGCAAGTACGACGTCGAGCCGCTCGCTAGCGGGAGCGTCCGAAAGCACCGCGTGTGCTACACGTGCGTGCGACGCGTCGAGCTGCGCGCGTTCGCGCCTCGGAGCGGCAACGCGTCGACGGCTTCGACGTGGTACGAGACGGTCGAAGAGCCTGACCGAAGCTCGGACGACAACGGCGGCCGCGCAACGAACGACACGCAGGACGACAGCGTCGACCAGTACTACCAGACGACCAAGCACGCGACGTTCGACCGGACGCTCGTGCTGCCTGCTGACGTGCTCGCATCGCCCAAGCCGGGGCACCAGCTCGCGGAAGCGCTCTTCTCGCCGCATCCGCTCGACCGCGCACGAGCGCTCGAGGTCTTGAAAGTCGCTGTCCAGCAAGTCACGGCGCAGCCAGCGACCGAGTGGAACAAGCCACTTGACCCGGCGCTCGTGGGCAAGTACCTCGAAGCGCGACAGCGCCTCTCGCGCATCTCGTCCAAGGGCTCCGCGACGTACGACGACACTGCGACGCCGCCACCACCAACGACGACAGCTGAGACCGACAGTGGACGCGGCGGCTTCCCCGTGTTCTACCAGCCAGCGATGCGCAAGACGAGCAGCAGCAGCGCACGATCGGCGCCATTTGCAATGGCGAGTCCGTACTGCGACTTTGCGCCGTCGCCGCGCGTGCACGAACACCGCCGCGCTACGACAGTCGATGCGATTGTCCGTGGCATCGCACACGATGACGACGACAAAGGGCTCGATGTGATCTGCGAAGCCGCAGCGCAGCGCATGAACTGCCCGATGGCGTTCGTCTCAGTGCTCGGACGCGACGAGCAGCACGTCGTCGGGACGTACCAAGTGCCCGAGTGCGTCTACTCGTTGCCGCGGAACCAGAGTATTCGGTCGTTCGGACTCTTCGCAGACGACGAGCCGCTGATCGTGATGCACCCGATGCTCGACGCTCGATTGCGGCAGCTGCCGATTGTCTACGACGCTGGCGTGCGGTTCTTTGCGAGCTTCCCGATCAAAGACCGCCACGGCGCCGTCGTCGCGTCGATCTGCACGATCGATACGATGGCGCACGACGACGTCTCGCGCGACGAGCTGGCGGCTATGGCTGCGCTCGCGACGCTCGCAGCCGACGTGTTTGACAAAGACGCGGCGCCGTTCACGCCGCGCGCGCGTCAGTACTGAAGCGCTGGCGTCGAGGCCGGTCCCATCACACATGTGCTCTCCTTGCCTTTGCCATCGTCGTCATCTCCGTCTTGCTCTCGCTCTTGCACGCGTGGTCCAGTTTTGCGAGCTCCTACTCTTTGTTTGTGTGTGTGTCTACATGTCTTCCACTGTCGGTGTCAGTCAGTCTGTTGTGTGCGTAGCGCAGTTGTGAACATGCATCTTGCCTCGATGATCATCCCGTTCGCCCACTTGCTCGTGACGTGTGGTGTGTACTCTCTCGTAAGCGCTCTCTTGATCATCAACTTCGACACGGGAGGTCTTCCGGAGGCTGGCTAGCTCGACACTGGAGGTCTTTCAAAGCTAGCTCGACACACGAGGTCTTCTGGAGGGCCGATGACTTACCACGCACAGGCGCGAGCAGCCATTGTGAGGATCTACCTGCACACGCGCTCATGCACGAGCATTGTTGATGTGCTCTCCATCACGGCGACACCGACGACGAGAGCGTCACGATCGTCTTATCGAAGGAGACTGATCTGAGAGCAAGAAAAGCATCCTGCTCGTTTGAGCAGGATACGTCTCGGTTCTGGTCGCACTGAAGCTAGCTCTACTTCGCCTCGCTGAGGAGGAAGCAGCGAGAGCGCTCGAGCATTTCGCGTCGCGCTCGTGTCTCACGCTGCAGCTCACGACTCGCGCGTGCGAAGACACCAGCAGCGATGGATGAGGCGCAGAAGCAGCAGGTGCGCTCATACGCTGCGCGTCCTGCGATCTACCAGAGTACTGGAGCTAACCAACACACACGACTCTCTGTGTCCTTGTGTTTGCAGCTGCGCGATGACCTGCAGTTTGCGATCATGAAAGCCGAGCAGCTCACTGTGCTCGACTTGAGAGCGCCGCCGGGCTCAAAGAACCAGCCGCTCGAGATCAAGAACCTCGTGGATGTATTCGCCGTCTTTGGCTACTCGGCTGACGACGTCATTGACAAGCACGACCAGTGCACGATCTTCAAGCGCATTCGCAGTGAGCTTGACGACTTGCTGCGAGACGTTGCGACGCACACAAAGAAGTATGACCGAGCTGTGCTACTACGCGATCGCTTGAAGCTCATCAAGAGCGAGTTTGTCGACATGCAAGGCGCGTACGAAGCGCGGCGACAGGAGCAGGAGCAGCGGCAGTTTGATCGCGGCGCGGCGCTTGCGCGGAAGCGCACAGATGTTGTCTGCGACGCACGCACGAGCGACACCGAGCGCGCGATTGCGCACAAGCGGCAGGACCTCGAGAAGACGCACTGCGTCGAGCGCGCGCAACTCGAGAGCTTCCTCGCAAAGCTCCCTGAGCCGCACACCAAGTTCTCAAAGCTCCTGCTCGAGCTCAAGGACACTGAGAAGAACTTGGCGCGCCTGCGGCAGTTTGAAGATGCAAAGAACGTTTACCTCCGCGCCGACGCCATGGAAAGAGACGAGCGCGCTCGAAGTGCCGAGGTGCGTTTGCGTACGCGCTCTCGCTCGCTTGCTCTCGCAGTCGTACACTGATGTCGTTGATGCCTTGTGCGCCTGGTTACAGAACTTTGAGCGATTCAAAGAGACCAAGCGCACGCTCTTGCGTGAGAAGCAAGCGCGCGAGGTCGCAGAGCTCGAGGAGAAGCTCATGGAGAAGCGCTACATCCTCATGCGGACAAACGAGAGCCATCGCAAGACGTACGTGAGCTTCGTGTATATTCCTTTGGAGATGCGGTGTGCGCGTGTAGCATCGAGTCTGATCTGATGCATCGCCTACTGTCTCGTGACTGTCAATCGTCCAGCGAGTCGCAGCGGATGACCAACTTGAGCCACGACATGAGCCACTGCCACGTCATGGACTCGCACGGGAAGAAGCAGTTCTCGACAAACGCGGTCACGACAGTGCGCAAGTCGCACCACACGTCCGGGACGTTCCGCGGCCAGCAGCTGCTGAGCACAGTGCAAGGCAAGCGCCTCGAAGTCACGAGTCTGTGTCAGCTCCACACAAACGAGAACGGCGTCCTGCGCGACGGATCGGTGCGTCCTGCGCTCGATGGATCTCGAACTCGAGCTTACTCGCTAGTTTGCTCACGTTCTCGATGGGCACGACATGCACTGATGGCTGCCCCGCTATGTGTATGTGCACAGGTCATCTACTCGGGCTAGCGAGTGACCTTGCGAGCATCAGTCCGGACGCATGCGCATCTAGCGTCGGAGCGTTCTCTTTCCTGAGCCTTGGGTGAATCGCATCCGGTCGAATGATGTGGAGTTCCTTGCTCGCTTGCTCTTGCTTGTCGTGCGCATTGTGCGAGAGCGTGTCGGTGGCTCGAGAGCAGCGGTTTTCGACTATCCTGACTGCGATTGAGCGAGTGCGTGAGTGAACAACGTCCATCAAGACAAACCAAGAGCACTGTCGACAAGCTTGCACCGCGCATTGCTAGGCGTGACAAGCGTCTTTGCTTGCTGAAAAGCAGACAGCAGCGCACTTGCTCGACGCGATGGTGTGCTTCACAGCATCGGAGGTGCGGCTCACGACACCAACGACGTCCACTCGCAACAAGCGATCAAAGTTGAGTCACGTTCGAGTGAAGCACCACTCGAAGCGCAGTCGAACTGGAGTGACACACTGACTGCACCACGCACCTCATTGACTCGACTGCAATCTCTCGCGAACGCTCGAACGCACGTCGTAGACGACTGTGCACGTGCCATCTAGGTCCGTCATCTCACGATGCCAGCACTTGCCAGCCGTGAGCGAGTGCTTCGAGAGGTCGAGAAGTCAAGATGTCAGGAAACCAACATGAATATTGAGAAACAAGTGTGAGCACTCAATCACTTGCACTCAGTATGCTCAGTAGGCTGAGTTGGCAAAAGTCGCAATTGCTTTGCTGGTCAATCAGCACTTCTAATCGTCCTCGCATCAAGCACCAAGTGCTGGCATCGTCGTCGTTCGCATCTCGTTCGTCGTCTCGCTGCTGCAGCTGTCTGCGCATCGTGATCGAGATGGCTCTTCAAGAGTCCACACTTCAGCCGCCGCTCATGTGTGTCCAGGCAGCGCTTGGCTCCACTCCCGCTGCTCCCATTGCGACCGCTGCTGCTCTTGCTCCTGCTTGTGCACCCACGCACAGCACTGCAGCACGCGCTCAAGTTATGTTGCTTTCGCACGTCGTCAATACGATTAGCGACTTCTTGGACGTGGCGCAGCCGCACATCTGGAGTCTCGCGCGCGCGTGCGAGCAGAACCTGCTGCATCTTGCACAGCGACTCAGTGCGCGTCTGCACGTCAACACACACGATGTCGTCACTGGCAGCAACGCAAGGAGTGATGCAAGCGCCCCTACCACCACCGCCACAACGGCAGTCAGCTTGGACCCGCACTTTTGGGCGTGGCAGTGCAGCAAAGCACTCGTGTTTGCCATCCGGCACGACAACCTCGACATGGTCGCGTGGCTCCACGACTACTGTCCGCGCGTGCTGCCGTTTGCCGCGATGATCGAAGCCGCGCGACAAGGCAACGTGCGTCTGCTGCAGTGGCTCGACGCTCGCCATCCAGATGCGCCGTGGATATTGCAGCTGATGCTGGACGCTGCGGCATCGACTGGTCAACTCGAGATGCTCGAGTGGCTCTACGCGCATCCGAAGAGCGCCAAGAGCAGACGCTCGTCCACACCACTGGCAAGAGCGATTGCCAGTGGCCACTTGGAGACAGTCAAGTGGCTCCACAAACACATCGCGGCTCGTCCTCGCCTGTCTGCGACCCAAGTACGCGTCGGGATCGCGAACGGACACGCGTCGATGTGGTGGTTCGTGTTTGAGCACGCGGACGAGTACGGACTTGGCGTGCTGGACGGCGTCGTCGCTGCTGCTACAGCAGGCGACCTCAAGCGGTTGCGGTCCATGGCAGCCAGGGTACCAGCGAAGCAACTCGCACTCTCCGGGGATCACTTGGTCGAAGCAGCTGCGCGTTCGGGTCGTCTCGACGTCGTGCAGTGGATCCTGACAAAGTGCTCAAGCAAGCTCTCTGCTCAAACGATGAACGCTGCGGCGGAGCACGGCCACATCACCCTCGTCAAGTGGTTCCACGTCATGCGCAGGAGCGAAGAAGGCGTGGTTCGCGCCATGGAGTTTGCCGCTCGAGGAGGTCAACTGGACATCGTCAAGTGGCTCCACACGAACCGAAGCGAAGGCTGTTCGACTGCAGCAATGGACGGCGCTGCTCAGAATGGCCACCTGGAAGTCGTCAAGTGGCTCCATGAGCACCGCTCCGAAGGGTGTACGACTGGAGCGACGGGCAAAGCAGCGGAGAACGGTCATCTCGACATTGTCCAGTGGCTTCATGAGCACCGTACGGAAGGCTGCACGACTGCCGCAATGGACAAAGCGGCTCAGAGCGGTCACCTCGACATTGTCCAGTGGCTTCATGAGCACCGTACGGAAGGATGCACGACTGCCGCAATGGACTATGCGGCTCAGAGCGGTCATCTCGATGTCGTCCAGTGGCTCCATGAACACCGAAGCGAAGGATGTACGACTGCCGCAATGGACTATGCGGCGGAGAACGGGCATCTCAAGATCGTCCAGTGGCTCCATGAACACCGCACAGAAGGCTGCACGGAACAAGCCATGCGACTCGCTGCCGAGCGCGGACACTTTGATGTCCTCATGTTTCTGCACCGACACCGGTGCGAAGGCATCGCTCCTGGAGCTGTTCGCATCACAGCGGCTTTCTTTGAGCACATGGAGATCATGCAGTGGCTCCACGTCAAGTACCTAGGCGCTGTCGATCTGAAGCGACTGCGCTGTCAAGGCATCGACGCGCGAGCGATGCTCGCGTACGTCTTTGGATCCGAGTCGTGAACTAGCGACGGGAGGTACAATGAGCGCGAGCATAAGGTCGAAGAAGAGGAGTTCCACAGCGTGACTGCCGTGTCGCTTGAATGGCGAGGACAGCTACACTGAGGTGCTGGCCAAGTCGGCACATCTGCTGCTGTTCCTACACGCAGTCTGACTGCTGACTGCGGCAGTCACATGACAAGACTTGACCAACACATTCACACACTCGGTCGGTTCTCAAGCTCCATGAAGAAACGTGTAGTGTAATTGAAGAGGGTTTAGACTTGTTTTGACTATGAAAGTGGCGAGTCGATACGTACAATAGAGAGGGTACCCAGACCTCAATGATCGTCGTTTCGCTGCACAGAGCCGATCAAGCAGCAGAGATGGAGGTCGTCGTGCTTGGGTGCGGCCCGTCGTCGTCCGTGCCGTCGATCCGGTGCTTGCTCACGAATCCGTCGTGCCACGTGTGCCACGAAGCGCATGCGAATCCGCAGTCGCGCAACCGGCGCTTGAACCCGAGCGTGCTCGTGCGGAACCTCGCGACCGGCGAGAATTTGCTCGTGGACTGCGGCAAGACGTTCCGCGAGTCGGCGCTCCGCGTGTTTCCTCAGATCGGCATCACGAGCGTCCACGGCGTGCTCCTCACGCACGGCCACGCAGACGCCTGTCTCGGTCTCGATGACTTGCGCGAAGTCCAGGCGTTCGACGAGCGCATTGACCCGGAGACGCACGAGCGCCAAAAGATTGCGAGCTCGGCGCTGCTGCTCCACTGCTCGCGCGCGACGCGCGAAGAGATCCGTGGCAAGTTTGAGTACATGATCGACAGCGACGCACCGCCGCCGCCACCGACAGCAACAGACAGCGCGCCGGCACCATTCCGCTGGGTCGCCAAGGCGCGCTTTGCGCTCTTTGAGCCGCTCGAGGCGTTCCAAGCGTGCGGGCTCACGGTTCAGGCGTTCCCAGTCGTCCACGGTGCTGGGTACCTCTCGTCCGCGTTCGAGTTTGGGGCTGAGCTCGGCGTGCGCTTTGTCTACATCTCGGACGTAAGTGAGCTGACGGACGACGCGCGGCGCGTGCTGTTGGACCCCGCGAAGCCGCGCATTGACGTCCTGCTCATCGACGCGCTGTACGTCGACAAGTTCCACAGCACGCACATGAACGTCATGGACGTGCTGCGCGAGATCCGCGTGCTGCGTCCGAAGCAGACGCTTCTCACGGGCATGAGCCACGACCTCGACTACGCCAAGGACAACGCGATGCTCGCAGCCCTCGCAAAGGACGACGGCCTCGACATTGCGATGGCGTACGACGGCTTGCGCATCACGTTCCCAGTCGAGACGACACTCGCGCAGTAGGCTGCTGCTCGCATCACACGAGCGTCAAGAGAGCGAGAGAGAGTCGTAAGAACTGATAGAGAGAGCGAGAGAGGAGGCGTCTCTAGTCGCTTCTGGACGTTGTGCGCTTTCTCTTGGACGCTAGTGCCACTGACTCAATGGATCGCGTGCTCATGGAGACGACGCGTCAGCGACGCGCACGAGCTCGAGCTCGCGCAGGACGTCGTCGAACGCGCGCATGTCGAGGACGTGACTCGAGACGGACGCGTGCGGGTACAGCCGATGGAAGCACCGCACGAGGTACGGCAAGAGCTCGTGGCGCACGACCTGCGTCACACAACAGCCAGTGAGTGATGTTCGTCTGTGAGTCATGAATAGAGAGAGAGTCTGTGAGTGTGCGTCTGTACCTGAATCGTGCGCTCGAGCGACTCTGTGAGCACTTGGCGTCGACTCGCAGGCGTCCCAAGCGCTTGTTTGCTCGCGTCGCTGTCTCCAGCGCCAACGTCGAGCTTGTTCTCGTCACAGAAGCGCGCGAGCGAGCGCAAGACGTGCGTGAGCGTCTCAAAGAGCGCAGTTGCGAAGCGCATCTGGAGCGACGCGATCGTGCAGAGACGCAGTTCGTTGAGCGACGTGAGCACTGCGTTCGTGAACTCGGCGACGATCGGGAACGCCATGAGCGCATGCGGGGGCGCGTAGTCTTCGCCACTCGCTGCTGCAGCGCGAGACGTGAACGGCGAGAGTCCGTTCGTTGTCGCTCCTGCTGTTGTGGTTGAGCGGTACGACGCGAGCACGAGCGGCGTCTTGGCGAGGGACGCTGCAGTCGCGACGCCACTGGCTGATGACGCGAGTGCATGCGCAAAGAGACTCTCGTCAAACTCGCGCGTCGCAGTGCGCCACTGGTGCGTCACGAGCCGAAAGACGTGGTCTTCGAACGCCACGACGAGGATCGCGCGAAAGTCGACGCCGACGCGACCGAGCGAGCTGCCAAAGAAGAGACTCTGCTCAAAGACCGTCGCGAGCGAGCTCAGGTCCTCGATCTTTGGGAGCTGTCTGTCCGTACATAAGAGTGTGAGTCAGTGCGTACTTAGTGTCTCTACAGCAGATGCAAGTGCGTACTTCATGAGGATCTCGAGAAAGTCGGCGACAGTCGTCGTGGCCCAGCGACACAGCGGCGGATCGACCTTCCCGTCCACCGTCTAGCGCACAGAGCAGCCACAGTCCACGCATGCGCGCGTGAGTCGTCGTCTGTGCTGTTCAAGGACGTCTGAGAGCGAGAGCTGGCGCACCTCGTTGCCAAAGATCGCCGAGTACTGCGTGATCATGTCGAACCAGCTCGTGCGCTTGATGTCGATCAGTTGCATCGTCTAGCAGCAGATAGCGCAAGAGAGAGTGAGACGACGCCTTGAGGCCTTGAGTCTCAGTGAGGATCCACACAGACAAACGTACGTATTGGTACGGCTCTGCGGCCGAGACGCTGCGACTGAGCGACGCGAGCCAGACGTTGCGGCAGCGCAGGAACTCGTCTTTTAGCTGTCGCTCGTACTCGGGCGTGCCAGCAGCAGCAGCTGACAGAGTGCCAGCGGACGCCTGTGCGACGAGACTATCGAGCCGGCGCACGTAGCTCACGATGCGCACGCAGAGCGCGAGCGGGAGGTCTTCGCGGAGCTTCTGGAGCAGCTGCGCGCGCATTCGCTGCGTCATCTGCGCCACTTCGCGGACCTACGAGCGTCGTAGAGAGGCAGTGTGAGTGTCCATCCGATAGAGACACTCGCGTGTCATTGAGTATTGACAGCAGACGCAATACGCTCGCAAACGGGACTGTACCAGCGTCGCGATGACAAAGTTCGGTGCTGCGTGGCCATTGCGCGTCTCAAACGTCTCGTGGGCGAACTGAATGACGTCGAGCGCTTCGTCGTAGAGCTCGTTGTGGACGCAGGCTTCCAGGAGCTGCGGGATGTCGAGGAGCTCGGTCAACTGCTCAATGCGCCAGTCGCACACATGCGCACAAGAGCAGATGTGAGACGACAGCGCAGAAGCCAACTTGACGTGTGTATAGACGCACCTGCACGTAGTGCTCAAAGACAAACTGGATGTCGCCGTGTTTGGCGACGACGCTCGCGATCTCGTCCTGGAAGCTCGCGCAGTAGGCTTTGAGCTCCGGAATGAAGTCGACGACTGCATTCGTCTCGTTGCGGAGCTCCAGGAGCTGCGGGCATCCAGCCGTACAACAACGCACACATGTAAGAGTCAATGCAGTATCAAACGCGATGAATGTGGCGCTGAGATTGAGGTCGTACGTCGTCTTTGACAATCGCTGAGCACTGGTTGCTCTGGATGAAGAGGTGGTAGTTCTTGAGCACGAGGTTGCGGAGCTGCTCTGCGGCGTTCTCTGCTTGGATCTGCAGTCGCCACGGCTCTTTGCGGAGCTCTTCGAGCGAGCACTCGCGCAGCGCTGCCGCCATTGTCGTCATTGCATGTATTGCTGTCGTTGCTGTCGTGAGGGATACGCAAGCTGACAATCGTACTTATTAAGTGAAGCGTACTTTGTTAAGTAGGTAGTGTACTCTCAATAGCACTGTAGCACGTTGTAAAAGTACGAGCACGGATTGTCTTACCAGTGTCTCAGATTTGGACAAACACATATAACTAGTAAGGCAAAAGTCGAATGCACAATCAAACCCATTTCTCCAGTTGCAGCAATGACGCAGCACGCTCATGCATCGATTCCGCTGCTCTGCTTGTGCTGGTGTGTGAAGACACTCAAGTCGATCGAGCATGAGATGCGTCGGACGGACGGACTTGTGCCTTGAACTGCAAGCTGGTGCGCCTCAAAAACAGGGCGCCCTTGAGCTCCAAGCTCATGTCTTCTCATGTCTTATGCGTCTCAAGTCCTCATGCTCGTCTCCTCATGACCTCGCATGCTATGTTGTCGATGAACAAATGAACGAGCTCGTGCTCGAAGCGGCACAGCGGCGATCTTCGAACATCGCTCCAATCCGATTCGCTTCAGCTTTCGAGTGGAGCCATTTGGTCAGTCGGACGCGCGTGCGTCCTCAAGCGCTGCTTCGCTTGCTTGCCTTGTGTTCACAGCCACTCGGCAGACACCCTTTCGTCGTACGAGCGTCCTCGAGCACAACACCACCAACACACAGGAGTAATCGATCGGCGCAGCGCACGAAGCGACCTCAAGCTGCGCGCGTGACGCATTCGAGGCATCGCGCGGGTCCACAAGACCGCTCGCGAGAAGCGTCCGTCCGACCACGACACCAAAGTCCAAGCAGCACTCTCGTTCATGCTAATATCGATCGGTCAGTCGTAAGCACATTAGTTGGTTGGTGGAGTTCGAGAACGTCATGACATCCACGACAACAGCAGCGCATCAACTCGTGCTCAAGCAAGCTTTCGGCTTTCGGCTTGTTGCTCTTGCTTGTTGCGAAGCAGCGGACAACAATCTGATCATTCTTGACTTGCCTTGCGTATCTCGCAGAATCGCTTTGCGGAGCGCTTGTTTACGTCAGACGATTTTGTGTAGACCACACAAAATATATCTCCCGAAGTTCAACCTTGAGCGGCGTCACCTCATCCTCGAGCGTATCTAGCTTCACCTAGTCAAAACCTATAGAGTTCAGATGAGTCTCCTCGATTTCATCTATACAAATTTCAAGTCAAGAACCTATGCACTGACGCTGCAGCATGTCTATCCTACATTCAAGCTTGCTCGTAAAACTGAAGTTATGGCGCCGAGTCCTTTTTGTGCGCACACGCTCGAGACGCAAGCAAGTGCGCCGCTGCTGCGCCTGTACCGCTGCGCTCCTCGTCCTCACCTTGCTTGCTCGCTCGCCTGATAGCCTACAGCGCGCGCTGGCTCCAGCTACAGCTGTGCTACAGCTGCATGCAGCGGCATGGACGCCAGCAGCAGCAGCGCTGACGCCGATCCGCTCAACACAATCGCTTTTGCAGCGCTCCGCTCACACACACACGCAAGCGACTACGCTCCCCAACTCTCCTCCAACACATCAACATGCTCGCTCAGCACCGCGCCGCCGCGTCGATCACCTCGCGCTTCTTCTCGGCCCAGCGCCGCTCGTTCGCAGCGGCTGCGACGCCTGCGTCCACGAGCACGCGCGCTGCGAACGCGACAGAAGAGCGCGCGCCGACGCGCTACATGCCGCCGACTGCGAACGGCCGATTCCTCATTGAGCAGCTCAACGAACACTGGAGCTCCGCAGTCGCAGCAGTGCCGTTCAAGACCGGCAACGTCATCGGCACGGCACCAGGCATCTTTGTACGTTGCGCTTCTGCATGCGAATGCGTGCATCCTTGACAGACGCATGTTGGACCACAGCACTCACTCACTCACTCACTCTTTGCCTCTATGTCTTGCCTTACGACTGCAGCACTCGCGCCCGACGCGGTTCACGATCCAAGTCAGTGAGCAGAAGCACCTCGAGTTCGCCGGCGGCCTCGAATACGTGAACCACAGCTGCGAGCCGAATGCGCGCCTCGTGGTGTCGGAGGACACGCCCGAAGTCGCGTTCGTCGCGACGCGCGACATCCAGGAGGGCGAGCACCTCTCGTTCGACTACAGCACGAGCGAGTGGGACATGGACGAGAAGTTCGACTGCCGCTGCGGCTCGCACAAGTGCCGCGGCCACATTGGCGGCGCCAAGTACCTCCAGGACGCGCACGTCGCCGAGGCGATGCCGCTCTTCACGCCGCCGATCCTGCGCCTGCTGCTCGACCGCAAGCTCGCAGACAGCAGCAGCACCTCGTCGTCGTCGTCTGCGTGAGCGAGCGCACATTGCGTCGCAAGCAGCAGTGTGTGGCATGGGCACTAGCGCATTGTCGTGGTTATATCTAAAGTCATTTGTCTCGATCGAGTCGTCACCAGACATGTTCTCTTGCTTCTCAATGTATTTACACTTGTGACGCTAGAGAACTTGTCCGTCCGACTGACGACCCGCTCCGTCTCGTCACATGTGATCCGCATCAACCCCAGCGTCCTGCAAGACGTCGTTCAGGATCAAGTCGGTGATCCGCGCCTCGAGCTCCGACGACTCGTGTGCCAGGAGTGCACTCACGCACGCAGGCCGACGTGCGCCAGCTCGAGACGTCGGTGTCGGTGTCCGCGGTGCAAAGCGCCGGACGCTTGCTCCAGACAATGGCCGAGCGTCGAACGTCGTCGTGTGAACTAGCAGCGTCTGGCGCATGCGCTCGGTCGCGACTGCAACTGGAACGCGCAGCTGCGTTTGAATGGCGCGGACCTCGGCTGGAGTCATCGCATTGCTGTCGCTGTCGCTGTCGCCGTCAAACTCACTCGCGAGGCGCTCAGTGAGACGCGTCTGAGCGTCTCGCGTCGCTTCGCGCACTGCGAGGAGCTCCTCGACCTCGCTCAGCACGTCGTGGCGGAATGCATCGAGCGCTCTCGCATACGCGACTGGGTCTGCATGACGACTCGCTTGGAGCGCGTGCGTGTGTCGGACAAGGACGCTCGTCGCAGTCGCTTGGACGACGTGAAAGAGCGCGCGAGACGACGATGCGAGCGCGTCTGAGACGTCGAGCGTATCGAAGAGCGGCAGTGCGACGGCTGGTGCGTTCGCGCGCTGGTTCGTGTCCGCCAGCTCGAGCTGCTGGACGATCGCATTGGCAAATGCTCGCTCGACAGACGCAAGCGACGGCGGACGAGATGCTGGCATTGGTGCTTGAGGTGTGATAACGACGGGATGCGCCATTGGGCTCGACTCGATCGTCGAGCAAGCGCTCGGCTGTCCTGCTGCCAAGCGAGCGGAGCTGTCCTGTGTGTCATCGGCTCGTTCGACTGCAACATCACGGTGCGAGTCGTCTGAGCGAGCGCGAACATGGCGTCGCTGGGTCTGAGACCTGAGTGTGAGGCTCGAAGTCAGGACGTCGTCGAGCAAGTCGTGGAAGAGCGCGTCTGTGAGCGCATCGACTTGGTCTTCTTGTCTGTCGAGCGAGCCGCGGTAGTGCGCTTCAGCGTCTTCTTCGGTCCCTTCAGCACGGACGTCCTCTTGGTGCGTTTGCTTGTGGCTCGCAGCATCACGCGAAGAGAGCGATGCGTCCCCACGAGTCGACTCGCTCAACGCAGGACGCGCTGTCTGAGCGAGCGCTCGTCGCACTCGACGCGCGTCTTGGAGAACATCGTCAGCAGACACAACAGGCGAATGAGTGAGTACGAGACTCGGTTTGATCATCAAGAGCGCTGCGCCTCTAGCGATTCGCTGTTGCGTACCTTCGACTGCTGCGTCCAGAAGATCGACCAAGAGCACATCGGCCACGCGATGCGCTTGCTCCAAGACGCTCGTGTCGTCCTCACGACTGCGCAGGGGCTCGCTGTCGTTCTCTTCCTCATTGACGACCTTTCTCAAGCTCGCTCTGTGATCTTCAGTGCCAGCAGTCGAGTGGAGACCTCGGTCGCCTGCGTTCTCGAGCACCGCACCGTCGATCTCGCTCTCAGCATCCTCGCCAACTGACGCTGCGTCATGTTCGCCATCCGTCGCTGCTGGCAGCACGAGCTCATCGCCATCAGCGCTTTCAAACACGCTCGCGTCTTCACCGACAGCATCCAGTTGCTCGTCTTCTGTCGTCTCGACTGTCGGCAGCTGTGGAGAATGTGCCACGACACTCGCTGGAGCGTCGAACGCACTCGCGTCAATCGGATCGACCGCTTCGACAAAGTCAAACAGCCGCAGGAGGTCGAGGTCGTCGCTCTTCAGGCTCTCATGTGACACGCTCTCGACGTCTTCGACGTACGCAAAGTCTCTCAGCAAGTCCAAGTCGTCACTGCCGCTGATCGGACCGCGAGAACCGCCAATGACCAGCGACGGGAGCTCTGTTGGATCGACACGAGCACTGGCTGTCGGTTCGCTCGTGAGCCCGCCATCAGTGTCAAGCGTGCTCTCGATGAGCTGCTCTGGCTCATCTAGAGCGGCGCTGGAGTGTCTAGACACCTGTAACTCGACGGACTCGGCTGCTTCGACGTACGCGTACGCTCGCAAGAGATCGACGTCTGCGCTCGCGACGCGCGCAGCCTCGAGCGTCCAGCGATCGGTTTGGCTCGTGCTGTCGCTCGTAGCGCCCCACATCATCTTCTGCGGCGCGCGCGGCTCCTCAACGACAGCGACAGTCGCGTCCTCGATTTGCGTCGCTTGCTCAATGCGAACGCTCAGCGTCTCGACGTCTTCGACAAAGTCAAAGCCGCTCAAGAGATCTGCGTCGAGCGTCCGCAGCGCGTCGTGCCGTGCACTCAACTGGAGACGCTCGAGCCGATTGCGCTGGCGCGCGAGGACGAGCGCTGCTTCATCAAGTCGGAGCTGCGCCTCGACGCGCGTCACCTCGTCAACGAGCGCTGACTCTTCCGCTGTGAGCTGCTCGCGATGCGTCTCGACGCGCATGTGGCGCTGGACGGCGCGGATCGCGTCCGTGCGCTCGAGGATGCGCTCCTTGAGCGCTTCGAGCCGCTGCGTCTGCTCTTCGATGCTCTTGGTCAAGAGCTCTTCGTCGTGACTCACGGACGCTGCGAGCGGCGCAGTCGGGAGTGGGAACACGCCAGACGCCTCGGTGAGGAGCAGTGGCACCGAGGCGTCGAGAGGCATTGCGTTCAGGTCAACAGCGTCAGCGACAGAAAGGTCGAGTGGCACTGGCGACGGCTCGAGCTGCGCAGTGACAGCGCTGAGTGCAGTCGAGAGCTGCTCGATCGATATGTCGTCTTTGTTGTTGTCAAGAGCGGTGACTGGAGGTTCAGGCGACGCAGTCGAGTGATCACGTGGAGACGACGGCGTGTCCGTGTGGACGAGAGCTGGTGTGTCCCCAGCAGCGGCAGACGTCTCGGAGCCATTGTCAAAGTCGTCATCCGAGTACGCGTTCGTGCTCTCGTCGTCATCATCAGCTTCTGGCGCGTGGTCAGCTGCAGCGACACCATTCACAGCCGAGACGGCGTTGTTCACTCTGTCGGACGCGATCGAGGCCGCGCCGTCAAACGACTCGTCTTCGTACTCGCCTGCGTAGTCGTCCGTCGCGCTCGCGCCGTCGCCTCCACCTTCCTTCACAACGACGTCATTGTCATCCTCTTGGTCGTGCGTGTCTACGATGGGATCGCTGCCATTGCGGTCCTCGACCGCCGACTCGCTTGGGACTTCCGACTCGACGCCGTCGCCGGCGTACGAGGCAAAGTCCTCTGCTTCTGACGCAATCTCATCGTCTTCGTCGTCTTCTGCTGCTGACGTGTCGCTCTTGACAACCGCAGCTTCGTGCGGCGCACTGCCGTCGTCCGATTCAAACGACTGAGCGTCGTCGTCTTCAACGGCGTCGCCCTCCGTCTTGGAGCTCTGTGCGTCTTCAAACGACTCGACTGCGTACGCATCGTCGTCTTCATCACTGTCATCTGCTCTCGGATGTGTCGACGGTGCTGACGCGGCTACAGCAGCAGCAGTCGGAGCCTCACTCTTGTCGATCCGCGTCGGAGCGCTCTTAGCCACCGCCACTGCGCTGGTCGGTGCTTGGGACAGTGCTGATGGAGCTGAGGTTGCTGCCTTAGTAGACAGAGACATCGCCATGGGAAGGCGCTGCTGCACTTGCGCCATCTCCGCGTCCAACTGCTGCGCGATCTCGGCCTTTGCAGTCGCGAGCGCCGAGTGGACGTCCAACTCGATCGCGCGTAGCGCAAGGGCGTTCACGTACCGCGTCTCCTCTTCGATCTTGAAGCGACTCGCTTCGCGCGCGACGAGCCGCGTCTTCGCTTCGACGAGCTCGACCGCCAAGAGCTTCTTCCGCGCGAGCTTTGCTTCCATGAGCGGCGCGTCCGTCTCCGGAGGCGTCTGCTGCTGCTGCGTGAGGTGCGCGACTTGCGCAACGAGCAGCTTGGTCGTCGACGAGTCCTCGGATGTCGACTCGTCTCGCAAGATCGCAGACGCTGCGTCCAGACACTGCGACGCATCGACTGGTGCGGCAGCGCCTTCGTCCACAGTGTCACGACTCGCAAGTGCTGCGTCACGAGGCTCATCGTGCGCTTGAGACGCGTCACTCGCAACTGAAGCCGCATCATTGTCTTCTGCTTCAAAGTCGTCGTCGTCAAAGTGCTCCGACTCGACGAGCGACGCACCGTCACCGTCGTCTTGCACTGCAGGGGCGTCGTCTTGGCCACGCTCACTGTTGTCGTCATCGCTCTCGTCGACGCTGTCTGCATCCGCAGATTTAGATGGCGCAGCGCTGTCACTTGCGCTCATGGACGCAAACTCGTCGGCGTAGTCGTCGCTCGCCGCGTCGTCTTGCTCTTCGTCCACTGCGTCGCTCTGAGCGACAGGTGCGTCCGCACTCACAGCGTCGTCGATCGAGTCGTCAACGACACTCGGTGCCGCGCTCGTGACTGCGTCATCTCGTTCTTCATGTTCACTGACCTCATTGTCTTCGACAATGTCGTCGCTTGGCGGACGAGGGGCACCGTCACTGCGACTCGCAGACGCAAACGCATCGTCGCCGTACGCGTCGTCGTCGTCCTCGACTTCGCCGTCGCCGCTGTCTTTGTTCGCAGCGCTCGCACCGTCGCGGACACTGTCGGCGTCGTCTGGAATCTCGGACGCAGAGCTCTCGCTCGTCTCGACTCGCATCGCTGTCGTTGCGTCCTGATCATCGACCTCTTCGTCTGCATCCGACGCGACGTCCTGCGCGTCGCCGCTGCCAGAGGCAAACGCATCGTCGCCGTACGCATCATCGTCGTCACCGCCGCTTGCACTCGCTGGCGCTTGGCCAGTCGCCTTTGCAGGCGCGACGCTAGAGACTGGCGCTGCTGCTGGTGTCGTGGTGGCGATAGTCGCCACTGGCGCTGTAGCAGCACTAGGGCTCATCACGCTCATCGCGAACGGCGGAAGCGGCGCTGCACTGGGCAGGACGCTGAGCGGAGTCGTCCCGAGGCCAGCAACGCCTCCGCGACTCGACAAGAGCGCCTGGAAGCCAAGCAAGTCGTGGTAGTACCGCGCCATGGACGCCGCGCGGAGGCTCTCGATGTTTGCGCACTCGGCCAAGTGCGCCATCCTGACCGCCTCTTTACGCAAGAGCGCGTCGTCTGGACGCGCGTGACTCGCGTCGATCGCTTCGAGGTCCCTCGCGAGCTTGTGCTCGAGCGCTTGGAGGCGCAAGAGCAGGAGCGACTCGTCACTCTGGCGCCGCATCTCCAAGTCGCGCTGGTACGCAAGCGCCAGAGCGTTGTCTGTCGCGAGCTGGAGCACTGGTGGCGAGGCAACTGGTGCTGGCACAGTCGTGATTGGAGGTGAGACTGCGAGTGTTGGTCGTTGTGGTTGTTCCGTGGCAGCAGCAGCAGTGGGTTTGACGCGCGGTGCGATCGCCGACGACTCGACAGCGCTCGCACTGAACTCGGACGCGTACTCGGACGCACTGGAGACAGAGGCGTCTCGTACAGCGTTTGCATCACGACTGCCATCGCCATCGACATCACTCGCGACTTCGTCGTCACTCACAGACGCGCTCTGAGCTTCCGCTACCTCGTCCTCGTCCTCCTGGTCGCTGACAATCGCAGCAGACGCCTCACTCTCGTCATCGACATCGTTGCTCTGCGCAGCTCCACGTGCTTTCGCTGTCGACACGACTGCGTCCGAGATCTGCGACGCCGATGCTTCAAAGTCGTCGTCGTCGTAGCCAATGGACGCTGAGTGATTGTCTTTGTGCTCGGAGACATCATCGTTGTCTTCAACTTCGTCGCGGTCGCTCGATGCGACGCTCGCAATCTCGTCACTCGACGCTGCGGATGCACTTTCGTCGACTGCACTTGCGACGTCGGAACCTTCACTCACGGACCCAACTGGCGACAGCGGAGCAACTGAACGACTCTCGACCACCGCAGTCGATCGGCTCTCAAACGCGTCGTCGTCGTCGTACGCATCGTCATCGTCGTCGCTGTAGTGCGCGTCACTTTTGTCTGCGTCGCCAGATGCGACAACTGATGGAACGTGAGTGATGGTCTCCGACTTTGACAATGTTGCGTCGCGCACTTCATCAACCTGCGTCGGCATATCCATTGACGCGCTCTCGACGGCGTCGTCGTACTGGACGCTCGCGTCACACACGTTCGGCCGCGTGAGCGTCCCAGTCTCGACGCGCAGCGCAGCGTTCGTCGCTGCGTTGACGCGCGCGAGCGACTCGGTCTGCGCCGTCGCCTCGCGCAGGTTTGCGCGCTTGAGCTCGCTCTCGAGCGCACTCGTCGCATCTGCGAACGCGCGCTGCTGCGACTGCTCGACGCTCTCGAGCTCGCGCACGATCGTATCGAGGTCCCGGTCCATTTGCTGCGTGAGGATCGCGTGGTCGAGTGCGAGCTGGTGGTCCGTGAGTGCTTGTCCCATCTCGTCGTTGTACGCAGTTGCGAGCGTGACAGTCTCTGCTTGCGCCTGCTCGACGTCGTGCGCGTGCTCCATGCGCGCGAGCTGGAGCTGCGCGTCGTGGATTGCGTCGTGGTACTCGACCTCTGCGAGCAGCAGCTGCGCCAGTGTCTTGGGCGAGTGCACGCACTTGACAGACGATGGCGCGTCGCTCTCGTCTTCGTCGTCAGCGTCGCTGCTGGCGCCGTTGCGCATTGCTCTTGCGCGGCGACGTGACTGGCGCTGAAGCTCGGACCGGTCGATCTCGACGCGTGGTCGAGCGCCACTACGCGTAGTCTCGGCGTGCGCGAGCAAGTCATTCCAGAACGCCGTTTGTGATGGCGGAGGCGCTGAGTGATGGTCTGTCAACAGTGTCGACGACGGAAGAGCACCGGTTGCATCGCGCCGTCGCTCGTCCTCAATCTCGTTCATGATGTCTTCGAGACGGCGGAACGACTGCGGCGATGGCGCGTGCTCCTCCTCATTGTCCTTGTCGCCTTGGTCGCTGTCGCTCTCACTGCGCTCGCTGGTGTCCGATGCGCTCCCGTGCGCTGTCAACGACGCGAGGACCGCGCGCACTTGCTCGTCTTTTCGCGCTTCTTCGAGGGCTGCGGCGTTGAGCGCCTGCTGCTGCGCACGCGCTGCTTGTGCGCGCAGTCGCGCCTGCTGCTCGCGCCAGATCTTGTGCGCCGCGCTGTTGATGACGCTGAGCGAGTCGTCGGCCTCGCGTACGAGCTTGAGGAACGCGTCGCTCGCAGTCGCGGCCTCTCTGTTCATCTTTGTGCTGCGCTTGTGCGACGAAGCGACTGTCATCATCGCATCGAACGACGTGTCGGTCGTGAGCGATGCGTGGCGGACGTGCAGCGCAGTCGTGGCCACTGCAGCATCGCCAGACCGTCTTCGCCGCTCAGCGAGCGTTGTGTCGTCCTTGAAACCCCACGACTCATTGGCGTGGAGCTGCTGACGGAGGAGCGAGTGGACTGAAGCACCAACGCTGTCGTCTCGAGACCGATTTGACGCTTGCGAGCCGCCGTCGCTCGATCGGTGGCTCGCATTGCGGTCGTGATTGCGCGACGAAGCCGACGACGAGGACGAGAAGGAGGACGATGACGAGTCGGATCGCCGGCGTCTCGACGTGTACAGACGCGCACACTCGCCTCCATTGTCTTCTTCACCATCGTCATCACCGTCAAGACTAGTGTGCTGTAGCGGCCACTCGCCTTTGATGCGCTGCACGCCGATCGTACGTGGATCGAACGCAAGCAAGTCGCTCAAGCTGCTCATCTGCGCCGCCATGGTCTCGAGCACAGCGATTGGCGGCGCAGTCGCTGGTTGTCGCACTTCATCCGTCGCAACACTCTCGCGGTCGCTGCCACTGGCGCTATGTTGGCCATCAGCGCCCGTACCAGTGGATCGCTGGAGCCCATCTTGTTCGTCTGGCTTGCCCTCGCTCTCGTCGTCGTGACTCTCGTCATCGTCGTGGTCGTCCTCTCTACCGTGTTCCTCTTCGCCGCTGCGGTCACTCTCGCTATGAACGTCGCGCTCGTGGACACAATGAAGCTCATGCGCTGGCAGATCGAGTCTCGCAGACGGTGGCGACGACCGGATCTGCACCAGTGGCGAGCGTGTACCACCATCGCCTTGTGTGCGGCCTTTGATACCATTCACGAGCGCTGCGAGACGCACCGCCTTCGCTTCGAGCGCCAAGAGCCGCTGTACGCGCGCATCCGCTTCGTCTCGCGTGCTCTCGGCCTTTGTTGTCGCAGTCGGAGGCTTCAGACTCGACGCACGCGCTTGTTGCTGCTCTCGCTCTTGCTGTGTGGTCGACTGGTCGAGCTGCTGTGAGGTGGTGCCGCTGTCGACGCGCTTCTCAATCGGAGCAGGAGGACGCCGCGACTGCGCGTTCTGCTGCGCGTTCTCCTGGTCCGAGGCAGCAAAGAGCTCGTCGTCGCTCGCTTTGTCCGTCTTTTGGTGCTCCACGACATCGAGACTCGATCGGTCAGGATCAAGTTGCGCCACGTGGACCGTGAGTGAATGTCCTAGACTGAACCGCTTGTCATCACGGCCATCGCCAGTCGGTGACTCGATTGCACTTCTAGACAGCGTCTTGTCACGCGATGCACTGCGCTGCGCCGTGCGCTTGAGCATCGCGCGCTTGCTCTGCTCGAGACTCGCGAGACGCTTGTGCTCGAGGACTCGGAGCTGCGCCTGGCGCTTCTGCTGCTCGAGCGCGCGTCGCTGCGCCTCCTTTGCGCGCTCGAGCCGCCGACTCTGCCGCTGCATCTCCATGAACTCGCGCGCAAGCTCGCGCCGCTCACTGCGTGCACTTGCGTCGCCCGTGCGAGTCGCAGACTCAGCGTCTATATCTGTAGTAGCTGGTGGTGTTGGCGTCTCTCGACTGCTTCGCGGCCGCGTTCGCCGCAGTCGCTTCGGTGCGACGTGCTCGACCTGGACGCTTGGACGCTCTGCCTCTGTCTTAGGTCCAGCAGACGCGAGCTCTTCAACCTCTTGCGGCGCTGGAGGTGGCGACAGATCAGTCGGTTCACGCTCTTGCTCCTGCTGCTGCGCTGCCCCAGGCGTCTCTTGTGCACTTGTAGCCGCTGCTGCTGCGACGGCGTCGAGTCGGTCGTGTGCGTCGCCCAAGAGGATCGAGCTCGAGACCGACTGTGCTGAACGCCGCGTGCTTGTCACGCTCTGAGGTTCACGAGGTCCCGACCTCGTTCGGGTTGGCGTCGCATTGTTCCTGTCTCTGCTGCTCTGCGCCGCAAGCTGCGCCGTGACGGCTGCAGTCATCTCGCTCAAGCGACTCGCCCGTGTCGACTGCGCAGTCTTGCGTCGTCCACGTTGCCGCGGCACGGGCGGCTTGCGCTTCATTTCACCATCACTCACGGTCTCTGCGCGCTGACTCGTGTGCATTGCAAGCACATGGTCGTCGCTATGTCCGTCGCGATGCGCCGCAGCCGTGAGCTTCCGATTGCGCGCGCGAATCGCGTCTGAGAGCTGCTCGACCTGCGTCTTCTTGCGCTGCTGCGCATCGGCACTTGCGCGCTCGAGCGCCTCTCGTTCGCGCAGTGCAGTCGCAGCAGCGAGCACGCGCTTGCGCGCCAGTTCGCGCTGTCGCTTCGTACGCGCACCGCCACTGGTGTGGTCGCGTAGGAGCTCGAGCCGCACGGCGTCAGTCGTTGGGTCGTGAAAGATGCGGTCGATCGACTCGTCGACTTGACGCCACGGTGTCTTGTGTGGATAGTTTGGAATATCACTCATTGTCGTATGGGAAACGAATGTCGGAGTGTTGGTCTGAATGTTGCTGCGGCTGGATAGTGTGACAGGCTCTGGCGCAGCGAGTCGCGCGTGACTGTGGAACGCACTGCTGCTCGTGCCATGCGTCGCGACAGTCGACGTGTTGTCACTGCGCTGCGCGAGCAAGCGGAGCGCAGCAGTCGCTGCTGCAGTCTCAGTCGGGCTGGTCAGTGTCTGGACAGCTGGTGTTGGTTCTTGCGCAGCTGGTGACTCACGAAATGGCCTCGTATGACGAGCCGTCGTTGTGTTGGCAGGTTGTGTCGCTATGTCGAGACCATCACTCACGGTCGTTCGGTCCAACTCGGTTGTCTGAATACGCGGTGGTCGCTGCCTGCGCGCTGTGTGAAGCCGCACGCGCTCGACCTGCGCAAGTGCGTCGCGCACGCTCGCGAGACGCGCTGCCGCGTTTGAATGGATCGTCTCGCTCTCGCTCGTGTGCGCGGCGCTTGTTTGTGAGACGCGCTGTCGACTGGAAGCTGCTGACGCCGCTCGAGCGACTGGCGCTGCTGCTTGTGATTGTACCAAGTGGCTGTCACCTCGGAGCTTGCGCTTGTGTGGAAGTGACGCGATGCTACTCGTTCGGACGACGCGAAAGCGCTCGGTCTCGTCGCTCGATGCGAGCAGGAGGCGCTGTGAAGCGAGTGAGGACGGTCGTTTGAGTCAGTCGCTGCGTCGTTCGAGACAATGAAGCAGCAAGCGCTCACGTACCTGCGTCTGCTCGATCTTGCGACCGAATGGGCTACTTGGGTGGCGCTGGCAACGAACAAGCGCGCGAGTAGAGAAGGCGTCAGTGCGTGAGCAAAAGTAGGAGCGTTGGTGGTCGTTGGCTGTGAACGAGCAAGCAGCACGCGCACCTCGAGCGAGATGTGACGTTGCGGTGACTCGGCTGACAGCAAAGACCATACAGCAAAGACGAGTGTGAGCTACCGCAAGCTCTTGTGGGGATCGACCGTGTCTGCCGTGTCTGTACCGTTGCGATGCGTTGTGGTTGTCTCGACTGTCGTGTTAGGATGTGAACGATAGTGTGATGCTACGAGCACTGTCGACTGCGCTCCAGAGACGACAGCAGTAGCGGTAGCAGAGACAGTTCGTCTCGCTGTGAGTGGGAAAGGTCTTCCAGCTGTACCGAGACGCACGGTGCCCATTGTCCTCGGCGATCCGCGCGCGCGCAAGATTGTCGTTGTTGCGCCGCGTTCGCTGCTTGTGCGAGTGTCATCGCCGACTGTCGACGGTGCAGACATCGAGACCTCCAGTGCTGCATCAAGCGCTTGGGCTTGTGCTTCATTCATAATCGTAGATGCAGTCGTCGGAGCAGCAGCAGGAGGAGCAAGCGCGTCGTGTGCGGTGGTGGTGGTCGAGTCCATGGAGCGATGCCCATGACTGCGTCTGTTCACAGTGTATCTGATCTCCCTCGTTTTTGTCTCGCTCAACTCAATATATAACATATTTTTATTGCGTCAGATACAGTACTTCTCTTCTGCCATCCAAAACGACATCAAAGCGCAAGAGCGACCAACAGCTCGAGCTCTGTGTGTGAGACGATGTCGCTCGCGTTCCTGGCCAAGAAGAGCTGGCACACTGCCAACTTGCGCGTACGTCTATCTGTCACATGACTGTGCTGTGTATTGCTGCTGCTGATGTGTCTGAGCTCACACACACGCTTTCGCTGTTTGCATTGCGTGCATGACGGACGTTAGAATGTCGAGAAAGTGTGGCTCGCCGAGCAAAAGCACGACGCAGAGGAGAAGAAGCTCGCAGAGCTGCGCAAGAACATCGAAGAGGAGCGCCAGCTGCAGGAGCTGCGGCAGCTCCAGGCCGCGAATGGGAACAAGTCGGCGGCAATCGAGCGCGTGGATTGGCTCTATGAAGGACCGATGGCGCAGAGCGGTCCGAGCGCCGAGGAGTACTTGCTCGGCAAAGAGTACAAGCCCGAGGCGGCGTCGTCGGAGCTCAAGCAACTCGAGACGACCAAGTACGGCTCGCTCGCGCTCACGAAGAGCGCTCTTCCAGCGAACGACGCGTTCTCGCGACTCAACGAAGACCCGATGATGATCATTCGGTATGTATTGTATTGTATTGCATTGTATTGTATTATATTGTGTTGTGTCCATGTATTGCAATATTTTATTGAACAAGGTTCACTGACTCTACGTACGGCGACAGCAAGCGACAGCAAGCGGCGCACGAGAGCGTGCTGAAGAACCCGGTGAAGATGAAAAAGATCCGAGACGGCGTGGACAAGATCTTGAGCGAGAAGAAGCTCAAGAAGCGCGCAAAGAAAGAGGCGAAGCGCGAGAAGAAGAAGGCAAAGCACAAGCACAAGCGGTCGCACAGGAGTGCGTCGCGCGACGGCAGCGACAGCGATCGGCCGAGACGCAGTCGCAGTCGCTCGCCAGTGGCAGCACGCGCGTGTGACCGCAGTCTTTCGCCTGGACGAACCAGCCACGCGCATGAGCGTCGAGCGCACGAGAGTCCAGCGCGTCGCAGTCGCTACGAGTCGCCAGTGCAGCGCACTGACCGCGCCATCCGTAGCACGCGCGACCGCTCGAGCCCGCACCGAGACAGTCGACGAGAGTCGGCGCGCTCTGGTCGCAGTCGCAGCCGTGGTCGATCGCGTCGGAGTCGCAGTCAGAGTCACGAGGACGACCGCAGAGCTCGCTCGAGTGCGCGCGATCGCAGTCCACGCCGCCGCAGTCCGAGTCTCCGCCGCGGAGCGGCTGAGCCTCAGCGCTCCAGTCGTCGCGATGACGACAATGACGATGCGCTTCGTCGTGAACGTCGTCGCTCGCCTCGAGCGAGTGCGAGTCCGCGCAGATCATCTCGCCGCCGCTCAAGCCGTGACCGCTCCTCCCCTCGCGACTCTCGTGTCCGTCACGAAGAGAGAGACAGTGACCGGCATCGTCACGCACGCCGTGATCGCAGTCCAGAGCCGCAGCGAGCAACTCGTCCTAATGACAATGATGACGATAGCAGCCGCCGACGCACGACGCGCTGGTCCGCGCGACCGAGTCGTGCGACGGATGACGACTCGACCAGCCACCGCTCGAGTCCAGAGCGCAAGCGCAGCAGTGGTACTGCCGCCTCGACTGCTGATGCTACTAGCGATCGCGATGCGCGTCAGAAGCCGCTCGACAGCAGCGGCAAGTACGGACTCATCAGTCACGACGGCGCCGTCGCGTGCAAAGACATTGACACGACGTCGCTCGGTCCGAACGCCAAGTACTTGGAGATTGCGCGCGAGAAGCGCCGCCGCGAAGAAGACGAGCGCAAGCAGAAGCTCGCAAAGCCGTCTGCGAGCGGCTCGGCGCAGTACTCGGAAGAGGAGAAGCGCCGCATGGCAGCGCAAATGGTCGAAGACGCGCGCCAGCGCGACGAGTACATCGCCAAGCGCGCAGCGGTCAAGAGCAAGCAACTCGACGACGACGAGCGCCAAGTCGGCGCGCGGAACCCGCACTTTCTCCAGTACGTCTCTCTTCTGTTTGTAGCGATAGCGATGGGGATGCGATTGACTGATTGACGTGTTGACTGTGTGTTGTGTGGTACAGAGAGATGCAGAGCGCTGCGTACTTGGGCGACGGCAGCGACATGAGCGACCGCTTGCGCCGGAACAAGCACTACATCCAGCGCCACGCCGATGCATCGAACTTTATGGCCAAGTAATGCGGACTTGTGCAAGTGCAACTTGCGAGTTGTCTACAACAAACAAGTGCAAGCAAGCAAGAGACAGAGAGACAGTGTATTGAGGTCGTGAAAAGAAGCGCAAGCGACGCACAGAGACAGCAACAAGTTGGCGCGAGTGAGCGAGTGGATCACTGGACTCTAGAGAGTTGTGGCGCGTCACTCGATGTCGCTCATGTCGCTCACGTCACTCTCGTCGTCGTCGAGCCCCATGTCGATGTGCTGCGACGCAAACAAGCGCACGTACTCTAGCGCACCACAAATTGTCGATCGGTTAGCCACTCGGCATTCGGGCTGTTTTGTCAGTGAATGCCACAATGCAGACGCACCTCGCACTTTGTTGTTGTACGACTCGGCGTCTTTCATGAGCAGCGATGCGGCTTCGCCATTCAGTGGGTCGCTCGGGTTCGGATAGCGCAGCAGTTGCGGAATGAACACGTCAAAGACGTTCAAGAGCTCTGTGTTTGCGCACGTGCAATGCATGAGTGAGGGAGTTAGTGAGTAGACGACAGCTTCCAGTTGACGTGAGCAGTGAACGCACGTACCAAACATGGGGCTCCACGTCTGGTTGATCACATCGAGGCACACGGAGCCAGACCTGCCGAGCGCAAACGTACACACACATTGACAAATCGATCCATTGCAGTGTCAGTATGTGCAACAGCATGGCGTGTAGTCAACGAGCAAGCCAGGGACCGCGCGCGCACATGTCGTCGACGTTCGGGTGGTAGATGCGGTTGATAAAGCCGATCGATGGCGACTTGAACGGATATTCTTTCGGGAGCGACACGTGGATCTTCCACGACCCGCCTTCGTACGGCGCTACGTGTGTGCACGAGGAGGTGAGAAAGCGCACGTGTACATGATCGAGTTAGTGGCACAGCATACACACACAGCGACAGGTGTCACGATGTATGCTACGTTGTGTAGCGACAAGTGCGACGCAGTGACACGTACAGTCCTTTGGGCCGTGGAACTTGACGTGGAAGTCGCTCGTCTTGGTCTCGTCCGTGAGCTGCACTTCGTAGTCGCTCATCATGCTGTGTGCACACGTACGTTGTATGCTATTGCTGTCAGTCGCGTGCGATGCACTCTTTGCATGCAACGCAACACACACACATAGAATCAGAGATAGAGAAGCAATACGCACAGCTTCATGACGTCGGTCTCGCGTCGGCGGTTCATCGAGCTCATGGCGATGCGAGTTGCTGCTGCTGCTTGTTGTTTGGCGCAAGTGACGCGATGAGCTTGAAGAGAGAACACTCGTTGGATAGCACCCTAGGCTATGGGTCGGACCTCTGAGAAAGCACTTGTTCTTTGTATTACTTGACAATGGCCTACAACATCAGCGACTGTTCACAGTGCACAAAGTGGACCACACAGCTTTTAAGTAGACGAAATATTTGCGGTTTTAGCAACTGTATGATAAGCTTACAAAAATCAAGTCAAAAATAAGTCTAGTAAGTGCATATGATGATAATATTTTGACTTAGCAAACAAAGCTGTCATGGCGACGATCCTGTACAAGCCTGAACTCGACACGCCTCACGCATCAAGACCTTAGTCGTCCCAATCCAAGTCGCCGTCGAAGAGATCGTGCTGCGATCGCGTCTTGTTGCATTCATGCGATTGATCGATTACGCTCGCTATCTCATGCATCGGTCTGCCCTGTACGTACGGACGCACCTACGACCGCACTTCCATCAGCACTCTGCTGTGCGGATGCCACTGACTGGGCCTTTGCTTGGAGCACTTTCGCTGCTCGCATCGTCGCTGCAGCTGACGCTGCTGAGCTCGCGACTTTCACACTCTTTGGCACTTTCGCTGGTCCTGTAGCAGCGCTTGTGCGACCACCGCGACCTCGTCCACGGCCACGTCCGCGTCCTCTGCCTCGCCCTCTGCCTCCAACCGGCGCTCGAGCTGTCGTCGCTGTATCACTGGCGCCTGGCATAGCGCCTGCTGCAGTGGGGTCACTCACAGTATCGCCAGGCTCTGCTTTGGCTGCAGCGCCTCGACGACCGCTGGCACTTGCGGCAGCTGCGACTGGTGCCGCTGCACGCACGTGCCGGAGCTGCGTGTACGAGTACGGACAGCGCTCGAGGCGGAAGCCCGTGCCGTCAAAGATGAGCAAACAGTCGATCTCTTTGTTCTCGATCGCTTTGCCTTTGAAGAGAATGCCACCAGGGGCGCCTGTTGAGTTGCCCATGAGCACTTGGAGCCCGCCCGAGTCGTTCATCGTTGCGAGGCCAGGCATGCTCTTGTCGACCGACGCAGGCTGGAACTCGTACCGGAACGACACGCACACTTCGTCTGGAGTTGCGTCGAGTGTAGCACTGCTGCTGCTGCTATTGTGTGTTGCAGCAGTCGATGCCGAGCGCGGTTGTGCTGTTTGCTTTTGCAGCGCGAGCATCATCGCGCTCGTGCCGCTCGCGCTCTCCGACGACGACATCGCTGGATGATAGTGCGTTGCCGCATGCGCGTCTGTGCCGACGACGCCTGTGATCGAGGCACCGATCACGACGCGGTACTCGCGGTCTTCGTCTGGCACTGCAGTCGACATCGATCCGCGCTCGTTGTTGCTGTTGTCGGCACCAAGCATCTTGATCTTCGAGTGTTCAAAATATGATATATATATATATATATATATTGAATACTAAACTCAAGTGAAAACAGCGCCTGACGTTCTGGGTCAGATTCCTTCATTCAGTTTTCTCAAGAGTCGTCGTCGGGCTCTTATGACGATCGATCGATGAATGGATCGATCGATGGACAGGCACGTCTAACAAACGTGAGCGAGGGCTCGACAATGAGAGAGAGAGCAGGCTCGAGTCCTCGTGACCACTCACTCGCTACGCAGGCGTCTCGACACGACGGCGCGCCGCCAATCCTACCAGCAGCAACACCCTCGACGACGGCGAGTTTGGTCGAACGAGTCAGTGCCGCCATGGGAATATCGAACACACCCATGCCATGCGTTCGTGCACCGGCACACACGCACACTCACACACACCAACAGCAGCAGCAGCACCAACGCTAGCATCATTAGCAAGAGCGGCGCGCGCGCGCCGGCTGTCGCACGCCAGCACTTCTGGATTTAGCCGCTCGGTCGACACGTCACACGCACGCAAGTGCGCAAGTACGCCGCAGCGTCCGCGCCGAGACGCAGAGTCAAAAGAACCACCCGAGACGCAAGACACCCCCAGACACACACGACACTCGCACGCGTAGTCTCGATCAAGCGATTGATTGATTGACGGATTGACAGTCTGACTGCGGCATCAGCACCCAGCACCACATCAGCACCTGTCTCGAATCTCACACACACTTGCACTCGCTCAGCGTGCGTCACGCCAAAGCAACAGACTAGCCAGCCACACAAGCAGAATGGAGGACCTCGGATCCGTGACGCTCCTCGAGCTCAATGAAGCGCCAGACAGCAAGCACCTCGCGTACTGCTTACCGACTGGCGAGTTCATCTGCGCGACCGCAGCGTCTGCGCACTGCTTTGCGAACGACGCGAGTGACGCGCACGGTCTCTACGGCCGGAACCTCTGCCAGTTCCTCGCGCCGCACGACATTGAGCGCCTCGAAGACTACATGCGCGGCCACTGCAACCGACACGCGTTTGACGCTGCAGCGGTGCAAAGCAGCAGTGGCTTGCAGATGATGGTGCGCATCGAGCGCACGGGCGTCCCCGTGTGGGTGCGGCTCCAGACCGTTGCGCTCACGCTGCGCATGTCGCGCTGCATCGACGCGGTCCAGAGCATGTGCGCTGCGGCGCACTGGTTCGCAGACGCCTCGAGCTTTGTCGTCTCGGACGAGGACTTTGGACCAGCGCTGACAGCGATCGCGCCGGCGCGTCATCCCACCGAGCTGTCTGCTGACGCGCGTCGCGACAACGACGACGACGATCCGTTCTTCTTTGCGTCGCCAGCGAGCTCGCTCGAGAGCAGCAGCTATAGCCGAGTCCAGCCGCTCGACCATCAACAGACCTCAGCTGCATGCAGCGCCGCGACGACACCGAAAGCTGGTCGGTACAGCAAGCGCACGTCGTCGACAGCATCGACGGACGTTGCAGACGATGAAGAGTTTCCAGGCGTCGACGACGCCGAGTCGCTCGCGGGCTATGCGTTCGAAGCCGACTGGGCGAGCGAAGTCGCGCACGAGCCAACGCGGACGTCGGTCGACTGGACGTGGCTCGAAGACACACACTGCTCCTCTTCGATGTAGTTCTTCGCGTCTGGAAGAGCTCTTAATATTATGTATTATTGAGTGACTTGATTCAATCTTGGTATTTGTATCCAAACTAAATCGTATTACAAATTGTTTCGTAATTCCGACAACAGCAGTTCGCTCGCAAAAGCGAGAGAAGTCGTCGATGAAGGCGAGCGCGACGACGGCTGCCGCGAGCAGCAGCGGCGCTGCATCTGCTGCGCCGCTCCCGCACGCCGACGTGCCGTCGAACAACATTCGCTTCCAGATCGAGCTCGAGTTCATCCAGTGCCTCGCGAGTCCTGCGTATTTAAACTGTGCGTCGACCATTGTGCGAGAGCATGCGTCGTACATGTTGCTCGTCTTGCATATGTGCACGTGACTCACGCAACGACGCTTGTGTGTATGTTTGTAGTCCTTGCGATCAACCGGTACTTTGATAACCCGGCGTTCATGAACTACCTGCAGTACCTCAAGTACTGGAAGCAGCCGCAGTACGCCAAGTACATTGTGTACGTCGAGCCATGATTCACCATTGCCTTTTGCTCGTGCTGCTTCACGAGCAAGACATCACATATGCATACATGCGCTAACGTACTAACATGCGATGCACTACGGCTTGCGCAGCTACCCACATGCACTCGCGTTCCTCGACATGCTCGACGACGAGCGCTTCCGCCAGGTACCAACTTGCTCTTGCTCTTGCTCTTGCTCTTGCTCTTGCTCGTGTGCTTCATGCGAGAGCGTACGAACTTGTCTGCTCATGTGCTTACTCACATACTCTCTCGCACTTGCACATACACAGATGATCCAACGCGAGGACTTCATGACGCTCGTGCACAGCCAGCAGTTCTACCACTGGCAGACGTTCCTGAACAATCGGTCGGAAGTGCCGCCGCCGACGTCCTCAGCATCGACTGCAGACGACGACCGCAGCGTCAAGACAGAGCCAAGTGCGAGCGAGTGAGTGACGGACGGATGCACAGAGAGACACGAAGCACAAGAGAGGCATCGATCTGTCCGAGACGACTCGTGACATGGCAAAATGGACTCAGATTCATACTCAGAGGACTCACTCTCGATGATTCTCAGTCCAACACTCTGAGTACACTGACTGTGATGCAGCCACAAGAAGCTCGCGCTTGCGAGTCCCAGGCGTCTTTTCTGCTTCACGACCTTCGCACGCACGCACACGCACGGGAGCGTCTGCTTGCCTCCAATGAGCAAGCAGACGCCTAGTTCGTCAGTCCGCCAAGGGTCTTAGAAGAGCCCAATGACCTTGCCAGTCTCCACGTCCAAGTCGACGTCGTAGAAGCCTGGGCGTGTCGGGAGCCCTGGGACCGTCATCATGTCGCCGCAGAGCAAGTAGACAAAGCCCGCGCCGACCGACGCGCGCACGTCGCGCACCGTGACGCTAAAGCCCGTCGGCACACCCTTCGCCGTCGGGTCCGTGCTGAGGCTCAAGTGCGTCTTAGCGCAGCACACTGGGAGCGTCGCGTAGCCGCGCGCAGTGTACACTGCGAGCTTCTTCTTCGCTTCGTCCGAGAACTCGACGCTCACGGCGCCGTAGATTTGCTCTGGAAGACACAGCAAGTCATCGTCCGTTGGTCAGTCATTCGCACCGCTAGGTAGCCAGTCATCAGAGTCCCATGGCCACACACGCACGAGCACCAATCGACGTACTCGCAATGATCTCAAACTTCTCGGCGATCCCGAGCTCGAGCGGGTAGAGGAACTTGAACGGACTCCCCTGCGCGCGCATCTGCGCACACGACGCAATGACGGCGCGACCGAGGTCGACTGCGCCTTTCCCGCCGTGAGCCCAGTGCGTGCTCTCAACTGCGCCAGTCGCGCCAGCTTCAAGCGCCTTGGCCTTCACGAGCGCGATCTCGCGCGCCGAGTCGGTCGCAAACACGTTCACTGCGACGACGACCGCGACGCCAAACTTGAGCTATTGGGCATCGAGAACAGTGGCGAGAGAGCGCATAAGCTTGATGGTATTGAGCAAGGACAAAGTCATTTGCAAGAGACGTACCGCGTTGCGGATGTGGTGCTGCATGTTCGCACATCCGCGCTCGAGGAGCTCCAAGTTCTCGTCCACGTACACTGGGTCGAGCTGTTCATGTCAATGTCACGATATTGTTAGAGCCAATAGCAATACCAATAGTATTGATGATGCCAATACCAATAAGATTGGTTACACCAATAGTATTGGCAATCCCACGTACCGGCTGTCCTGCCACGACGTTCGGTCCGCCTCCGTGCATCTTGAGCGCGCGGATCGTCGAGACGAGCACGACGCACTGCGGCGTGAGGCCGCTCGTGCGGCACTTGATGTTGAAGAACTTCTCCATGCCAATGTCAGCGCCAAAGCCCGCTTCCGTGATCACATACCCGTCTTCGCCCGCGAGCTTGAGCGCGATCTCGTCCGCAATGATCGACGAGTTGCCGTGCGCAATGTTCGCGAACGGACCCGCGTGCACAAACACGGGCGTGCCCTCGACCGTCTGCATGAGCGTCGGCTGGATCGCGTCTTTCATCAAGACTGCGAGCGCACCGCCGACTCCGAGGTCGTCGGCTGTCACGGGCTCGCCCTTGCGGTCGAGACCGATGACAATGCGGCCAAGGCGCGCGCGCATGTCTTTCAGACTCGTCGTGAGTGCGAGGATCGCCATGATCTCACTCGCGACCGTGATGTCGAAGCCCGTCGTGCGCGTCTTGCCTTTCTCCGTCGGCGCGACGCCAACGACGACCTGGCGCAAGAACCGGTCGCACACATCGAGCACGCGTTGCCTTGCAAGAGCGAGAGATAGATAAAGCGTTAGCAACTCAAACGAATTTGTGTCACAAATTGCTAATGTTAGCAACGCAACGAGTACGTACCATGTGATCGTGTCGGGGTCAATGTCCAAGCGCGCAAACTTGGCGATCTCGTCGTCCGTGAGGTCGTCCGGCGAGAGCTTCGTGATCCCGAGCTTGTCGAGACGCGTGCGCATGACCGGCGAGAACGAGCGCGAGCCATCCTTCGCGCGCGGGCACAGGCGGTTGAACAGCGCCTTGTCTTTCTGCGACGACTCGTGGAACATGCGCGTGTCGATCGCGGCCGCGAGCTGTAGGAGGCGATCCACCGACCCGATCGTTCACACAAGTGGCGTTAGCCTTAAGTCAGCTGTGGTATGGATAGTGCGCAACAGACGTACGAGGTTGTTGGCAGCCGTGATCGCGTGGATGTCGCCAGTCAAGTGCCTACGGACAGTCGTTCAGAGACGCAGGACAGTGTGAGCCTCGCGCATGGACCAACGAAACAGCGACGCCATCGCAGCGAAAGAGAGTAATGGAAGCACTGAACGCACAGGTTGAACTCGTCCATAGGCACGACTTGCGCGTAGCCACCGCCAGCTGCGCCGCCCTTGACACCGAACGTCGGACCTTGCGACGGCTGTGCCATTCACACAGCACTCGTATGTGAGGACAGCAGCAGACGCAGTACGGAGCGATCCGATGGGACTGAAGCGCACCTGGCGAATGCAAGCGAACGCCTTCTTGTCCAAGTGCGCACCGAGCGCCTGCACAATGCTAATGAGAGGCGACAAGCACGCCGTCTGTCAGTACAACTCACTGTCACGATACGTGTGTTCATGCTCGAGCGGTCGTCTTCAAAGTAGTGCAATGCCCAACGTACCCGATCGTGGTCGTGCTCTTGCCTTCACCGAGTGGTGTCGGTGTGATGCCAGTCACGACGACGTAGTTGCCATTCAGCGCGTCCTTGAGTCGGTCGCGCACTGCGAGCGAGATCTTGGCTTTCGTGGAGCCGTACGGAATCACTTCCGACGGGAGCTGGCAAAGACATGCACACAGCATCAGCACGATGCTCCAAGGTAAACAATCACATGCACACACAAGCCACAGACAGTGGACGCACAATGCCAGCGCTGTGGGCGATCTCGCTGATCGGCAGTGGGGTGATCGCATCGCTGATCGCTATGTCGGACGGCACGGGCGTGAGGAGCTGCTCAGGACGGAGGGGGCGAGCGCTAGACATAGTGGCGTTCTTGAAGAGGTCGTAGGCGTGGGTGTGCCGGTGCAACGGCGGCGGCGGTGCTGTTGCAGTTGCGATTGCGAGCGCAGTCGAAGTGCGGCTGGCGTTCGTCCGCAAGTGGCACTTGGCCTTCGTGTGGCGTGTTTGATGGGCAAAAGTATCGGACTTACTGAGATCGCACTTACGCACGAGCCAATTGGAATGCAAAGAGGAACGAATCAGCGCTGCTGAGTGGCTGAAATGCGGCAATAAGTGCGTTGATAAGTTCGCTATTGATCTTCAATGTGCTCTGAATACAGAGCGAGCTAGTATTTCAGGCACTATTTCAGTTGTCAATTGTCAATACCATAATCGCACTTGATCGAATTTAATCTTGACACTTGTATGCTCGGTCGTAAAAATCGCAGGTGAGGTGGGATCGAACCACTGCCACGCGAATGACCTACAGATTTGAAGTCTGCACTCAGCACCAGCCAAGATCACGCCTGCAATCGATACTTTCGTAGCTCGTGATCTCTTGTCTTCATCACCACATGACGCAGCGCAATGCTACAGCGAACGGCGGTGCACAGCTTTAGCTTGCAACAACGTGCATCAAAATGGTTCACAGCAAGTCGTTGCAAGATGCACACACAAGCAAATGATATATATGGCTTCAGTGCCCACTCGCTCGTCTACAACAGTCCTTGCAACAGGTCTCTTGTCTTCACGCTCACGCTCACGCTGTTGGCCGCAATCCAGCGCACGCCCAGCACACTCAAACGAACAAACACGCAGCGACAGCAAACACACCAACAACAATGACGTCGACGATCGGTCGAGCGTCTTTGGCTCGATCGCTGTCGTCAACGACCTGGCACCGTCTTGCAAGCGCTGCTCACCAATCGCGTCCGTTGCAATGTGTGGGTCACACCATTCTCTTCGCCAAATGAGGATCACGCAATCATCATTTGAGCACAGGCCGAGTCGAGGACGACTGCCGCAAAGACGACGAAGGAAACAAGCAAGCGAGTGAGGTGCGTCGCGCCTGCGTCTGTGTGTGTCTCTCTCTCGTCCTGCGCGCCCCACACACTCGAACGCGCACACTCACACACACAACACACACACGCGACAGACAGACAACCATGGAGGCCCTCCTTGAGAACGAGCTCGTGACGAAGACCCAGGGCGTCGTGCCGACGTCGCAGGCCCTCAGCGGCAAGAAGATCATTGTTAGCAATGTGGCGCGATGTACCAATTTTCTCAGTCTCACAACAAACACTCCGTTGTCGACAAGGTTCTACCAGATGAGTGGGCGTTTAGGATTCTATCAGCGCGTGAAGCCGATTCTAGAGAACTTGCGTACGAGATCTAATTTTTTCTACACTGGTCTTGTCCCCTCACGAACGCTCAGCGTCGTCGACTCATCTGGCTGCTTTTGGCTTGTAATCTCCCGCTCATGCAGCGCACGAAGTCATAAGAAGTGAAGAGACAGAACCCCCGAATAGTTCTCCTTGTAAAGCAATCAAAAGTGACTATTTTATCAAAACGATCATTCGTGGCGTCACTAACGCCGACAACGGCATAGAAAATGAGAAGACAGCACAAAGTGAGATCCATTTGTGGGACGCCGTGTCCAACGGCTCTGTTTCGCGAAGGGCTCGCTTGGTCGCTCTATGAGATCGAGGATGCAAGGCAGTGCGCTCGTTGTTACGCCGACCTATAGTTCGCTTGTACAACGGCGCTGTGACCAAATCAATTGCTCAATGTACAGCTTTTCGACTGCTAAGCAAACAAAGCAGGCATATCAGTTCATTCGCGCCCCCGCCAAGCCACCGTAGAGGTACAAACGCGAAATCAATTGCGCCTCCCATGTCAGGCGCTTGTCCGTGATGCGAGGTCACAGAAAATTCTGTCGCCAAGGCGCAAAAATCACCGCTCAGTCGCATGCCAGCTCCGTCTTATCAGTTTGCACCTTCATGATGTAGATGTCTAAGATGCGTTGCCTGAAATCGAATAAGACGGCGCGTCCAAGTATTTACTTAAACGTGGAGTGAAACGACTCGATATGGCTTGTCGAATCAATCGTGTGCGGCACTCCTCGATCTAAAAGCACGCTCTCCACTACGACGACTTCTCCACAGAACATTTTGTCGAGTGCGAATAACGCAGCCAGTTCTTTGTGCGCCGAACTCACTGGGCATTTGCTGAGGTACCGCCGATGCATCCCTGTAGGTTCTCGCCCATCTCAGTCGGGTGGAGGTGCCGATAGACAGTATTATAAGCGCTTGGAATTGCAAAACCGTGCGATGTATTTGTGGTAGAACGCGTTCAGCAAAAATCCGGCTCGACCCCTGGATCTCGCCTCGACGATCGAGAAGCGTAATCAGCCAGCGCGAGCAATCTGGCGGCCGTGTCACGATGGAAACGCGGCACAGAAACGACCACCAGCTCCCCAACACTGGCAAGCGGCAAGCAGCCGCGTGCGATCATCTACGACATAGTGGATCGTCGAGCACGGCGGCACACCAGCGATCCAGCTGGCATGTATCCGTGTGCGACGGTGCGGAACGCTCCACCAGAGCAGCAAGTGACGCGACATAGGTGGTCGACGGTCAGCAACAGCGAGTGATCGCCCAGGGCAATGCGGATCGCGAAGCGAGGTGGCAGATCGGCGATCGAGTAAGGTGACCCGCGATCCTGCCAGCTCGAACTAGCGTGTGACGACGCCGCGCACGTCGCAAGCGGAACGAGCAACGCTGCAGTGGCGACCGTCAGTCAGCAGCGACATGCGATCGTCCAAGTCAACAGGGATCGTGGTGGTGCAGAAGCAATTCAGCAATCGAACGTAACGACAGCGGTCGCGACGGCTCAGCGTGACGCGTCCCGAGTTGTGTGGCATCGTCGTCGTCGTGCATGTGCTACGAGGGCTCTGTGATCGTCGTGCGATCGCGACTACCGTCGATTATCCTGCACAGTTGTCATCGGCGATCCTGTGCGGCAACATCGGCGGTCCAGTGCGATCCAGAGCCAAGGATGGTGGCGAACGTGAAGGTGTATGCAGACACCATCGTCGACGTCGACTGTGTCAAGTGGCTCGGAAAGCGCGGTCGACTCGCAGTGAGTGTGCTCGTCCCATCAGCACGATTGGAAGACCACTGAGCGACAGGGGATCGACCCATCTCCCGACGATCCAGTGAAGCGCAAGGTGAGCAGAGGTCCACGATAGTGCAAGCTAGTCAAGCATAGTGAGATCAAGCCAAAGCGGTAGATAGTTTAGAAAAGTAATTCAGTCCGGAATTCTCTTGTCCAGCACACGCCCGATCCAGTCGATAGGGGATCGCGAGTGACCAGCCTCGCGGGGGCCGAACTCAACCCTCACGCCCAGCACCTGCGACGCGCAGGTCCGGAATTGAAAGCTCCGAAGAGCCGCTCCGATCGACCGACGTGGGGTCATCGGATCGGCATTGGCATTGGCGATCATCCGGCGATCTTGGCGATCACCGACGATCAAGAGTACGCGACAAGCCTGGAAGCTTTGGCCAGATCGTCCCCTGCTACTATCTGCAGCGTCTACGCTCGCAGATCTTTGTACGCCGTTTGGGATCGCGACCGCGATCTTCGAACACCGCCGGCTTCGTGCGACGATCTTCCGCACGCACCAGCGATCCCCCAGCAGAGCATCAAGGAGGCCTCACAGCCCGTCCGCTACTGAAGCTCTGCGCCCCGCACGGCTCATTTGATCGCGCCGTGCGTCCGTGATCGTGCCTCACAACCACGATCACGACCCGTGATCGTCGAAGACCCTCGACGATCGCACGACCCCAAGTCCCGCTCTCCCTCTGAGGACCGTCTTCCCCAGCACCAACGGTCGACACTACACGCCGGTAAAGCGGATCGCGCTCTGTGGTCCGGTATACGACGAAGCGGCAAGTGTCTGACACTGAGGACAAGAATTTGCTGTGGTCGTTCCACCACATATTTTATAATTTGAGCTTTTCAGTGAGTTGCTGAATCGCATAATCGCGTGACAAGAGTCCTAGTGCACAGCGACACGCTCTCAAACATATCAGAAATTATACTGCGCATTGCGCCCCCGTTGTACAAAATCAAGACAAGCTGGTCTGCACTTGCAAGCCGCTGTTCCACTCGAGGTAGAATCGCGTCGCGCATGACGCTTTAACATTCTGTGTTGTTCTCAGAACAAGTAAACCCCACACTACTATCTCCCCAACCTTATTCTGTATGATTGGTAGCATTTTAGAGACATCTTGTATCCATTACAATTGTAGCCGCCGACAAAACGTGCATGATTGATCAACCGTAACGACGTACTCGAGTCGTTGCGAGCGTCTGACCTATTCGGAGAGTAAATTATGTGAAAGTGCTCTTGTCATCCACGCCACAATCAAACGTTGAGGATGAATGCTGTTGTAATTGTCAACTGTGTAAGAGGCGGGTGGTGCTACAAGGTACATTATACGGCAAACACATAGCGAATGAAGTAGAAGAGATTGTGAAGTGTTTGGACTCGGACACCCACGAACACACACAAAAAGAGGGCATAGACCCACGCAAGCTTACAAAGCAGTATCTGGTACCTGAGCGCACACCAGACAATCTGCGTTATTCCTTGAGCAGTAAATTTCTGACGTTTCCCAACAAAGAAGTCGTATAGAGTCGTTTACAACTGAGGTATTAGTGTACGGCTATTTGGGTTGTGGGTGGTAGAGTGGGTGGTGTAGTATATGGTGCGGATTGGTGCGTACCGCGACACAACGTTTCTGTAGGCTATTCCACTTCAGGTTTTCCGGACGTTCGGTGATTGAAGGAAGTGATTGCATTGTTTTCAAGGAAATCCATTCCATGAAAACATGAAAACAAAGCAATCGATTCCTTTCTATACTAGTACGTAGATTTTTAAGGTTTGTAAAGTCAATTTAGAATCATTTCCATACACAGAAAACTATATAATAAACCGTTACATCATACGTCAAATATACCAGACAGAAGGTGTGAATCAGAATGCACGGGCGTGAGGAGCTGCTCAGGACGGAGGGGGCGAGCGCTAGACATAGTGGCGTTCTTGAAGAGGTCGTAGGCGTGGGTGTGCCGGTGCAACGGCGGCGGCGGTGCTGTTGCAGTTGCGATTGCGAGCGCAGTCGAAGTGCGGCTGGCGTTCGTCCGCAAGTGGCACTTGGCCTTCGTGTGGCGTGTTTGATGGGCAAAAGTATCGGACTTACTGAGATCGCACTTACGCACGAGCCAATTGGAATGCAAAGAGGAACGAATCAGCGCTGCTGAGTGGCTGAAATGCGGCAATAAGTGCGTTGATAAGTTCGCTATTGATCTTCAATGTGCTCTGAATACAGAGCGAGCTAGTATTTCAGGCACTATTTCAGTTGTCAATTGTCAATACCATAATCGCACTTGATCGAATTTAATCTTGACACTTGTATGCTCGGTCGTAAAAATCGCAGGTGAGGTGGGATCGAACCACTGCCACGCGAATGACCTACAGATTTGAAGTCTGCACTCAGCACCAGCCAAGATCACGCCTGCAATCGATACTTTCGTAGCTCGTGATCTCTTGTCTTCATCACCACATGACGCAGCGCAATGCTACAGCGAACGGCGGTGCACAGCTTTAGCTTGCAACAACGTGCATCAAAATGGTTCACAGCAAGTCGTTGCAAGATGCACACACAAGCAAATGATATATGGCTTCAGTGCCCACTCGCTCGTCTACAACAGTCCTTGCAACAGGTCTCTTGTCTTCACGCTCACGCTCACGCTGTTGGCCGCAATCCAGCGCACGCCCAGCACACTCAAACGAACAAACACGCAGCGACAGCAAACACACCAACAACAATGACGTCGACGATCGGTCGAGCGTCTTTGGCTCGATCGCTGTCGTCAACGACCTGGCACCGTCTTGCAAGCGCTGCTCACCAATCGCGTCCGTTATGCACACTCACGAACTGAGCTGCTCGACTTCCTCACATACATCTTACGCTTGATCAGTCGAGCGCTGTAGCGGCAGCAGAAGAGTCTGCAAGTGGAGAACGAGCAGCTCGTGCTGTTGGCGGCTTTGCTGCATGCTCTCTTCGTGCTGCTGTTGCGAGAGCGCAAAATGAAGTTCTCGCTGTTGCAGGCGCTCTTCGTGCTGAAGCTGGCACGCTCTCATACGCTCGTCATGCTCGTAGCGTATTTGATCGCGGACGAGCTGGTTGTCAAGCTTCTGTGTGTCGAAGTGCTCGTTGAGCAGCAAGACGTAGAACTCGTGGTTTTGCTTGAGCTGCTCCTCAAGCTGTCGTTGGTTGCACACTTGCTGGAAGAGAGTCGCCTCGTGCTGGACACTGCAGAGCACGGCGAGTTGCTGCGATGACTCTTTGGCCTGCTCAAGGCACAGCACAAGCGCTTTGTGCTTTGCAGCAGCACTTTGGTAGTAGTGTCGCTCTGGTTGAATCCGGATCCCGCTCTGCATCGCGTGAACAGCGGACGTGAACGCGGCATTTCAACGATGCTCAGCGCAGTCAAAGACTGGCCCCGCGCGGAACAAGAGCTGGCTCTCCACGTTGATGTGGCTTCCTCGCACAGTCAAATTGGTCGATCCTGTCACAACATACGTGTTGTCGACGAGAATCTCCTGAGCAACACACAACAGGTGACATTGGTCAGACATGGCTACATCTTAAGAGCCACATGGCTACACACCTTGACGTGGAAAGTAGGCTTCATGTGCACAACCAGCACTTGCGTCGGGAACAAGTCGCGAATCTCTTGTGCGACCGAACGCCTGTCTTTCGCCATCTGGCCATCCACAAGCATGTCGATGCGAAGGTTCTTGTTCGCGCGCAGCATGCACTTCAGGTGCTCGGCAATCTGTCATGGACACATGAGGTTGGTTAAATCGGGTTTGGGTTAAATAGGTCAATGCGGGTTTTTCACTTACCTTTGTGTACGTAAAGCAGTAGATTGCAATGCGCAGGTGCTTCTTGGCCAGGCTGAGGATCTTCAGCAGGACTTCGAGAGCCTCGTCGCCGGTGAGGTCTCCACCAAGCCGATCCAGCGCGCACACAAAAGACTCGAGGCTCAAGCTCCCGTCAGGCGGGAACTCGCCATCCTCGCCATCCTCGCCATCGTGGCAGCCCTCGCCATCCTGACCGCCTGTGCCATCCTGACCGCCTGTGCCATCCTCGCCATCCTTGTCGCCACCATCTTCGCTTTTCTTGTCGCCCTCGATTTTTTTCTCGCCCTCGCTGTCCGTGTCACCCTCGCCATCCTTGCCTTCCTCTTTGCCGGCGTTCTCGAGACTTGCTGGGAGGGCGACAACGTCTGCACTCTCGGGCATGGGCTCGGGTTCGTGGCTGTCGTCGTAGTTGAGCTCGTCGTCCTCTGGCGGCAGTGCTGGCGCATTTGGCTGGGAGGCTCTTGGTGGGATGGATCGTGCCTTTGGTGCTGATGCTGGTGCGATGAGCACCCATCTGGGCGAGGCAGCTTGAGCAAGGCGCTCTCTCTCCTGTCGCCGGTACTGCTCGACTCTGTCACTGATGCGCTTGCGCTTACGATTGAGCTTGTCGACGCACGCTTTCGCGTGAGCTCGTGTCTGAGCGACACTTTTGGATACTTTGTCGGCAATGCGCTGCCACGGTCCGCACGGGAACATCGCCAACGCGTCAAGAAACAGAGCGTGCTCTTCGCGCGTCCATGTGTTCCCTCGCCTGCCCTCGATCTCGACACGGATGACTTTGTCGTCCTTCATCAAGCCCTCGCACAAGTACGACGCCTTGCCGCTCATGCTGGTCGCTCGCTGTTGTCTTCTTCGGCTGTGCTGTTGATCTGATTTTCTCCGTTTGGAACGTTTGAGATACGGGACACGTGTTCGGGACTTTGCCATCTATTTTCGGGATATCCGGTGTTAAGCGAGCTGAACAATACACTACAAAACTACTTGACTAAAGTATGTTTGCCAAATGGTATTTCGAGAAATGATTCGTTTATCAAAAATCATAAAAACTTGCTCTCGCTTTCAGATAATCTAAAACGAGGACCACAATGGGTGGTCCACACTTGATCCTGCTATTGCATAGTATTTTTGCGAGGCTGCCAGAGAAAAGCCGCGAGGATGGTTGACATCTAAGTTCGAAAAATGAAAAAGTCGAGCCAAATCCTGTTTGAAGTGCGACGTCTTTGAGAGGACACAACTGCTTCGAGCTAAGTGCGTCGCATTTTAAATAGGAATTGGCTCGAAAAGTGAGAACTTCTAATGCACGTCAACCATCCTCTCTCTTAAGTGCGAAGGCCGTTTCAATTAAAGCCGTATACCTGCATGGATCCCACACACTCGAACGCGCACACTCACACTCACTCACACACACGCGACAGACAGACAACCATGGAGGCCCTCCTTGAGAACGAGCTCGTGACGAAGACCCAGGGCGTCGTGCCGACGTCGCAGGCCCTCAGCGGCAAGAAGATCATTGTTAGCAATGTGGCGCGATGTACCAATTTTCTCAGTCTCACAACAAACACTCCGTTGTCGACAAGGTTCTACCAGATGAGTGGGCGTTTAGGATTCTATCAGCGCGTGAAGCCGATTCTAGAGAACTTGCGTACGAGATCTAATTTTTTCTACACTGGTCTTGTCCCCTCACGAACGCTCAGCGTCGTCGACTCATCTGGCTGCTTTTGGCTTGTAATCTCCCGCTCATGCAGCGCACGAAGTCATAAGAAGTGAAGAGACAGAACCCCCGAATAGTTCTCCTTGTAAAGCAATCAAAAGTGACTATTTTATCAAAACGATCATTCGTGGCGTCACTAACGCCGACAACGGCATAGAAAATGAGAAGACAGCACAAAGTGAGATCCATTTGTGGGACGCCGTGTCCAACGGCTCTGTTTCGCGAAGGGCTCGCTTGGTCGCTCTATGAGATCGAGGATGCAAGGCAGTGCGCTCGTTGTTACGCCGACCTATAGTTCGCTTGTACAACGGCGCTGTGACCAAATCAATTGCTCAATGTACAGCTTTTCGACTGCTAAGCAAACAAAGCAGGCATATCAGTTCATTCGCGCCCCCGCCAAGCCACCGTAGAGGTACAAACGCGAAATCAATTGCGCCTCCCATGTCAGGCGCTTGTCCGTGATGCGAGGTCACAGAAAATTCTGTCGCCAAGGCGCAAAAATCACCGCTCAGTCGCATGCCAGCTCCGTCTTATCAGTTTGCACCTTCATGATGTAGATGTCTAAGATGCGTTGCCTGAAATCGAATAAGACGGCGCGTCCAAGTATTTACTTAAACGTGGAGTGAAACGACTCGATATGGCTTGTCGAATCAATCGTGTGCGGCACTCCTCGATCTAAAAGCACGCTCTCCACTACGACGACTTCTCCACAGAACATTTTGTCGAGTGCGAATAACGCAGCCAGTTCTTTGTGCGCCGAACTCACTGGGCATTTGCTGAGGTACCGCCGATGCATCCCTGTAGGTTCTCGCCCATCTCAGTCGGGTGGAGGTGCCGATAGACAGTATTATAAGCGCTTGGAATTGCAAAACCGTGCGATGTATTTGTGGTAGAACGCGTTCAGCAAAAATCCGGCTCGACCCCTGGATCTCGCCTCGACGATCGAGAAGCGTAATCAGCCAGCGCGAGCAATCTGGCGGCCGTGTCACGATGGAAACGCGGCATAGAAACGACCACCAGCTCCCCAACACTGGCAAGCGGCAAGCAGCCGCGTGCGATCATCTACGACATAGTGGATCGTCGAGCACGGCGGCACACCAGCGATCCAGCTGGCATGTATCCGTGTGCGACGGTGCGGAACGCTCCACCAGAGCAGCAAGTGACGCGACATAGGTGGTCGACGGTCAGCAACAGCGAGTGATCGCCCAGGGCAATGCGGATCGCGAAGCGAGGTGGCAGATCGGCGATCGAGTAAGGTGACCCGCGATCCTGCCAGCTCGAACTAGCGTGTGACGACGCCGCGCACGTCGCAAGCGGAACGAGCAACGCTGCAGTGGCGACCGTCAGTCAGCAGCGACATGCGATCGTCCAAGTCAACAGGGATCGTGGTGGTGCAGAAGCAATTCAGCAATCGAACGTAACGACAGCGGTCGCGACGGCTCAGCGTGACGCGTCCCGAGTTGTGTGGCATCGTCGTCGTCGTGCATGTGCTACGAGGGCTCTGTGATCGTCGTGCGATCGCGACTACCGTCGATTATCCTGCACAGTTGTCATCGGCGATCCTGTGCGGCAACATCGGCGGTCCAGTGCGATCCAGAGCCAAGGATGGTGGCGAACGTGAAGGTGTATGCAGACACCATCGTCGACGTCGACTGTGTCAAGTGGCTCGGAAAGCGCGGTCGACTCGCAGTGAGTGTGCTCGTCCCATCAGCACGATTGGAAGACCACTGAGCGACAGGGGATCGACCCATCTCCCGACGATCCAGTGAAGCGCAAGGTGAGCAGAGGTCCACGATAGTGCAAGCTAGTCAAGCATAGTGAGATCAAGCCAAAGCGGTAGATAGTTTAGAAAAGTAATTCAGTCCGGAATTCTCTTGTCCAGCACACGCCCGATCCAGTCGATAGGGGATCGCGAGTGACCAGCCTCGCGGGGGCCGAACTCAACCCTCACGCCCAGCACCTGCGACGCGCAGGTCCGGAATTGAAAGCTCCGAAGAGCCGCTCCGATCGACCGACGTGGGGTCATCGGATCGGCATTGGCATTGGCGATCATCCGGCGATCTTGGCGATCACCGACGATCAAGAGTACGCGACAAGCCTGGAAGCTTTGGCCAGATCGTCCCCTGCTACTATCTGCAGCGTCTACGCTCGCAGATCTTTGTACGCCGTTTGGGATCGCGACCGCGATCTTCGAACACCGCCGGCTTCGTGCGACGATCTTCCGCACGCACCAGCGATCCCCCAGCAGAGCATCAAGGAGGCCTCACAGCCCGTCCGCTACTGAAGCTCTGCGCCCCGCACGGCTCATTTGATCGCGCCGTGCGTCCGTGATCGTGCCTCACAACCACGATCACGACCCGTGATCGTCGAAGACCCTCGACGATCGCACGACCCCAAGTCCCGCTCTCCCTCTGAGGACCGTCTTCCCCAGCACCAACGGTCGACACTACACGCCGGTAAAGCGGATCGCGCTCTGTGGTCCGGTATACGACGAAGCGGCAAGTGTCTGACACTGAGGACAAGAATTTGCTGTGGTCGTTCCACCACATATTTTATAATTTGAGCTTTTCAGTGAGTTGCTGAATCGCATAATCGCGTGACAAGAGTCCTAGTGCACAGCGACACGCTCTCAAACATATCAGAAATTATACTGCGCATTGCGCCCCCGTTGTACAAAATCAAGACAAGCTGGTCTGCACTTGCAAGCCGCTGTTCCACTCGAGGTAGAATCGCGTCGCGCATGACGCTTTAACATTCTGTGTTGTTCTCAGAACAAGTAAACCCCACACTACTATCTCCCCAACCTTATTCTGTATGATTGGTAGCATTTTAGAGACATCTTGTATCCATTACAATTGTAGCCGCCGACAAAACGTGCATGATTGATCAACCGTAACGACGTACTCGAGTCGTTGCGAGCGTCTGACCTATTCGGAGAGTAAATTATGTGAAAGTGCTCTTGTCATCCACGCCACAATCAAACGTTGAGGATGAATGCTGTTGTAATTGTCAACTGTGTAAGAGGCGGGTGGTGCTACAAGGTACATTATACGGCAAACACATAGCGAATGAAGTAGAAGAGATTGTGAAGTGTTTGGACTCGGACACCCACGAACACACACAAAAAGAGGGCATAGACCCACGCAAGCTTACAAAGCAGTATCTGGTACCTGAGCGCACACCAGACAATCTGCGTTATTCCTTGAGCAGTAAATTTCTGACGTTTCCCAACAAAGAAGTCGTATAGAGTCGTTTACAACTGAGGTATTAGTGTACGGCTATTTGGGTTGTGGGTGGTAGAGTGGGTGGTGTAGTATATGGTGCGGATTGGTGCGTACCGCGACACAACGTTTCTGTAGGCTATTCCACTTCAGGTTTTCCGGACGTTCGGTGATTGAAGGAAGTGATTGCATTGTTTTCAAGGAAATCCATTCCATGAAAACATGAAAACAAAGCAATCGATTCCTTTCTATACTAGTACGTAGATTTTTAAGGTTTGTAAAGTCAATTTAGAATCATTTCCATACACAGAAAACTATATAATAAACCGTTACATCATACGTCAAATATACCAGACAGAAGGTGTGAATCAGAATGCACGGGCGTGAGGAGCTGCTCAGGACGGAGGGGGCGAGCGCTAGACATAGTGGCGTTCTTGAAGAGGTCGTAGGCGTGGGTGTGCCGGTGCAACGGCGGCGGCGGTGCTGTTGCAGTTGCGATTGCGAGCGCAGTCGAAGTGCGGCTGGCGTTCGTCCGCAAGTGGCACTTGGCCTTCGTGTGGCGTGTTTGATGGGCAAAAGTATCGGACTTACTGAGATCGCACTTACGCACGAGCCAATTGGAATGCAAAGAGGAACGAATCAGCGCTGCTGAGTGGCTGAAATGCGGCAATAAGTGCGTTGATAAGTTCGCTATTGATCTTCAATGTGCTCTGAATACAGAGCGAGCTAGTATTTCAGGCACTATTTCAGTTGTCAATTGTCAATACCATAATCGCACTTGATCGAATTTAATCTTGACACTTGTATGCTCGGTCGTAAAAATCGCAGGTGAGGTGGGATCGAACCACTGCCACGCGAATGACCTACAGATTTGAAGTCTGCACTCAGCACCAGCCAAGATCACGCCTGCAATCGATACTTTCGTAGCTCGTGACCTCTTGTCTTCATCACCACATGACGCAGCGCAATGCTACAGCGAACGGCGGTGCACAGCTTTAGCTTGCAACAACGTGCATCAAAATGGTTCACAGCAAGTCGTTGCAAGATGCACACACAAGCAAATGATATATATGGCTTCAGTGCCCACTCGCTCGTCTACAACAGTCCTTGCAACAGGTCTCTTGTCTTCACGCTCACGCTCACGCTGTTGGCCGCAATCCAGCGCACGCCCAGCACACTCAAACGAACAAACACGCAGCGACAGCAAACACACCAACAACAATGACGTCGACGATCGGTCGAGCGTCTTTGGCTCGATCGCTGTCGTCAACGACCTGGCACCGTCTTGCAAGCGCTGCTCACCAATCGCGTCCGTTGCAATGTGTGGGTCACACCATTCTCTTCGCCAAATGAGGATCACGCAATCATCATTTGAGCACAGGCCGAGTCGAGGACGACTGCCGCAAAGACGACGAAGGAAACAAGCAAGCGAGTGAGGTGCGTCGCGCCTGCGTCTGTGTGTGTCTCTCTCTCGTCCTGCGCGCCCCACACACTCGAACGCGCACACTCACACACACAACACACACACGCGACAGACAGACAACCATGGAGGCCCTCCTTGAGAACGAGCTCGTGACGAAGACCCAGGGCGTCGTGCCGACGTCGCAGGCCCTCAGCGGCAAGAAGATCATCGGGCTCTACTTCTCGGGCTCGTACTGCCCGCCGTGCCGCAAGTTCACGCCGATCCTCGAGATCGTGTACGACGAAGTGAAGGAGCGCGAGATCGAGGACTTTGAGATCGTGCTCGTGTCGTCGGACCGCGAAGAGGCCAAGTTCACCGAGTACTACGCCGACATGCCGTGGCTCGCGCTGCCGTACGAGAAGCGCTTGCTCAAGGCCGACCTGTGCGACAAGTTCGGCGTCAAGACCGTCCCAACGCTCATCTTCTTCAACGACAAGGGCGAGGTGATCGAGCGCGAGGGGCGCAACTTCATCCAGGACCACCGCGACGACATCGACGCGATCTTTGCTGCACTGCGCAAGTGAGTCCTGCACGTCGAGGATGCCACAAGGCGAGTATAAGCGGTTCGTGTCGCTCCTGGTGGCGATCGACGCGAGCCACTGCTGTAGTCTGCTGCTTGAGGAGGAGCAGGAGAGGCAGGAGAACGAACTGAATGCACGTTTGCTATTGCTAGTCTTGATGGTGTGTATGCGTCTCAGAGGAGCTGGCGCATGGAGTTGCGTCGGACGGTTGTGTTGTTGCTCGGCGACGCCAAAGCATGCGGCGAGCGCACGACTGCGACTGCTGCTGTAGACGCAGTGGACGTCTTGTTGGCGCTGTCGACCTCGGGCGCGCCTTCGAGGCGGCGCTCGAGCCACTTGTGGTACTGATCGAACGTCAGTCCCTCTCGGAGCGCTTCTTCGTACAAGTCCTAGCAGAGAGAGGCGAGACATACGCACGCGCGCGAGTGTGAGTGACCAGTAGCTAGAGGTGCCAGGCACACGAGACGCACCTCGTTGAGGATGTTGCACGCGTCGTTGCCGAGGCCACCGCCGGCGATCTTGACGGCCGCTGCCGTTAGCATAAAGAACTGCAGTGCGTACGAAACGGAGAGTACGAGACGACTGAGCGAGACGGAGCGGCGTGCAGCGGCAGCGAGGAAGCGAACGACCGGACCTCTTTCAGGATGTCGTTGTCCTCGTCGTCGTCGCCGTTGTCATCGTGCTCAGCACCGTCGCGCGCGTTGTCTCGATGCGCTGCTGCGCCAGTCGCATCACTGTCATCGTCATTGTTGTCGTCGTCGCTGTCGCTGTCGAGTGCGAGTGTGAATGGCCGGCGCGCAGCCGCCTTTGAGGCGCTGCTACTCGTGTCCTGACAACCCTGGTGGTTCGCTCCCTCGCTCCCGACCTGCACCTGTTGCTGCTGCTGCGAAGCCTGCCGCATCTCGTCCTTTAGTTGCATCGAGAGCTCGTAGAAGAGCGAGCCGCTCCGGAGCATGCGAGCGGATCCAAGAGGACTCGCATTGCTTGCGCCACGCGCGTGTTCAGGCGTTGCGTCGCTGTCATCAAGGCGATCTTGGAGCTCCTACGAGGTTGTGTATCGCTCCGACGCGTCAGATAGGACACAAGCGCAGACATTGTGAACTGAGACGCGCTCTCGCTCGCACCTGGTTATGCTTGGTGAGGTGCGCGACGCGGAGCTGCTCGGTCGCAAGCGCGTCTTTGAGATCGTCAACCTCGGTCGTCAGCGTCTCGATCTACAGACACACGAATCGTATGAGGCGACGTCGTAGCTGATCGTCTCCTCTGTTGAGAGCGATTGCACACGCACCAGTCGCTCGAGCTCGAGCCTTGCAGCGTCAGCGTCGCGCACGAGCTGGCGCTGCGCCGCCATCTTGTTCACGAGTGTCTCGTGCTCGGACTGGATCTGGCGCTCGCGGCGCTCCTGCATGCGGTGCTGCAGACAGATCGACTGGTTCTCGATCTCGAGCCGCGCAATGTGCTCGAGGTTGTATCGATCCGCTGTCTCGAGCTGCTCATGGGTCATTGCGAGCAGAGGATCGACTGTCGTCAGTGCCTCCGTCCACCACTAGGGCATTCGTTCGTTCGCGCATACACACACACCTCTTGCACGCGCTTTGCTTGTGCGCTCCGCTCGCTCAGCAGCCGCGTGTGCGCAGTCTGGAGACTCCCGAGCGCGTCTTTCATTGTCTCGAGCTCGTCGACTGCGTCGTCTTTCGCAATGCGCATCTGCTGCGTCTCGTCGTGCGCTTTGACGACTTCGGCTTGGAGCACGCGCATGCGCAGTCTAGCAAGAGCAAGCGAGAAGACGAGCAGTGATAGCGTGAGATCGTGTCGTCCTAGCGCTCAAACAAACGGCTGGAGTCAAGGCAAAGTGCAAACGAACCTCAGTGTCTCGACCTCGTGCGAGATCTCGTCCGACTCGTCGACCGACTTGGCTTTTGCGATCTCCATGGATCGGATGTGTGTGTACGCTTTCGAGAGCTTCGCTTCGAGGATCTGAACGTCGAGGATAGCGAAGGTTCGTGAGTCTTACGATGCACGACTGACCGAATGGATCCATGCAGCGCACTCGTACCTTGACTTCGTGCTCTGCGTTCTCGGCGCGATTCAGCAACTGGTCGAGACAAAGAGTGAGGGCATGTGAGTAAGTCTCTCAGCTGCAAGGCGTCGAGCGTCAAACCACCTCCAGTAGGTTGCGAGACTCTCAATGTACCTCCATCGCAGTTGACTCGATCTCGGCTCCCATCTCTTCCGTGCGTTGGAGCAGCGACTGCCCAATGAGCGCTGCGAGGTGCGCTTCCTCTTGCGACTCCTCGAGCTCCTTGCTCTTGGACTCGAGGTCGTGCTGCAGCACCTCCATCTGCATGAGTTGCTGCAGTTGCTGCAGCTCGAGTCGCCCAGCTGCGACGATTGTCTGCGCGCGTCGGTGCGATCCGCGCACACTGCGCTTCAGTCCGACACTCAAAGTGTCGGCACTTGCTGCCACACTCGCGCGATCGCTGCGTCCTTCAAATCGACCGCAGGCAGCGGTCGTCGGTGCAAGTGGAACGTCTTCTGGCAACGACAGCAAGACTGCCCGACCATGTTTGCTCGCAGTGTCGTCGTGAGCGAGCTCGGCGCTCTGGTTCACCTCGACTGTCATGCTCACGACGTTGTTCATTCGCCCACGTGCTGTGTGACTCGAGACTAAGAAGAGAGGTTCACGTGTGTGTGTGTGTGTGTGCTCTCGCTCGCTCTCGTTCTTACGCTCTCTCCTCGGCGTCTCGAGTGCACCAACAGCATGTGGGAAGGCGCTCGATGCTTGATGCGCATCAGTTGCGTTCGAAATAGGCAAGTTGTGATATAAATGGCTGACGGCTCGCTCATTCGATCGCAGTTGTATGCAGCAAGAGAGAACGAGTAGACAATGAGCGCTGCTCGTTTCAACCAGACGAAGTGCCCTGTCAAAGACAAGGAGGACTGTGCTGTTCGCAGCTCCGAGCTGCTTGACGACGATCACCAGAGCATCACACACTCTCACAGCAGACGCCCTCTCATCGGATCAACAGATATTCAAAACAGTCTTCGCTCACTACGCACGTCCAGGACGATCCTCAATATATAGAACCTGCGCACACACACGTACACTCGATTGCACGCGCGCGTGGCGCAGCCAACGACCACTGACCTACCTACAACCGACACGCGCAAGCGCACTTGCTTGCGTACGTGGCTCTCTCTCTCTCTCTTCTTGTTCTCTCATTCACGAGCGCTTCTGTCTTCAGTCTCGACGGCCCAGCGCCGGTATACGTACGTACGTCGCAGCCACAAAGTCGCCGGTCACCGTCCGAGGCTCTTGGTCATCGACGCCGAGTACGACTCGCGCGGGCGCTGGAACATGAGCAGCAGCGGCTTGGGTCCTTTCTGGAGCAGCCGCATCGCTGCGCCAAAGCCCATCTTGCTAATGTTGTTGTTGTTGATGCTCAAGAGCACGTCGCCGACTTCGACGCGGTTCTTCTGCGACTCGCGCGTCACGGCGCCTTCGTTCTTGACGTTGATCACGCGCGGGTAGTAGCTCGTGCTCTCTTGCTTCACGACGATCCCGAGCGGGCCATCCTCCTCTTTCCACGTGATGTAGTACAGCGAGTGGTCGACCTTTGGGTTCAAGCTAATGCACGACTGCCGCATGAACCGGTCGTCCTCTTGCGGGTTCGAGCCGCGGAGGTCCAAGTCGTCGGCCATGTCGTTGTGCCGGAAGCGCAGGACTGCTGGGCGCGGCCCGCTCTCGAGGATGTCGATGACCTTCTGGAACCGCACGCCCTGCGTCGAGAACTCGTTGATGAAGATGAGGAAGTCGCCGATGCGGACGTTGAACATGCCCGGGAGGCTCTGGTTCCCGTTCGCTTGCATCACACACGGGTAGCCACTTGCGACGTCGGGTCGGAAGCCAAGACCGAGCGGCACGCCCTCTTTCCAGAGCACTTCGTAGTCCTCTTCACCCAAGAGCTCGATCGAGCCGGAGCGCATGCGGAACGACTCGGTCGGGTTCCGGAGAAAGTGGAGCCGCACGGGCTTCTGGACCTCTTGGAGGAGCGAGAGGATCCGGCGGATGTCGCCTTTCTTCACTTTCACTTTACCAACTGCGAGCAGGACGTCGCCGCGCGAGACCTCGAAGATGTCGGCGCAGTTGCTCAGGCTCTCGTGCACGCGCCGGACGATCGGCATGCCCGAGATCGGGTCGCTCTCAAAGTACAGACCGAGCAAGCCGCACTCCCACACGATCTCGTACTCGTTCTGGATCTGCTTCGGTGGTTCGTACGACTCCAAGCGCTTCTTCGAGTCGCGGTACTGCTGCGGACTGTGGCCGCCGTACCGCCCGTCAGGGTCGTTGATCTCGTGGTCGATCGCACTGCCGCTGCGCTCACTTGGCGGTGCGCTGTAGAGCGACACGAGCGGGTTCACGCCCATGTCTTTCGACGACGAGTGGATCGAGAACGAGCCGTCGTCGAGCGAGTCGTCAGTCGTGCGCGCGTCGATCGACCCGACGTACGACACGTCGTGGTCAAAGCTCAGCGTGTTCGCCGAGTACTCGCGTCGCACGAGCCAGCCGCGGACAAACGACTGGATCACAGTCACGGCGCGCACGTGCTTGACCATGCGCCGCGCGAGGAAGCCGCGCGCTGCGGCTTGCATTGCAACTGCGCTCCGCACGCGCGTGACGAGCACAACGTAGCGCTGGCGACACGCGTGGCGCCGATACGTCGCTTGCAGCACAACCGCAGCGCGGCGCTTGCGCTGGTACACGCACCGCGCGGCGTACCCGAGGCAGTAGCGCTGGAGCGTGATGACCGACTTGTACAGCGCCTTCGCGCGCGCAGCTTCGAGCGCATGATGCGCGTCTGGGACGCAAAAGACTTTGGTCTTGCCGACTTGGAACGGCGGGTGCGACGCGTCCGTCGAAAGGCGGAACGTCGTAGTGAACGACGTCACGAGCGCCAGCGCCGTGTCTTTGAGCGACGATGTTGCGACGAGCTGCGGCGCAATGCAGCCGTACGTCTTGATGAACACGTCGTGTAAGAACCGCACGGGGTACCCACTGCGCGAGATCTTGACAGCTTCGAGGACGCCGCTGCACCGGAGCTGCTCGACGACGCGCTGCTTGGCGAATGCAAACGCACTCGCGTCGTCGTTTGGCTTGATGCACCGGACAAAGTGCGGCTCCGTGGCGTTCAAGACGTCCAAGAGCGAGCTCAGCTGGCTCTTGAACTGCGCGACGACAGTCGACGACATGATGCCCGAGCGCCGTCGCGTCGTGTCGCTACTTGCGCGCTCATCGGGTTTGCGCCGCGGCGACGTCACGACGCTCGCAATCTCAAAGATCGACCGCACGAACCGCGACTGCGACGTCTTGAGCAAGTCCGTCGCCTCGGTGTGCATGTGGTCCTTGTTCTTGTCGCAAAAGCCACTCGTCGTGTAGCACACGTCGCCGGCGTAGTGCTGGATCACAAACTGCGCCTTGGCGCGCTGGAGCCGCGAGACTGCGAACGCTGCGCTCGCAGGCTTGCCAAGGAGACACTCGTAGTACCGGTTCGCGAGCTTGTCGTCGTTGCCTTTTGGGATCAAGCACTGCTCGTCGAGGAGCGAGAAGAGGCCCATGTGCCGCGTCTCGAGCATCGTCACGCACGCGTCGTTGTTCGGGTAGTCGACAAACTGCCACGGAATCGCCTCAGACACGTACGTCTCTTGCTCCATGCGGAAGACGAAGCGCCCAAAGAGCTGCTGGAGCTTCTCGTTCGCGTAGTTGATACAGAGCTGCTCGAGCGAGTTCTCGTGGAAGATCTCGAATCCAAAGATGTCGACAACGCCGATGAACTGACTCGCAGGCGTCTCGACGTACTCGATCGACGCGTTGATGCGCGCGACGAGCCAGCTAAAGAGGTTCGCGTACAGCGTCTTGACGACCGAGTCGCGCGTGGACGTCGCCTGTGCGACTGGGAGCTTCATTGTAATGAACTCGGCGCCGGCTTTGATCTGCTTGGTGCAGAGCGTGCTCTCGAGCACGTCAGTCTGGACGCCGAGGAGGTCGCAGATCGCATCGAGACTTGCGCGCGACGACGGAGCGATCGACGCCGACTCTTTGCCCCGTTCGGTCTCGAACGCGACGTTCCCCAAGTGCAGCACGGCCGAGACCACGCGCATGACGTTGAGCTGCTCGGACTCGTCCATGCCGATGCTCGTCATCGCATGGCGCGTCTCGCGGTACGACGTTGCGTCGTCGACGCCATCGAGCCGCACAAAGCACTCAGACGCGTTCAAGTAGCTGTACGCACTGACGTCCAAGAGCTGGAGCTCCGAGCGCTCGTAGCTCGACGCGCCGCTGCAGAGTTCGTAAAAGATGTGGTAGTTCCGCTCGCCTTTGGCTTGCGACACCAAGCGCACACGCTCGAGCAAGTACGTCGAGATCTGGGCACCGAGCATCTCGCCGCTCGCCGATGCGAACCCGAGCTTGATGAACTTGCCAAAGCGACTGCTGTTGTTGTTCCGGTTCGTGCGTGCGTTGCCAAATGCTTCGAGGATCGGATTCGACTCTAGTACGCGGTCGTGGATCGTCGGATTCGAATGCGCACTTTGCGGTTCTGCGCACTTTACGCCACGACGCCGCTGCGTCGAGACGTACGCGAGGTAGTTCATAATGAGCTTCGTCGTCTCGGTCTTCCCGGCACCGCTCTCGCCGCTCACGAGGATCGTCTGGTTCGCCTTGGCGCTCGCGTCGCTGCGCAGCGGCACGGACAGCATCGTCCGGAACGCTTTGTCTGCGACGCCGTACACGTGCGGCGCGAGCGTCTTCGCTGCGTCCTTGTCGCCGCCCAAGGCGTAGTACTGCGCTTTCACGGCGTCGGCGTACAGGTCGAGGCGCCGGAACGGGTTCAGCGCCACGAGGATCGAGCCTGTGCTCGTGTAGATGAGCCCATGGGCGAAGCGGTGCCGCAGCACTGCGAGGATCGCTGGCTCGTGCAAGTGCACAAGCTTTGTGAGGTCTTCGACGCTCGCGTACGCTTCGCCCTGGTTCCGCGGCAGCACGGACGCGAGTGGCACCGGTACCATGCGCCGGACTGAGCCGCGGCGGTTGTGTCGACTGTTGCGGCGCTTCCGATGCGGCGCAGGGAGGAAGTCTGCGTCGCTGCCGCTGCGATGGCCGCTGCTGTCGTCATGCTCGAGCAAGACGTTGCTGTCGTCGCTCGTCTCGGGCTCGAGCGAGCACTCGACAGTCCCGGCGGCGTCGTCGACTGCGATCACTGCAGCTTCGCGCCAGACGTTGTCGTCGAGCACCCAGACTGGCGCGCCGACCTCCATCGTCGCGAGTTTGTGTGTGTATGTGCTATTGGTGGTTGTACGCGCGTCCGGGAGCGAGTCACGTCGCGGTCGAGTCGCTGTGCCTGATGAAGAGGACGAAGAAACGCGAGCGACAGTGGTGATAGCTCGTGCGCCGGTGCGTGAGCAAGCAAGCGTCGAGTGTTGATCGTCTAGGCGCTCGCCGATGCTGCTGTCGTTGTCGCACTACACGTTACAGCGCGCGACTCACGGAAGCTGCTACGCGTGCGATCGATCGCCTGCCGTCTGCCTCGCGTCCGTCGGTCACTCGTCCGTCACGCGCGGTGTTGGTCGAGAGCGCGCGATCGCGGCGATTGCTGCGGTTGCGATTGCTGCGGCGTGCGTTTGAAAGACAGCGCGCTTCCTGCGTCGTCGTCCAGCGTGGGAACCAAAGGGCGAAAAGTAGGCGAGGGAAAGCCGGTTACAGCGATTCTGCAAGGCCGCCCTCGCGTTTTTCACGCAATTGTGACTTGGCAATTGTATGCAACTGCGGTTGTCAGATCGAGAAAAACGAGTGCTATTGCACACGATTTGTTGCATCTTCAGTGTGTACGTTACGGACTGTGGTTACCAAAATGGCTCGTTTTGTGTACATAAGAGTGAAATCTACGTCAATTGTGACGCAATCGTGCAGTTTATGAGCAATCGTTTGTGGCTTATTAAACACGATTCGATTCGGTGGCCCTCTATACTATCGCCGCGTCCTCATGCTCGACGATCGCAGCAGCACTGCTTCGCACTTGCATTTACGACATCGACTATTTTCGCACTGTGGCACGACAGACTAGTGCCGACACATGACCATACACACATGTATATATGTACGGCCAAAGCCATTCTTGCATGTGTCAGCAGCAGTATCCGGCACAGACAGAGAGTTCTTTGTGCAATTTCGCATCGTCCATTGTGGTATTGTGACGGATTTCAAAGAGGATCACCTCGCTATGTGCGATATAGGTGTAGGTTCTCAAGAACCATCTGCTGTTCTTAATTTCGCACTGTGAGTTTGTATGTGATGGATTTTTAGTGCAGCTCGATCGATCTTGGGTTGACTCCAGTGTCTGTTCGAGCGCAATGGTGACTTGGGCATCGAGCATCGAGCATCGCGTCCTTCATGAGCACTCCTGCTCGTTCATGTGTGTAGTGGCGCATGGTCTTGACCGCAATGCAGCGCTCATTGCTGTGTGCTTCTCGCAACGAGGACAACGAGGACAAGAATGGTCACAAAGCTCATTAATTGCAAATCGCTGCGACACAGGTGCACCTCATTCATCTACTTATACAAGTTTGTCACCTCGTGCAGCAAACCAGCACAACTCGAAGCATGTGAACAAGTACAAGTGCAATGAGAGGAGCTCTACATGCATGTGTGCCTGCTAGTACTCGCTCGAGCGTTGAGTAGCGTTGAGCAATGTTCGTCGCATTGGGACGTTAGAAAACAGGAACTTGGGCTTCAATTAGTAGCCAAATATACGAGCTTGTTGCTATTTACTCATTTGAGGCTTCATATGAATAATTGTAACATCAAAATATTGTTGTGTTTGTAACTTAAGAAACCACCATTGCAAACATAGTGAGTGTAAGTGCATATGTGATACTCAACTGTCTTGTAGTTTGTATTATTTGCCACAACCGGTCACCGCATTCGATCACACTCATGATTCAAAACCAAATGAAGAGGCCGTATAGATACTACGCTCGCCGTTCGATCTCGTTGATCCGCATCAATGACGCAGAATCAAGCGCAACCACAGCAACCACAGCAACCAGAGCAACAAAGCAAGAATGGCTGGCGCGAGTGCTCACGATGGCGGTGCAGCGGCGCGCGAAGAGGAGAGCCACGGCGCGTTCCTCGCTCGGTTCTGGGCCGCGAACGCCTCGGCGTTCATGCGCTGGTTCCTCGCGCTGCCGTACGCTGGCCAAGTCTCGCTCCTGCGCAACGCATGCCCTGACATCCCGGCGCAGTACGACTTGAACGCCGAGCGACCGCAGGCAGCGCAGTTCCTCACGCCAGAGCTGACGCTCAAGGCGCTCCTGGAAGAGAACGGCAAGGTGTTTCTGCGCCTCATGAACGCGCGCGCGAGCCGCGTTGACGACTGCACGCGCCAGGACTTGCTGTACTTGCGCGCACTGCGCGCTGAGAACAAGATGCCGACGTTCTCGGGCGAGACGTTCCGTCACGTCTCGCTCGCGTTCATTGACCCGCTCGACCCGGAGCAAAACGTGCAGTCGCTCTTGCCGTCTGCGTCCGACGGCTTGCTCGAAGAGAAGCGCGCGCTCATTGCGCAGGGCAAGCTCATCGAAGCCGACGTGTGGCTCACGCTGCAGATGCGGCAGCAAGTGATCTACGCGCTGCTCACGAACGTCGCGCACACGTTCGAGACGATGTTTTTGAACCAAGTGATGGTCGGCGAAGTCACGGCCGGCGAGCTCGGGTGCCGTCTCTGCGGCGCATCGACGCGCAAAGCGAGCGGCGACACGACTGTGACGACGACGAACTTGCTCCGGTGCGCGTGCGAAGCAGCGTACTACTGCTGCAAGGAGCACCAGGTCGAGGACTGGAGCAACCACAAAGCGAGCTGCAAGACGATCCGGAAAGAGCTCGGCAAGACGTTGATTTCACACATTGATCGAAGAAAAAGAACCCTCCTAGCGGAAGAAAAAGAACCCTCTTGTGAATGCAATAGTGATATAAACCCGGGATCTGATCCACAGCTTCAAGCGACCGAGAAAACCTCGAAGAAGCAGCTCTTCGTCGACCCGACGTGCATTGTGTGCCTGGCGCATTGACGCACGCACTCGCTCGAGCTCCATCATCGCTGCCGCGCGCCATCATCACCTCCTACTTCACATCGAGCATCAAGCATCACTGCAAGCGCAAGCGCATTGCTCAACACGCCGCGAAGACGCACGAACAAGCGATTGAACGAACGACGTGAGCGAGAGATGCCGCCAAAGACGCCTCGCATTCGCCAAGCCACGCACGCCGGCTCGTGGTACTCGCACGAAGAGCTCGAGCTCGACGCGCAGCTGACGTGTGCGTCCACAATGTGATCTACTTGACCATCTCTGCGCACGTGTATGAGCTCACCATCATGCATTCTCTCTCCATGTACATGACCAACAGCGTGGCTGCACACAGCGTCTGAGACGAATGCGCACGGCGAGCACCAGACGATCCGCGCGCTCATTGCACCGCACGCAGGCTTTCGGTACGTGCACTTAGCATGCGCTCGAGTGCTCAGTAGACGGTGTGAGCTCACTCCGCAATGTCGGCAGGTACTCGGGGCCGACGGCTGCGCACGCGTACCACCACGTGAAAGGGCTCGAGCGCGTCAAGCGCGTGTTCATCCTCGGTCCGTCGCACCACTTTTACCTCCGGTGCGTCCGCGTGCGCGTCTGTACGCGATCCATCGTTCTCTCTATGCGATCGCTAGTGGTGCTGACTGCTCGCGTATGTGTGTCGATCGCCAGTGGCTGCGCCGTGTCGACTGCAGTGGAGTACGAGACGCCGCTTGGGAACATCGCGATCGATAGCGACGTAAACAAGCAGCTCATTGCGACGGTGCGTACAGACAGACAGACGTAGTGGCTTATGTTCGTACTAAGAGAGCTTACTACGTTGCGCACAGGGCAATTTCACGACCATGACGCTCGATGTCGACGAAGACGAGCACAGCATTGAGATGCACTTGCCGTTCATCTTCAAGGTGCGTCTCTCAGCAATGACTACAGACGCCATACGCTCATGTCGCCTCTGCTATCATCGACGCAGGTGATGCAAGGACGCAAGTTCACGGCCGTGCCGATCCTCGTCGGCAACACGAAGACGAAGGACGACCAAGAGTATGGAAAGTACGTCCGCTGCTCTTTCGACCGAGCGCTCGCTACCGATCGATGGACAGACGAGTGGACTGACGGACGACGTGCCACGAACGAAGGATCCTCGCGCCGTACTTGGAGGACGAAGAGAACCTCTTTGTCATCAGCTCGGACTTTTGCCACTGGGGCTCGCGGTGCGTCCTCCTCCACAGATTGCGCTTCTCTCTCGCTCAACTGTCGTCGCCTCATGCTCGACTGTGGACGTGTGCAGGTTCCGGTACCAACCGCACGACTCGGCATACGGCGAGATCCACGAGTACATCAGCTACCTCGACCACGAAGGCATGAAGGTGCGTCTCTTACTCATTTGCGTGTCGTTTTACTCATGAACTGATCGAGCGGCTGACTGGATGTCGCGATGCACGCAGCTCATTGAGCGCTTGGACGCCGCGGGCTTTGCCGAGTACCTCGAGAAGACGCGCAATACGATCTGCGGGCGCCACCCGATCTCGCTCTTGCTCCACGCGATCCTCGCGTCGCGCTCGCTCCAGTGCACGCTCGAGTTCGTCAAGTACGCGCAGAGCAGCGCGTGCAAGCACCACAGCGACTCGTCCGTGAGCTACGCGTCGGCGATTGTGTACCACAACCCATGAGAGAGAGAGTGAGAGAGATCTGTACTGCGTGTCTATCCGAGCAGGAACTGCTGGTGTCGTGTGTATGTCGTGGATAAGAAGAGTCAACATGGTCGTGACAGTGTTGCCATTCAGTATTTTGAGCCGAAGTCACGCGAGAGAAGCGCTCGAGACGCACTCGCACGGGTGTCAATCATGGCGACGAGCGCTCGTGAACGCGACGACGCAACGACGCTGCGCTTTCGGACGCATCCAGGAGCTGGGACGACGACGCGCGCACCGGCGTGGCAGCGCGTGACGCGCAAGATCGCCAAGACACTTGGAGCGCCAGGACGCAAGTTGACGAGCAGCAAGCGTTTGCTCGTAGCTGATGAAGCCGAGAAGCAGACGAAGACGAGTGCTGCAGCGCTCGTGTCGCTGCGTCACGACGTCAATCCAAATGGCGACGATAACAGCGTCTTTCATGAGCCACCAGCGCAGCAACGCGACTCTGAGCTGTCGGCAAGGACCATCAGCAGCTACGAGGTTGCAATCTCTGCGCATGCAGACGCAGTGAGCGCACATTTGTCCACAATCCCAGCTGCGTATCCGCTCGTGCAGTACGTCGCCGAATGCTGCGCAGTGCTCTCGCAGACGCTGTCAGCAGTAACAACACATGCATGTCCTCAGTCTGCAGACGATGTCGAAGTCGCGCTCTTTCTCACGAGTCTGCGCTTGCGCAAGTGGCCACTCGCGCAGACCCTTGCAGTGCGTCTCGAGCGTCGCATCGAGCATCAAGCTCAGGAGGTAGAGAACGCACACCGACGTCGCAGCAGCGTGCGGATACCACGACGCACGAGCGCGCTTGAGGACGACACGGACGACGCCATTCTGCGCTTTCTCGACTCGTGCGCGTTCTCGTAGTCGCTCAAGCGCACTAGAACGAGCACGTGCGTGAGAGTGAGTCGAAGGAGGAAGAGCATGCAAGGCGCACGAGTCTATACAATCACAATGTTCACTTTGGGTGCTGCGACCCCACGTCACTCGACACTGTCGTTGTCGTCCTCTAGTCGCGCGCAGGGCCGAACGCCTCGTCAAAGATCGCTTGCGTCTGCTGCTTGTTGCGCTTCGAGAGCCCGACGGCGCACGCGGCGAGGCTCTCGCGGCCGATGAATTCGATCGGCAGCGCCTTCTTCTTCCCGACGTTCACGACCTTCTCCAAGTGCGGCTGCACGTACGTCCACGCGCCTTGGTTCAGCGGCTCCTCCTGCACGTACACGACGTGCTTGACGTTCTCGAACTTCGCCATCTCGCGCGCCACGTGCTCGAACGGGAACGGCGCGAGCTCTTCGAGACGCACGATCGCGATCTCTTCCGGGTCGGCACACCGACTCGCGCGCTCTTTCACGAGGTCGTAGTAGAACTTGCCCGAGCAAAAGTACACCTTCTTGACGCGCGACGGCGCTGTGATCGAGTCGTCGCCAAAGACCGGCGAGAACTGCGTGTCGGGGCCGAGTTGCTCGAGCGGCGACGTCGCGTCGCTCAGACGCAGCAGCGTCTTTGGCGCCATCACGACGACGGGTTTCCGGAACGACCGCGCCTGCTGGCGACGGAGCAAGTGGAAGTAGTTCGCTGGCGTCGTCGGGTTCACGACAATCAAGTTCGTGTCGTGCTGGTACGTGCGCCAGTCGACCGTCTTCTTTGGCAGCGTCGGCTCGAGCGCTGGCGTGTCAACGAGCTGGAGGAACCGCTCGACGCGGCCGCTCGAGTGGTCTGGACCTGCGCCGTCGTAGCCGTGCGGCAGGAGCAGCACGAGACCCGACTGGCGCATCCACTTGGACTCGGCGCACGCGAGGAACTGGTCAATGACGATTTGCGCGCCGTTGAAGAAGTCGCCAAACTGCGCCTCCCACAGCACGAGGTTCTTCGGGTCTTCCCACGAGTAGCCGTACTCAAAGCCCATGACCGCGAGCTCCGACAAGTTGCTGTTCAGCACCGTGAACTTGCCGCGCGACGACGGGAGGTGGTGGAACGGGAAGTACAGCTCCTCGGTCGACTGGTCCGTAAACGCGGCGTGGCGCTGGCTGAACGTCCCGCGGCGACAGTCCTGACCAGCGAGGCGCACCGAGTGACCATCGCGCAAGAGCGAGCCGAACGCCATGGCCTCAGCAGTCGCCCAGTCGACGCGCACGTCGTCTTTGCTCAGCATCTTCTTGCGCGACTCGACGTGCGTGCGCTGGAGCCGGTCGTGCGCTTGGATGTGCGACGGGAGGTTCACCGACTCGAGCCCGACGTCAATGAGCTTGTTGAGCGCAACGCCCGTCGACGGGTTCGTGTACAAGTCCTCGACGCGCGGCTGGTCCATCGCTGCCCACTTACCCTTGAACGCGTCGATCTCAGTCGGCGTGTAGCCGTCCGAGACGATCTGGAGCTCTTTCTCCAAGTGCGCATTGAAGCGCTCGACGAGCTTCTGGACGCCCTCTTCGGTCACGAGACCCGTCGTCTGGAGCTCCTTGCTGTACTTGATCGGGAATCGCCCAGCTTTGTTTACAGCTTCGTACATCTTGGGCTGCGTGAAGCGCGGCTCGTCGACTTCGTTGTGGCCGTGGCGGCGGTAGCCCACGAGGTCGATCACAATGTCTTTCTTGAAGCGGTTCCGGTACGCGACGGCAAGACGCGCGGCTTGGATCACGTGCTTGACCGACTCGCCGTTCACGTGGATCACTGGCGCCTCAATGCCCTTAGCAATGTCCGACGAGTACCGCGTCGAGCGCCCGTCCTTGAACGTCGTCGTGAAGCCGACTTGGTTGTTCACGATCAAGTGCACCGAACCGTCGGTCTTAAAGCCCGGGAGCTGCGAGAGCGAGAGCCCTTCTGGCACGCAGCCTTGGCCGGAGAACGCTGCGTCGCCATGGAGCATGAACGCCATCGCGTTCGCGCCAGCATCGTTTTTCGCGCGGACTTTGCCAGTCGTGACGGCGTTGATGATCTCCAAGTGCGACGGGTTGTGCAGCAGCGACACGTGCACTTGCTTATCGCCAAAGCGCTTGTCGACCGACTGCGCAATGTGCGACGTCACGTCGTCGACGCCGCGGTACGTCGCTGGGAACTCGGAGTTGCCCTGCACTTTGTAAAAGAGCTTGTGCGCCGGGTACTCGAGCAGCGACACGAGCATCGCGAGGCGGCCGCGGTGCGGCATGCCGATCACAACGTCCGAGACGCCCGACGTCGCTGCAGCGTGCAAGACCGTGTTGACTGCTGGGAGCATCGCCTCGGCGCCTTCGCCCGAGTACCGCTTGAACGACGAGAACTTCTTCGCCATGAACGTCTCAAACACGTCAGCCATGAGCATGCTCGTGTACGCATTGCGCAAGTCCGACGGCAGGACCGGAAAGCTCGCGTCGAGCGACTCCGCCGCGTGCGCGAGCCACGCCTGCTCCTCCGGCGACGACACGTGCTGGAACTCAAAGCCCATCTTGTTGCAGTACACGCTCTGCAAGTGCTCGTACAGCTGCTTGCCGCTCACGGCGGCACTGCCAGTCGGCACTACGACGGTGTTGGTCGCTGCTGCTGCGACATCGCGGTCAAAGAGCGCGTGAAAGTTCGTCGGCTCGAGGTCCGGCACGCGCACCTTTGGCTGGAGCTTGAGCGGATCGAGGTCAGCTTCCAAGTGCCCGTACTGACGGAACGCCGTGACCATCGACCGCAGCGCGAGCGCTTCGAGCGATGGCGCCGACGACGCAGCGCGGCGCTGTCCGAGCGACGCTGCGAGCGGCACGTGGCGACGCGCTGCGTCCTGCACGACGCGCGCGATGGAGCCCTGGAGACGCAGCATGCTGGACAGAGCGGGAATGAGGACGAAGCAGCAGCGTGGATCGCAGGAAGTGACGACCGACCAATGCGGATTTCGTAGATATCACTGCGATTGGACGGATTTCAGTTGCACCTGTCGTGTAAAAACGTCGTGTTGAACTTTCTAGCGTAAATACGTGATCGAGTATTTACGATTGAACTTCAAGCGCATAACCGAGTCAACAGCCTGTAAAAAAGCATGTCTTGTGTGTACAACACGATTCGTCTACTGAACGGACCTGTAGAAACATATAGTTGGCGTGGTCCACTGCAAGTGAAGCCAAGTGGCATCGGTGCTTCGATCTGGCAGTGTACTTGCTTGTTAATTGCTGCGATCTCTTGTCTCTTCGTTGACTTGGCGGCGGCGTCCTGATGTACGACTTGCTACGGTCGGTGTGAAGCGTCGCTACCGCCTTCGTCGCTGCTCACGACGTAGTAGCCATCGCTCTGGATGCTCCCAGTGCTGTTGTGTCGCGCACTTGCACTCAAGTCGTCCAGACTCGCACTGTTGTTGTTGTTGTTGTTGTTGTTGTCGCCACTCGTGCTGTTGTGGGCATGATACGCTTCTAGGAGCGCTGTGATCTCTTCACGCTCGCGCGGCGCGTCAATGAGCGCGAGCAAGTCGTGCGCAAGGTCGACGTGGTCTTCGTCGAGCAGCAGCTCGATCACGGGCACGTACCCAATCGCAGGTCGCGCAACGGCGGTGACGATCAAGAGCGACTGCCACTGCTCGGTCTGCGCGAGCACTTTGAGTAGTGCCCACGAGAACTGCCGCGGATGGACTTCAAACTGCTCGGCGACGTCGACTGCCATCGCAAATGCTGCAGGGTGCGTCGGGTACAGCGCAAAGAGCTTGTGGAGCGTCTCAATGAGCGAGCTCCCGACGAGGTACTCGACGCCGAGTGTCGCCTGCAAGTCGCTCTGGTACTGCAACAGTGCGACCATTTCGTCGGTCATGATCTGATCGAACGAGTCCTTTGCGCGCGTGTTGCTGCTCCGTGTCACTTTCGTGTTCGTAGGCTCGCTGGTGTTGATGATGTTGGTGCTGCGGCCGCTTTTGTTACCTGTGCTATCGCCATTGTGCTGACCGAGCGATCGCTGCAGCAGTCTTGACATCACTTTCAGTCGTTGCAGCTTCTTCTTCACGCGCGACGCCTCTTCTCCATACGCAAGCTTCCCAGCAATGTGCGCCGCGCGTGCATAGTCTTGACTGAGCGTGAACAGACGAAAAGCACGCTCGACATCGGAGCGAGCGTGGAGCTGCTGACTCGCAAAGAGTCGCGTCGCGCGCGGGTACTTTGCCAAGACGCAGAGGAACTGGTCAGTGTCGCTGTTGTTGTCGCCGAGCTTGTCGCGAAGCTGCTCGATCGCTTGGTGAATTGCTTCGGACGAGCTGAGCTTGTTCTCGCACAGTCCTTTCAGAATCGCCTCTTCTTGCGTCGCGACAGCGGACCAGTCGAGCTGCTGCGCTGCGCTGTCAGCCGCTGGCACTACTACTGTGTCACCACGCGCTGAGGCTGTCGATGTAGACGCTACGATATCAGCGTCGAGCTCTCGCTCGATCGCGATCGTAAACGGGAACTCGTCGTGACGATCGTAGACGACGTCGACCTCGCGCGGCCAGTGTGCGAGCATGAAGTTGACGTGTGCGCGGTCATCTGGCTCCATGTCGGCCTCGTCTCGGTTCGCGTTCGCGGTCCCACCTGCGAGCGACGACCGTCTCGCTCGCGTGAGCTCCATGCGTGCAAGCGCTTGCTTGAGCGTCTGGTAGTACGCAAACTTGCTCGAGTACCCGTCGGCATTGCTGCTGTCGCCGAGCTCGGTGTCTGCGCTCGGGTAGCGCAAGTGCGCGCTCTTGTCAAAGAGCTGTCGGTCGTCCTGAAAGATGCTCCACACACTGCCCATTGTGGTGGTCCTAGTGTGCGCGTGTGCTGCAAGCCAAGGCGTGTCGTTTGCTCAGGCTCATCGACGATGCGTCGTGTCTCCTCGATCTTAATGCCAGCTCCGAAGCGTCGCGATCTGCAGTCGGTGGCGAAATCTACATATCTGGAGTCTGCCACACGAATATCATTCGGAATGTGGCAGCAGTCAAGAGTTCAGCACGTTTAGGTGAAGCCATCGCACGTGTGTGTCATTTGTGTCATTTGAGTGTCATTTGTGTCGGACTTGATGTCGAACAAGCAAGCGCGAAAGCTGGCGCTCGCTGGCGATCGTCTTCGCACTCAATGGTCGAGGATCGTCCAGACTGGATATTCCTGCTCAATATTTCGTGGTGCGTCGTTGAGATGATTGCCAGTGCCGTGGAAGGCCATTCGGCGCTTGTTGGCAAGCGGCGGCGCCGTGAGCAAGAGACGCGCGCTCTATTGGCGACACGCGGCTCCAGCTCTTTGCTCCGTGTCGCCGCTTCACAAAGAGCACAATAGGAAAGCGACGACGACGAAAGACTGCGCAGTGGTCATCGCTCAGAGGCAGACAACAGCTCTCTCTCTGCATGACCAAACCGCAAACCGCCAACCAAACGACCTGCGCTCTGCACCAGTTGCACGCTCATAGTTCATAGCGTAAGCAGCGCCAGCGAGCGCCACGCGCTGACACGCTCGTGCTGGAGCGCGTCGCTCAACCCATAAACCAGCGTCCCTGTGTTCTTCGATATCGTCGCGCACGGTCGAAACGGCGCCGATAGAATTATTACAATTTGGACCTGCGAGACTCGATACCTCGAAACGTTCAGAGCAAACGGGACAGCGGCGAGGGTTGCCTTGCCGCACAGCGAGACAGCAGCGGCCGTCCACACACCACATGATGCATGCGGTGCGTTCGGTGACATCGCGGCGGACCAGTCACGACGCGTGTGGCTCTGCCGCGTGACTGCTGCTTGCCTCGACAGCAGTCATTTCCCAACTCGCCACACTCGTGCGAGTACCGACACGCGTCGTATCTATCATCAAACCAACCAACACACATCAAACAACATGGGCGTCTGCAAGCGCGACAACAGCGTCGTCGCACTCGACGGCTACGCCGCGGGCTTCCTCGCGAAGCGCGGCGACCGCATCAAGACGTGGCGCCGGCGCTACTTTGTCTTCCAGCACGGCTTCCTCTCGTACCGCAAAGACAGCCACGAGCACGCCAAGGTGCTCCGGTCCGAGCTCGTCGTCGACGTCAAGTACTTTGACGGCAAGAAGCACGGACTGTGCGTCGTGCTCGGCACTGGTCGCGCGCTCTACCTCTCGGCACAGAGCGAAGAGCAGGCGAACACGTGGTACGACGTTTTCCACGAGTACCTCACGCAGCAGCAGAAGCACCGCGAGCTCACGTACGTCCACACGAAGCGCCGCGAGCGCCTCGACACGATCGAAGAGAGCGACGACAACGACTGCGACTACGACTCGGACCGCAACACGTTCTTCTCGCTGTAGTACGAGGCTACTTCCAGCAGTAGCAACGACCGGCCACTTCGAGCCAAGGGAAGCTCGCGCACACGCACGTCGACTCGGACGTCTTCGGTCCGTCGACTCGCGTCTTGTACACTAGCTCCCATGGAGCACTATTAGCGAGCAATACTAGCGACTCTTATTTACTCCTGTCTTTGATCATGAGAGCTCCAGTGTCTGTGAGTGAGAGAGACTAAAGCAGGCGCTGAACACTTGAGTTTGCGAGACGAACACGTGCCAAGGGGGCCAACCAACCACATTGGGGCGATCGCTGTCTATTCGCCGCTTAGTTGACTGTCGCATCCGAAGCGTCCGTAGCGGCGCTGCTGCTGCCAGTCGTCTTGCCGAGCTCTTTCCGGATCGTCTTGCAGCTCGCTTTGTGGTTGCTCCAGTCCTCGACCTGGTGCTCCTTGCAGCAGTAGTACGCTGCTTCGCACGCGCACCGGAGCAAGTTCGTCGTCGTCACAGTCGTGTCGCCGCTCGCTTTGCGCGTCGATGCGCCGCAGAGACGGCACCCGAGCTCGCCGGCCGTGACTTCGCCGACCATCACTTGGTTCAAAAACATCGTCTCGAACGTGTGCGCGACGTTCGTGAGCAGCGCGTAGATCACTTGCTGCCGCATCTGCAGCGTGAGCCACACGTCGGCTTCGATGAGCTTGCCCTGCGCAATGAGCGCGCGCTTCTCTTCGAGCAAGCCGTCGGACGCAGACGGCAAGAGCGACTGCACGTTTTGCTCCGGGTCGAGCGGGTCAATGAACGCGAGCGAGACGTGACGGAACGTCTCGCCCGAGAACGTCGGCATCTTGTTCTCAGCGCGCAGTGCGCGCAAGTACAGCAAGTCCTGGCGCGTGCAGTCGTCAACGCGGCTCGCGCGCGCGTTCATGAGGCGCAGAAACACCTTGCCGTTCTCTTCCAGGAGCGCCTTGAGCGTCAGCTCTGGCGTGAGGAACTGCGCTGCCTGCGGTCGCTCGGCGTTCAAGTCGTACTGCGCCGGGATGTCAGGGCATGCGTTGCGCAGGAGCGAGACTTGGCCAGCGTACGGCAGCGCGAGGAACCAGCGCATGAACGCCGAGGCGTTCGCGGCCCAGAACCGAGCGAGGAACGCGCCGTGGCTCTCCTCTTCGCGCGCCGCTGCACCGCCATCGTGAGCACTCGCGCCAGCCATTCTTGCTTTGTTGCTCTGGTTGCTGTGGTTGCTGTGGTTGCGCTTGATTCTGCGTCATTGATGCGGATCAACGAGATCGAACGGCGAGCGTAGTATCTATACGGCCTCTTCATTTGGTTTTGAATCATGAGTGTGATCGAATGCGGTGACCGGTTGTGGCAAATAATACAAACTACAAGACAGTTGAGTATCACATATGCACTTACACTCACTATGTTTGCAATGGTGGTTTCTTAAGTTACAAACACAACAATATTTTGATGTTACAATTATTCATATGAAGCCTCAAATGAGTAAATAGCAACAAGCTCGTATATTTGGCTACTAATTGAAGCCCAAGTTCCTGTTTTCTAACGTCCCAATGCGACGAACATTGCTCAACGCTACTCAACGCTCGAGCGAGTACTAGCAGGCACACATGCATGTAGAGCTCCTCTCATTGCACTTGTACTTGTTCACATGCTTCGAGTTGTGCTGGTTTGCTGCACGAGGTGACAAACTTGTATAAGTAGATGAATGAGGTGCACCTGTGTCGCAGCGATTTGCAATTAATGAGCTTTGTGACCATTCTTGTCCTCGTTGTCCTCGTTGCGAGAAGCACACAGCAATGAGCGCTGCATTGCGGTCAAGACCATGCGCCACTACACACATGAACGAGCAGGAGTGCTCATGAAGGACGCGATGCTCGATGCTCGATGCCCAAGTCACCATTGCGCTCGAACAGACACTGGAGTCAACCCAAGATCGATCGAGCTGCACTAAAAATCCATCACATACAAACTCACAGTGCGAAATTAAGAACAGCAGATGGTTCTTGAGAACCTACACCTATATCGCACATAGCGAGGTGATCCTCTTTGAAATCCGTCACAATACCACAATGGACGATGCGAAATTGCACAAAGAACTCTCTGTCTGTGCCGGATACTGCTGCTGACACATGCAAGAATGGCTTTGGCCGTACATATATACATGTGTGTATGGTCATGTGTCGGCACTAGTCTGTCGTGCCACAGTGCGAAAATAGTCGATGTCGTAAATGCAAGTGCGAAGCAGTGCTGCTGCGATCGTCGAGCATGAGGACGCGGCGATAGTATAGAGGGCCACCGAATCGAATCGTGTTTAATAAGCCACAAACGATTGCTCATAAACTGCACGATTGCGTCACAATTGACGTAGATTTCACTCTTATGTACACAAAACGAGCCATTTTGGTAACCACAGTCCGTAACGTACACACTGAAGATGCAACAAATCGTGTGCAATAGCACTCGTTTTTCTCGATCTGACAACCGCAGTTGCATACAATTGCCAAGTCACAATTGCGTGAAAAACGCGAGGGCGGCCTTGCAGAATCGCTGTAACCGGCTTTCCCTCGCCTACTTTTCGCCCTTTGGTTCCCACGCTGGACGACGACGCAGGAAGCGCGCTGTCTTTCAAACGCACGCCGCAGCAATCGCAACCGCAGCAATCGCCGCGATCGCGCGCTCTCGACCAACACCGCGCGTGACGGACGAGTGACCGACGGACGCGAGGCAGACGGCAGGCGATCGATCGCACGCGTAGCAGCTTCCGTGAGTCGCGCGCTGTAACGTGTAGTGCGACAACGACAGCAGCATCGGCGAGCGCCTAGGCGACCAACAATGCTGCGATGTCCATCATCGAGACAGGTCATTCACATTATGCAATTTCTTGGTGTTGGCTGCGATGTACAGGAAGCCTTGAGTATTGATTTTTAGAGACTATGTGAGTGATGCAGATATAAGGAACAGCAGGCAATTTGCTATTTGGTGAGCTGACGCACTTGGAGGCTCAAAGCGGCAGCGATCCATCTGCTCGACAAACTCAAACATCTCCTCGTCCAAGATATGCGTGTGTCTCCAGCAGTTCGCTATCGACTTGCTTGACACGTGCCCCCACGCTTGTTCTGCCCAGCGCATGGCCTCCAACACGTCCGCACAATACAGACTGCTCACCTCGCTCTATATCGCTTCTGCATCACCTGCGTCGATGAGCTCGAGGATGTCGTCGAGCTTGTCCACAACTCTGTTGTTCTGCAGCTCGGACACCTTCGCCTTGATCATGCCTGTATCTTGCGGCTGAAGATGACACGTAGTGTTCGGAGGCAGCATGACGATGTTGACGTTGCTCAGCTCGACGCTTGGGCAGTAAGACGACACGTTGTCGAGCAAGAGCATCACGTGTCTACCTTCTTCTCGTGTCATGTCCTCATTGAATTTCTTCACCCACTTTTCGAAGACGAGCGAGTTTATCCATCCTTTGAGAGAGTACGTATACTTTAGGCCGAGTTCGTGTGCAGACTTGCTCTGAAAGCAGCGAGGCTAACGCGCTGTGCCGATGAACAAAAGTGGAGGGCGAGAACTGACGTTTGCGTTGGTCGTGATTGCGATCGTGGTGCATTTATTGCTTTGCTTGCGGACAGCAATTGCGGCAGACGAGATGGACTTGTCGGGGCTCGCGCAGTAAAAGAACTCAGGCTCATCCATGTTGTAGATGTCTTCCTTTGCGTAGCCTGCCGTGATCTTGCGCAGTCTCTCCCTCCCTTCTTTCACTATCGATGCTTTTGCCGATCCAGCTTCGTGGTGCACACGCCGAGAGCTGAGCTGAAAGCGCGCTTGGAATCATAATAGAAATCCTTTGCCGAAGCGTATGGCAGCGAGACTCGCTGCGTCGCGCTCTGCCATCTTAGGCAGCAGCAATGTGCGAATGTTGGCCTTGTGTATGATTACCGCGCCCGTCACCACGCCCGCGAGCTTGAGCGCTTTGCAACGTCGGATCCACTTCGCGAGAGGGCGCTCAACCTGCGGCCAGCGAACATTGTGCTTGCTCTTGCAAGACAGAGACAGCGCTGTGTCGTCTTCACTCGCTTTGAGAGCGTCAGCGAGAGTTGACTTTGGCAGTGTGTGAGGCAAGGTGAACGTGCGCGTAGCCCAGACGCAAAGCTCTTGACGTGTAGCGTCCCGGTGCTCGACGTGATGCGTGGGCCACCGCCTCTTCTACTCGAGCGTGAGCCTCATGCGTGTGCGTGTCGTCGTCATTTTGCTTGTGCTTGTTGCCACTATAATTACTCTGTAGTGTGGGTCACATACAAACGTTTTCGAAAGGGAAAATGATTTTGTCAGTGCACGGTCTGTTGAAGAATCCCTGTACCCACGTGCCTACCGAAGTCGCTCACTTAGCGGGACGCACTGCTCGCTGCCGCGGATTACCAGCTGCCCGCACCGCCGCTAGAGGAGCGGCAACTTGTGGCACAGGCTGAGAAGCTGCCGCCGGACTGCCCGCCGCTCAGCTTGCCTTAGCTCGGCTCGCGCACGTCGCAGCTCTCACCGAGAACCAGCAGTTTTCCGCCGTCCTCGCTACTACTTGTAATGGGCCTAGGTGGCCATTGCATGTTTAGGTATTTACATTTGTAGGCAGGATTACGACACCCTTGTGTGTCAGTCACTCTGTGTGGTACTCGTGTCATGTCACGAGTCCACGCGCCTGGATTGTTTTCATTGGCTGGCAGGTCTGAGATTTCAGAGCTCGCCAGCGCATAGCGCATTTAGTTTACGAAAAGTTTCGCTTAGATTACAAGGCCAAGTAAGCTAAGACGAAGTATATTCAGAACAGATTTTACCTCACAACCTTCACATCTTGCAGCTCCCTCCTTTGTCGCGCACAGCGCCGTCGTACTACCAACAGTACCGTGCACCACGCGTGACCAAGACACCGCTTCCTCACACGCAAGTGTACGCCGCGTAGCGGGAGAGCCCCGTTACACTACTCGAGCCACCAAATCCTTCGCTCATGCTGAATAAATTGATAGAGATTAAGAACGATTTAAGCGCAGCGAGACTCGGCTCGACGGTCTTGTGGAGAGTGTCAACGAACGGTACGGAGAGGTTTGGCCTGTTGTTTTTCTGGCGACAGCTCATATGTGCGTGTTTCGACGAGAAAGGGACGAGAATGCAATGTGTCGAGCTTGAGCCTCGTTATCTGCTCAAGTCATCACACGGCTTCGACACAGTCGGCAAGCCCAGTGCCGCGACCGTTCGTGTGAGTTAAGAGTTGAGGAGTATCTTGGCTGCCGGCAAGAGACTCGTGAGCGCGCTGGCGAGTCCGTCTTGCGCTTTTTGCACGGTGGAAACGGCGTGGATCTTCGCCTGAACGTCCGGTGAGCTGGCAATGCGAAGCTTAACAGCCCGCTGACGCCTGAAGAAAGACGCCTCGTGAGATTGTGCGTTTGTGTTAGTATCATTGAGTAAGCTGTAGCCGCGGTAGCCCCGCTCTATTTTTTGCTCGCAACCTTTGGTGATACGACATGCATCATCACACATCAGACACCCGTCATGGCTAACGGGGGACGTACCGTTTCCCACGTTGCATATGTCGCACGGACAGTTTGTGAATGTTAACTTGACATAGTTGGCGATATGGTGTATGCTTATAGTCTCATTGTGTGTTCCCATTGTGTGATAATGTTCATTGCGATGGCCTAGCGCAATAGAGACACACAAGCGAGGAACATACTTATAATTCAAATAGACTGCCCCAGCACTAACGAGAGTTGAGCAGCCAGAAAGTAGTGGTCCCTGGCTTGTGCCAGTCCGCATAATGGAGCGGCGTTTTACACGTGTCGGCCAATCGAGCACCACACTTCTTTCATCTTCAGGAGCAGATGATAGTCGGTCCTGTTAGATTTGCACAGTTTGGCGTAGAGGCCTCTTTGGCTCATTACTTCTAGAGCGAGCGTTGATGTCGCTCAATGGCGGAAGATGACATGTGATTATCGGAATGTTGAAAAGTGAAATTAATACGCTTGGGCATCTCATCCTACCCCTGCTAGTTGCTAAAGTTGAGGGTGCAACTTGAGTCTGGCGCATCACAGTTAGAGCAATGCTAAAACTGATATTTTTATAATGTAGCTCTAATATCACTATCCTACACTCCTGACCAAAATGCTAAGGCCACCTATATTTGACGTTGTACACTCAACCAACTCATTAGCTAGTACGTCGTAAAGCACACGTGCTCAGCCACGCACGACAAACATACAATGAGCCGATCCCTACATATTGCGTGTACGAATCTGTAGGTCATACCACTACAGTCAGCTTTCCCACTCAAAACCCGACGAATCTCGATAAAATTCTGAAGGATATGCGAGTGAAGCAGGTATAGAGTATAAAAGGCTGAGTGTATTCGAGTCAGTGCAGGAGATCGGCAATGGTCAGCGGAGCAACGCGCACTGCACCGAGCGCGCTCGTGAGCTCGAACACATCGCCGTCAAGAATCTGCATGTGGTTCCAGCAGTTGAACATTGCGGTTTGAGTGACTTCGCTCCATCCTTCCTCCGCCCACTTCATAGCGCTGAGCACGTCGACGTGGAACAGCGTGTTTGGTTCGCGCTTGATTGCCTTCTTGTCCATTCCCGCCGCGCGCGCAAGCAAGTCGTCGAGCCGATCCACGGCGTGGCAGTGCTGAATGCGACGCACAGCCGCTTTAAAGGCGCGGATGTCCCCGGCATCTTGTGGTTGTAGATGTTTGGTGGCAACATTCTGAGCGTGACGTGACTGAGCTTGGCGTCGACACGATGCGAGGAGACTTTGTCGACGAGTAGCAAGACGTGTCGGTTCTCCTCAAGCGTGCGCTGATTGAAGAGCTTGAGCCAACAATAGAACAGATCGCTGTTCATCCACCCCTTGGGAGTAGACTCGTAGTAGATGCCGTGCTCTTCTGCGCTCTTGCCGCCAAAGCATCGTGGCGCACGCACAGCCCCGACAAAGAGCAGAGGCATCTTAGTTGAGCCGTCCGCGTTGCAGCAGAGCGCGATCGTGATCCTCTTTTGTCTTGCTTTCGTCCCGACATTGTTCATTGTGTGATCGATGTGGTTGGAGTCGAGCAAAAGAAGTAGGCAATTTCATCCATATTGAAGATGTTTCCCTTGTCGTATTCGCGCGTGATGAGCTGCATGTGCGCGCGCCCCTCTTCGACTACAGACGCAGGAACAGACGCAGCCTCGCCATGTACACGCTTCGCAGCGAGTCCATGCCTGTGCTGTAGCTTGCTTAGACAGTCAGCAGAGAAATTCATGGCACTGAGGGCGAGCGCGGTGCGGTCGTCGGCGCCTGCGACGAGCTCGCTGCGCAACTTTGCCGCTTTGCTCGAATCGTCGCACCAGTAGCAATAGGGAGACGAAGTGCCTCGCACTGCTTGATCCAGCTCACGACCGCCGCCTCTAGTGCAGGCGAGACGACGCCGCGAGCAGTCTTTGTCGACGGATTGGGTGGCGGTGAGCGAGGCGAGCTATTGAGCACGCGCCAAGGTCGTGCGCGACGGCGCTTCTGCGAGGGCGAACGTCTTGTTCGCCCAATGTGCGATGTCGGCCTTTGTCGGGTGGTGCTGGACATGGTGGTGGCGCAGTTGCTGCTTCTGCTCGTACGTCAGACGCGCTCTCGAGGGCTCCATGGCGCGTTCTGTTGCCGCTCTTCTTTTCCTCTGCACCACGTATTTGCTATAAGGTCAAGCAATTTGTTTGAGAGGGGTATGTGATTTTGGCAGTGTTTCATACTCGGAGAGCCGACTGTATACGCATCATCATGGTTGTTCAACCCACTCCACGATTCAAACTCGCGCGTCACAAGCCCATGCTGCTGCTTTCGATGCACGGGTGCGCTTCTTTTTGAGAATGCCAGGCCTGAAATGAATTTGGCGGTTGGATGTGCGCCACCTACTCTGTCGCGCCACTGCGCGCAGGAAAGCGTCCATTACTCTGTCCTGAATACACACGCTTAGTAGCATCGCACAGGGGTTGCGAACGCTTCAAGTACAGGTGTCACTTGTAGCATCAAGTGGCGTCGCACTCACACACATCTCTCTATAGATACGCCTGTACACAATTGTTCAAAATGATTCTGGATATTCGCTAGTTGAATGCCATCATTGTGTGCATTGTTGATTCGGCAGCGTACTATTAGGAGATTTTCTCCGCTTATGTCCGAACATGGTGTCAGTTGCGCCACTCTCTCGGGGGAATCTGCTTCGATTTGGGGTCGTACTGGTCCTTGTGCGCGTGCTTTTGTTCTCGACATGTTCTCTCTCCCACTCCACTTTGCAAATCAACGCAATCGGCCCAGCACGAGCGAGCTTCACACGAGGCTACGTTCTTGAGCAGGGCGGAAGGTTGCAACGCGACTGCCGACGACGACACCGACGAGCCGACAGGATGATGGACACGTCTGCGTCGCTCCACCAGGCGCCGCAGCCGCCACAGCAGCAGCAGCAGCAGCAACCGCCGCCGCCGGCGTTCAAAGTCCAGGACGTCGTGCCGTTCGAAGGCCGCTTTCCGTCGTGGGAGGCGTTCGACGTTGCGCGCAAAGCGCATGGCGAGAAGACCCACACGCTGTACGTGTGCCGCAACACTGTGAAAGTCGCGATTGCCAACCAGCGCCGGAAGCTCCAGGTCCCAGAGAACTGGGTCTACGACCGCAAAGTCTACGTCTGCACGCACGGGTACCGTCGGATCTCGCGCTCGAGCGGCTCGCGACCGCGCCAGAAAGTGCGATACACCAACTGCAAAGCGCGCTTCACGGCGTCCGTTGTGTGCGAAGTGATCAACAATGTCGAAGTGCTCTGTATCAAGATCACGGGCCAGCACTTGGAGCACGACGACCACCCCGTGAGCCTCGAGCAGTGGCGCAACTACTCGCAGAACCGCGCGTCGATCGTCGAGCACCCGTACTTGATCCACGAAGCCGAGCTCATGCGCCGCATTGGGTCGAACAAGCGCACGGCGCGCGAGCACATTGAGATACTGTCCGGCAAAGTCTGTACGATGAAAGACATGCACAACCTGTACGCGCGTCTCAAGAAGCGCGAAGAGGGCATCAAGACGAACGCTGCGCTACTGGACGACAACCCAACGGTGCGCGTCGAGTCGGTGCTCCAGCAGTTTGTCGACGCGCACGTTGAGAACCACGTGAGCATCTTGTCTGCAGACGACGGCTCGAACGAAGCCATGTGCCTCGCGAGCAAAGCCATGCGCGAGCACTTTCAAGTCTTCCCCGAGCTCTGTCTCTTGGACGTCACGATCCGGCGCGACCATCGCACCTCGCGCGCCGTTGTTGACCGCGACGGGTACCAGATGCAGGGCTTCTTGAGCATGGACGCGCTCGGGAACGCCAAGCCCGTGTTCCTAGCGCTCTCGAGCAACACGTCGACGTCGCTCTTCCGGCGCATCTGCCGCGACTTTAAGCGCACGCACCCGCGCTGGCCTGACATCAAGATGCTCGTGATGGACAAGCTCGACCCAGACGTCGTCGACGTGCTCCACCACGAGTTCCCGGACGCCCAGGTGCTGCTCTGCCAGTTCCACGCGATCAAGTTCCTCACGTCGCTCGTGAGCCAGCCAGAGTTTGAGATCCCGAGCGTCGCGCTCCAGGAGAGCGTGCGCGAGCTCATCAAGCAAATGGTCTTCACGCACGCGCACGAGACGTACAACGAAGCCAAGGCGCTGCTGCTGCAGCACTTGGGGAACCGGTCGGACCACCCGCTCTTGGTGCACATTGACGCGCACTGGGAGCCGTACCGGAACCTCTGGGCGTCCTACTGGCGCGGCATCGTGCTCGAGTTCTCAGCGTTCTTCACGAAAGGCATGGAGTGCTTCTGGAACCCGCTCAAGAACGCGTTCGAGCGCACGGGTGGCGGCACGGGCGGCTTGAATCGCAGTGCCACCGGCACAGGCACTGGTCCTGGTCCTGGGACGTTGCCGATCGCTGCGAGTAGTGCGAGTGCAGCTAGCGACAGTGTTGGCGCTAGTGCGGCGATGGCAGCGCCAGTGACGACTGGACCTGGCGCAGTCGCGAGTGCTGCGATCCGCGCAGTCTCGATCGCGAGCGCCACTGGCACTAGACCTGGAGCGCCAGCAGCAGCCGTCACGTCTGGCGCGAGCTCGGGCGACGACAGCAGCAGTAGCGACAACCCCGCGACGCGTGGGTCAGCGATGAGTACAGACCCGACGCGAACAACCAGCAGCAGCAGCAGTGCGAACGCGCGGAGCAAGACTTCGATCACCAAGTGCCTCTCGGAGGTCCTCACGATGATCAAGTTTGTCGAAGAGGAGTGGACGTCGAAGCTCATGATCCTCGAGATGACGAAGCCGCTGACCGAGTTCAGCTCTGACCCGCTGCTGCACTTCATGGTGAACTGCCTCAGTAGCTTCGCCGTGAGTCTCGTCAGCTCGCAGCTCATGGCGCTCAACACGGGCACAGGCACAGGCATTGGCGCTAGTCTGGGCATTGGCGCCGCCTCGATCGGCAGCAGCTCGACTGCCACTGGTGCTGGCGCTGCAGCAAACAGCATGATCAGCATCACGAAAGGCCGGATCCCAGCGCCGAGCGCTGGAGCAACAAGCGGCGCGAGCACCGCGACGACGTTCAACATCCTCGACATGATGACGAGCGCCGAGCCGGACGAGACCGTGCGGCCGCTTGCGTCTGTGCCAGCGTCCGAGACAATGGTCTGGATGGACCGGAGCACGCGCAAGAAGCACGTGATGCTGCGCGACTGCAGCGCGTGCGACTGCGAGTTCTTTGCGCTCTACCAGCTCCCGTGCCAGCACCTCATCTGGTACGAGCTCGCAGTGCTCAAGAACAAACAGCTGAGTATGAGCGCAGTGGGCCAGCGCTGGTTCCTCCGGACGTTCCAGTACCCAAAGATCGTGAGCCAGCGCGAGTCGAACGAGGTGCGTCACGTCGTGTGTTGTACCTTTCTCTTCTGGTGCTCAGGACTAACGATCCTCTCTGTCTGTCTGTCGATCAGATTGAGTACCACATCCTGTAGTGCGTCTTGTGTATGTCCAAGGAGTCGAAGGGAGAGCGAGAGAGCGCGCGTCGTTTGTCTGTCCGTCTTGTCACTGAATGCACTGCGCGCCATGTGCGTCTTTGCTCGCTCTCTTTCACTGTGTACGGTGCTCGCAGTCGTCTGCGCCGCTCGCCAATTTCAAACGCGTAGGTGTGGGTCACAAGAGGCAGCACCACGTGCTCGCTCGGCAAGTCTGGCAATGCATGCACCTGGTCATCGCTCGATGTGTTGCTCTGAACGGGCTCGGTGCTCCAGATCAAGAGCAGTGCGATGCACGTGCTATTAGCTTCAACCTCTGCAATGGACGACTCGATGTGCGACGCCGATCCGTCGCATGATGCTACGTGCAATGAGACGCGAGTCGAGGCGAGCAGATGATCACAAGTCTCAGTCGTCGGCGTCAGCCGCTGTCGCTCGCAAGAACGTATCGAGTCGATCGATCGATCGATCTACTATACATGAACTACGATGGATGCATCTCGACATCCGAGCTCGCGTACATGTTCCAGTGCTGCTCCTCAGAGAATGCGAGGTCTCGAACTACAAAGGCGCGAACATACTCGACCCGACCGAGAGCAACCGCGACGGGAAGATCGACTTCATACATCACGAGACGAGTTCTGTCAGCTCATGCACAGGCTTGTCTCGGCACAGCTGGCACACAAGCGAGCCGCGACACTACATCGTGCGTGCGCGGCGCTTCAAGCTCTTGAGAAAGCACTTGAAAGCGTACGCGCACATCCATCCGGTCCATGGAGATCACGATAGCCAAAGCGCATGACGAGATGCAGCAGATGCACATTGCGAACGAAGACGCAGTCGACGAGCTCGAGACAACAACGAGAGACGCACGAGAGAGTCTCCAGCAACCGCGAACGCGTTCGAGTGTTGAGCGAGTGAAGCGCACAAGCAAATCGTGTGCAAGATGCAAGAGGTATGTGTGTATGTGTGGGTGCATGAGCGAACGATGGTTCGAGGCGTGAGGGTCGTATTGCCGACACTCGATCCTCTCTCTCTCTCTCTCTCTCTCTCTCTCTCTCTCTCTTCATCTGCTCACATTGACTCGTGAACAGCGGAGCGATACCATCTCGAGCGCATTGCGCAACACGAGACTGAGTGCCAGTCGATCTGCCTGCCGGGCTACATGCTGTGAGTGATGCGAGTGCCAGCTCCATTCAGAGCAGCTCGAGCACGAGGCGACACTCGCGAGCAAGTTGGCGTCGCAACACACTCGAAAGGAGAGGAGCATGGTGAGAGGTCTACGACTGCATCATCAACCACGACCTCTTGTGTCGTTGCCCCTGAGCTGATCGCGGTGTTGCTAGTCTGCACATGACAGATTGCCTCGCTTGCTTGTCGAGATGTACGTGCTGCGGCTTCTTGTGCTGCTTGAGCTTGTAGCTTACATGCTTGCGCCTTGAAGCCGAGCTTGATGTTGTCGAGCATCGTGCTCGAGACACCAAACGAACAATGTGAAGCGCAAAGAAAGCGCTCGTGTGCTGAGTCGCCACATACATGCTCACAAGCGACTACGATAGCTGTGTGGCTATCACGGATGCGACTGCTGTCGTCGCGCTCGAGTCGTTCATCTGTGTGTCGGCAAGTTGGCAAGTCGACTTGCTTGATGTGAGGTGGCTGTTCTGGGATTTGGGATCAATGGCATTCAAGACGTTTCGTGCTTTAGGAAACAGGAGATGTCTCGATTTGTCTGGACAAAAGTGTGTTTTGATCTGAATGACCTCCAACTACGCATTGTTTCGTAGATTGTACTTGCGTCCATTATGTGAGCTAGACATTTAGTCGGATTCAAACCAACAATACAACGCAAATGCATCGTAGTGTGTCAATCGTTCACGGATCGCAACCCGTTGCGTGTGTGGGCATGCATGTATGCGTATGAATGTCTGTGTGCATGAACTGGTGTATTTGCGCCAACTTGTTGCGGACAACAACGTCGTCTATCAAAGTGTGAATAATTTTGTACTTAAGATCAGAGTGGGTCATATTCGCATTTTTACTGATGGGAGCTGAGATAGATCCCAAGAATGCGAGTTGTGCAAAGTGTATAGATCCCATAACAGGCAAATGTGGGCACACACAGCAAAGATCCCAAATCGCCATGATCTTACATCCACCAAGGTTGGTGTCGACCAAGACTGATTTGAGCGACAATCCGAGACAACAGTCAAGTACAAGCTTCATCGCTGTGTATTTCACTCTTGTTGACAACTGCTCAAACAGCTTGTGTCGATAGTGGACGCTAGTCTATTGTCGCTCTCCACACTCGCTTTTCGCACTATCAGATCTTCTGCTGCTGCTGCTGTTGTCATTGTGTTGGCTTCTTGACTTGATACTCAAAATGACAGCTTTTTGGTCTTGACAACAAACCAGCTTGACAACAACAAACAAGCAGGAGCCATGACGACGACGACAGGCAAGGTGGCGAGCGCGCTCGTGCGCAGTGGTGCAGCGACCACACGCCGCAACGCGCTTAGCACTCGGTACTCGCGCCATCCAGCATTTGCTGCCTTTGCTTCTACGTCAGCTTCTGCGTCTGTGTCTGCTGCGCCGGCACCAGCGTCAGCATCGATCGAGAGCAGTCTCGCACTGCCACTGCCGCGAGAGCGATTGACGCACTGCAAGCCAGTGCCACGATCGCACCACCAAAGCAGCAGCGCGAGCAACAGTAGCAGCGCTGATGCGCTTCGCACGGCTGCAGCGCTCGCTGGCGTTGCAGGCGCGCTCGTTGCATGCAGCGCCGCAGCGAGTGACGTCGGCACCAGCAACGACGCGCAGTGCGAAGGAGGCACGCTGCTCCGCACATCGCCACGTGACACGCGCAGCCACTACACGCTCTTCAACGAGATCGGACGCGGCGGTGCGTCGTTCATTGCGCTTTCATCTCTCTGTCTATCTATGTGTCTGTCTGTCTGTCTGTCTGTCTGTCTATCTCTATCGAGTGTGCGTTCGACATGCGCTGTCCTCACAACTGACGGATTGATTGATCGACTGACCAGTTGATCGCTATCGTATGCGCTCTCGTATGGACTTGCACGCGCAGGCTTCTCGGTCGTGCGTCTTGCTGTCGACACAGAGACGAATGAGGTGCAGTCGTGACCATCGCTCGATGTCTCTTGTGATTCGATTACCAGTGTTTGGTTGAACTGACCATCACTCTCTGTCTTTGTTTGTCTGTTCGTCTACTGTCACTATGCTGTCGTAGCTGCTCGCTGCCAAGATCTTTGACCCAAAGACCTGCTCCATGCAAGACATTGAAGACGAGGTGCAGACGAGACGCTTTGACGCATGGACCGGCACTCTGACATCAACCCAACCGTACGAACAACACTCACTGTCTCTCGCATACACTGTACACCACACGCACACCTGCAGATCGCGACGCTCCGGCACTTGGGCAAGCACAAGCACATCGTGTCGCTCCACGACGTGCTCTACGCGCCGAACGAGACGATCATGCTCACCGACTTGGTCCAGGGCGGCGAGCTCTTCGACTACATCGTCGACATGGGCTCCGTGTCGGAGCAGGACGCGAGTCGCTTGCTCCGCGACGCCTGCCGCGCGCTCGCGTACATGCACGCGCGTGGGATCTGGTGCGTCTCCATTTGCATTGGACGCGTCATGCGCCATGCGTTGTGTGTCGCGGTCGCTTGGTCGTGACTGACGCCTGGCTATCTATGTGTATTTGTATGTGTACGTGGGTCTCTCTCTCCCTTTGTCTCTCTCTCTGCGATGCTGTGTGTCGCTCGATGTCTTTCTCTCTGTCTACATGTCGGTAGCCACCGCGACCTCAAGCCCGAGAACCTCTTGCTCTCGAATCAGAGCCCGAGTGCAGACATCAAGATCGCGGTGCGTCCTGTGCAGCGTCGCTGTTGATAGTGGCAACTAGCAGCCAGACACACGCGCCATGAGCTCAATGAACCAAGTGATCAGGTGACCAAGTGACTGACGGATGGACCGATGGACGACAATGCTACGTCTGTGCATGCTCGACAGGACTTTGGACTGAGTCGGCGACTGCGCAAAGGCGAGAAGGTGCTGATTGAGCACCCGAGTGGCACAGTGTACGCAGTTGCTCTCGATGATGATGCTTCTTCTTCTTCACGTACGCGCGCAGACGCGCTCGTGTGCACTGGACGCGGCTGAGACTGAGACTGCGTGTGCGTGTCGACTGGTTGTCGTCATTGTCTGTGGCGGCAGTGCGTACTGGGCGCCTGAGATCATCAAGCGCCAGCCGCAGGACTTTGGCGTCGACATGTGGGCGTTTGGCGTCCTCGTACGTCGTTCGAGTCGGCATTTGAGCGCTGAGCTCTCTCTCTCACACACACGCTTACGCTCTGCATCACGTCAAGCCAACTGACTGTCTCACTGTATCATTGCCTCACTGGCGCACTGCCACACACTGCGTCGCACAGGCGTACATCACACTCACAGGCGTCCATCCGTTCGACCCGCGCGGCGACAGGTCGGACGCTGAGATCGTGCGCGAGATCGCCAAGGGGACGTACGACGGTGCGTCTCTCTCTCTCTATCTCTCTCTCTTGCTCACGCGCTGCCGCTAGCACGAGGACGAGGACGAGGACTCTTCACGACGCGCTGACGACCTCCGTCACTCACACACTCACACACTCACACACATACACACAGTCAAGAACCCGTGGTACCGCGACCTGTCAGACGAAGCCAAGGACTTCCTCGCGCGCTTGCTCCACCCGGACCCGGCCGCGCGCTTGAGCGCAGTCGACGCGCTCGCGCACTCGTGGCTCCGCGGCAAGACGCCGTGCACCGAGCCACTGTTGGACGGCCACGCCGACCGCTTGGTCGCGTACCAGCGCCTCCAACACCTCCGCGCCAACATCCTCGCAGTCGTCATGTCGACGCAGCACTCGCGGTTCGAGACGACGGCAGGCAGTGCGCGCGCGGCGGCCGGGTCACCCGTGCCGCGCACGACGACAGTCAACATGGACATGTTCCGCGACACGTTTGCGCTCTTTGACAAGGACGAGTCGGGCTTCATCGACCACGACGAGCTCGAGGGCGTCCTGCGCGCACTCGGCCAGCGCCTGAGTCGGTACGTCCTACCGTCCTGTCTTGCGTCGAGCAGCCGTATCTTCATCTGCAGCTGCTATAGCCACAGCTGCAACAGCACCGACTGTGACGACTGGGCTGACTGCGGACACTGGCTCACTTGCTTGTGGCTGGCGTGTCTCGGCGACGCGCCAGTGCGGAGCTCGATGCGATCATGCGGCAAGCAGACCTGGACGGCGACGGCAAGATCTCGTTCCTCGAGTTTGTGAGCGTCATGAACGAGCGGCTCTTCCGACGGTGCGTCACTCTCTATTGTGTGCTTGCTGTCACTTGTTGCGTTGATCAGTGGCTACGACTACCCGCATGCGACTCACTCTCACTCACTCACTCACTCACTCACTCACTCACTCACTCACTCACTCACTCTCACTCACTCACTCTCATGTGGACTCGACCAGTGGCGAACTGACAAAAGCAGATCTCAAGTCGGCGTTCAACGTACGCCTTCACGCGCTCCTGTCGACAACTGAGACGTCCTTGAGGCAGATTGATCACCAGACTCTGACTGACAGACGATGCGTCTGTGCTTGTGTTCGTCTAACTGACTGACGGACCGACGGACGCACTGACGGCTTGGCGCTGGATCATCATCGACAGATCTACGACACGAACCACGACGGATTCATCTCGACGTCCGAGCTCGCGTACATGCTCCAGCTGCTCGGGAAGCGCAAGTTCTCGGACCACGAAGTCGCAAGCATGCTCGACGCGGCCGACAGCAACCGCGACGGGAAGATTGACTACCACGAGTTCTGCCAGCTCATGCAAAAGAGTCTCGGCAGTGGCGATGGCAACGGCGGCAACAGCGCATCGCCGACGTCGAAAGCGTCCTGAGTCAACGGCGTCGTCGTCTGCGAAGTGGTGTGGGATCAGACAAGAGCCTCACGTGGAGCGAGCAGAGTTCTTGCTCTCGTACCAGCTGAGCAAAGCTACGCTACGCGAGGCGAAGCTGAGCGGAGGTCCTGCTCCTGCTCTTACTGCTCTTGTTGCTACTGTCCAAGATACGTACGTGCGAAGATGTGAACGTGAGATGGCGACGAAGCGAAGACAACGTCGCTTGGGTGCTGTGTGTGAATGAAGTACGCCAGCCAGTCGATTACCCACACATTGCTGCCTACGTCCTAGTCCTAGACGCCGCGACGGCAACTCGACACTCTGCATCTGCATCTGCATCTGCATCGCTGTGCATCTGCTCTCTCTCTCACTCACACTCACGCACGCTCTCCCAGTCGGCTGCATCCCGTCTCAACCACACTACAAGTCTCTTACGATGTCGCTGTCGTCGACCACGTGCGACGCAAGTGCTCCAGCGACGTTGAGTTTCGAGAGCGCTCGCTTGGCGATTGGTCCCTGGCTCCTGGCTCCTGGCTCCTGACTCTTGGCTCTTGACTCTTGGCTCTTGACTCCCGGCTCGCGCGCTTCGCTTAGCAGTAGTAGAACCCGCCAAAGAGACGGCCGTAGCCGCACCCGGCGCCGTACAAGCCGCGGCCGTACAGGTTCCAGTACGCCATCGGGTAGCTCCAGCCGTAGCCAATGCCGCCGGCGTACGGGTAGTAGAAGCGGCGACGGTAGCCAAACGGACCACCAAACGGACCGCCAAACATCTCACGCGCGCCGTCCGAGCCCGGGACCACGAGCGCCTCTTTCTCGCCAGTCTCGACAACGTCGCGCGGCACCGCTGGTGCGACTTCTGGCGCTGGCGCGGCTGGCATCGCGGCTGGCATCGCGGCTTCCGCGTCGCTGCTGTCATCGCCGAGCGTGACGACGTCGTCCTGGCGCGCAAGGACGTTGCTCTTGGCAATCGCGAGATTGTTGCTGTGGACGACCGTGTTCTTGTTCACGAGACCCGTGGCGCCAACGAGGTGCGAGTGGCCAGCGATGTTGACTGCGGCGCCACCACTGTGCGTTGCGACGTCCGCGTCGGCTGCAGTGGCGGTGGTCGCGAGCATCGCAGCGAGCGCGCAGAGAGCGAGGAGCGATCGAGCGAGCATGGTGACGAGTGTAGCTGGCTGGCTGGCTGAGACGAGCTGGTTGAGTAGTTGCTTGGTGGAGTTGAGGTGGCTAGCGTGTAAGTTGGCCGATCGAGAGACGCGAGCACGTGGTGTGTGTGTGTGTGTGCGTGTGTGTCGACGAAGGCAAAAGCAGTTGTGAGTGTTCGAGTGAGAGCGTGCGTGGTGCGAGCTAGTCGCAAAGCGAACAAGAGAGAGAGAGAGAGAGAGAGAGAGAGAGAGAGAGAGCTCCAGGTGATGAAAGCGCAGACGCATAGAGGCACTGTCTTGCAGCACTTGATCGCACAGGGGCTTGGTCAGTCCGTCCGTCCGTTCGGCAGTCAGATGAACAACCAAGCGAGCGAGCGAGTGTCCAGAAGCGCTCGCTTAGCGATGGCGAAGAACGCGATTCTGGGAAAGGAGAGTAACACACAGCGCACAAGCGAGCGAGCGAGTGAGTGAGTCGAGTCTTGTCGAGTCTTGCCGAGAAGGGACCGTGAAAGGCACGGAGAGCAACGTCTGAGACCTTGCACTGCAGTCGATGCGCATCATCGGAGGCGTCCACACCAGCGAGTGAGTGCGAGTGTGCGAGTGCGAGTAAGTGGGTTAGGAATGTGCGTGTGAAGATGACTCGAAAACTTTGTGCGTGTCTTTTCCGGGTCTGGTCTTTTAATAGTAAAAGAACGTACTAGAGCGAATTTCTCCCACTCTCAGTCCTTCAGACGTTCGTGCTCAACGAAAGAAAAACAACCTCCTAGACGGGTGTTGCGTTCACCGTTCGGTAAACCTCGGTCGATGGGCTCGCGTACGCAGATCATGAGTGGCGCCACTCGCTGTGCTCGCTTGGCAGCCACTCCTGTCTGCTTCGTTTTCGCTCCCTCGGTCTCCTCACTACTTGACCCAAAAGCAAGACCCCACATGACCCAAAAACAAGACCTGACCTGTATTTGCACCGCAAAATATTCCCAAGCGATTGGCCACCTCGCTCCGACACAGCAGCGCGAGCGACGCATTCGCTCACACAAGCACCTTCACACACACATGCAAGCGTTTGATGAAGAGACAACGTTGCTTGGGTGCTGTGTGTGAATGAAGTACGCCAGCCAGTCGATTACCCACACATTGCTGCCTACGTCCTAGTCCTAGACGCCGCGACGGCAACTCGACACTCTGCATCTGCATCTGCATCTGCATCGCTGTGCATCTGCTCTCTCTCTCACTCACACTCACGCACGCTCTCCCAGTCGGCTGCATCCCGTCTCAACCACACTACAAGTCTCTTACGATGTCGCTGTCGTCGACCACGTGCGACGCAAGTGCTCCAGCGACGTTGAGTTTCGAGAGCGCTCGCTTGGCGATTGGTCCCTGGCTCCTGGCTCCTGGCTCCTGACTCTTGGCTCTTGACTCTTGGCTCTTGACTCCCGGCTCGCGCGCTTCGCTTAGCAGTAGTAGAACCCGCCAAAGAGACGGCCGTAGCCGCACCCGGCGCCGTACAAGCCGCGGCCGTACAGGTTCCAGTACGCCATCGGGTAGCTCCAGCCGTAGCCAATGCCGCCGGCGTACGGGTAGTAGAAGCGGCGACGGTAGCCAAACGGACCACCAAACGGACCGCCAAACATCTCACGCGCGCCGTCCGAGCCCGGGACCACGAGCGCCTCTTTCTCGCCAGTCTCGACAACGTCGCGCGGCACCGCTGGTGCGACTTCTGGCGCTGGCGCGGCTGGCATCGCGGCTGGCATCGCGGCTTCCGCGTCGCTGCTGTCATCGCCGAGCGTGACGACGTCGTCCTGGCGCGCAAGGACGTTGCTCTTGGCAATCGCGAGATTGTTGCTGTGGACGACCGTGTTCTTGTTCACGAGACCCGTGGCGCCAACGAGGTGCGAGTGGCCAGCGATGTTGACTGCGGCGCCACCACTGTGCGTTGCGACGTCCGCGTCGGCTGCAGTGGCGGTGGTCGCGAGCATCGCAGCGAGCGCGCAGAGAGCGAGGAGCGATCGAGCGAGCATGGTGACGAGTGTAGCTGGCTGGCTGGCTGAGACGAGCTGGTTGAGTAGTTGCTTGGTGGAGTTGAGGTGGCTAGCGTGTAAGTTGGCCGATCGAGAGACGCGAGCACGTGGTGTGTGTGTGTGTGTGCGTGTGTGTCGACGAAGGCAAAAGCAGTTGTGAGTGTTCGAGTGAGAGCGTGCGTGGTGCGAGCTAGTCGCAAAGCGAACAAGAGAGAGAGAGAGAGAGAGAGAGAGCTCCAGGTGATGAAAGCGCAGACGCATAGAGGCACTGTCTTGCAGCACTTGATCGCACAGGGGCTTGGTCAGTCCGTCCGTCCGTTCGGCAGTCAGATGAACAACCAAGCGAGCGAGCGAGTGTCCAGAAGCGCTCGCTTAGCGATGGCGAAGAACGCGATTCTGGGAAAGGAGAGTAACACACAGCGCACAAGCGAGCGAGCGAGTGAGTGAGTCGAGTCTTGTCGAGTCTTGCCGAGAAGGGACCGTGAAAGGCACGGAGAGCAACGTCTGAGACCTTGCACTGCAGTCGATGCGCATCATCGGAGGCGTCCACACCAGCGAGTGAGTGCGAGTGTGCGAGTGCGAGTAAGTGGGTTAGGAATGTGCGTGTGAAGATGACTCGAAAACTTTGTGCGTGTCTTTTCCGGGTCTGGTCTTTTAATAGTAAAAGAACGTACTAGAGCGAATTTCTCCCACTCTCAGTCCTTCAGACGTTCGTGCTCAACGAAAGAAAAACAACCTCCTAGACGGGTGTTGCGTTCACCGTTCGGTAAACCTCGGTCGATGGGCTCGCGTACGCAGATCATGAGTGGCGCCACTCGCTGTGCTCGCTTGGCAGCCACTCCTGTCTGCTTCGTTTTCGCTCCCTCGGTCTCCTCACTACTTGACCCAAAAGCAAGACCCCACATGACCCAAAAACAAGACCTGACCTGTATTTGCACCGCAAAATATTCCCAAGCGATTGGCCACCTCGCTCCGACACAGCAGCGCGAGCGACGCATTCGCTCACACAAGCACCTTCACACACACATGCAAGCGTTTGATGAAGAGACAACGTTGCTTGGGTGCTGTGTGTGAATGAAGTACGCCAGCCAGTCGATTACCCACACATTGCTGCCTACGTCCTAGTCCTAGACGCCGCGACGGCAACTCGACACTCTGCATCTGCATCTGCATCTGCATCGCTGTGCATCTGCTCTCTCTCTCACTCACACTCACGCACGCTCTCCCAGTCGGCTGCATCCCGTCTCAACCACACTACAAGTCTCTTACGATGTCGCTGTCGTCGACCACGTGCGACGCAAGTGCTCCAGCGACGTTGAGTTTCGAGAGCGCTCGCTTGGCGATTGGTCCCTGGCTCCTGGCTCCTGGCTCCTGACTCTTGGCTCTTGACTCTTGGCTCTTGACTCCCGGCTCGCGCGCTTCGCTTAGCAGTAGTAGAACCCGCCAAAGAGACGGCCGTAGCCGCACCCGGCGCCGTACAAGCCGCGGCCGTACAGGTTCCAGTACGCCATCGGGTAGCTCCAGCCGTAGCCAATGCCGCCGGCGTACGGGTAGTAGAAGCGGCGACGGTAGCCAAACGGACCACCAAACGGACCGCCAAACATCTCACGCGCGCCGTCCGAGCCCGGGACCACGAGCGCCTCTTTCTCGCCAGTCTCGACAACGTCGCGCGGCACCGCTGGTGCGACTTCTGGCGCTGGCGCGGCTGGCATCGCGGCTGGCATCGCGGCTTCCGCG